>CM054113.1:204095503-205295503 GCA_028673005.1 Tanypteryx hageni | reverse complement strand
ATGAATTTCCACCATTTGGCAATGGCGCATGATTCAATAGTATAACATTTTTTATAATCCATTATAATTTATTATTGTTATTTTTGTACTGCAACTCCTTTTAATCCTAAACAAATGCTACGTCCTCTTCCTCTTTCTCCATTTCTGCTCATTCCCATTCTCTTTTCCTTCCTCCCTCTAATTACTTAATAGATTCAGTAAATAACTTATACCCATGTACAAAAGTCTGACCCGTGTTAAAGCACTAAATTGGTGCATTTATTATAAGGTCAACATTTGGGACAACAGTGGTCCAATATAAAAATGCGTAAAAACGTTAAAAATCGAATTCAAACGTAATTTTTTATATTTACGAATTACGATTTAAATTCTTCTCTTCGCATAACTAATATAAGTTTAATACCTCATCCTTGAAATATTTCAAAATGTAAACGAAAAAGGTCTGCATACTTGCATGGCTTTTTGCGTGATTCATATATGCGATGCGAATTTATAACTCCGGTTAATTATAAGATGCGCTGCAAAAAATCTATAAAAATAACTATAAAAATAGTTAATTACAAAAAATTTTAATAGGAAGTTAACTGAAAAGAAATTAATGAAAAACACGATTTTAATTATAAATAATTCGGGCGCCTTCTCTCTCTTGTACTAAAGCATTCAAAAGACACTTTCCTTACGCATATAGTATAAGGACGACAATACAATCCCGAGGTTTAACAATGACACGGTCGGCAAGACAACATATCTTTAAAAAGCTTAAAATTTTCCAATAAATGTGATTTAAGCGTACAACTTGAGCGATTTCGAACCGAAGGCAAAAGTCGACGATAATAATAAGAAACTATGTTTATTTTTCTTTAAAATGGTCTAGGTTCTAAGATCGTAGGTCAATTACTTCTAATTTAATTTTGCAAAAGAAAAAAGCCTGCAAGTTAAAAAAGGTATTTTTAAGTGTTCCCTTGTGGGGATTTCTATAGAGCGTTCTGGCGGACCAACGTACAGAATAAGGATATTATGTATTATATATATATATATATATGAATGGTGTGAATCATGAATCATATTGTCGTAGAACTAAGAGATAAAAGTTGTTAAGCCTTGAGCGGTTAATAAAAAAGTCAGGTTTAAGAAGAGAGAACGATAAAACTTCGATAGCATTGCTGTAAAACTATTACTGTCCGATGTGTTGAGTTTTAAATGTCTCGAACTCCGATAAAAATTCGCATTTAAAAAACACTATCAATGATCTAAAAGAAGCTATTATTTCAAATAAAATGACTTACCCGAACCAGCAGAACTTTTGGTAAACCAATATTTTCCTGGCGACGTCCAACGAATGTAATGTGGCTAAGTAAAGCTCTATTTGCGAAATTTATGAGGACGTTTTGCAAACGAGAGACAATGGTCCGATGAACAACTGAATATCTGCAAAAGGAAAGAAACAACCAGATGCACAACTGTTTCACTTCTTAAAAAATCACTGCCATCGTTCCAGAGAAAGGATTCATTCGAATTGAATTAATGAACGGACTGGCTAGGTCTCCTCTTTTTGCATTTGTTACAACCGGCCTAATTTAATCAGAATGTTTGACACTTCTTTCTCCTTCCCTCCCCTCCCACTCTCTTTCTCTTTGCGCCGTTTATCTACCAAGTCAAGGCCGCCGTTCGGTATCAGTCACCGAAAGAAAAGCACGGCAAAGCGACTCGAGGCCAGGAACGTGATCCGCGTGCAAGTCCTCCTCCGAAGTAATGTGTAAACATTAACCGCTGAACGTTACTCAGCAATGAATAAGAGTATGTTATTTCCGTGAGGGAATTCATAAACTTTGTCCTCGTTACCATTTCAAATGCGACAGCAAAATGGTACGAAGCGTTTTAGTCGCCTTGAAATATGTATGTACTTCTTAGTCAACGGAACTGCAACACTTCCTCTTGTGACTCTCGCCATTTATACGGTGAGGTGGAAGGTTTCTTTATGCTTCGCATGTGGTTTTGAGCTCGAATACTCGGGATTTTCCGCCAAATTTTCACGAAAATTTAAAAAAGTGATTATCTTCTACACGCTACTTTAAAATGATAATTTTTAAAAAGTCATATTTATAAAAAATGAAGTTATGTTAATCATCTGAAGACGCTCCCATCGGAGAATTATTACATATTTGTTTACTATAACAGGTGTCACGTCTCAATGTGTTCGGACTTCAGACCATTATATTTTACATCTTTTAAAAAAAATTAGTCAATGTTAACATAAACACTTAACGGGCATTTTGTTTGATTCCCAGCAAAAGTCGCCCTTCTTACCGGTTATTGCTTTAGTTTGTCGGTAAATTACTCTAAACACACTTGATTCTTAATTTATTTTGGACGATGCGTTTATTTATTTCAGAAATCTCACATATTAATGTAAATTAATTTGTTACAAAAAGGGGTTTATTGTACTTTTACGTTCGATATAATTGTTGAATTAGTCAATCACCTTTTTTTATTGTCTTCTGTTATATCTTCGGGGCTTTGAAGAGATCTTTATATAAATTAGTGTCAATCAGAGGTGCTGCAAGCATTGAAAGCTTTATCGCTGGGATTTGTCTGATGCAGCGAAATTCTTTCTCGATTCCTACAAATTGTTCTGCATTTATTTAAGAATTAACATTGGGAAATTCACTCAACATTTCTCGAAATTTCTTAAAGAAAGGTTTTCACAGTACCTCGTATACATCACACGGGCACATTTCGATGCAATTTCTGTCCCATAACACTATATACCAGACTCGTTAAGTATCACTCTTGGCTTGCAAAACCCTCACAACTCCGCCTGAGATTTTGCAGCCGTAATGTCCTGGCAATTTTCTGGAATCCCCTCCACCGTGGCAGAATGACACATAGCGGACTCCTGGGCCGTATTTTTTGAAGGTGTGCGAAACCTAGATGGAGAAAAGAGCATAAATTAAGTTTTACGTTCTTTAAATACATTTAAAGCATGTTTACAATTATTAATTTGTTTTTTTTTTCGTATTGAATCATTGCCGGCTTTTTAAAATATGTTTTATTGTTCATCAGTAAATAATTATTCGCTTAATAAACAATATTTAATGCTTAACAATAATTTCGCATGGATACAGTTATGGTTCTGAATTATAATGAAATAAAATAGGCAAAGAAAACTGTCATTTTCTTCACTTAAATTAAAGTCGGAGGTGGATAAAGGTTTAGGAAATCGTTTTAAAGAGATATCACCGCTTTGCATCACTAGGGTGAGGCAAACGGGGCATCTGGCCCGGGCGTAACTAAAGACATTGTTAAAGGCAAGTTCTGCAAGTCACAAGGACAGGGGAGATTTCACTTCTGTACTTGTTCCAGACATTACGCATAGCAGAAACTATAAATTTCGATGATGCTATTGATGAGTTTGCTGCGTTAAAATCACATAGAGTAACCCTTTAATATTAAAATATGTATACTTTCTGTATTTAAATTATGTATGTGTGTACTTATGTATGTAATTATATTTATAATTATGTATTTAAATTATGTACATTTATAGTAAGAAATTATAGAATTTATAGTTTATTTTTATTTATTAATTGTTCACACTAAATCCATATATGTTGGTATTAGAGAATTTTTTATGGAGGGGGTGCATATTTGGTAGTATGCCCCGGGTGCTAAAATAGCTAGTTACAGCGCTGCTAATATATAATAAATGTAGTTTCTGTTTCAAATGTGAGCGTAGTGATGGTATTGACATTTCCAACCAGAGTTGAAAATCAATTTACCTTTTGCCATGACTCCTTAGGCGAATCCACGAAGTCCTCCGTCCGCTTAAAATCACAAACGCATTTCTTGTTTTCGTCCAAAAGTTTCACAGTTAGCATGTAAATGCTGTCACAGACGATGCGACAGGCAAACCTGAAAGAGATATTATCGATGAAATGTTACGCGGATAATTTCACAAATGGCCCAAAAATAATTTTCTTGCTTTTTGCATTCACGCAGCCGTCATTTTTTTCATCATTTTCAATTCTTCTATAATTACGCATGAACGTTCGTGCGTTTCCGATAGCTCTAACTCGTAAAAAATAAAAAGCTTTGTGCGTGCAATAGTCCATAAAATTGACAGTTCCCTCTCAAACATTCTCAAATTTAATCATATGCTATTTAATAAAATTTTTAATGTAATTTATTGCTATTTCCAAAAAAAAATCTCGGTAAAACAAGAATGTCATAACCTGCAAAACATTATACTAAGCAGGTTTTTTTTAGCAACAATCTTTCAATGGTTAAACGATGACATTTATTCGTGTTGTAAATTAAGGGAACTGCTGGGATAATATTGCAAGGAGAAATTTTTTACAATATTCATAAAAAAACCCCTGCCTTAGGGGTTGGTCAGGGGCTAAAACTTATTTCATTTTTTAAATCAGCGGGGTCAAAAACCCCCGATCTCAACTTTTCTCTCACGAATTCGAAAATGTTTTTCCCCAAAAATTAACATGGGATAAAATCAGCAACACGCCAACTAGGCATTCCCCTTACCCAAATCTCAGAACTCAGGGCAAGAAGTGCGCCAAATATCATTGAACTACGATTACCCCTTGATGTGCACATTTAACAAACACTTTTACACATCATCCGTGGGACACTGTATATCTACTCCGTCACTTTAAAATTACTTAAGTTTATCACTTTGAATGACAAATTTATTGAATGGTACATGTTATTTTCACTCTTATCAAAGAGAAATAAAACTTAAATCAGGCATGATGTTCCTTGTTAGATTCGTCCAATTTTTTATGTTAACATATAATGAGCCCAATAATGTACAGGATGAAAATTAAGCAACGTAGAATACATTAAAAACATTCTCAATCAAGTGATCTTTACTAAGTAGGATTATAATTTTACTTCATGCGTACCGCAAAGACTTTAATCTGAAAATAAGAACGCCTAGGACTAAAGAAGAAATTTGTCTTTTAATAATCGGTATTTAACGAAGCGATGGTAAACAGTTGCAAGATATTTTTTCGGCACTTGGAGGACTCGCACTTTTTTTAGTTTTATTACAGTTTTAAAAAAATTCCGGTATAGAATGACAAAATTCTGAAAGACTTGAAATTGTCGCGTCTTGTCATCACCGGCTTACTTGAGATCAAGTTCCCTGAATTTTTTCACAACGTTCGACTATGTTAAACGTGTTTTGTGACTCGAAATGTTGTTATCCCTTAAATTATAGCCGTGAGTGCTATCTAGAATACATTTTCCTTTTTTTATCGAAACTTTTTTGACTGTTGGAAATGTTCTTTTTAAAGAAGATAGGCAATTTAATGGCGTTATGATGAAATTAACTCCGTTTCACATGGGAACTTCGTATGGAAAGTTAAGTATACATTTAATATGGATGAAGTAGCGTTGTGTATAAATTCGATTGATACATGACCTTAAAGCGAATGTTATGTTTAAAGAATAAATAAACTTAATACGACATTCTTTTATTGTCATAAATATTCTTAAATGAGGTTACCCAGGAATATTTTGAAATCTATATCGTGGGTGGGGTAATTGATAGTTGAGATTCATGATAATTATCTAGTTCGGTTGAAGTGAAGGTCAATTTGAATATTCAGACGTGCGTCTAATAGCGATTTTATTTTATTCATTCATAATTAAATAAAATTTCCTATGGTATTAAATAAAAATAATAAAATTATGATTGACGTGCCCAGAAATGACTGCTAGGAATAAGATACTCCTGAGTAAAGTAAGCATTAACAGTGATGTTTAGAAGTTCTAAATTTTTATTAGGCGTCAATCACAATGGAAGTTTGATCATAAAGAGCTCTTACACTTACTTAATAAACTTTCATAATTGCAGAAAGACGCTTCATTGAGGCGCCTTCGTACATAACCCTCGTATTAATAAAAATAGTCGAAGCGATATTAGAGTCACTGAAAGAGTATTAGGTCAAAGTTGGCTCAAGTAAAAATCTACACTCTGCTGCTTTCCTATCGCAATTTTATCCAGCAGTCTTTTGCGTGAAACCTATGGAGTGTAAACAATAAATTTTATCGAAATAAGGGGTTAAATTGTTTCCTCGAAGGCAGGGAAAACTTCCCGATTAAATTTGCGCTGCCTTTTGCAAAAGAAAGCGATGCTTCCTTTAAATAAACGGTTTATTTTTCTAAAGATTTTGCAGAAATTTAAGCAAAAAAGCTAGTTTCATTTTGGTCGTAAGTAAAAGATTCAAGAAGTCTTTGAAAAAATGGTACTGGTATATATTCGTCTTCTGATTTCCCTAGAGTCGTAAGAGCTACTTTAAAAGCGAATAGACCATTTAAAGTTTTCATTTACGTTCTTTTATGTATTTTATATACGCCACACTATTATTATTTTATTAAATATTACCTTAACCCTTTCAAAAGCGGGGTTTTGTCCATAAGACATAGAGCAGTTTAGGAAAGAAGGGCCAAATTTTCTTAAAATGAAGGAATTGTTTTTTATTTCATAGGGCCTTTTTAACCATATTTGTGACGTGGAAAAAGTTTAATTTCTAGCATTACGAAAACATATATTTACGGGAGTGCTCGCGAAGTGATTTGTAAATTATAACGTAATATTACGGGCGTGCTCTTGAAAGCGTGCTCTTGAAAGCGTGAAAAACTCATTTTAAAATGGTCGGATCCGTTTAAAATGAGTCTGGTTCTTTTTTTCCGCTTCACATAAACCGCGCGACGACCGAGCGTTCCGAACAAACAAAATGTTGCGCCTCTATCAGCTCTAAAAACTCCAAGAATAGCAAAGGTTTTGTTTTTGCTGCGCTAAATGTGTCTACATGTGATTGTGTGTATTTTTTGAACGAGGGCTCACCACTCGCTGGCTTCGATTGGCGGCTGAATGGTGTCGAGAGTATCGGCCGATAAACCCTCACCCACGAGATCTACCACCTGAAGCTTTTCGCTGAGTCCATGGGACGTGGCGAAACAAGACGAGTGTCCTCCGAAGTCCGATATCGGGATACCTTCCTTGCTGACGACTGGCACTTCTTCGATTCCGACGGGCGTCTTCTCGATGGTCCACCCATCCCCGCCGCTGCTCAATATCTCCCAGTGTTGAAAACTCTCTGAAACGAATTCGATTGAGACGCTCCCATGCTGGCCGTTACGAGTCGGGCGTCTTTTTATTCCACCCGAAAATCATGTTTTACGAGTGTTCGAAAGGTTCTCAAAAAGTATAAACTCCTCTCTTCGAGGATTGTAGAGAGCGCTCAAAGTATCTCGTGAACCTTTCTTAATCTGGGCGAAGCATATAATTTCCGAAAAATATTGAAGACCTATGCAAATTTATTTATTCTTATATCTACGTATCTGTTAAAATAATAATCATGCATCTCTTTACGTACTAACTGAGGCAGTTATTTATGTAGTTGTCTATGTATTAATTACGTGAAAAATATGGCCTACTCTCACCTGCTGTCGATTTTAGAGGATTATCAGAAAAGGCGACTTTATGGAAACAGCTTAATAGTTGAATTGAATTCATCATTTCACAGCAAAAAGGCAGAAAGTTTTACTGATAACTCTATCCAGTTTCTATTTGGAAGCGTTATCATTAGAGGTACCTAATTATGCCGGTTACACACTATCATTTTTCCCATCATTTTTCTTGTACAAGAAAACTGATGTAAAAGCTGTCATTTTTAAAGGAAGGTGTGTACGCTTTAAATACGTTGTGCGCATACGCACGCATGGCTTCAGTGAAAAATGATACAATAAAGATGGAATAGAGCCCGTCCTATTTTTCGTCATTTAAAAATGAGTTCATAAATTGCCTTACAAAATTCAGGAATGACAGCACTAATTGTGCTTGTAGAGATTCTATAAGAGAACCGCAAACTATAAAAAGTCTCCCCGTACCAATTGTACGTATATTAACTAATAATATGAAAATTCAAATTAATTACCTTATTTCTGCGGATATATTCTCTCGTAGAGTAGTGTTTTGCGGGATTATTTTATTCTTAACTAGTACCAAAAGTTTATCAAACATTGATGAATCCATCCGTAGGTGGTTTTTATAACTTTCCATGTCTTCTTCGCGCAATTCATAGTGAACCAAGTCATGAATGTTGTCTGTGCCCTTCATCACGACGAAGAATCCATCCGTCATCTTCGATTTTTCCATCTTTTATTTTTAGCCGTTCTTCTTTGCCTCATCTTAGCAATAACTAAGGCGCATGCAGCTACTAAAATTCCATATAACAACGTCTGATAATACCCATACTTTCTGCTCGCGATACTAAAAATGCAATCTTCACCGGGTTATAAGTTTATTAGCTAACAAGGGGACCTTACGACATGTTTGTCGCCAATTTGGTGGAAACTTTGTGAGCATGAGCACACTCTTGGTGATGAAAAATGCCAAAGCAAGAAGATTCCCAAGCATTCTTGAGATATTCGCGATGAAATTTAGCGAGCGTTCTAGCGTTCGAATATATTCCATACTATGAGACCGTGTAACGAGGTCGGCCGGTGGCCTAGTTGGCTGAATCTTAGATTGCTGAAGCTTGTAGCGACAGTTCTACCCCAGCACTTGCGATCTTTTCTCAATTTTTATTATTTGAAAATTTTCTAACGGTGTCGATTTTTGGGTTTTACAATTTGCTGAAAGTTTATTTGATTTATAATTACATTTTCACTAGTTATGCAAAGCGAAAAAATTATCTCACAAAGTTAAAAAAAAAATTAATTTGAATCACTAACAAAAATTAAAAGGTATGATACGTTTATTAAACATATTCAACACTTTACTTTTACAAGAAACTAATGTTTCATCCCAAATTATGACTGTGTAGATTTACTATGCTGCAGATGCTGAAGTCCCTATTCGTTGATTCATCACCAATTTAAGGGCGCCAGTATTTCGTGATATGATCAGGTACGCGTGGTTTGCTTCGAAACTGACAAACAATAGGGGGGTTTTCAAAATTGTGAATGTGTGTTTTTCAGCAAACTCGGTTAAAAATAACTGCGCCTGTCAATCGATTTGCTTAATAACGTGTGCGTGGTGTAAGCTAGATCTTTGCTTTTCATATTTCTATGATAACTACCATCCGAAACATTGTACGTTTTCAAATAATATCAATAAATAAATGCGTACAATCATAATTTGCAATGAAGCATTAGTTTCTTATAAAAACGAAGTTATATGTGTAATAAACGGATCATGAGCAGTTATTACCTTTTAATTTTCGTTGGTGATTCAAATTAAATTCTTTTTTAACATTGTGAGAAAAAGATTTTCGCTTTGCATAATTAGTGAAAATGTAATTATAAATCAAATAAACTTCCAGCAAATTGTAAAACCCAAAAAATCGAAAACAGAAAAAATTCAAATAATAAAAATTGAAAAAAAGAAATTTCAAGTGCTAGGATAGCTTCAGCTAACGATGATTTAGCCACATAGACCACCGCTAGACCTTGACGATCAATCTCATAGTATGGCATATGTTAGAACGCTCGCTAAATTTCATCGCGAATACCTCACGAATGTTTGAGAATTTTCTTGCTTTGGCATTTTTTCAACACTACTACATTCTCACAAAGTTTCAACGAAATCGACGACGAACATTTCGTAAGGTCCCCTTGTAAGAGAAAAATGATAGTGTGTACGCTTGCCAAAAATGGAATCATTTTTGTTGTCATTTTTCTTTGAGGAAAAAAATGAAGCTGTCCCATCATTTTTCAATGATGTTTTTAAATGATGGGAAAAATGATAGTGTGTAACCGGCTTTATAGGGAGTTTACCCAACTAGATCGGCGGATTAGCAATCATTATAGTTTGGTTTCTGATCGACAGAAAAAGACTAACAATAAGAAGAAAATCTAACGGAAAATGAGAAAGGCGAAAATAAATTTTGCCCATGGGAAGAACAAGGGAAGATAGCCATGAATATATCATAGTGTGGAACGAAAGATGCCGATTAAGATGTGAAACTCGCACAATGCTTATTATATTATTTAGTTTCACTGTATTCTAAGATTATGAAACTATTTTTATTTTAAATCTTCATTATTGAAAAATCTCCAAAAGGGTTATCTTATACAATGACATGAATGTTTAAATTTATAAATTGAGTCACTCATAAGTTATGGTAATTCTAATAAATTGATTACCTAAACGATACTCCATTTTCCTCACACGAGAAACTACATTCACACTTATAATCACAATGAACATTTAATAAATTGCGAATATTTTAAAATAACACAGTATTTCCATATATATATTTTTCCTATAGCAGATATTACAGCACCAACTGGCCATTTTCGCACAGATTTTACGCAACGCTTCAAGAATTCGCTATAGGGGTGGTGGTAGCGGAGTGGTTAGAGCCTTGCTCTTCCACGCAGCGGTCCCAGGCTCGAATCCGGCGGAGGTCGGATTTTTCAATCTGGGATCCTCCCGTCCCCTGCCTGTGTGCTTTGAGAAGACCGCGCAAGTCAGCGCTCCGTCCTTCGGAAGGGACGTTAAGCCGTTGGTCCTCTTGGTGCTCTTCGCAAAGAGTAGGCTAATGCCGGCACCGGGTTTCCCTCCTCCCTTATGTATGTGTTCGGTGTGGAAGGAATAACGGCTATAATAATCCAAGAGGTTGATTAGCCAGAAATTCCATACAAACGAGCAAGAATTCGTTATAGCCAAATCGGACTCGTAACAATTGCACCTTGAATTTTTCTAAATAACCTTAGTCAAATTCTCAAAACTTTTTGGAGGATTGGTGAATCAGGAAAATGAGCTGCCGAATTTGCATCTGGAGCATTCTGAATTTCCGTGATGGCAATTCGACGTTAATCCAACGTTGAAATAAATGCGAATTCAATAGGGAATGCAAATGCAACGCGGTTGCATGGTATGTTTTATGCGTATTCTAGACGAGCGGAAGGTCAATGAGATGCAAATAGGCCCGAAAACACCGCTCCCCATTTACAAGCATTTACAAATTAATCGCAGGAAATTTTCGGCGATGAAGACGCCGTGAACGTGAGCCTGATTAGAAGTCGGCCGATTGAATTTTAAAAATCAACTTTCACGTAAACTATATTTTCTGGTTCGGCGTTAACCAAATCAGTTTTCCCAGCACGTTCATCACGCTGCACTTCCTCGATCGGTAACTTTTAAAATTAACTCACCTTGCCCGCAGTTGTTCTTCAACAAATTCTTCGGAAGCGATTCCTCTATGGCATGCGTGTGTTCACGACACTTATCGGTATAGCCCGAAACTTTTGAATACCAACTACCCCTGATCATAATCCTGACATAACTCGAAACAGCGATGGAAATTACTATAGCGATCACACAGTACGCGATGTAGGTGCATACGAGAAGAGCCATCGAAAATATCACTTCCCTCGTTAAGCGTTTTCTTGGAGTTTGGACCGCGTATTTGACAATAAAGAGCCAACAAATATGTCACGCGTTTTACTATCGATTCACTAGAAAAGCGTCGCGTGAAGCATTTTAATGCGGATTGTTATCGGAAGATCGATATAATGAGGGCAAAAGTACAGGAAGTCACATCAGACGACGGCCACGCATGTCTGGCCCAATTCTCTCGTTCTTATCGAGTTACAATGTCCCCGTGAGAAAAATTTGGATTAACCGCAGACGGATAGAAACAAAAGATAACGACTGAAAGTAGCTGCATCATTTTATTTGTTCTCCTTCCAGTTTATGCCACGTAAGGAAACTGGTGTCTCATTCCGTAACATTGCGTTTAAATCCAATGTGACCTATAGCAATCATCCGATATTGTCTTGTTTTTATTCTGTCGCATCCAACATTTGATTAGCAAATATGCTGTTAAGTTAAAGGGGTAATTTTTAATTTTTTTAAAATCGCCGTTTTTCTTTTAGGAATAAGTTTATTACGAAAATTCATATGCAATTCTTTGTTGAAAATACATCGCTTATTTTATTTTTTTATTTGAACTGTGAAAGACGAGGTTGAGGCTGTGTATTCCCGTCTTACGCTTAACCGCATCAAATGAAAAATAGAAAAATAAATGTATACTAGTGAATTATCAGTTGATACTTAACCTCAAAATTTGGAAGCTTATAAAATACTTTTCGACTGTTTTCGTCTTTATTGCTGGCTTATTAAATATTTTAAATAAAAAAATGCTTCCATTAGGGATCGAACTCAAAACCTTCGTGTTATTGGCATAATACACTAACCATTTAGCTATGGAAGCTAACAAGTCAAATAATTTTGGTTGTTAAAACGAACAATTAAAAATGCCGGAAAAATATACTTTACAAATTAATTAAGTTAAAATGCAAATTTAAATGACTTACACTCATTATTATTGATGCTGAAACAAAATTTCCTGGAATCTTTGGAAATCCTCAACAAAACAATCTTAAAATAAGAAACTCAACAAAATATATTAAATAGGTACTAATTTGAACCTACAGTTGAAGGCGAAAATTGACGATAAGAATAAGAAAATAAATGTATTTTTTCTTTAAAACATTTCAGGTCCGAATATCGAAGGTCAGTTATTTATAATTTAAATTTCCGAAGTATTACAAGTCTGCGCGTCAATATATCGATTTTTACGTGTTTCTTATGGGAAATAGAAATTATACCCTGGAGTTGAACTGGGGTCTTGTTTCGGATTTTTTTTCTTCGTTGCATTTTGATATCTGAATAAAACATTCGTGCCATATTTCATTCTTTTGCCTAGCCGGAAACATTGTTAAACGTGGGTTAAACGTGCCAGAGACGAGGACGTCGTCAATTTTGCCACAGATGGACAGATTCTCAGCAAATTGTAATAGATAAGCTGTTCTTTGCTTCCTAAACGGTTTCCTCGCTGATCGTAATTTTCTCTTCTGTATTTGCGCATAGACCATATTAATCCTTAAATTTGGAGTTATGTTTTATTTCTGTATGAAATTTTCAAAATCAGGCTTCGTATGCAAGGCTTTCAATATTTTTTCCATTAAAATTTTCTTTTTTGATATATAGGTTTAAGTAAACACCATACTAAACTTCAACTTTTGAAAATGGAGATAAATATGAATATTTTGTTTTAAACACTATAATAATGTTATAGCCATATAGTAAATAGAACCCAAATTATATTTGTTCACTTTGGTTCCGAGAAAGTAAGATAAACAAACATATGTAGTTGCGTAAAATAAGCTGTTGGGTAATTCCTTCAAATCGCCCATAACGAATCCATTGGTAGCATCCGGAAAAACAGAAATTATGAAAAAATCAGCCTTTTCGTTAGAATTTATTTACTATTCCAGTTAACTAGTAAAATTACATGAAAACCGGCAGAGAGTCTTACAAAAATAAATTTTCATTTTTATTTTTTTCCACATAAACTTCTACAGTTTCTTTCATTGCAACAATCATTTAAATTGTAGCAAAAATACCCTCCGGATATTTATCATAATGTTCTCTTAATGTGTTTAATCTGTAATTATTAAGGCAACACTCTTACAACACCTCCCGACATTTTGCTTCCGAAGTGACCTGGCTTGCTCGGAGAGGACTGTCCTCCGTGGTTGAAGGATACGTAACGGACGCCTGGCTCCACTTTGGAGAATGTGTGGGATATCTGTGGAATATAAAAGACAGATTTAATTAAGTCTTGAGTCGATGCAATTCTAACAACAATATATAATTTCTGAAGACGAATATCTTGATATCTTCCATGGCCGATTTGTACAAAATATTTAAAAATGCAAAAAATTAGGATCAAATGCTATCTCCCACTGAGTCATTGATAGCGATGACTACGATAGTCACGTGCTATAATAAATAATATAGCAGATTGTTTTCTAGCGCAGAGAACGCTGATGCATGAAATCTAAAGGACAGCAAAAATATTTTGTTAATATTGAACTACAATCAGACCCAGATTTAGCACTCCTCTATATAGTGCCACCCCCACATACCGCCTATGAATCGTTTTGAACAGAACTCCCAGATTGTGGTTACATAGAGCAACCATATAACTTGATTCAGCGCCAGTGTCAGTGATGGACAAACGCGCTAAAACGGAGTTTGACTGTATCTTGGTTTTTAGGCGTTCTTTACCAGCGAAGCATTAATATCCGAACGCCTTATGGGCACGACTGGTCCGGCCGCCCGTTGTAACTTTCATCTGCTAAACCGCAAGACGAATTTTAATAAAATAAAATATGAGTGATCGTTATTAAAATTTATCTCCCATTTGTGATGCGATCACATCACCTCTCGCTTAAAAACCGAGGATTTCGTTAGGGGAAGTCAAGGCGCGATCTTTACCAGCTGAAATGTGTCCGCGTTGGAAGCGGCGCAATGTACAAAATTAAGAGTCAGGTCAGGTGAAATGTACCGCTGGCGCAAAACGGATATTGCGCCGCACGGAAGTTATTTGGGAGCGACAGTAGTTTCCTCGCGGTAACGGGCGCGATAAATCTTCCTCGTCGCTGTAACGAAGTCGGATGGGAAGGCGTCGAGGGAAAGACAACTGCGATGTGTGGGGGGGGGGAGGAAGAGGAGGGGGGAGGAAGAGGAGGGGGGAGGAAGAGGAGGGGGGAGGAAGAGGAGGGGGGGAGGGTGGATATGGGGTTATAAAGCGCACGCGATGGAAGCCAAGAACTGCGGGGAAAAATCCATAACCTGATTGCGTAAGGAAAAAATGGCGTTATACCTTTTTAAAAAACTTGCTAATGAGCTATGTTGAGTTGGAAGTTTAAAAAAAAAATAGTAAAAAGTCCAAAAAATTTAACTGTCATCGATATTTCCTTGCCAGAACCTAATATCCTCACTATCGATATTTTAATAGTAAAAGTATTTGAGCAATCGATTCGACGCGCATTCGCAGAGGGAGAGCCGTAAAAAAAATGTCTACAACCATTCCGACGTGAGATTCGAAGAATTTCCGGAATAGGGGTCACCTTTAGGATGGCGCTGAGAGATGATAATAATCATGGCATTTTTTCACGTGAATTTAGAGAGAATTGAATTCTTTTAATTTTTAATCAATGGGTTTTGCTCTTGTTTCGTGCTTTAATGATAGATCCGACGCAGAATTTTTACACCGCTTAATGGTAATAACCAGAACTCGGCCAGCATGTGCAAGCGTTCGACTCCGATTTTTTTTGTCTTTTGGATTTCGATTCCACTTTATGCGCTTAAATTTTAAATTTAGAAACATTCCTTCATTTCATCCGATGTTACTAGATTAATTTTCATAGCAACGAACGATAAATTAAACAATACCACAACTTAAATTGCTTCGATATAATAGGAAATGGTGATTTTTAAGGGATTTGATATTTGCAATCAATAAATCAATTGAAGAATTTCTTAACATAAGTGAAGAACGAGTCATTTTTAGAGTTATTCACTGAAAACTCGGGAAGTGTGTTGTATGCAAATCAAATTTATTTGACATTTTCTTAAAATTTCCTACCTTGTGCCATTCTTTCCTTGGCAGATCGTTAAAATCCTCCATGTGCATGAAGCTGTGCATGTTCTGCTTATCTTTGCTGAGGAGAGTCACATTGAGCAAGTAGTGGCCATCACAGTCAGCATGGCAAGCGCACCTATGGATTCAATATCGTTTTTAAGAAATAGTAAAAAATTCATGAAGCGGATTGCAACATGTTCTCACTATATGACAAAAATAATTCGATTATTATTTACTTTCATTCAGCAATAACTAAATAAAATTGCAATTTACGAGAAGGCAGCCCCGCGGAATTGCTGTAAATGGACACATTTTTACTTTCTCCATGTACGTATATAGGGGAAAGTATTGTATTCATGAAAAACTCGACTTCGTGATTTCGATGGAAATACACGTTTTGAGGTCCACTGAACATGTTTTGACCCTTTTCTTGATGATGTGTGTGTGTGTGATAGCTATTTGCGGGTGCTCTAACTCAAAAAATATTGATCAGGTCAACACGAAATTTTATATTTAGCATTTTCATAAAAGTCAGAAGAACTGATTAGTTTTTGGTAAAAATCGGTCAACCGAAAGTGAGTGTTTGCTCTTGTCGCATCCGTTATTTTAAAATATTTGTTTTAAAATTTGGTAAATGTAAAAATGTACTGGAATAAAAGTTGTAGAAAATTATATTTTCTACAACCTTTGTTTGAAACATTTTTCCATATAATGCATTGTTTAAGAGATATATTATATTTTTAGCTGCCACCACCACGCCACCTACCGACGACTATTGTTAACAATTGACGCTTAGTTACGTCTTAATAACGCTCCTTTTTCTTTTCTTAATTGTTGGAGCTTTGTGGCTATATCCAATATCAGAAGGCTATGATTTGAGTTTATTTCTGTTCTTTGTAAAGTCTAAAATTTTCGCGCAGTTTCTTAAAATATTTATTTTTATGTAACTTATTTGGAATTTTTAGAAATATTACATATATGGAGAAAGTCATGTGGTGGCCACATCAGATTTTTTCTGCATATAATGAAGGTATTTTGCTAATTAAAAAGAAATGTAGGTGTAAAAGAAGAATTTTTAAAACCTTAAAAATAATTTCCCTTCAATGTAATATTTTAACACCTTGAATTTTCCCGTAGAATAAAATTTTAATAAATACCTGCCATGCACGATCTCGCATAACATTAACGCCAGGACAAGATTGATTTCTCGTGATAATAATACTTCCTCCTTTATGTGTTTGTAACCACTCGCGATTGTTTCTTTGACGCTGTTACGTTATCTTCACTAACAATGACCGGACACTGGCGTACAGTCTCACGGGAAAGACGCGATACGTCCGTCTCCGGTCTTAATGGCAATTAATGAGCTAATTAAAAATTTCTTTTTATATTTATGTTTATTTACCCTAAATCGTCTCAAGCGGGCTTAAATTCAGATGGTAACAACTGTTAAAAATCTTTTACACATAATAAATGTACATGCGGTATAGTTAAAGTAAATAACCTTACAGATTTATTCAGAACTGGGCCGATTTTGGCGAGGGGGAACTGATAAACTTTCTGTGCTGATTTTTTTACCGACTTACGAATATTACAATTTTAAATAATAATTAACTTTAAGGTAAGTTAGGAAATCTAGCTTATTTCTCAGTATTCTGATACCTCAATTTCGGACTCGTTTGTTTTAGCATTAGGAATTCGTCGATTGTCTGAACTTTAATCATAGAACATTTGTACAAGCCAATACAAATATTTTTCCAACTTTGAAAGTTAATTCTCAAAGTTTTAGTATAAGTTTCTACCGATTTCTTTCATTTTTCTCTGCGCGATTTTCGAACTAATTGCTTTTTAGGAGCCCCTCATACTGATTATGGCTCAAAAAATAATAGTAAGTGCATCGCAGTGGCATAACCAAGATTTTTTTTAAGGGGATGTTGACGTTCCAGGACTTAGGCAGTAGATGCTAGTATTCCTTAATAAGAATAAGTGAAAAAACTGCTCTTTCGATTTCATTCAATATTCAGGCATTTGTCCAACATATCGAATTGCACGGTTTATGTAAATCATCGTCTGCAATAACGGCACAAGTTCCATTTAAGGAGTATTTCTTTCATAGCCTTGATTAGTAGAGGATTGAGCGTAGAATATATTTCGTTTTCATTTCAAGATTTGTTAAAATCAACAACGAAATTGAGACACACGTCTACAACTTTTGTTTTTGTTAAAGAGAGAAATAAAGGTCGTGACGAATTAACGTGAATTTTTTTAAAACTCAGACCCGGAATTTTTCAGTATTTTTTTAACGATGAGAAATTGCTACTAAAACGAGAATCGCATTGTCGCTTTATTTACGTGCCCATGGCTTTCAGTGACTTGGCGCGATTTTTTGCGTTGATGATATAGTAACTAAGTTGTTGAGCCAATTATGACATTATTAAAGCAAAGTGATAATTTTAAATGCAGAAAAATTAATTCTACAACGTATTATAGGATTATATTTAAATGAGAAAAATGTTATTAATTTTTGTTCGGTTGTACTTTATATTAGATAAAATTGAAATATTTTAATTTACATCCCTGAAGGGCGGGAGGTATTCAAACACGTGAACACCCCCCTTGGCTGCGCCATTGGTGCATCGTGGGTATTATGTAATTACTTGTTAATATTATATACTAATTTGTTAATATAATATACTAATTATACGCTTATTTAGATAAACTACTTCTGTTTCTTCTTAAACTTATATATGTTCTCTTGAGCAAATATCTTACCATTCGCTGAGTTCAATCGAAGGTTGACTATCCAGTTCTTTCTCCGCAAATCCCTCCGCCAATAGGTCAATCACCTGTTCCTTCATGCAAAATTCACCAGAGGTTGCAAAGCAAGAGGTATTGGCGCCGAAATCCGTAACGGCATCCCCTTCCTTACTCGTTTTGGGTAATGGGTTGGCTCCAATCGGAGTCTCTTCGACGATCCAACCATCGCCTCCGTTTGCCATAATTCTCCATTGCTCTAATTGGTCTGTAATCGAAATTTGAGTCATTTTAGATTTTTTCTCGGTTGATGACGATACTCGCGTTCAATAAATACGGTGAACCCTCATTAGTACAAACTCGGCTTTCGCGAACATATATTTTCCTTCGCGCTCGCATACATTAATCCATGCATATAGTACGGATCATTGAACTTTAATGTGAATATTTTTAACTTGCAGACATCTAGCATGTATTTCAAATTTATCATTACGTTCATTTGGTCATTAGTCCAAATCGTGAATTTTTTGTTTTTAATAATAATAATAATTTATCTAATACAAACGGGTAGCCCCAATTACATGTTTTATATGTATGTAGATATTTCTAAACAGAAAATAGTAACATTTCATTTTTTTACATTTTGATTTTTACGAACTTTGTTAACAAGAACGCAGGGTTTTATTCTCCCTTGGAGTTCGTGTGGACGAGGGTTTACCGTATATAAATTTAGCGCTTCAATAAATTATGTTTCTTTAACAGAGATAGGACATATTTTCAGTAGATTTATAAGAATTGTTAAAACCACTTCAAAAGTAAGGACTTCATCCCATAATGATATAGTTTTGGCGGAGACAATGCCCGTGCCAACATAAACTGGCTGGGCAATGTAAAAATTTAATTCCACAATTAATTAAAGTATATGCATGATAGATTCAGTAGTAAACAGTAACATTATTTTATTTGAATAAAAAAATAGAAATTATATTGTAAAATTATTTTTACAGGAGGTTGCCGTAGTAATAGATACTATAAAAAATAAAATTGCTGAAAAAAATAGATTTAAAATATTTTTATCCCGTAGCATAAAATGAATCACTTTTATTACTGGTGATTTAGCTCGATACAGTAGTCATAAAAAGGTTGGAAAAACCAGCTTCGCATTTCAGAAACGATCCTAAAAATGCTAACACAGATTTATAATTTATTAGAGGTGAATCACCACTGAGGACGGCTGCTTTGCAGCTTAAATTCAAATCTCGTTTTCTCAAACATGTATTGAAGCCAAATGTAAATTGTCAATTGAATTCCACTCATGCTGTAAGCTCGATAACTCTTCCTTCGATGGTTTTTTAGTACTTTATAGTCTTGCAATAAAAATATGAAAATTCTTATTGAATCAATATTCAAGTATAGTTAATTCGGCCTGAAAATTGTAAAAGATGTCTTGGCGAATATATTAACGATTTAGTGTCATACTATATATTGCTTAATATAGGCGTATTGAAAAATAGACGAATATGGGTTATCAATATATCAAAAGTGTGAGTTTACCGCCTCTTTCTTCTGATCGATCCAAAGGGTTATTCGACCATTCTAAAGCACACGAATATTATGAAAACTAGGAGTCGTTTTTATCAAACCTAAAGAAACAAATTATTTTATCTATCATGGATGGATAGTATAATGTTTCTTTGTTTTAGCATAAGATATACATGACAAGAGCGAAAACAGCTAATTCCAAGACTTGATAGAAAACAACTTTTTCACCAGTAAATTCAATCGTTGAATATCTATAACCAGAAACATCTGCAGATGGGTACAAAATGGCTGATTCAATATTTTTGTTCGAACTGAGGATAGAAACCGGTCCCGAGAACTGACAGATATCGCTTTTCTTGCTTTTACTGGCGCGATAAGAAGAGATAGCCCATATTTTGGATTGCATTGTAAATGTGGTGCAATTATGATATCCCAACCACGCAGCTTAAGCGACTTGATGGATATATTCAACAATGACCTTACATTATTAATACTACGAATAAAATGGAACGCTATAGTGCAATCATGTAAATGAATGATTTGCGAATACAAATCGATCAAGATATGCTACTTAACAGAACAGGCGAGTTGAGGGGCGTCAGCGATCGGAAGACGTAATCAAGTTTGTAATGCCATTACTTGCTGGCAGAGACATACCTGGGAGATATTACACTTATGGCAGAATATTAGGAAACACCTTGGTTATGTAGAATATTATTTTACTGAGTTTTAACAAGGCATAATAGCATTTCCATCAACAATAACTTTAACACTGGAATATTAAATCAATACTTATTTATGGGAAAATAAACTTTTGGCATGTTTTGCGGGAATGATAGGCGCCTTTTGCAAGCGGCGCCTATGGAAAATGCCACATTCACCATACCCTAGTTACGGCACCGCTTGCTGCGCAAACCTCCGAGATACTTGTTAATTCGGTCGACGCTTAGAGGACATCTGACAAGCATTTTTTACTGTTCAATACGTGGTAAACACACGGATATTATCCAATCGGGTACGACATCGCCATAATAGGTGATATAGTATCAGAGAAAATTTAAAGCCGCGGAAAACGCGACGGAGCAGCTGTCTTTCGGCGGAAGAATGACTTTATGCTCACCTTGGCCACAGTTGTTTTTCAGTAAATTATCCTTGGCACTGCCCCCGCCCGACGGATCGTCCGGTTCATCTGCACCTCCGTCGCTTCCAGACCCGCCATCGCCTTCTCCAGCTCCGCCATCGCCTCCTCCAGTCCCGCCCTCGCCTCCAGCCCCGCCATCGCCTTCTCCAGTCCCGCCATCTCCTCCTTCAGATCCGCTATCCCCTTCGTCCCCGGTGTCCCCTTCGTCCCCGCCGCCGCCTTCTCCAGCCCCTCCATCGCCTTCTCCAGTCCCGTCATCTCCGCCGTCATTCCCACCGTCCCCTTCTCCGCCGGCCCCGCCATCGCCCCCAGTATCACCGCCCCCACCTCCCATACACTTCGTTATAACAATCCATATTATGTACGCCAATAAAAAGTACGGCAGGTAGGTATATAACTCGAGCAACATGTCGAACGTCGGAGGTAGAAAAGGAACTACGATTTGGGAGCGTTCGAAAATTATCTGAGAGCCGATAAAACCACCTTTCGCCTTATCTATAATGGTGTAGTAAAACCCAATGGATAACTCCCATTCATTTTTTCCTAAAGTCAGATAATCTTCTTAAGCGCACAGTCCAAAGGCCTGGTCGAAATTATTTATCGTTTTCTAAGGCCCTCGGAATGAGTAATTTCTAAGAATTTCCATAGGTTCGAACAGCATGAGAGGATAATACAAGCGTCGGTAGGCGTTCTAAAATCAATCTATTGCCTTTTAAACCACCTTAGTTTCTGTTTTGCAATAAAAGCATGTAAGAAAATTCATTTAAAAGAAAATCAAATTCGCCTTTGCTTTGTATATTCCATATGTGCTATGCTTAAATGACTGCGTAGTGGAAAATAATTTAAAAAATCTTTTCATTTTCCCCACAGATCAGGGTTGAGCATACTATGGCCCGTGAGAACATTTAGTGCTGCCCGCGAAGCCGTCATGAAAGCGAACCGTGAAATGTATTGCAAAAAATTTCACATTTTTATTATTAACCCTTAACAACGCGCGTCCCTGCACTTCGTGCACCACTCTACCTGAAATATGCATAAAATTTTGCAATAGAGATGAAGCGTTTGTTGGCGACCAATTGCCCTATCACTAACACGTTAGCTGACTATGAGGCAGATTTATCGCTCTGGTGACCGTGTTTTCTTTGCCTAGGAGACGTTTGTTTTGTTCCAATCGCGTTTTGTAGCACTCAGGACGCCACTATGTAAGTAAAATGTATACTACCTGCGCGCGCCCAGGCAGCTGTAATTTTGAAAAAGGTAGGCTCATAGGATCTAGAACTTGAAGATGAAAATAGAAAATAAGAGTGAAACTGATGATTTTGAGTTGGTGTCTTTCATCTCTTTACCTTGCTCTGGGCCAGAGCTATGTAGGGTGCATAACAAAAAAGTTTATTAATCATGAACATTTGCAGCTGTATTCCAGAACCCTTGGGTAGACCATGGTACATATTGCATTTAATTTTTAAAGACTTTTAACCTACCAAGTTATCAAAGTTTCGACTCATGACAACTCATTTGTGTTTAATATCAACAATACTAGAAGCAGGGCATTGAATCAACATTAAATATACCACCTTTTTGAACTTCGCGAATAATTGGTTTCAGAAAACTGACGCGAAATGCAAATTCGCGAAGTTTAAGTCCTATTTTCCCATAAGACGCCATGTTATTACGAGAGAGTGCTTCCCAACCAAACAAATAAATTCATATTTTTATCATAAACAATGCAGTTTAACAGAAAATAAAAGAAAACGTAACCACAAATGAAAAACAGCATTATGAAGTAACAATATACCGTATTCCGTGGCATATAGGACGCACCGGAGAATAAAACGCACCCCGGTTTTTTTTAGAAGATTTTCAGGAAAAAGTATTTTGGTTCAACAAGGCATTTACGAAGGACCACGTCGTGTATAATTTCCAGCCGTGATTAAGTCCGTATCCGGCAACATTTAAAGAAAATATTCCGACGTGATAAGAGTTAAATATAACGTTTTAAATAAACTTAATCCGTAAATTAAATACGGATGATCTAAAACATAAATAATTGCTTCGAGACTTGTATAGCTAAACGTGCCCTGCGTGATCTCGACAGTCGTATTAATTAAAGTTGCTGATAGTACTTACTTACTTAGTTGTGGGCATTTAAGACCAACCTTACAAAGATTATGTTACTATTATCCCATCAGCTTCAGTATTTCCCCCGTTTTCTTCATTCACGAATTGTTTTATTCTGTGGAAGGTGGGCCGAAATGACGTGCTGCTACTCGGCTTCCGTGCGATTTTTTGCGTATTGAATTGCCTGTAGCTTATAGCTAATAGCATCGGCATATCTCTTCACTTTTGTAGCCATTGCGATCTCAGTACACGCAACGTTATTTATCCTAGATACATAGCGTAATGACGAAAATACGTCTTCGGAATTCACGTTGCATAATGTATTACTGTATATATTAACAAAATTTTCACAATTAATTATTTAAAATGTATATTTTATTGGTTTTGCGACGAGTGACAGACAATTATTCCATTTTGGGGATGAGTGTGCTTGTTAGTGTCAGTATCGAGAACATTAATAATCTTACCTTCGGCGTATAAGACGCAAGCTGATTTTGGGGGTCATTTCTCTGGAAAAAAGTGCGTCTTATATGCCGATAAATACGGGACTTTTAATTAGGTACCTTCAAAACGCGTAATAGCGAATGAAAATCCAGCATAACAAAGCGACTACACTTCTTTCCGCACATGTACAGTTTACCTCCACAAAATTTCGCATGTGATTTTCGATCTTCTTTTGTTCATTCTAAGGAAATGGTTTCATTTAAATTGAACTACTAAAATGGAATATTGAGTACATCATGCACGCATGTTTTCCTGGATTCTGCAACAAACATTTTCAACGCGCAAAATAAACACTAGCATTAAAAAGTGATTCCATTTCTTTTACTAATTACGTTAGAAATGCATAACATAAATCCATAACCTAGCTTCAGAAAGTTATTACATTTCTTTTAGTAATCGCATTCAAAATACGCGGCAGAAAGTCTTACGTTACAAGATGATAGCAATTCTTAGATTTACATTTAAAATTGGGAATAAACAATGAAAACCTAAACAAACAACAGTTCCTTAAATTACATTCAAAATACAAAGGTAATGGCATTAAATCATTAAATATTTCGGTCAAAAACCATCAACCTCATACGCGAAGGACGAATATTTTCAATGTCATACTCGTAAAAGTTGTGAAAAACAAACGCGCAGGATCCTTTTCCATTCATCAATAATTTCTAATTTGGCCGCTAGATGTCAGCAATTTCGACAGTTATCGAAAATAGCGACGTTGGCAGTTAGCTTTTAACTGATTGTGAGCTACAAAAGAATTAAGTCGATCGTTATCACATTTGTTTACTTTGAAAACTATTAATAGGGAGTTTTATAAATATAATATAATAATCCCCATTACTTGTGTGCAAAAGTTTAAAATGAAACAAAAAAGTAGAGGGAGCTCACGTTTGTTGCCATCGTAGACGTATGATGCGAAATGCAAGTAATATGCGAGAAACAAGAAATGCTTATAAAAGATTTTTTCGCGAAGTCCAAATTCGCGAACCGCTAGCACGCTAAGATCAGAAAGGTAACGCATAGGTTTTCTTCTGTTTCTCAAAAAATAAAATTTTGTTCAGTGAAATGATTTCAGCAGGAAACTTAATTTCCAGGTTGTGTTTTTAATAAATTATAGCAAATATAATTACAGTTATAGTATTAAAAATACATGCAAAATGGATTTAATGCAAGGTAAAATTTTACAAGTTCCATACATATCCAAACAAAAGAAAGTTAACATTTCTCAATGAAATCAAAATATGTACCAATATGCATACAGATAACAAATGGTTTTAAGAAATTTTAAGCTGCTATATTTAACTAAGATTTAAACAGTTATTATGATTGCATAGTTATTTCTCTAAATTTAAACAAATATAGCATTATAGCTGTAAAAGCAATGCCATAGAATTAACTGAATATAAATGTATAATAAGCTGCTCTTATTGTTGATATGCAAGCTTGGTGCATTGAGTGAATATATCACACTGTACATATTTCCACATGCGCTATCCCTAAAACGATATGCTAAGGTTATTAATCTTATTGTAGTTATTATGACCTTTAATTCCCAAAACCTATTTAAATATCTATCTTCACAATTAAAATATTTAAATTGCTACTAAAATTTGATATTTTTTCTGGGATTTTAATTTTTGATATACCTAGTATTTAATTTGAAAAAATTATGAGGAGTTGGTTCTGCATTTTATTACAACATTAACATCTGGTTCAACTGAAATGGTGAGAACCTGCTGATGACACCATTGCCTATGTGATTCAATTTGTTTAAAAGTGTAAAGTATGATAGTTTTAGCCAGAAGAAATTTTGAGTTGGTGTCTTTTACCTCTATACCTTGTTCTGGGTCAGAGCTATGTATGCATAACAAAGAACTTTACTAATCATCAGCATTTGCAGCTGTATTACAGAACCCTTGGATAGTCGTGTTCCATTTATTTTTTAAAGAGTCATTAAAATTTCTAGTCAGGGCAACTCATTTGTGTTTAACATCATCAAATCCAGTAGCACGGCATTGAATCAAATATTTAATATAGGTTTTCTTCTATTTCTGACAAAAATAAATTATGTTCAGTGAAATTATTTCAGCAGGAAACCTAATTTCCACATTGTGTTTTTCAATAAATTATAGAAAATATATTTATAGCTACAGTTTTAAAAATTACATGAAAAATGGATTTAGTGCAGGGTAAAATTTTACAAGTTCCATACATATCCAAACATAAAACAAAGTTAACATTTCTCAATGAAATCAAAATATGTACTAATATGCATACAGATAAGAAAAGGTTTTAAGAAAGTTTCAGCAGTTATATTTATTGAAGATTTAAACAGTTTTTAATGTAATGAATAGCTATTTCTTTAAATTTAATAATATACTCCTGTAAGAGGAATATGAAAAGCTTTAGAATTAGCAGTGAGTCAGTTTTGCATTATTGCAGTAAAAGTAATGCCATAGAACCAATTTTGGGCCTGTTAAATTACATTTCCATATCAACAACTACCAATAAACTCACAAAACAAATATAGCGAGTCATCAACTTGCTCGCATGCTCATTCACAAAGCAATCATCTTCAGAACTTCAAGATATGCATGCAGAAACATAGGTATCATCCATATACACACATGCATTTATACTAAATATCAATCATTTGACTTAAAAATCAGGCATTCTGCTATCCAATCCTCCTCTCATTCATTCCTATAGTAATACTCACACCTACATAATTTTATCATTCAATCTTCTGCATTTGCACTGTACACAAACATCAGCTATGGAAATGCTCACCCCATTCAAAACTTTGCATACATGTGTGCATTCTTTATTTCATCTAAAAAATCTACCAGTATAGGAATTAAATAGTAAACATCAACACAAACTGCCTACTTTGCAATATATCATCTTAAAATAATACACCAATAATCAATTCAGCATATGATGGATTCCATAACAAAACATATCCCTAAAAGAAAAAATCTGATGTGGCCACCACATGACTTTATCCATATCTGTAATATTTCTAAAAATAACAAAATTCTATAAATTACAAAATAATAAATATTTTAAGAAACTGAGAGAAAGTTTTACAAACAGAAATAAACTCAAACCATATCCTTCTGAAATTTCATATAGCCACAAAGCTCCAACAATTAAGAAAAGAAAAAGGAGCGTTACTAATGCATAACTAAGTGTCAATTGTTAACAATAGTTGTCGTTAGGTGGCATGGTGGTGGCAGCTAAAAAGAAATGATATCTCTTAAATGATGCAATATATGGAAAGATGTTTGAAACAAAGGCTATAGAAAATAAAATTTCCCACATCTTGTTTATATTTATCAAATATAAAAGAAAATATCTCAAAAAAAACGGCTAAGTAAAAACCCAATTCCGGTTGACTGATTTTTACCAAAATCTAATCAGTTCACACTTTTATAAAAATGTTAAATAAAAAATTTCGCATAGACCGGATTAATAGTTTTTGAGTTGAGCACCCACAAATAGCTATCACACACACACAGACATCATCAAGAAAATTATCAAAACGTGTTCAGGGGACCACAAAACATGTATTTCTGTTCAAATCTTGATGTTGATTGTTTTTATGAACACAATACATTCCCACGTATATGGAGAAAGTAAAAGGGAAAACTAAATTCCCAAGTCATCGGGTCCTCGGAATAAACATGATGCAATCAAATTTGAATTTAAAATATTTTATTATACACATATGCATAAAAGTGTTACCAGTGTATGTAACCCCTCCTTTAAGAGCTAAAAATGTGGTCTTCAAACTGCGTGTTATACAGGATTATATATGGCAAAATCTCAGAAAAGGTCCCAAACGAGAACAGTTCAAACTTACCTAAGTTTTGAAAATGACATACATACTGGAAGATGTCAATTTCACTAGATTTTTATTGTCATTATTGAAAATACCCTGTCCTGGGAAGCCCATGTTGACAAAGTTTGTAACAAAATCAGCTACAGTATCTTCCTACCGAGGAGTATTTAGTATGTATCAATAGAAATATTGTAAAATTTGTTATCATGGAATTATCTTTCCACATTTGAGTTATGGTATTGAGACCTGGTGCAAGGCTGCAGGCCAGCATAATAAGAATTTCAATTTTTCAGAAAAGTGCAATCAGAAGCATATTTAACCATAAATAAAAGGACGGGATCTTGTAGAAAAGCTTTTTTAGAAAAGGGTCTTATCACTGTTAATGGATTGTACATTTTTCAAATGATCCTATTTGTAAAAAATTACCCAAAGCTCACTTAAAAAACAGTCATGTGTATAGAATACAAGAGGTGAAGCTAATAATCATACAAAGGCAACAAATCTTAAACTGACAAAAACTAGCCCTTTTTTAAGTGCATCAATTTTGTAAATATTTTGCCAAAAAAAGGTAAATTAAGATAGATTATGCGCCCAGCAGATTCACCTCTTGCGTATGCCTAATGGGTATCTAAGAGTTAGTGCAATAAATGACTGGATTGCAAAGGAGGAGAGAAACGTGGTGCCGGCTTTCAGCCTGCTCTTAAAGAAGAGCACCAAGGGGGCCAACAGTTTAACATCCCTTCCGACGTATGGGGCGCTAGGTTTGCCCGGTCTCCTCAAGCCTCACAAACAGGGTGTCTGGTGACCTTGGAAAAAATCCTACTTTCACAGGATTCATGCCTGTTGCCCTTTTGAGCAACAGGCAAGTGGCTGCCAGCAACCTAACCACTACACCACCGGAATTAAGGAATTAAAAAAAATTTTTAAATGACAATTGTCCCTTACAATGTTAAGGAATTTAATCTGTATTGTAAGTGAGACTTCTTGTTTTATATCTCTTTTTCATAGCCTAAGACGATTGAAATGAATAGGTGTAACTTTTTTAACTATAACTGTCATAATATCTAAAGAATAGATATTATATACATTAAGGGACTTGTAAAAAGGCCAAAGTAGGCAATAGCCTAGGGGTGGCAAGATTACAGGGGGGCAATAAAATATATCATTATGTATACTTTAGATGAATTAAACTATTATGATCTGCAGACGGACGGATGTGCAAACAAACCATACACATGGTCGATTTTTTTAGAAAAAAATGCCAAAAAGGGGGTGGAAAACTAATTTGGCCTGGGGGCAGAAAATTTTCAAATCCGCTACTGATTATATATAAGAAGAAGAAAAGGATTTCTTCTTTAGCAATGTTTCAGGAAGAACATTACATAAGATAAACAGTTCAACCATTATTTTTCAGTCGTGGGAGGAGCTCAAGATTGTAATTTTCTATTTGATTCATAATTTGGGAAAGTGCAACTTAATTGACTATGACTGTATAATATAGAAAGCTGCTCTTATTGTTCATTTGCAAGCTTGGTGCGTTGAGTGAATATATTTCGCTGTTCATATTTCCACATGTGGTATCCCTAAAACTATATGCTAATGTTATTAATCTTATTGAAATTATTATTACCTTTAATTCCCAAAACCTTACGATTTTTCTATCTCAACAATTAAACCACAGTATACCAGCAGGAAAGGCACATGGTAAAACAAAAACACAGCAAGATTGTTTTTGTTGAACCATGTGCTCTTCCAGCTGGTTTAATGTAGCTTGATTGTCAAGATAGACCTGTTTGTACGAATGAAGTTCAGTTTAAATCTGCTGGTAACAAACAATCATTTTTGTGAAATGAAGTTTTATCTGTTGAATGTATTTGTTGGCAACTGTGAAGTTTCCTGGAAAAAAATTTTACTCTGCATTCTTTATTTGGTGCAATTAAACAGTACATATTACATTCAAAGAATGGAATACTATTCCTATCTAGACTATTAACTGACAGATTACTGACCAAGCAACTTACAGGTACACAAAACTTGATTCTTTTTACAGCTTATGTGAAGTATATTTGTGATGTGTTTACATATCTATCTTCACAATTAAAATATTTAAATTGCTGCTAAAATTTGATATTTTTTCTGGGATTTTAATTTTTGGTATACCTAGTATTTAATTTGAAAAAATATGAGGAATTGGTTCTGCATTTCATTACAACATTAACATCTGGTTCAACTGAAATGGTGAGAACCTGCTGATGACACCATTGCCTACGTGATTCAATTTGTTTAAAAATGTAAAGTATGATAGTTTTAGCCAGAAGAAATTTTGATTTGTTGTCTTTTACCTCTCTACCTTGTTCCGAGCCAGAGCTATGTTGGGTGCATAACAAAGAACTTTATTAATCATCAGAATTTGCAGCTGTATTCTAGAACCCTTGGATAGACATGTTCCATTTGTTTTTTAAAGACTTTTAACCTGCAAAGTCATCAAAATTTCAGGTCATGACAACTCATCTGTGTTTAACATCACCAATTTCAGAAGCAGGGCATTGAATCAAATATTGAATACTAGCAGAAATGCCTGGCTATGCTTGGGAAAGAGTTTTCTTTTAAGTTGCAAATGATTTTTATTAGTTATTAGATGTGGTAACTCTGCTTTAAAAATTTTGAATTTGGTATGGTATTTAGTAAAAACCATATATATAAAATTTAGTTGACATCCGTTGAGCCAATTCCTTCCAAATCCATAGTTACTGAGAGAGTTTGATTTGTAATTGTGGCACCCCTGTTCAGTTGATCCAGTCCAAATTTGCTATTATGGCTTTATATATATGTACATAATGAATATTATAATATGGTTAAAATCGATATTGACAGTTCATCACAAACACTTATAGATATAAATTTAATTATAATTAAATATATATATATATATATATAATTATAAATTACGGGCTATGGAAGTAACTGTGTTCCTCAAGATGGCACATCTATATTAAATGTTACTCACAGCAGTCCCTGGACAACTAAGCTTCAGGTAATAGATACAATGGATGTATCATATGCCAGGAAATATGATATAGAGAGTGATACTCATGATGTAAATGGGTGTGAGCTGGCAAATCTACCACATATAACAACACAAATGGGTTAATTTGTTGAGAATATCGTCTCATATATTGCTGGTTATGTTGTTAAAATTATTCAAAAGCAAATATATTGTTTGGTGTGCCTGGAATGTTTCAGAAGTGACAACAGTGATAGAAAATATTATTACGCATCTTTTTCAAAGAAAAAATAATGGAGGGTTACATTTTCCATCTGAGGATGTGGTAAAAGTGTCTGTCATGTGAAAAGCATTTCAGGCAATGACTGAATGCAAATGGTGGACAACCTCCTCGAAATAGAGTATTTGTTCCAATACTCGGTTCAACTGTGCTAGCTGAAACACTGACGAAAGCAACACCACTGTTTCCCGAATTGGAGCAGCACGTTTGACACAGTTGGGGTGCAACCATTTACATAGATTAATATAATTAATTGCCAAAAATTATTTTAAAATAAGGCTGTATCATTTAGGTAAATTTCACAGCCTCAATGATAGGTGAGCAGAAGAGAAAGATGCTCTCAAGGCTTGTAATTCACTAACATCAATAGTTTCTTTTGTTAAGTTATGTACTTGACAAGTTGTAATTTTATAATTATTTTGTAAAGTTTATTGGTGCATACTGTTTTATGTAATAAATGATGTGTATTGATAAAAACTTTAATGCCTTCATTTTTACTGTATAATTGCTTAATGTATTGGAAATGCAATTCAGTTGACCTTTTAATTGAAGTTATTTTATTTCCAGTAAGTGACAAAGGTAGATTTATATTAATAATAACTTTCTATTAACTTAAGAATAAATTATAAACTGTGTTACGACTTAAGTTAATCAGTCTCATTCATCGTATTTTCTGACCTCTTTGATCTCTTAATCGGCAAAATTACAATTTTGAAAGAAATACATATTAACTTTCAATTCTTGCATATAAATATTGGGGACATCTATTTGATAATTATTTAAAGAATTAATGCGAGGTAATGAAATTACATCATTTTGGGAACTATAAAATCTGTCGAACAGCTGACTATAACGCAAGTTGAGCCAAAACTGAGTTCAGTGGCCTGAACTGAGTTCGTAGGCCCTAGGCTCAATGCCTACTGTACCTATTGGATAATCTGTGCCTGGTTCAAATACTATCTCTTCTTGCCACTAGATGTCATTCGTTGTGGTTTTACATTTCTAGGGTTCCTAGTAGGGCTCGGCAGTGAAAAAAAACATCAATGTGAAATATCGATCTTCATAGATAGGGTGTTGGACATCGATGTCTCAATAATATCGGTACCCAAACATCAATATCTTGGATATTCAGAAAGTGTCAACTTTCTAATCCAATAAATGCAAGGTTAAGATGCAATTATTAAGATTCATATATTTTTATTATTTATACATAAGCAGCAAGATGACCTCTATAATGAAGGTATAAGTATAAATAATAATTTTAACTAATAAGTAATAATTTTAACAGAAAATATTGCATGATAAATTCATTAACAAAATATATAGAGTCAGACAAATAGTGTAAAAAAATAACTATAATAATAATTACAATTTAATTATGACACGTGTTATTTTTATCAATCAAATATTATGAAAAGTTAAAACAATTTATTTGTTAGTAACAATGCCATTGCCAATGAATAATAATGCTTTCACATAAAATACTTTATAATAATAACTAAATGCAAAAAATATAATTACATCATCAACTTGAAATAAACAATATTTGCGGTATTTGCTCAAGTAGCACCTGCATTTATGTAATATCCACACTCATCATCATAGTAATTCTATCTCCCGGCAGAGCTCAATATCCATATACTATTTTAAATTAGATACCAGGAAACAAAATCCAAGTTGTTTAAGCAGCAACTTTCGAATGCTGATACTGCAACAACATATCAAGATAGTAAACAAGCTGCATATAAAATTTACATTTAAAGAAATAAAAAAATTTCTTTAAAACAAACTTATCATATAAGTTGCATTTAATGAAACAATCTGACTAAAAGGGACCATGAGAGTTGATTATAACATGAAAGTGAGTACTAATTGTATTAAAAACAAACTACTTTACAGGATCAATGTCAAATTTAAGTGATACTGAAACTAATACTGTAACTGGGGTGAGGCAAAGGTGGTATTTGCCATTTGCACCAGTCATAAAAGGTACCAAATACAGTAGTCAACTCCATTTGCTTAGAGGTAGAGGTTAAAAGAATGGAAGTGTACATTACAGGACTTTAGGCATACCTCATGGAGATAACTCCACCTAACTCCAAATTACCCACAAGTCCTGGCCCTCGCCAACTGCAGTATTGCCAACCTCAGGTTAATTTAGGAATGTAACTCCCACTATTGGCAAAGGATTACTGTATTTCCCACAAAAGAAATGAAACAATATCTTTTTATTTAAATACATATTCAGTTGAAATTCAAATTGTTACATTCATTTCAAATACAATTAAATCATTATTTATAGCAACAAAGCAAAAACACAACTTTGCAAATTTTTTTAAAAGGTCCATTCATAATCTAGGCCATAGCAGCCAAATCTTCTGGCTGAAGCTGCACAACTCAATAACCAGAAAGGAAGATGTCTGCCAGAAACCAAGGATCATACAAGAAACATTTAACTTATATAAGTGACTTGCTCAGAGGTGTGGTTCAAGTTCTGCAGATGTATTGGTTTGGACACATATTCTGCTTCTTTTTCTCTTTCATTTGATGGCCTTAGTGCAACAAATTATGAAGCAAATGCTGGTTTTTGGAATAATTCAGGAATGAGTGCATATAATGCTCTCTAAATTGCAAAAGAATTTTTTTAGGAACAAAGGGAAGGCATTGCTCATGCAAATATGATATATACAATTTAATAAAAGTATTTATACATAAAATTTAAGTAAAATGGCTTAATATTTCCATCAGACATATCACAAGCAACAACTGTTATGGAGCATAAAATCAATCACTATCACTGTCTTCAGAAGATGATGATGATGGCGATGAAGGCTTGTCTGTTATGGCAGCCAAAACCTTAACTATCCCAGCTGACATTTTACTGCCATAGTGACCAGCCCAAAACTGTGAATCCATTCCACCATGATAAAATAAAACATAACGAACACCAGGTCCATATCTTGAGAATGTGTGTGACACCTGAAAGGCAAAAATAGTATCGTTTTGATTATATTTTTAAATGTGTTTATTTTTCAGAAACCTTCAACATAAAATACCTGTAGCATTTTTGGTAAAGTCCTCATAGACTACTTAGCTGATTTAAAAGTCATATAACTATATTGAATAAAGTAGATATGTTAACCCTGCCCTGTTAACTGCATCATTCCGATGTATGCAAACAAATTTTCTGAACCTTGACTCCGGTATTCAGATTTGCCTCATATTGTTTAAAAAATAATTTGCAATAATGAGACATTATGGAAAACTCGAACATCCATAAAACACATTGGCGCTCTTCTCTGTCCTCTGAATTCTTTGTGGAGAATTGACAATTCTGGAAGCACTCCTTAATTACGCAGTGAAAGTGTTGTCATTTATTGGAATAGGACTAAGCACTATAAATTATAAGACTTTAGCTGATGTAATTTGAAATTTGATGATTATTTTCCATCATTTTATGATGGGCTGGTAACAAATATTATTTAATATAATAAATATTGCATTTTTAATGAGTCAATATTAATAAATCATTTCAGACAAACTTTTAAGTTAGTACAGTAGGCTCTCAATATCCATGGTAAAATTTTGGTAGAATATAAGCAACCAGCAAAAAACTGAGCAGCTGTATATTTATATGGGATTGTTTTACCCTTTTCCATACACCATACATTACTGAAGTCATTCATTTATTTCACTGGTGATAATATGGTGATTAAAACCATACAGTCACTTTCTATAATTTAGGAATATTTTAGAAGCCTCTAAATTCTGAACCAATTCCCATTATGAATAGTCCCTCTTTTCTGAAAAAGACAAGACTTCTTTCTCGTGTTGCAGAAACATAAGACACAAATGCTGGAACTCAGATTATAATGTTATGCAAATAATTTAACCCATTGGAAAGCTCAGAAAGGGATTACCGTATCTGCCCAAATATAAGCCGATATTTTTTGTCAAAATATATCATGAAAAAACCATCCCTCGGCTTAAATGCGAGTTCGAGAAAAAATTTGGGGTTAGGGTTGTCTCGTAGTCACTCATATATGGCAGCACATCTCTCATTGCCGTCACGTTCAAATGATAGTACTATATTTTTCGTAAAGTAAATATTTGAACTATGATGAATGTTAATGAATAAATATTAAAGCTAGAATATTGAATTTAGCAGTACCCGTGTTTTGTTGCCGATGTTACCTGTTCTTTCGTTTCTAAATGTTATTGGATGTTTTCATTCGTTACTCAGGGCTATTAACAATAGTTAGCAATTTGTATTATTTTTCATTATCCATTAAAAGAAGTTCCTATTAGTTTTACTTGGCTATTTTAGTTATTGTTATAGCCAATGTAATGTTTATATGCATGTTAAAACCTCATTCATGGAATCTATTAAAATTTCGTATACTGACTACGCAGACGAATGTGCCAAATGCAATGACGGTTTTTGATGCTCAACTGTTTGAATTACGGTAAAACGTGTGAGACTTGAATTAAAAATTATCTTTGCGAAGTCACTATTGCTTTATTTGATCTTGTGTGAAAATGAATATGAATGAAATCATCGCAACCATAGTACTACTATACCAGGTAGGCGAGCGTCGCTTCGAGCATGTGACGTCACGTGGCATATAGATTGCGCTTGCCGCCTATGATTTAGCTTTGACTGTGGTCGCCGGTTTGGAAAATTATTATGTTTTCTCTTGAACTGTGGATTTCTCAGTGAAATGACGTCTTGTGCGGTATTTGGTTGTAAAAACAGTTACAAAAATTGTAATGGTAGGGTGAGATTTTTTCAATTTCCCAAAGAAAAGTCCGTTCAAGAAACATGGATTCGAGCATGAGGGAGAAGAGACAACGTAAATCACTGCAGATGAGTTGCTCTTTGTGTTCCCAAATTTCATAAATTAGGGTTATGAAATACTAAAAATACATTCGAGCAAAAAACTAAATTGATCATGTGTATTTTTGTGGCAAAACTAGACTTTACCAAATCTGAGTCCAACAATAGTCATTGCAATGGCTATACTCATAATCTATAGATATTAATAAAAGGCAATGTGTGTGTGTGGACAGCATATCTCAAAAACCAAGAATCTTAGAGACTTAAAACTTGATTCTTATTATTGGGATCATGAGGATGTGCACCTAGGGGCCAGAGTTTTTATTTTTGGTGGAAGGGGTGTGCCATTTTCCATAAGATAACACACAAAAATCGATTTTTCGATTTAAAGACTTTCACTCCTTTGTAAATTAAAATTAGAAAGAACTTTGGATCTAGACCAATTTAAAGAAAATAAATAACGAGATTGTATTGATGCCTTAATCCTAATATGTACTATATACATAAAGGAATGCATGTGAGAGAGGAAGAAATAAAGAAGGAGGGAGACAAAATTAAAAGTTCCATACATTAAAAATAATTTTGGACGTAAAAGAATTGTGTACCGTAATGTATTTCTTTGTCATGCAATTTCTATTCGCCCATAACTATTTTTAATCTCTGGAACACTCAATTATGTGAATTTTATATTTATTGTTTACTTTGTAGTGCATCTAAAAGTTGGTTTCATTAATTTTTTATTTCAATTTCAACTTAATTCATGCATACCCGTCATATTTGAAGGGCAATTATGCTAGTGAGTGATAAAAACGTCAGTATTTACTCAAAATTCTAAGAAATCAATTCTGAGAACTAAAAAGTTAACTTGGGAATAATCGGCCTTTGAGTAAAGAATCATACGGGAAATGAATGAGTCCGGGACCTTTCTTAGAAGTCTTTTCCTTTCGTCGAAGTTCACTTGATGCCGAATGTTCTTAACAAATTTGAACTTTTTCCGATTCCGGTAATTCGTTATAAAATCATTGTATGCACAAATTAACGTCCCGGGATTTCATAACATGACTTATAAATGTATTATTTATAATAAGTAAGGGTGAAAAATAAAAAGACGGATATCAGCAGCCGATTTACCTTAATTTTTATACAAATTTTAAGCTTACACCACGTGACGTCATGCGCGAACTGGATGCGTTTTCGTCCACCGGAACGACCTACTTCGTATAGTAGTACCATGATCGCAACTGAATGTGGAACATTATTCAACAATGCAAAATTATTAATCGGAGTAATATTTCAAGTGTCAACAACTAAACTATTCCCCACTCTATTCTTCAATCTCCAATAATATATTCTAGGCCGTGCATGCATGCCCGGCACACTTCAGCATAAAATCTACGAAATTTACTTTTTTGTCAAAAAATGGTGAAAATTTTTGGGGGTCGGCTTAAATTCGGGATCGGCTTATATTCGGGCAGATACGGTATGTTTTGCCCCATAAAAAAGTGCGAACAGTAAAATATCATATGTATTTATGAATGCGAGTAGATAAGATTGCATTAATTCTACCAAGGTTCTAGGAAAAAGACAAAGCAGAAAGAAGGCACATGGAATGCTACTAGACCATTGAAGTAAGTACCTTTTCCTTCTTTTTTTGAAAGACCTAAAATGCTTGATAAAGTGAATCTTAGTTGCCAATACCGGCATGCCTCGCTAAGCATAAGAGAGATGTTCCGAGACATCTGTGCACTAACCAAATTTGCGCTAAATGAAGAGTTTGTAACATAGCACTTAAGGCCTGTTTACACGATGCAAGTTCACTGGCACGAGTTGACTCGCTTGGGTGTCCGTGCATGCTACTTGCATCATGTAAACAACACGTGCAAGTGAAAATTCAGTTGAGTATAACTCATGTCTCAACTTTTCGTGCGAGTTGGTTGTGCAAGTAGCAAGATGTCTAAGAGGAAATGGACTGACTCCGATACCTGTGCTCTCATTCAATTGTATGGAAGACATGAATGTTTGAGGAATTTCAATTCCACGCAATTTATAGATATTAATATAAGGCAATGTGTGCGTGTGTGGACAGCATATCTCGAAAACAAGAAACTTAGAGACTTTAAACTTGGTACACTTACTAATGGGACCATGAGGATGTGCACCTCGGGGCCAGAATTTTGATTTTTGGCAGCAGGGGGAAGGGGAGGGGGGTCCCATAAGACAACACAAAAATCGATTTTTAGACTTACAGGATTTTACTCTTTTGCAAATTAAAATTAGAAATATTTGACCTATGATATTCGGATCTGTACAGTTTTAAAGAAAAATAAATAATGTTTGTTATTTTTATCGTCACATTTTGCCTACGATACAAAGTCACTCAAGTTCTACGTTTAAATCACATTTATTGGAAAAATTTAAACTTTTTAACGATATGTTGCCTTGCTGATCGTGTCATTGTTAAACCTTGAGATTGTATTGTCACATTAATCATGCTATATCATATGTATAAGGAATGTGCTTTGAATGCTTTAATATGAGAGAGAGAGGAAGAAAGAAAGGAGAGAGACAAAATAAAATGTTCCATAAATTAAAAATAATTTTGGGTGTACAAGAATTGTATACCTAATGTAATTTATTTCTTTGTCATATAATTTCTATTCACCCAAAACTATTTTTACTCTTTGGACCACTCAATTATGTGCATTTTATACGTATTGGTTACTTTTTAGTGAATTTAAAAGCTGGTTTCAATAATTTTTTTTCAATTTTAACTTAATACTTAATTCACACATACCCATCATATTTGATGGGGAATTACGCTAGTATAAGAATAAGGTTTCCCGCAACGTCTCTCTCATGGCTATGGGCGAGGAATTTGGAATGACTGTTGAAGAAGTGAAGAACAAGATTAGGATTAACAGAAACGGGAAGAACTTCTCTCATTTTTGTATCCATTCTCCAAATTGCAGGTTTAACCTTAATCAGCAACTCACTGAACTGGGTTTCTGTTAGTCGTAAATGGTTCCTATAGCTTTCAGGGTCTTCGTGCCACACCTCTTCTAACAGCGTCTTTGATAACCACAGATCCTTTCTCCTTTTAATCCACTCATGCACCCACATTTCTTTTATGCCTAAACGTCTTTTTTTGGACAAAATTTCTAACTCTTATTGTATCATCTCCGCAACAACAGCGATACCCGCACACAAAACCTTGCATTCAGCCATTTTATCTCACTACTGACTGGATCGGTCTTGACTTGTCTAAAGAGAACTTGCATGCGAGTTCAACTGGAGCAAGTCAACTTGCGCCAGTCAACTTGCATCATGTAAACAAACCTTTAACCCAGTTGATTTTTTCTTTTAAGAAATTTTACGGTTTTTAGCTTGCAACTTATAAAATGATAGGCCATTTAGGAGAAAAACATGCTAATTATCGATAATCCAGCTTATACATATATTAATTAAACATATCAAACATCTAATTACTTCCTTACAATTGTATTTCAATCCTCTCCAAATATTCCACATTTCACTAGCTCATCAGCTGAATGCTGAAATCTCCTGCGAAATTTCCAGGTAGACTTCACGCAAAACATGAATCGAAAAAAGTATACCGTAAATACCCGCGTATAATGTGCACCCTCGTATAACGCGCAGGGGGTTTTCAGCCTCATAATCTATGATTTTTCTATATACCCGCATATAGTGTGCACAGATTTTTTTTAGCATTACCGTTCCAGAATAAAGTAGATGGTGTAACGTGTTCTAAAGCAATGATCGCATTATTGGTATTATGTATTGGTAACATAATGAAAGTGCGAAATGAAATTTTTGAATAACGTTCCAAAAGAACGTCAACTAACTCAATCATTACATACTCTATGTTTACTTACAAGGTGATATTAGGACATACACAATAAATCGAATTATATTAATTTCATAGTATGGCATATGACATTCTTTGAGCTAATAAAATGAAGGAATGACGATAATCCTATGTTTTTTACATACGTTTTTGTCATGCCTGAGGTGGACGGGTTCGCCCAACCTTCAGTTTTACCCTTATTAGAACACTCTGGAGTACGTAAACACGATAGCAAATAACCATAATTAACTACAAACACTAAGAATCAAGAATAAACAGGGACGTAACAAAGGGGGGGCCAAGGGGGGCCCTGGCCCCCCCCTTGGCCCACCCAGCTTCCACTGAATTTGATCAGCAGATTGAAATTACCATCCCCACCCATTTTTATCGGAATATTTTGTGTGTTTTTTTCACAAGAATTAGGTCCCGCCGATTCCTTCAGAGACCTACAACGCGTACGTGAGTTTTCTATTTCCTTTTTTTTACGGTGAAGGATCTATTACCTTTTACTTACTTTGTATTGTATCACCGTGTCTCGCATTACCCTTTTATCATACAAAACGATGTCTCCAGTCTCCAGATGCCAACCAGTCTCATAGGCACTATCCCCGGGCTGATTGTGAGTGGTCACAAAATATTTTCCATGCGACCATTGTTGTTGTTGTTTTGGTGTTATCCAATTAAACAGATTTAAAAAAATTGCCGATTGGTGAATCAGTTCTGTGCTTCGTGGGTGCTACGCTCAGATCTACCTTCGGATGGCGACACTCTCGACGTTGTTTATTTCTCGAGTGGATACTCACTCGCTTTGTCCACTATAAACATGATCGCCACTCTACCTAATGAATGTGAAGCCAAGATACATCTGGCCTTTTCGGAAGACAATAAATCGGATTGTATCCGTGGGAAACTGCCCGAGCTCAGCCTGAATTTCCCACCGAAGATGAGAATACGAATGCCCTAGTCCAGTCGAAGTCTAACATTTGAAGAGTTAAGAACAGCGGGATTTAAGGTCTGTTCAATTCAGTGATGCAAAATATCGTTATCGCTAGAAAGTTTGTATACTTCATTGTAATGGAATTTTATAGTGGTTCAGCAGATTCAGAAATATTTATATTTTAATTCTAATTCCTAATTAAGGTTGATTGTTTGAAGACTACTTGTGACACTGAGCCCGGAGAGGTATTCCAAGCACAACGTCTATTAATTTTGAAAAAGTTCAGGTATGTGAAAAATTTAATTATAATTAGTCTAACGATGAAAAGTCGCGAAAATTGGTAATCGGAAGTTAACGAAATTTGTACAAAATGAATATTTATCCAAAATAAGCAGACACATGTTTTCCCGTTTTGTCCCATCCCTCATTTTGAAGAAATTAATTTTTACACACATAAATTTCCACCAGTCGCCCCAATATAGAAAGCATAATCCCCCTCTGTGCGTGACGCTCTTATGAAAGTTTACACTGGATTAAAATGTTTTAAAGTGCAAGAACTCTTTCCATCCATTCATAAAAATACGTAAATATGGACCAATTTTCTTCTAGTTTGCTTTATCCTACAGCTAAAACTGTAAACTATTCCGTACTTGCAATGCTTAGATGCTAGGCGTTCGAAATCTTTAGAAGTACGCATTCCTTTACGAAATTTTATGGATTTTTCGTATTCTTTCCGAGCATTGCCAAGGTGTCCCGCATTGTTGTCTCCGATTCAATTATCCCCAATTTATATAGGGAAATATTTCACTCAGCAGTGTGGGCCGAGGTCTGAAAGTATTCCCGGGTCGATTTTTGCTGCCGATCCGCCCCTGATCTAGTTTATAAGCTTTTTCCTGTAACTTAACTTTACAGTAAATCGAGTAAATTAGTTATATACTTGACAATACATAATTTTGGATGTAAAAAATATCGTTTAAAATTTCCGTTTTTAAGGGACCCAGAGCAGTTGAACAAAATGAGTAGCAAAAGGATTAATATATTGGACTATTTTGGGAAAGCTGCGAATAAGAAGATCAAAGTAGAAAATCCTTAAGAAACGGCTATTATCGAAGAGGATGACTTTGAAACAATTATTATTGAAAGTGAGGAAACGAGTTCAAATTCTGAAAGTGAATTCCAAGATTGTTAACTCGATAAAATGAATTTAATGCTTAATTCCGATTGCGAAGATAGAGATAGTGTCGAAACAGAGCCAAAACTTAAAGAAATCCCTGGAACTCAAGATTTTTCTCAAATTGTGACCGACGGCTCTAAACAGCCGAAGTTGTGTTTTCCGAGTCGGAAATTTGCAACATGTTGGAGAAGTTTCAACCCTATTTGGTATGAAAAATTTCCATGGTTAGAATACAGTGTGTTAGATGATGCTGCATATTGCTTCCCATGTCGTTTTTTCAAATTCTATTGATTCGTACATGCCGTTCGTATCTGTTGGATTCAGAAATTGGAAGAAAGCCATGAAAAAGACTCAGGACTTTGGCAACATGGCAATAGTGATTCTCATAAAAAGTGTGAAACATCATGGGATATGCAAAAGGTAATGTCAAAAAATAATGCATCTGTAACTTCCTTGTTGAATCATGCTCATTCTAGCCAAGTAAGTGAAAATAGGCAATATTTAAGAATTATTTGTCAGGTATTAAGATTTACAGCAATGCAAAATATAGCTCAGCAGGGAAATGATGAATTTGACCAAAGTTTAAATAGAGAAAATTTTCTAGAAATTTTAAACATTCTATCTGAACATTCCGATATAGTAAAAAAAATTTCTTGATGGTCCAAAAAATGCCAAATATACTAGTCCTTTAGTTCAAAATGAAATTTTGAAAATAATGTCGGATTTGGTGATTCGACAAATAAAGGATCAAATTAACCAAGTAGAGCATTTTTCCATTATGGTAGACGAATCAAAGGACATTTCTAAGAGTGAACAACTGTCGGTTGTAGTTAGATATTTTTTAGATGATACAGTATTTTGACGATTTTTAGGCTATAAACAAGCGGAATACCTTAATGCAAGCGCACTATTTTCTTATATTAAAGAAATATTTGCTAATTGCGAGATTGATTTATCTAAATGCGTTTCGCAAACATACGATGGCGCAAGCATTATGAGCGGTAGATTGAATGGAGTACAAAAATTAATTCGAGATGAAGTACCTCATTGTATATATGTACACTGTTTCAATCACAGGCTGAATCTCGTGATCGTCGATGTTTGCAAAAACGTAAAACATGTAGACATGTTTTTTCCTGTGTTGGAGGAATTGTATGTCTTTTTTTCAGGATCAGCTGTACATGTGCGATTTATAAAGCTACAAAGGGATAGTAACCTGAATAGCAAATTGCAGGAAATAAAAAGAATTTGTTTTACCCGATGGACAGCTCAGGCATCTGCATGTTCGACAATGAAAAATACTTTTGAGGCCGTATTACTCTTGTTGAATGTAATTTCAAATGAATCGGGAGCACGTAGAGTAGAAGCCAATCGTTTGCTTGATGCAAGTGATTTTCAATTTGTATTTAACTTGTGTATGTTTACGGAAATACTGGGAAAACTCAAATCTGTAAGCGATTTCTTGTAAAGCGTCACTTCAGATCAGTCTTTGGAGACGTTTTTCTTGAACGTGAGATCTGATGAAAACTCTGCTTTGAACTTTGACCAAATTTACAAAGAATCACTAAAAATTGCAAATAATAATAACTGTAACGAGACCAGACCGATAACGGACTTTGATCTTCATTTTATTTTGTTTTTGCGCGCAGCCAACAGGGTGCGCGCCAGTTCTCTCTTCTCTTGTGGAAGCTTACAGAGTGTAGTGTGCGCCCCAGGCGATTAAAGGTGTTTGTGTTATTACGTGTAACTTTCATTTGTGCCCTTTCCTCTCCGAGAAACCCTAGCCCGTCACATAACATTAATATTCCAAATAATGAAAATTCTAATAGAATTTCCAAATTTTGTACTAAATATGCAAATTATGTAAATACAGAGGAAAATAATTTTCAACGAAATGTTAATACGAAAGATAAAATTCGTACCCAAATTTATATTCCTGTTTTAGATAAAATAGTAGAGGAATTACACGCAAGATTCACAAACAATTCAGAAATATTAGAAGGTATATGTTGCTTAAATCCGATGCATGAGAAATTTTTAAATTTTGTACAATTGAAAACTTTTGCTTTAAATTATAGCATTGACATTGATAATTTAAATGCAGAATTACAAATTTTACCGAAAACCATTAAAAGATATGAGTCAGAAATCAAACTTAAAATTACAAATCTGTTTCAACTACTAGAAATGTTGACGAAGTTCAAATTAGCTTTTCATGAAGTTTATAAATTATGTGCAATAGCAGTAACAATACCAATGTCAACTGCAGCGTGCGAAAGATTGTTTTCGTGTTTAAGACGACTTAATACTTACTTAAGAAATAAAACTGCCAATGATCGTCTTTCACATTTAGCTGTATTGCACATAAAAAAAGAGCTTGCCAAATCCATTGATTTAGATCAAGTTGTAGAAAGATTTGCACAAAAAGCTGGTGGTAGACGAATGCCATTATTAAAATAAAATGCTCGTCTTAATTCTTGTACAAGGCATGAATGTATTCTCATAGTATTAATTTTTAATAATTTATTAGTATTAATCTTTTATAATGTATTAATGCTTAACATACATGTTTGTCTACTTTCATAACTTTATGTTAAATGTGATAAAAAATTTTTAATCTAAGTTTGTATTATTTGGTAATTGATTTGTAATTATAAGATGGAATGACTATGTGTATTTTACAAAATCAAAAATACATTTCACATTAGGTACTTAATGCAATTGAAATGTGTTCATTTCTGTAGTAGATTAAAATCCGTCATTATGACAAAATTTTCGGAGGAATTAAAATTATCTTTTTTTAATAAAAATGTAAAATCTTTTTTCTAAAGTAATAAATTTGTTTTAAAAAATAAATTCAAGAGTTTACAATGTATAAATCTCACATAATGTAATGAAAATTTCGGTCTTTATAATTCGATAAGAAAATGTCTGATCTTTGAAAATAGAATACAAAAATGTGATTTTCTTTCTTCATCTAATTCTATTATCAGACCAAATTCCAAATATACCGTAAGTTTCCTAAGCATTGATTGATCTTTATATTCATCCAAAATGCATAGCCGTAATTAATCTGTAAAGTATACCTAAGATGAAGCAAAACATATTTATTGCTTCATATATCATCTTTTCATGAACTATTCAATGAAAAAGATTCGTTATTCTAAAACTATTCAATCCTCATGAAAAATAAATATATTCCGCAATTAAAATTTAACTAGTTTCGCCATTCTCTCGTTTATTTTGGAAATACTGAAAATTACCCTGGCACCCCCTCAATTTTCATTGGTTCTCCTCTGCCCCCCCAAGAATAAAAGTCTAAAAGTCCCTGTAAAGGAATAAAATTAAAAATGTCAAGTTATGATGCTGGAATGCATCCCCCTATTTACTTTATTTCAAGGCTTGGTAGAATTCGACATTTTTTTTTTAAATCGACAATTTAAATCAATGTTTATTTTCTTGAGAGATTTTCGATAAATATCGATGATTAAAATTACTACTATTATAGGCTTGGTAGTTTTTGACGTTTAATTTTCTTAAAAAGTGACAACTACCATTGTTTATTTTTCCTAAAAATCAATAATGTAGTTTATTTTTACACATTTAATTACGCATTTTAATTTTTGACGTTTATATTTTGGCTATAATAATCCAAGAGGTTAATTAGCCAGAAATACAAACATCGATGTTTATATTTCTTAAAAAGCGATATCTAATATCAATGTTTTTTCAATACATTGTATCAATTTTTCTCTAGAAACGTGTTATAAATTGAATTCCTTGTAATTAAATTTAACTAAAGGTGTATAAATAAAAATAAGGGTTCTTTTATGCTGCTTTGTTTGTTGTTATATAAATATACCGTATTTACCCGAAAGGAAGATGAGGTTTTTTTCACAAAAATGCCATTAAAAATATTAGGTATCGTCCTAGAATGGAGTATGAGGATTTAAGGTGAGAATACACCCCTATTTTAAATGCACCATGAAACACCCAGATGTCAAGTATATGTCCATTAAAATATTAATTACTGCATAAAATAATACATCGTATTTAATTAATTACTACAATACTTGAAAAATTTAAGGTCAAATTTCTTAAAATTGCTCCCACAGACCAATGGTTCCACTTCGGTGGTAGGGAAGTGTTTAGAGCTGGGTAGGTAATTGCATGACAAGTTGAAAAATAAATGACTACAGCATGTAATTCGGTCGCAGAAAAGTCATTATTACCTTCTGAGCCAAATAGGTAATGCAGATGACACACCCATTTATTTCGACATGCCATCCAATTACACAGTCAATGAAAAAGATGCAAAAAATGTCATCATAAAAACTTCCGGGAATGAAAAACTGCGCATTACTGTAATGCTGGCTGTATTAGCGGACGGAACAAAGTTGCCGCTGTATGTTATTTTAAAATGCAAAACAGTGCCAAGGAAGTATTACCAAATGGAATAATTGTTAAATGCCAAGGCCAAGGATGGATGTCAGCTGATTTAATGAAGGACTGGCTAAGCATAGTGTGGAATAGATGGCCTGGGGCACTTTTAAGGCAGAGAGCAATGCTCGTCTTAGATGCATTCAAAGGCCACCTTACAGAGGAAGTTCAAAATACCCTTCATGGTATGAATACTGACCTTGTAGTTATACCAGGAGGTATGACATCACAAATTCAAGTGCTAGATGTTGTAGTGATGGAGCCCTTTAAGGATTACATAAAGTCATTTTATTCAGAATGGCTTTTGTCAGGGGACCATGCATTAACTCCTACAGGAAAATTAAGAAGCCCAGTATACCACTTCTCTGTAATTTGATCATTGCAGTATGGAAAAAATAAATCCCAATAGTATCTCAAGAGGGTTAAAGAAATGCTGCATATCAAATTCCATGGACTGTATGGAAGACGACTTGTTCGAATTTGAATAAGTTGTGATGAATGAACAGGACAGCAAGAATAAGGGAAGGAAACAGAGGAGAGGAAGATGTAAGTAGTAAATTTACTTTTTTTTATTCATCCTCTTAATGTTAGCTTGTTATACATATATGTAAAAGATTTTTTGGAAGTGAACCTAATTTTTTTAGGTCTTGTCTTAAATTCAAGGTCATCTTCTTTTTGGGTAAATACAGTATATATATTTTGGTCAATGTGTTGTCGTTGACATCAGCCACCTGGAACAGTTAATTTTTCCCAATATATCAGAATGTATATTCTACTCATTAATTTGCACCCCTTATTCATGAAATCATGATCATTAGTGAGAAATTAATGTGATGTGAGTACAATGCATAACCTAATGTTTGACTGAATATTTTAATGAAAAATGTCATCTTGTTGAGTAATGAATGACTATGAATGTGGAAAAAATCCCCGAGTGCATACATGGAATGATGCTCCTTTGACAGCAATGCTAAAGAAACTAAGCAGAGGGATACTCTCTAATGGATTACTTATATAAATTTTATTACAGGGTGCATTTGGAAATGCCATAAGGCCATCTGATGATTGGTACTCATTTTTCAGTCTGGGAAAACCTTTAATTTCGCCTCTTGGAGGAGGTCAGCAGAGAATGTTGCGCAGAGGATGCAATAGACATCCTATGACTTTTTGGTAAATGGAGTCCAAAGTGGGTATGGATTATTGGATCTCGCCAAGGGTAAGGATAGAGCGCAATAATCTGATCATAATATTTTGTCCTTTACCTTTGGATCCCATGGTTGATCAGTATGTGCCCTTAAGAGTGACATAATCGACGTAAGAAAGTAAATTCCGAATGTTGTGTGGCCGTTTGGTATTACAAATACAGATGTTTGGTGGTAAATAATGTTAAGTTTGAGAGCAGATAACAAAATTTTAAAATCATGACACATAAATTTCATAGAAAATGTAATGGTAAAAATTGACATTTATCAACAAAAATTCATTTTCGTCAAATTTAAAATTTTTTAAAATTCGATCATTATCGACGTTTATCAATTTAAATCATATCCTACCAAGCCTAATTATTTCTTATGAGAAATTTGTGTCCGACTAACATGATTTCACCTTACACGAAATATTTTAAAAACACATCTATCATGTTAGTCGGAGACTGGGTGTATGTATATAGGATGAATAAAAATAAAACTAGAAATACATTTTAAATAGTAAGAATGGCACACATATGCATAACAAATACTGCTGAAATTGAAAGGGAAAGTTAATGATTTAATTATAATTTAATAATACCTTTTGCCATATTTCCCTGGGCAAATGGGAAAAATTCTCTCTGAAATTATGAGTTTTCAGAGGTTCCTTATTTTGATCCAGAAGTGATACTTTCAGTTCATAAACACAGCCACAGTCAAACCGGCATGCAATCCTGTTATTGAGAAAAACTTTGTATTAGTAAAAGAATTTCACAAAAATAAATTTTATTAATTATGGCACTATCAAAATTATTACTATTCAATGATTTACTGAAATAGTTCATTTGTAAGATACAATTTTTAGGCACTCTGTACAGAAAAGTAAAAAAGAATCTCTTATGGTCAGGTCGTGTCCACATGTATCATCTCAGAAATTACTGAGTGGATGTTGATGAAGTTTGGTATTTAGGACATAGGGGTAAAAAAAGTATGTACGAAAATTATATAAATAGATTACATGGCCTAATTGGGAGTGCCACTTTACTGGTGACAAAAAATGAACTTTTCTTTATGTCTTGTAAAATATCACTTAAAACAAAAATATTTTCAAAATAAATTGTAGAATTGGTAAAATAGCATATGTTTTGTTCAATATACTTGAATTGTGTATCATTATAGAGATTATAGACTATAATCTATTTAAATAATGAGCTAAGAAATCTGGTCACTCTTTAAGATAGCATAGCAGGCCGATCAACTGCGAGAATAACATAAAAACTTGTAACTCAAAAACTTGCCATTCATTTTCAAGCAAACTTTCCGAAATTACATGGCAGCACTATTTTAAAATATTAAGCTGCTCACTGTTCACATTGAAGTCATCATATAAATAAAAGACTATATTTGCGTATTTGTTTGGTATGCTAACACTGTAACTCCAAAACCAAGAAACCTGAAACTTGGCTCGTGTACTTCGGAAAACCAGAGGGTGCGCACCTCAGGCATATTTTTTTACTTTTACATCCCTCCTGTTTATGGGCTCTGATTAAGGAAATTACATATAAGCGACTATTTTAGTATTTGTGCTGCCCTCTAATAGTAGCAATGCAAATTATGACACTGTCTGTGAGGTTATGTTATTGTGCTTTCAACCAATTTTTTATTCACTTAGCATTAAAACATGTTGGGGTTATGTTATCATGCTTTCAACAGTTTTTAAAATTCATATTCACAATAGTACAAAGTAGACTCCGAAAATTTTTTTACACAGGTAACGTTGCACATCTTGATTTGATTTTACATTTATTATTATTATTACATATATTTACAATGCAATTGGGTACCTGGCCCGGTGGCAAAGTTACAAAAGTTTAACCTATAAACATATTAAAATTATATTTACAATTCACATACTAGTTACAATATTCTATCCAAGAATCTTTCATATCAGGAGCTTAGAGTTTTCGAGGTTCTTGGCAGGCCTTCACAGCTACCGTAGCGGTCACCGGGTCTTCGAAGTCTGTACCTGTACTGTACCTCACCCTACCAAGCAATCCATCTATTTCCTCCAGCTCCCTCGTTAATAATTTGTCTTAAAATATGGTTACATAGTAATACTAAAAGTAATGAATATCGTTTACATTAATATTTTTAACTCTAGATTTAAAAGTTTTAACATTTCTGGGGAAGGGTTGGAAGAGTTCCTCAGGTAACGTATTCCATTCCCACATCCCACGATTTTTAAATGAATATTTAGATACATTACTTTTCTGCCTTCTTAGTTTTATTTTATACTTGTGATCATTTTTCCCCACAAACTCAGGTTTACTTAGTCGCCTGTTCATGTCTTCCCAGCCATTATTACTTACGTACGCATTGTACATTCCTCCTAGCCTGTTAACACGCCTTCTCTCACTTAGCGTTTCCCAGCCTAACTCTTTAATCATTTCTGTTACACTATCCACATTCCCAAATCTCCCTCTGAACCTTTTCTATCTTATCTGTGAGCCCTTTCCTATATGGATCCCAAACAGGTGTTGTGTACTCTAACGTTGGTCTAACAATGGAAGTGTAGGCTAATTCCCTTGCCGTCTTTGAGCACCCTCTAAGGTTTCTCATTACAAAATGTAAATTTCTGTACGCTTTATGAACTATATTATCAACATGCAATCCCCAATCTAAGTCTTTTGTCATAAGGGCTCCTAAATACCTGCAATGATTCGACTTTGGTACCTGTTTCCCATTTATCTTGTAATCATAATTACTACTAACTCTCTTATTCGTAAATTTAATACATTTGATTTTGTTCACATTTATATTCATCTTATTTAATTTTGTACAACCTGCCACCTTATCCAAATCTTCCTGAAGAACTAAGCGATCATTTTCATCCGATGTCTTCCTATAGATGACGCAGTCATCCGCAAACAACCTAATATCTGACTTTATTGAAACTGAGAGATCATTTACGTAGATAAGGAACAATAAAGGTCCAATAACACTCCCTTGCGGAACACCTGAGGTCGCATTAGTTTCTTTTGAAAATTTCTCACCTATTCTGACCTTTTGCCTTCTACCCTTGAGAAAATCATTTACCCAGTAAACTACTCTCCGATCGATATTCATGTCCCATAACTTTCTAATTAATCTATCATGAGGAACTGTGTCAAACGCTTTTGAAAAATCTATTACCACCGCATCAACTTCCTCTCCTTTGTCTATGGCTTCAGCTATGTCTTAGCACAATGCAAGGAGGTGTGTTTCACACGAGAAACCACTCCTGAACCCATGTTGGTTTTTAAAAAGCCAATTATTCGCTTCCCAATACTCTCTTATATAATCAACTATGATTCTTTCCATGACCTTACACACGACCGAAGTTAAACTAATTGGTCTATAATTTTCTATATCTGTTTTATTTCCGCCCTTATAAATAGGCCCCGTTGCCAATTTCCAGTCATCTGTTACTTGAGAGTTTTGGAGTGATATATTAAATAATACTCCGATATATGGAATTATTTCTTCTAAACCAAATTTTAATATTTCACTTGATATATTATCTGGCCCTCTTGATTTATTGTTACAGATCTTCAAAATTTTCTTCATTATGTCCCTATCTCTCATCATGATTGACTTCACAGATGCAACCCTTCCATGTTTCTGACCTCTCGAGTGGTGATCTTTAGGAATCAAGTATTTACTTTCTTCCCCAAAAACACTAGCGAACCAGTTACTAAATTCGTTTGCAATCCCTTCGTCATCTGAGATTATCTCCCCATTATTCCTCTTGATCGTTCTAATTTTCCCCGAGCTATCCTTACGACTTCTTTACATAGATTAAGTTGTATATTACGTGTTTGCAATTATTGTATGGGACACCGAAGAAATGTTCATATAAGATTAGCATTTTAGTGTGCTGTATTGAATCAAAATGGAGGGTGCTAACTTCACCTGGGCAATGCCGGGTACTTGAAGCTAGTGGTAAAATAAAAATAGTAGCAGACTCAGAAGCCTCAGCTCTAGTGCAGTGGCACACATTTACGACCAGAACTGACTTAAACTAATTTATTTTTCGGGACAACAACAAACTGGCCAGGACAAGACCTCAAAATGGGGACGTATGGTAATCCTGTTGTTAACCCATACCATCATTCAAATTAATAAGATATAGAAATGTGTTTTAACATTTGTTGCCAGTCATCTGAGAATGCTAAAAACAGTGAAATGAGTGGTGAATATAATAAAGCTAGTGATTCTACCATGTTAAATTTTTCAAATTTTCATTTGAATAAGTTTCACTAACAAGTATGTTACACCTACAATGGCAGATTTCAATTTAAGTTGTAATTTTAATTCTTGTTCTTGTTTTAATTAAAACAAATAAAAGAATACTGCTAATTTATATAAGTTATTCTATCTGAACCTCTCAACTGTCTATTAATATTAGCAACTATATTAGATACAAAAATCAAGCTGTGATCAACCAACCAACAGTATATTGGAATAAACTCTCACCATTCACTGATTTCTATTGAAGGTTGCAAGTAATCCATAATGTTGGGTGTCAAGCCTTCTGACTGCAGTTCTATTATTTGCTGCTTGCTGCATGAATGGTAAGATGTTGCAAAACAAGAAGACAGACCATTGAAATCAGGACTAGCATCACCTTTGGAGTCAACAGCAGGAAGGGTCTCAGTTCCTTGCGGGCTACTTTCGACAATCCACCCATTACCTCCATTGCTTAAAATTTCCCAGTTATTGAGTTTATCTGAAATTTATAATTGTCAGGAAAAAACAATGAATTAATGCAAAAAATTAACATTCTTATGATAAAGTTTACATCAATAAAACTCACAGCATGAGCTATGGATCTAAGGTCACTGAAGAGAATTTTTGGAAAAATAATATACAGTGTAACCACAATAAAACAAGTACAACACATAATGAGAACTTCATTATAGTGGGCAAAAACACCATCATCATCAACTTCTTAACATTACATGTACAGAAAAATAACGAATAAAGCAAGGGCTGTTTTTGTGGCAACTTCACCATAATGAACATATGCTAACTTGCCCTGACATTTTCTTCCTGAACTTGTCTTGCGTCGCTTCACTGTGCTTTGCTTTTGGTGACTGATGCTGAACGGTGATCTTGACTTGGTAGTTAAATGGTGCAAGGAGAAAGAGAGAGATGGAGGAAGGAGTGACAAACATTCTGATTAAATTATGCCAGTTGTAGCAAATGAAAAAAGAGGACACCTCACCAGCTTGTTCATTGAACAAATTCAAATGAATCCTTTCTCAGGTTCACTATAAGAAGCATGGAATGATGGCAGTGATTTTTTTAAAGTGAAACATTTTTGCATCTAGTCCTTTCTTTCCCTTTGCAGATATTCAATGGTTTCTCAAACCATTTCTACCTCATTTGCACAATGCCTGTCCCAGAAATTTTGCAAATTGATTTACCTCGCAAAATTCAATTTGTCAAACATCACCAGGAAAATAATGGTTAACCAGAATTTCTGCTGGTTGGGGTAAGATATTTTCTTTTAAATAATAGCTCATTTTAGATCTTTAGTAGTGATTTTTTTAAAGATGGTATTGAGTTGGAGACCAGGAAATAGTTTTACAGCAATGATATTGAAGGTTTATTATTCTTCTTTCTTAAACTTGACTGCTCATAGATTTATAGTACCTTGTATCTAAGTTCCAGGACTAATCCAAGATGATTCTTGATTTGTGTTATACATTGATCATACCAAAAGAGATAAGAGATTACCCAACGATGAAGAATGGAATCATGGTTAAAAAGTGATATATTATCCCAGCTGGGCAGGCAATGGAGGAAGCATAGAGAAGATGTGGACAGGTTTTAAGAAATTATTATTAGATGGAACAGAAGAATTTGTTCCCAAAAAAATACTTGAAAACAATCCTGATCATGAATATTACAACAAAAGAATTAAGTTGTTAAAAAGGAAAGTTGGACATGCACATAAAAGAAGGGGGTTAGGAGAATATTTTTTACAAAGGTATAATAACTTGCTGAAATGCTTGAATATGGAGAAAAGGAGGGCCAAAGATAAATATCTACAAAATATACTAGGCACTAAAAGCAGCAGTGATTTTTACAAATACCTCAGGAGGCGGAAGGATAATAGAGAGAAAATAAGTACAATTAAGAATGCAGAGGGGAATATAATAAAAAACGATGAAGATAAAGCAAAAGAACTTAATAATTGGTATGAAGGCGTATATAGAAAAAGAAATTACAGTGACCTTTATGGAAAATAAGGTGTTCTTTGGGAAAAATACATATACTCAGTTAGGCAATGATGCAGGGGTAGTGCAAGAGGCAAAATATATCAGAATTAAAGATATTGACATATTGAAAAAAGTAGATAGGCTAGGAAATAGCAAGTCAAAAGGATCTGATGATATTTCAGGAGAAACATTAAAGTTGGGATCAGCGGAAATAGTACTGTATCTCAGGGTTTTATTTAACGCAACATTAAATAATGAAACGATCCCAGATGACTGGAAAAAGGCAACTGTGATACCTATTTATAAAGGTGGAATTAAAACCAACACTGAAAACTATAGACCTGTTAGTCTGACATCTGTAGTTTGCAAGCTGATGGAGAAAATTATTGCTGATTACATACAAGACTATTGGGAAGTAAACAACTGGTTATGTAAGAATCAACATGGTTTAGGAAAGATTTTTCATGCGAGACTCAGTTACTAGGGCTGTTACAAGATGTTGCTGAATTGATAGATAAAGGAGATGAAGTCGACAGTATTGTCACAGATTTTTCTAAAACTTCTGATGTAGTACCTCATGACATTCTACTCAAGAAATTAAAAGAGTTAAATATTGATAAGAGAGTAATTCAGTGGTTAAAAAATTTCCTTATTGGTAGATCTCAACAGGTTAAAGTAGGACAGAGTCACTCCAAGGAAAGTCAGGTGAAATCAGGGGTTCCACAAGGGAGTGTCTTAGGGCCCTTATTATTCCTGATTTACGTAAACGACCTACCTAATTACATCAAGTCTGAGGTGCGGCTTTTCGCAGATGAGCGCATTATCTATAGACGAATAAGAACAGAAAGGGACCAGGCAATTTTGCAGAAAGATATGGAGCGGGTAGCAAATTGGATTAAATTGAACAAAATGAGTGTTAATGGAACTAAGTGCAAGTACCTCAATTTCACAAATAGAAGGGCAGAGAGAAATTTTTGGTACACACTTAATGGGAAAACGGTACAAAAAGTTGATAATTGCAAATACCTAGGTGTTCAAATAACAAAAGACCTAAAATGGGGTATACATATCGACAAAATTGTAGCAAAAGCGTATAAGACCTTGCATTACGTGATGCGTAATCTAAAAGGAAGTACTATGGCAGCAAAAGAGCTAGCATATAAATCATTGGTTAGGCCTATATTAAAGTATGCTACAAATGTATGGGACCCTTACGAGATAGGACATATTAAGAAATTAGAGAAGGTGCAAAGAAAGGCAGTGAGATATACCTTAGGAAGATTCAACAAGAGAGATAGCATCACCGAAATGATTAAAATGCTGGGTTGGGAAATGCTTCAGAAAAGGAGGGTTAATAGATTGGGGGTATATTCCAGATAATTGGCAAAAAAAGGCATGGGAAGATCTAGGAGTAGGATAGAGAAGTCAGATTTTATTGGAAAAAAATGGATACGAGTTTAAAATTAAATTGAGACTGCAAAAAACAAATATTGCCAAATATTCTTTTCTTAATAGAGGAATCTGGGATTAGAACATGTTACCTGAAGAGCTCTTCATACCCTTACCTGAAAATGTTAAAATATTTAAGAATAAAGTTAGTTTGATTATAGATAATATTGTAAATTGTAACAGATGACAATGGAGTTGGAGGAAGTAAAGGAATACCTGATGGGGTCCTCGTGAGCCCCTTAACCACTACGGTAGACGTGAAGGCACATCTTGAACCTAGAAAACTCCAAACTCCATAAGAATAGGTAATAATTAAATTAAATAGGTTTTTAATTAAATACTATTGCATTTGTTTATTGATTAATTAACTATTACTGTACGTATATTGTAGTTTTTTATTTTTATTTCAATTAATGTATAAGTCAAGTGATTTGTGGGTCCAATAGTATAGCAGTCGTTGCCACCTGACATTAGCCAACTTGCGACATTGATGTTTAAATAAATAAATATATAGGTAGGCAATTATTCGCATTTCTCTGTCCTGGAAATCCCTATCGACCTAAACTAATTAGACAAAACTTTATTGTCTTTACGCAATGCATAGACTGATGTGAGCACCATCTTTTCAAAATAATATTGCATAGTTATTACAATTTTGTAGAAAAACTTAGCGAGGTTTGAGAAGATCTGCAGTTCTGAATTACTTTTTCGTTGACTCACTCGAATAGCAGATAATAATTTACTAAATCTACCTGTACTTGTAACAGCTTTACGGGCATCTGCGTCATATGTCTCAAATCCAGGGTCTCCCAACGTACGATCCAGAAATGTTTATGGGTGGTCTGCGAAGTTTTCCAAAAAAAGTTTTATTTGGACTGCATCAAATATTTTAATGGAATTTTTCGAGAGAAAATATCCGGGACTTAAGCTGATTAATAGAAGAGGAGACTATGGTGAGTAAGACTTTGAAATGGAGATTCAACTCCCAACCATAAAAAGAAAGTAATTTAGCAAAGAAAAACGAAGCTGATGATGAAAGCTTGGCTATCGAAACACATATACACCAAGTCCCCGACTAACACAATAGATGTGTTCTTAAAAAATTTCGTGTAAGGTGAAATCGTGTTAGTCAGACACAAATTTCTCACAAGAAATAATGTAAAAAGGGGGAATGTGTAAACTATGTAACCAATTAAGTACAGTTGTTAAACATAGATAAAGTAAGTAGTGCATGTTAGTAAAGGAGGTGATCTGCAGGGCCTAGAAGGGTTGTTGAGGTGGCCCACACAGTTCAAAGGGTTGAAAACCCTGCTCTAATCATCACTTATCTGAAAAAAAAACACCAATGAGTTTACCTGACATTACAGCAAAAATTTCTCCAACTTTTTGTTTGCAATTTAAACATTTTTTGGTACTGTTCCCATAACCGGATGGAAGGTAAACAAAACGACGGCAAGAAAGCAATGAGAAATAAAACTAGTAGGAGAAAAGGCAAAAAAGCAGAAGTTAAATGTAAAAATAAGAAGCATTTTGAGGTATGTAATGAAACAACATAGGTAAGGGGTGACATGTAATAGTATTTATTAGAACGAAATAACAAATAAGAAGCAAATGGCATGAGAAATCATGAAGCAATATCCAGAGGACTGAAGGCCGTGATATCTTGAAGGATTCGATCAAAGGCATCTTCCTTACAGAGCTGACGTCTCCACATGAACTCCATGTAACTTTCCAGAAATTTATGATGTGTTCCACTCTGCTTCTTGTCACAACCCAAGGGGAGAGGGGAGGCACAGCGAATGTGGGAAAAACCAATACCACCTAACTAAACTTACCCAACCCGGGGGGGCAGAGTAGTCATATGCCGCGGGTCGAGTAGGTGAATGCCGTGTACTAGTACCATTTCTCGCTGCTTTCTTGCCATCGACATCGCTTTGTTTGCCTTTCAACTGGTTATGCAAACAGTACCATATTTTCTTTAGTTTATCTGTAGAATTCGAAGTTTTTATTCACTGGTTTAAATCAAAGTTGGGAAGTTCTGGTTCCAACCGTTCCAGTTCCAACCTTAAATTTTCAAACTCGTTCGGTTCCAAGTGATAGAAAGAAGGAATGGTTCGGTTCCTGACCATTCCTAGTTTTAAAGAAATATGCTTTTTACTGATAAAATTTTACATGAATTACAACTTTTTTCAGTTATGTTAACATGTTATAAAAGCTTCTTATAAGATGCTATGAAAGTTTTTTATAAGTAATGTGATCTAAGGTCATTCTTAAAAGAAAATTTCCTTTTTTAATTCAAAATTTTCCCCTCTTTTTTGAGTCTTTCTTATTCTTCTGTCCTCTTTTTTAGATTCAACATATTGAAATTGCATTTTTAGGCTTTCAATTTCTTTATTCATCCAAAGATGCTAATATATTTCAGTACACATTGGTGTAGGTTCAGTTGTATTCCAAACAGTTGGATATATAAATATCAGGCATTTTCAAGTGAACCTCTACGACAGGGGAGAACAACCTTTAATTAATATCTGAGCTTGAATCTTTCTGCTAGTTAGGTACATCCATAAACTATGTCATGCTCTAAGTGGGGGCTGAAATGCGACCATGCTGCAACCAAGGTCTAACCTACAAATGTGAATGGTCTCCTCGAAAAGAGTCCTAGCACAATCTGCATCCTGGCCGAGACTGTCCCTCTAGTCTGAACCAGCATATAATTCTGAAAATCCTTGAGGGCATCTGGTCGTTCACTCCATGTATGATACTATGCAAAAGGCGCTCTTTTATCTATCATTAGATATTATCTACCGTCTTCCTCCACGAGCAGAAAGGATAGATTTTCCTCAATGAGAACTCTCAACCCTTTGGATGTCGAGAGGGAGAAAAGAATTTCAAAAGTGATTAGAAAAGGAGCCACCGGTTGTTTGAAAGTTCTGTTCCATTAGCTGTCCCTCTCCAGTGTGCGTCCAATGGTGCATATCCTTGGAAAAGATACAGACAGTAACTGCTGAAGTAATTAAGGCAAAATTAATGGGAGATCAAATGGGCATCACACGCTTTGTTTAGAGCAGTGGGTTGTTGCATCGTTTTAAGCAGCTGAGGTTGGTAAAGAAGCAATTGAAAGAGGTTGAAAAAAAGAATTTTTGAGATTTTAAAAACAAATTATCACAGAGATGTTTATAACATGGATGAGACCTCTCTCTTTTATAGAATGCAGCCAGAGAAAGCCATCTCAAGTGGGTCTGTGAAAGGATGTAAAAAAATCACCCTTGCATTCTGTACAGATGCTGATGGGAAAGACAAAGGGATTGTTACTGTGATTGGAAGGGTAGTGAAGCCTCTGTGCTTTAAGCATTTCAAACCATCACTTTACGTGAATTATAAACACAATAGTAAAGCATGGATGATTACAAATGAATTTTGTAAGTGGCTACAAATTTTCAACAAAAAGATGAAAATTAACAATCGTAATATGCTTTTGCTTCTAGACAATGCACCTTTTCATAAAACCTTAGACCTTATTAATGAGAGACTCAAGTTCCTACCACCCAATTGCACTGGCTTCCTACAGTCTCTTAATGCTGAAATTATTAAGAGGTTTAAGGCACTCTATAGGTGACATCAACTGAAGAAGATAGTAGAGAGCATCAGAAATAATTGTTCACTTGAGTTATCATTGAAAGATGCATTGTACATGATCAAACTGTCATGGAGTGAAGTGCTTTATATCCATTATGGTGCCAAATAAAAACTTTAAGTACCTCAATTTAGCACCATTCCCGCTTTAGCGCCAATGTCCGAGGTGAACAAACGGTGGTGCTAAATCAGGGTTTGACTGTAATTTTATTTTGTCGATTGAATAAAGATATTGGATTTATATTTTTATCTTCAAATTCATAAACTTTTCTTGACTCATTGTCTTAAAACTCATCTTTGATCCATTAAACAACAAATTCAATTATTTAATAATATTCTTCTAATATGTTTCTTTCTTTGGATTATGGATGATATTAAAATATCAAGAATCAACTTCCACACCCATTACTCTGTTTTTAAGGTAACCATCCCAGAACGGAAATTTTGACAACATTGTTCTGGTTCCGACACAATTTTTGTTCCTGTTCTGGATCCAGGAACAGAAGCCATTCTGGAACTGTTCCTTGTTCCAGAACCGGAACTTTCCCAGCCCTGGTTTAAATATACCTTTTGCCAAAACATGGGTTCAATCAATTTCATAGAGATGATCTCTATTAAACCGATTTTGACAAATAATCCTTATCTTCTGTTATTAATTGTGTATACATGTGTAACTTGCAGAAGAAATGTGAGTTTCCTATCCTGTAATGGATTTCAACAAGGTACCAAGCTTTACATGAATTCGATAATACATATTTAGTAAAATATCTCTTTTCTAATTTGATTCACTACATTCAGTAATGGGATGGCTGAAGGAAGTAGCTTTCTGTTATTGCTTTGTTGGCCACAGATTTTGTGTTTCATTTCCCAATGTCACATTCCCTCTATCTGATTAATGTTTTAATAACTTCAAAAATTTGTTTAGATATGTACATACGTTAACTCGATTTTTCTCCATATTCAGCTTAGATAATTTCAAAAGTGAAGCATTACTGGGATATTTTCATTGCCATTCATTTTCCTGCCTAATACTCTTCAAAGAGCATATTTGCCTGAATTATCATTGAACCATTGCTCTATTAACGTTCAATATGCAAGTGCCACCAAAAGTAACTTTAATCATGAATAATTTGCACTATAATTTTACCTTTGTAATAGGATGTGGATTAGAATTTTTTATCCATAGCAACAAATAAGAATTTTGTTCACTTATTGTTTTTTCAATGATAAAAATTATGCAAGGTGCTTTTCATTGTGAAAATTATTCAAAGAGTTTGAGAAATTATTCGCAAGAGTAATTGCTGATAGTTATTGTTGAGAAAGCTGGTGCTGATAGCAACTTTTAAGAACTACTGCAAGCATCTTCATTACTCGGTGTGGAGAAAGTCATGTGCTGGACACATCAGATTTTCTTTAAAACCTTAATGCAGCATAATGATACATGTACATAGAGTTTAAGAGACCCACTTCATGATTATTTTAAAGATTTTCTGATATTATGAGTATTCATTAGAATGAGTCTTTTTATAAATTTTATAAATTCTTACAAGACCAAGGTAACACTGTAAATTAAACTGACAAAAAAATTCATAAAAGAATCACTAAGCTTAGGCAATCACCAATGCCGGATTAACCGAGATGCAGTGGCACAGTTACACCAGGCCCTCAAGTGTAGAGGGGCCCCACAGAGGTCCCGGACACTGTGGGATTGTGTGGGGGTGGTCTACGAAAAATTGTGTGCCAGGGTCCTCGATTTTCTTAATCCGGCCTTGGTAATCACTGTATTTGATTAATAATTTAAGTAGCTTTAATAGATGCAAACCTGTTTATTTGGGGTTATTCAAGTAATCAACTGATAAAAACGAGCTTATATGTTTACTTCATCATGCTCTTTGAGAGTCAAAACTTTGAAAACTCTTCAAATTACTTGTTACCATATGGACTCACCTTGCCCACAGTTATTCTTCAATATATTTTTTCCAAATGGCCGTTTTTTGATAATCCAATAATAATCAACCCATTCAAGCTTATGTGCCAATCCAGGAGCATTGTTCCAATTTATACACCCTTCTTCTTCAGCCTTGTATTTCAGCACTAATAACTGAATTATGTCTTTCCAGTTCTTACAGACCCTTCGGCATCTACAAATAGATGATAAGTCAATCATTATAATACAAGTAACAAGCTCACAATTTCATTCACACATCTTTACTTTATTTTTAAAAATAGCTTTACCTGATGGACAAAATTTATTACAAAAAATGTCTTCAAGCAATCAAGTTCTAGTGATGATTAAATTATAGACGATGAGAATATACATAGAGGAACCAGAATAATTTAAAAGCGATATATGGCATAAGGAGCAGTTGAAAAGAAAGACAATAACACCATGCTAAAGGATTTTACGTAGAATGTCTTCAAAACTTTTAATCAAGGAATGATAAAATTCATACATTTAAACAAAAACAAACCTTTCTGTTTTGAAAAAATTAATAGGATTACAAAATTAACTGCAAAATTATTGTTAACATTTAAAAAAATCAGGTCGAATTTAATTTTTGCCCAGGAAATGTTTTTAAGCAGAAATTTACCTTCCTTAACCCTTTCAGCATGGAAAATGAATAAAATGTTTAGTCAAGAATCCACTTGAATAACTCGCACAAAACAGACGACCAGTTTCGACTAACACTTAGTCATCATCAGGTCAAGAATAAGGACAGTACAACGTATAAATAGGAAATGGGCGAGGTCAGGGAGGGAGGTGTGGAGAAAACAGGAGAGGGGGGAAGAAGAAGGGTTCTTAAACGGTACTTTTTAGGGTGTGGGCGGAGGGGGAAGAAGGCGGTTGGGGTAATTGTTTAGCAAGGGAAGGAGCGGGGAGTGGGTTGGGAAGAGATGTTCGTTAATAATGTCATTGGCGTAGGTCTTCACGTGGTGGAGGATTTCTAATTGTTCGAGAAGGTTGAGTCTCCAGCTTTTGTTTTCGAGATGCAATTTGGTTGGACAAAAATTGGCAGAATGTTTGTGATCAATGAGGTGTTTTGCAAAATGGGATTTTTGGGAGTTGGAAGTAAAGCAATGTAAGTGTTCTTTGCAACGGGTCTTAAAATTCCTTCCCGTTTGTCCAATGTACAATTTGTCGCAATCATTGCAACTCAATTTGTAAATGCCGCTTTTATTAAGATTTTCAATGTTATCTTTTCCATTGGAAAGAAAATGGCCTAAACTGGAAGTTCCATAGAAAGCGGGTCTTGATAAGTTTTTAGGAAGAGTCGCGATTTTGAGGGAAAGAGGACCTGTATAAAGAAGGTGAAACCGGCGAGGTTTGGTTTCGGTATCCGGAGAAGGGCAGAAGATTTTATTGAGGGCCAATTTCTTTTGTTTATGGAAAAGGATAGTGTCTATTAGGGAAGGGGAATAATGGAGTTCCAACATGTCAAGGCTGCATCCATCGATTTTTTCCTTTCAGCATGTGCGACATACCATTTGTGTATGCAGAATTTCATGCCTCAAGCATGTGGTTTGTGTGTGGTTTACGTCCAATACTTTCATTATGAGTTCTTATCTCCTTGGCTCTGATTTACGAGCTCTCTTGCAGATTTTTTTCTTCCTTGGGTCTTCTCTCAGTCGATCTCTTGGCCAATTCATCATGGCTTCTAGCATTTGCATTTGTGGACAGTGAAGTGCTTGATATTTTAGATGAAATTAGTGAAAGCAGTTTTCATTTCGATTCTGAGGACTCAAAAGGATATTCCATTGATACCAGTAGCGAGGAAGAAGTAGAAGAAGAGGAAGAAATAAGTCAAGTCAATGTGAATATTTCACAAAGAATTAGTAGTGTTCCCGGTATTTGGGACAATGTTGACAATGCTAACTCTCCTCAGCCTTTTCCGTGTGATTTAGTTGAAAAACACTTAGTGCCTGTTTCAAATACAGCTGATCGGTTAGGATACTTTGAGTTGTTTTTTGACAAGGCTCTAATTACCTTCATTGCATTTTAAACAAATCATTATGCAGAGCAATTTCTCTCCTGCGAGAAAAAAATAATCATGAAGCTGAAAAAATCACACTGTAATAAATGGGTTCCAACTATTCCTAATGAAATTAGGGTATTCTTAGCTCTAGTAATGTTGATGGGAATCATTTCCTACTCTGAGAATGTATTTTAGCAGAAAACATGTTAGAAACTCCTTTTGTTCCCAACATTATGAGTGAAGAAAAATTTTCGTTGCTGAGCAAATTTTTGCATTTCGTAGATAATACTAATAAAGACATTTTTAAATAGAAACCTTACGTTGTATAAAATATTACCTATTAGTGAGTCTTTAAGAACTAAATTCCAGAAAATGTATATACCAGGTAAAGAAGTCAGTGTTGATGAATCGTTACTTTTGTGAAAAGGCAGGCTATCTTGGAGTCAGTATATTCCTATGAAAGTTTCCTGATTTGGAATAAAATATTCGAGCTTTGTGACCCAATAGGTTATTTGTAGGATTTTAGTTTTAAGTGGTTCAGGAACTAATGTAGGCTGAGTAATAACTAAGGAAACAGACCCATTGTCAACAACAGTTCATTTTTACTTTGTGAGAAGTTATTGGACTCGGGTAGATGTGTCTACATGGATAGTTTTTATAGCAGTCCTGATCTTTTTAGATCTTCTTGTATTTAAATATTAAAAAATAAATTTTTTTAACATTTCCTGAATAAAATTTTGAGCACTTCCATTTGTTCACTTACAAATTGAGAATTGCGAATACCATTTCAAAAAATTTTCTTTTTACTTTCTCCAGACGGAGTATAGAGAATGTATTCTTTCATGAAAAAAAATCTACTTCGAGATTTCAACGGAAATACACGTTTTAGTATTTTTTGCACATAAACAACGTTTGCTTAAAATAGTTTATAGTTTTGGCTGAATTTCATAACTTAAAGATTAATTATGCTATAAATTTTACAACAACAATTAACCGACAAGAAAAATATATCACAAACAATTTATTGCCAAAGAAAATTCATCACCAAGGAATGCTTTTAAATTGTTTACAGCTTTGGCTGAATTTCATAACTTAAAGATTAATTATGCTTTAAATTTCTAATTTGTAAAAAATGAAACAACATATTTATTTAAACCGCTACAGTTGGATTATTTGCCCCTATATTCTTCTGTCAGCATAGAGTCTGCACACGCATTTTTAATACAGCCTTTGTTAACAACATGATCCATACAAGACGATAAATTTCCCATGGTGATGAATTTTCCGTGGCGATGAATTTTCCTTGGCAATGAATTGGTGGCGGTGAATTTTCTGTGGCGGTGACTTTTCCGCAGCGTTGAATTGCTGGTGGTGAATTTTCCTAGACTCCCAAAATACACGTGGTTTTTCATTAATAGTTAATTACTTTTGGAGATACCTGAGCTAAGTACTCATTTTTTTAATTTGATTTTTGTGCTACTTTTTTTGAACGATTCTAAATGATTAGAATATTTAAATCATTCATGGAATACAAATAAAAATATATTGCATAATTAAAGATGAAAGTTAAAAAAAAATTCTTCCTAAGATTTTGACAATAATTACAAGATTTATTATATTTTTCATGACTTAAATTAGCACTAGTGTTCTACATAATGATGATGAAATTTTCAATTTTCAGCTCCTGAAGGTTATTTGAAACAGCAACTTTACTTTACAAATTCTCTTAGTGTTTCCGAAAATAAGCCTTAAAAATTTGAAGCTTAGTAAATAGTAAAATATTTATTCAATGAAATGAAATTTTATTACTTTAACTTTCAAGAAATGCATGGGCAAACTTTGCAATACTTTTGTAACTTACTAAGCAGAGATTAAGATATATATCAAAAGTAACAACATTGAAGGAAATATAATAAGGAAAATGTGACATTATGGCAAATAAATAAAAAACAATTTTGAATACAAAACATACCCAAATAAAAGGAGGCTTAAGGGCAAAGCACAGCCGTTTCCACAGGCACTGGTAGGTTCAATCAAGCAGTAAAGTCTTTCAACAAAATCGCCAACCAGAGTGAAAGAGGCACTCACTAATCTGCATTCCTTAACCTAATAACCTTTAATTGTTGGATTGTGTCCAATGAAGAAAGAATTCAAGAAGAACTATAGATGGTCACCTGAAATATTCTAGGGCTTTTAGAGCTAAGAAGAAAAGGTGAAAGCCTCTTAGAATTGAAGTGGGGACATCTTTTTTGTAAGCAGGTAAATTGAAAAGTAACATTCTGAACATAGAAAGTTCAAATAAAGTATACACAGACGGAAAATATTCCAAGTTTACGAGCCAAATTCAAAATACTTGGTTGAGGAAGTATATTTCTATTAAGAAATTGGAGAACTGCATGAGAAAGGAAGTTGTCATCTAAAAGTGATCATGGGTGACTTCATTGCAAAGGTTGGAAAACAAAAGGAAGATAACAGCCTTGTTGGAAAATAGCATAGAGACAGAAAGAAAAGTGGAAAATCAAGACTGCTGATGAAGAAAAAAAGGAAATGAAAATTATTAATGACCCGAAAGAAATGATCTACTTCAAATGAATACAACTAATTGCAGAAGTGTGGATGACTGGCTTTGTACAGAATAATTTCAAAAAGCAAATTATGAAAAATTCATCAAAAAGTTTTGGAATAACAAAGATCGATGTTTGAAGAAAACGTATTCATTATTCGAAAATGTCATCTTTTCTTTACAACACACAATTTTCTAAACAATCGTTTAAAAGAAATCACACAAAAACTAATACCTAAATCTTTAAAATGACTGGTTTGAATACAAACGTTACATTGCATGGGTGACAAGGTAAGATTTTCATAGACTGAAAAAACAAATGGTAAAACTTTTGTCTGTTGACAATGATCAAGTGAGGTGTACTGTTGTAATGATGAAAGAGAAGCTCAATTAGATGTACTACTAAACAATACACTATTCTTCATGAGTTTGTTTTCTCTTCCTTCACTTTCGCAAAGGGAATACCAATTATCTAAGGCCATAGAATGCAAATAATAATAGTTCTGTTAACTTACCTAAATGCTAGAGTTTTCACATCGACAAAGCTCAATATTTGCACCAAAACCTCTTCGGGCACATAGTATCCTGAGAGAATGTATCCATTCTGTTCTGTGTACTCCTCCCTGTCTTCCACTTCAGCAGCAGGAAATATATTACCCATTTAGCTTTTTATCAACCAAAGTTATTAATATAAGTTAATTTTATAGTTAAACAATCATGTAGGGATTTGATGAAGAGGCATACAACTACTTTTAACAGAGCGCAAAGTGATTCGAGCTATAAGAGTTAGTATAGGATTACTTTTTAATGTTTAAAATCTGATAAAATTAAAATATTCTATTGCCAGGTTGTTCGGGCGGGGAATTTTCCAACTGGCAAGCTGCAATATTCCTCCATGAAATGAGGGATTACAACACCCACTGTAGCCACACCGATTACAAAAAAATTGCGGGATGACAGCATGACAAAATTTTCCAAGATTACGCGAATCTAATTTCGATTGTCTTTTGAAACAATATATAGCGATATAGCGACACCGGCATTTTTGATTTTCTCCGTGACTACGACCGGAGATCACAATTATATTAGAACTAAGTAAATGTAAAAATCAATATAAATAATAGATGAGTCGTAATCATTCAGCAAAATAAAAAAAGGACAACCAAAGACACCCATATAGGAGGAGCGACAGAGATAAGATTTTGAACTACAAAGTGGTGTCAAGCGGTTAAGTTTTCTACACTTGGATTTACGTATCTCTTTTATTCCTTCATCTTTTATCCAAAAATTTTAATTAAGCCGATATTTTTGAGAATCTAAAAATAAAAAGTCATTCTTGTAGATGAAGGAAATGCAAAATAATTGAAATGATAACTTCGATTTGGCGATTCACTCTCTTTTAAAATTCCAAATAATGACGGGTAATTTATCATGCATTAATAGATATAGATAGGATTGAAATAACAATAGGATTTCGAGGTTTAACAATGTAATGGTTTGGCATGGCAACATCCCGTTAAAATGGCATGATTTCCGCAAAATATGTGAATTAAACGTTTCACATGAAGGATTTCGAACTGTAGGCGAAAATAGATGAACGGAATAAGAAACTTCATAGTTTTTTCTTTAAAATGGGCTATATTTGAAGATCATAGGTGAATTATTTCTACTTTAGATCTCAAAAAGAATAAAACACTGCAAGTCAAAAAGTCTATTTTACGTGTTATCATGTGGGAAATGGAATTGCCTTCCTTGGAGTCGAACCTAGTACTTTTTTCGAGATTTATTTTCGTCATCATCTTACAATATGTGAGTTCCTGCTAAATACCAAATATGAATCTCGTTCCATTATCGACTTATTCGCATTTTTATAGTATGGCAGAGGGAGCCACAAAAGGACAAAGGGGCCAAGGGACAAAAGAACAGAAGTAGCCCTTTATTATTGTTAGATAGCAGATCTTATTTGCATCAATTACAACTAACAATAAGATTGTTTTAGTTAGCAACAATTAGGCATTCACGCATGAACTTCTGTTAAACTCGAATTAAAACTTAGTTGATCCATTTTCTTGATAACGGCTACTCCCACGTTAAAAATGTGTAGGAAAAAGAAATAGGTAGTCTACTAGTTCTACAAGTTTTATTTAAAAATCATTTTGATTGATCAATACTTAACAAGATATGACGGAAAGTTCATTTTTTTACCAATAAAGTGGTATCCCTGATTGTATTACGTGATTAATTTATGTGATTTTCTCAAATTTCATAAAAATCCGTTCGGTAGAGGTCGAGAACGTACATGCGGACGGACGGACAGACAGAAACTAATAGGCGCTCATGCTGGAAGCGAAACGCGCCTAAAAATGAATGTTTCTTTATATCTCCTAAAATATTACTTATAACAAAAATGTCTTCAAACAAAATTTGTAGAACTAGTCTATCCCTCAGTAGATGGATAGCTACCACGTCTGGCTCCCAATGCTTTTATTTATTTTTATTTACTAAAACAGTTGCAGTTTGGCTATATGCCAGGTGGCAACGTTAAATTAATTGCTGTCAGTAAATTATAGCGAATTAAAACATAGTAGAACTTACAGCGTGCTCAAAATCGCTTGTCCAATATTTAAAAGAATAAAATTTTTAATGTTATAAAAATTACCGCAATTTATAATAAAATTACTTTTCCCTTGGCTTTAATCGGAGCCGAAGTTTTCGAGGTTCATGGTAGGCCTTCACGGTTAACGTAGCGGTCCCGGGGCCCACCGTACTTCACCCTACCAAGCATACACTCGACTTCCTCCGGCTCAATCGTTATCCTCCAAAAAACATTTACATTTCAACTTAAATTGCTTAAGCGATTTAGGAAAGGGCTTAAAGATATCCTCAGGCAGCTCATTCATAGATTCCTCTATTTAGGAAGGATTTCTTTGGCGACGTCATTCTTCTGCGGCCTGTATTTAATTTTATATTTGTAGTGCCGCGTTGGGCATGGTTTTATGTGATTGTCCTTGTTGCCTTGTTAGACCCAGTCTAATGTAATTGGCCCCGTGCTGTAGGTAGATTCTTTGTAAATAAATAAAAAATAAATAAATATCATGTTTTGTTCAGTACATTTTTATCGAAGGAGTAGCCGATTTCAAGAAAATCAAAGGTGAAAGTCGTAACTCACTTTGAAATAAAAGAACATTTTCCCCTGTTTTTCGTTGTCAACGAAAACAATCTTTGTGATAATTGAAGTAAACATCTTCTGTAAATACCTCATTTAGTTTAATGTTCTTTTCTACGCACGCTACATCTGATAAATGAAGGGAAATGGATTATCTATGACGAAGAAATTACCATAAATACGTCTATTTTCTTTACTTATACATAGTGTTTGCAAGTAAAAAGAAATGTGTAATTTATGAAGAAGAAATGAACGTGAATCTATAGTTGTGCTACTAATCGAGTGAGGTATTTTTTTAAACATATGCTGAATGTTTTATTAATTACAACCGATTATGAAATAAATCGGCGAATAAAATATTCGATATTTCCTTGGCACCACTACTGGCATATCATTTTTCGGCCATTAATATCTATTTTTTTTGACATGATTGTATTAATCGTAAAGAACGCCTCTGCCTCGCATGTGTGCATGCATGGTGCGTGCAACTTTTCTCTCCTGTTAAATATAATGGCGGCATATCTACTTCGCGATTTTTTAAATCCAAATACGCGTTAAAATTAAGTATGTGTGCCCCACATGCGACATGTCTTACATTGGCCAAACGAAAAGAAATATCTCCATCAGATTCAAAGAACATTTAGCGCACTACAGACATGGACGCTTTGAAAAATCGGCCGTCGCGAAACACATTTTGGAATATAACCACCCATTAGACACAAATAACCTCAAACTGCTTAAACAAGTCCCAAGTACCAAACTCGACGCAACAGAAAGCTTACACATTCATAAATACAGACACACCCTGATGAATAACGAGTTAGGGGTAATAAACAGCGTTCTTTTTAAACTGACCTCCCCCCCTTTTTCTCCCATCACCTAGGTCATCTAGGTCCCCCCCCTTTTTTCTTCTCCCCCCCCCCCCTGTCCACCAACCAGGTAAAAATACACAGACACAGCCCTGGACATCCACTTGAGAGCGTGCCACTGGTCTTGGTTTCAGTCGCCCTCTCTCAAGTCCCCCTTCCCCCCTTTTTTAACCCCTGATGATGGTTACTTTGTAGCCGAAATATGTATTGGGTTTTTATCCGGGTTCATCTGTTTTTATCCGGCCTTTTAACCGGGTTTTATCAGTTTGACTGGCTTTGGAGAATTTCCTTCGCTTACACGTGTTAAAATCACAAATGGTAACGCCATAATACTATTAACACAAAATATCCCAATTTTTCCATAAACGTTAGAGCAATATATAGGCTATTGCCTTAATGATGATTATTCCTATTGCTCATACAAGGTGATCCGAGTCACGAAACTTGAAATACAAAAGCTTGGACGCGAGCCGATTAACAGAGCATTTGGAAATAGGTGACTTAATTTCGCGGAAAATTAGAAATATTCTGCTAGAACTCATGGAATTTATTATATAACCCGTGGTGCGCAGAAACTGCGCGTTATTATCATCACGGTATTGTTATACCTGTATGCAGTATTAAAATTATCATTTATGCAACATATTAATATAACAGTATAGCTTCGCATGTACAACAGTTTTAATTTGTTTAAACAATTGCGAATTTTTAGCGGCCGCATTGTTGCACTTTTTCAAGATTTTCGTTTTTTCTAGTCGGTTTTGCACAAAATCCTACCTAAGAAAAAAATTTCGAATCTCCAGCTCATCTCATATCGACGACTCTTACAGAGGAGGATATAACATACTAGTAGAAGGTGCATGCATACTGCAAGCATTTCATCTCACCTTGAAAAAACATTCATTTTTCAGAAAGACATTTCATCATTACAAATATTCATTTAATTATAAAGATTTCACCTCCGCAGCGATTTTCGTTTTCCCCAAATGTAAAAATAATAGTTTAAAACAATCCCCAAATGTTGCAATTTTAAAATTTTACACTTTCTCCATTATAGGGTACTAATTCTACACAATTTAGCCAAATTTTAAAGTTGAAGCACTTCTAGAAGTAAAATAATATTTTCTAATTGTTTAAATTTAAATAATTTTTTACGGCCGCCGCAATTCATATATGGTAAAATTGAAATGTTTATTTGTGCAAATTCACTACTCTGTAAATAATTTGAAAATTTTAGCTTCCTAGCTCATAACGTAAAACCTAAACAGTTATCCATTTGTTAAAAATTTTAAGAATTTTTAACTGCCAAACAAATTAAAATATCAAAATTTGTATAATCCCTATTTCGTTTTTTTTACGAATTCTATTCACTAAAAAAATTTCAACTTCGTAGCACATTCGGAAATACATAAAACTTGAAAATTTGTTTAAACATTTGAGAATTTTTAGTAGCCGCATTGTTGCACTATTTCAAGATTTTCGTTTTTTCTAGTCGGTTTTGCACAAAATCCTACCTATAAAAAAAATTTATAATCTCCAGCACATCTGGAAGTGCCTAAACATAAGTATCCTCCTATATGTTATCATTATATATCGACGACTCTTACAGAGGAGGAGGATATAACATACTAGTAGAAGGTGCTTGCATACTGCAAGCATTACATCTCACCTTGAAAATACATTATTATTTCCGAGAGTTATTTCGCCTTGGGAAATATTTCTTTAAGTAAAAAAAGTTTAAAACAATCCCCAAATGTTGCAATTTTAAACATTGTACACTTTCTCCATTATGGAGTACTAATGCTACACCTTTGAGGCAAATTTTAGAGTTGTAGCACTTCTAACAGTTAAATAATATTATTATAATTGTTTAAAATTTAAACTTTTTTAACAGCCGACGCAATATATATATATGGAGTGATTGAAATGTTTATTTGTGCAAATACACTGTTATATAAATAATTTGAAAATTGCAGCTTCCTAGCTCATCCCGTTGTACCTAAAAAATTATTAAGCTTTAATGTTCAAATGGGGTTAAAACTACCCCTAAAACTTACAATTTTGATATTTTCGATTTTTATAGTTGGTTATGAGAAAAGTTCGATAATCTTGCAAAATTTCAGCTTCCTAAATTTATTAGATTGGTCAACACACTGGATTGCGTTTTCCCATGCTAACTTATGGGAGATATTCTGGGGTCTCTGGAATCGAACCCAAGACACTGTAAGCAAAAGTGACATTAATTCGTAATATATATTGCGGCCGTCTAGCAACACTGATAATTTCATATTTCTAGCTTACCGGCAAGTGCCCATAATTAATATACAAAAATGGCGCAATGCTTTTCTTATGGGAAAAAACGCTACTTTCGGAATTTCTGGAGTCGAACTCATGTCACTTAGGTAAGAAGTCTCATTTTATCTGAAAGTTTCTCTATCATATCTAGAAAAACTAAAACTTTCAGATCTCTAGCTCTTGTAGTTTGGGCTGGACATTAGTATCCTCCTATATGTTATCTATTATATATCGACGACTCTTACAGAGGAGGAATTAACATACTAGTAATTGGTGCTTCCATACTGCAAGCATTTCATCTCACCTTGAAAAAACATTCATTTTTCAGACAGGCATTTCATCATTACAAGTATTCTTTTAATTCTAATGATTTCAACTCCGCAGCGATTTTCGTTTTTCCCACACGTAAAAATAATAGTTTTAAAAAATCCCCAAATGTTGCAATTTTAAACATTTTACACTTTCTCCATTATGGGGTACTAATGCTACACATTTCAGCCAAATTTTAAAGTTGGAACACTTCTAGAAGTGAAATAATATTTTTCTAATTGTTTAAATTTAAATAATTTTTAACGGCCGCCGCAATTCATATACGGTAAAATTGAAATGTTGATTTGTGCAAATTCACTATTCTGTAAATAATTTGAAAATTTCGGCTTCCTAGCTCATTCCGTAGTACCTAAACAGTTATCCATTTGTTTAAACTTTATGAAAATTTAACTGCCACACAAATGAAATATCAAAATTTGTATAATCCCTATTTCGTTTTTTGAGAAATTCTACTTACAAACAAAATTTCTACTCCGTAGCACATGTGGAAATACATAAACCATGAAATTTTTTTAAACAATTGCGAATTTTTAGCGGCCGCATTGTTGCACTTTCTCAAGATTTTCGCTTTTTCTGGACGGTTTTGCACAAATTCCTATCTTTGAAAAAAATTTCGAATCTCCAGCTCATCTGGAAGTGCCTAAACATTAGTATCCTCCTGTTATATATATGTTATATCCTCCTCCTCTGTAAGAGTCGTCGATATATAATGATAACATAAAACATACTAGTAGTTGGTGCTTGCATACTGCAAGTATTTCATCTCACATTAAAAGAACATTCATTTTTCAGACAGAAATTTCAACATTACAAATAGTCATTTAATTCTAAAGATTTCATTTCTGCAGCGATTTTAGTTTTTCCCACATGTAAGAATAATAGTTTAAAACAATCTCCAAATGTCGCAATTTTAAAAATTTTACACTTTCTTCATTATAACGTTCTAATGCTACACATTTTAGCCAAATTTTAAAGTTGTAGCACTTCTAGAAATAAAATAATATATTTCTAATTGTTTAAATTTAAATAATTTTAACGGCCGCCGCAATTCATGTATGGTAAATTTTAAATGTTTATTTGTTATCTAATTGTTTAAATTTTAAGAATTTTTAACTGCCAAACAAATTAAAATATCAAAATTTGTATATTCCCTATTTCGTTTTTTTTAAGAAATCTACTTATTAAAAAAATTTCAGCTCCGTAGCACATTCGGAAATGCATAAACCTTGAAAATTTGTTTAAACAATTGCAAATTTTTAGCGGCCGCATTGTTGCTCTTTTTCAAGATTTTCGTTTTTTCTCGTCGGTTTTGCACAATATACTACCTATTAAAAAAATTTCGAGTCTCCAACTCTTCTGGAAGTGCCTAAACATTGGTATCCTCCTGTATATATATGTTAACATTATATATCGACGACTCATACAGAGGAGGATATAACATACTAGTAGTTGGTGCTTGCATACTGCAAGCATTTCATCTCAACATAAAAAAACATTCACTATTCATCTTTCATCATTACACATATATTTTTAATTCTAAATTTTTCACCTCCGCAGCGATTTTCGTTTTTCCCACATGTAAAAATAATATTTTAAAACAATCCCCAAATGTTGCAATTTTAAAAATTTTACACTTTCTACATTATGGGGTAGTAATGCTACACATTTTAGCCAAATTTTAAAGTTGTAGCACTTCTAGAAGAAAAATAATATTTTTCTAATTTTTTAAATTTAAATAATTCTTAACGGCCGCCGCAATTCATATATGGTAAAATTGAAATGTTTATTTGTGCAAATTTACTACTCTGTAAATAGTTTGAAAATTTTAGCTTCCTAGCTCATACCGTAGTACCTACACCGTTATCTATTTGTTTAAACTTTAAGAATTTTTAACTGCCAAGCAATTTAAAATATCAAAATTTGTAAAATCCCTATTTTGTTTTTTTAAGAATCCTACTCATAAAAAAATTTCAACTCCGTGGCACATTCGGAAATACATAAACCTTGAAAATTTGTTTAAACAATTGAGAATTTTTAGCGGCCGCATTGTTGCACTTTTTCAAGATTTTCGTTATTTCTAGTCGGTTTTGCACAAAATCCTACCTAAGAAAAAAATTTCGAATCTCCAGCTCATCTGGAAGTGCATAAACATTAGTATCCTCCTGTATATATATGTTAACATTATATATCGACGACTCTTACAGAGGAGGATATAACATACTAGTAGTTGGTGCTTGCATACTGCAAGCATTTCATCTCACCTTAAAAAAACATTCATTTTTCAGACAGACATTTTAGTATTACAAATATTCTTTTAATTGTCAAGATTTCACCTCCGCAGCGATTTTCGTTTTTCCCACATGTAAAAATAATAGTTTAAAACAATCCCCAAATGTTGCAATATTATACATTTTACACTTTCTCAATTATGGGGTACTAATGCTACACATTTAAGCCAAATTTTAAAGTTGTAGCACTTCTAGAAGTAAAATAATATTTTACTAATTGTTTAAAATTTATACATTTTTAACGGTTGCCGCAATATATGTATGGAGAGATTGAAATGTTTATTTGTGGAAATGCACTGTTCTGTAAATAATTTGAAAATTGCAGCTTCCTAGCTCATCCCGTAGTACCTAAAATATTATTAAACTTTAATGTTCAAATGGGGTTAAAATAACCCCTAAAATTTACAATTCCAAAATTTTCAATTTTTATAATTGGTTATGAGATAAGTTCTATAATCTTGGAAAATTTCAGCTTCCTAAACTTATTAGGCTGGTCAACACACTGGATTGCGTTTTCCCATGCTAACTTATGGGAGATATTCCGGGGTCTCTGGAGTCGAACCCAAGACACTGTAATCAAAAATGACAGTAATTCCTAATAGATATTGCGACCATCTAGCAACGCTGGAAATTTCAAATTTCTAGCTTACCGGCAAGTGCCCATAATTAATATACAAAAATGGCGCAATGCTTTTCTTATGGGAAAAAACGCTACTTTCGGAATTTCTGGAGTCGAACTCATGTCACTTAGGTAAGAAGTCTCATTTTATATGAAAATTTCTCCATCATATCTACAAAAACCAAAACTGTCAGCTCTTTAGTTCTTGTAGTTTGGGCTGGACATTAGTATCCTCCTGTTATATCCTCCTCTGTAAGAGTCGTCGATATATAATGATATACATACAGTCAAACTCGGCTATAACGAGCGCCACGGGACCGTTTAGTTTTGCTCGTTATAGCCGTTAAACTTAATATCCGTGAAGGCAAAAGCATGCATGCGTATGGTGAAATAAGACATAAGAAGTAAAAGTGAATATATAAACAGAAAGGTTATTTAGTAAATTTATGAAAAAACCTAAAAATGAGAATAAACTAGAAAATTTAAAGTAAACATACGTACATATAAAATTTACTCACAGCTGCATCCTTAATCACTACCCAAGTCGCACTTCCTCATTTTCTTGTTCGTTGTTAGGTTGTTCTCTAGTGCATATAAAATCGCTTCTTTGTTTTTCCATAAGGTTGAAACCGTAGACGATGATAAATTAAATTTTTTACACTCTTCAACATTTTTTACCACGTTCTAACTCTCGAATAATATCAACCTTTTCGCGAATAGACAAACACTTCCTTTTATGTACGGACATGTTACTCGTTCAAGGGCAAAATCTCAACTGATTTTTGTGATCAACGCTACGAACTTTCTTTGCAAACTGTGAGCATACCAATTCCAGGAAGAGTTAATGAGGAGACGGATTAAACGTGGGATTCCCCATCTTTACGTGGGAAAGGGTGTTGGGTGCATTCGGCTGAGCGACGGGGGTGGGCGCCATTGTACATGCCCTCAGCCCCTTACCCCCTTCCAAACACAACCTCCTGGCTGTAAAAGAGCTGGGGGTTGGGAGGAGAGGACAAAGGACCTCCGCGAGTGCCACTGTACCTACAAGTTGGGAATTCTTGGTTTGGACTAAGGGATTATTTTTTAACAACAACGCCGCGGTCTTTAACCTCCCCAATGGATAGGGTGTAGAGACTGGACTCAAGAACACAAGGTTACATATTTTGGGTCACTATGAGGATTTAAGGGGCTGACCGCCACCGCGTTTGAGACAGTGAGAAGTGGTCAAAGTTTGCTCGATATATCCGTGAAGCGTGCTCGTTATATACGTGAAATATTTGTATGTAAATGCTCGTAAACTTATCTTGGAGGTAGCATTTGCTCACTATAGCCGTGAACTCGTTACAACCGTGCTCGTTATAAACGAGTATGACTGTATATATCATTATATATCGACGACTCTTACAGAGGAGGAGGATATAAAATACATATAACAGGAGGATACTAATGTTTAGGCACTTCCAGATGTGCTGGAGATTCGAAATTTTTTTATTAGGTAGGATTTTGTGAAAAACCGACTAGAAAAAACGAAAATCTTGAAAAAGTGCAACAATGCGGCCGATAAAAATTCGCAATTGTTTAAACAAATTTTCAGGGTTTATGTATTTCCGCAAGTGCTACGGAGTTGAAATTTTTTTTATAAGTAGAATTCGTAAAAAAAACGAAATAGGGATTATACAAAATTTGATATTTTAATTTGTTTGGAAATTAAAACTTCTTAAAGTTTAAACATATAGATAACTGTTTAGGTACTACGGGATGAGCTAGGAAGCTGAAATTTTCAAATTATTTACAGAGTAGTGAATTTGCACAAATAAACATTTCAATTTCACCATATATATATTGCGGCAACCATTAAAAATTATTTAAATTTAAACAATTAGAATAATATTATTTTACTTCTAGAAGTGCTACAACTTTAAAATTTGGCTAAAATGTGTAGCATTAATACCTTATAATGAAGAAAGTGTAAAACTTTTAAAATTGCAATATTTGGGATTGTTTTAATCAATTATTTTTACATGTGGGAAAAACGGGAATCGCTGCGGAGGTGAAATTTTTAGAATTTATAAAATATTTATAATGATGAAATCTCTGTCTGAAAAATGAATGTTTTTTCAAGGTGATATGAAATGCTTGCAGTATGCAAGCACCACCTACTAGTATGCTATATCCTCCTCCTCTGTAAGAGTCGTCGATATATAATGATAACATATAACATACTAGTAGTTGGTGCTTGCATACTGCAAGCATTTCATCTCAACATAAAAAAACATTCATTATTCATCTTTCATCATTACACATATATTTTTAATTCTATATATTTCACCTCCGCAGCGATTTTCGTTTTTCCCACATGTAAAAATAATATTTTAAAACAATCCCCAAATGTTGCAATTTTAAAAATTTTACACTGTCTAATTATGGGGTAGTAATGCTACACATTTTAGCCAAATTTTAAAGTTGTAGCATTTCTATAAGTAAAATAATATTTTTCTAATTTTTTTAATTTAAATAATTTTTTACGGCCGCCGCAATTCATATATGGTAAAATTGAAATGTTTATTTGTGCAAATTCACGACTCTGTAAATAATTTGAAAATTTCAGCTTCCTAGCTTATCCCGTAGTACCTAAGAAGTTATCCATTTGTTTAAATTTTAAGAATTTTTAACTGCCAAACAAACTAAAATATTAAAATTTGTATAATCCCTGTTTCGTTTTTTTAAGAATTCTATTTATAAAAATAATTTCGACTCCGTTGCACATTCGGAAATATATAAACCTTGAAAATTTGCTTAAACAATTGCGAATTTTTAGCGGCCGCATTGTTTCACTTTTTAAAGATTTTCGCTTTTTCTAGTCGGTTTTGCACAAAATCCTACCTAAGAAAAAAATTTCGAATCTCCAGCACATCTGGAAGTGCCTAAACATTAGTATCCTCCTGTTATATATATGTTACTAGCAGAAGGTGCTTGCATACTTCAAGCATTTCATCTCACCTTGAAAAAAAAACATTAATTTTTCAGACAGATATTTCATCATTACAAATATTCAATTAATTCTAAAGATTTCACCTCCGCAGCGATTTTCGTTTTCCCACATGTAAAAATAATAGTTTAAAATAATCCCCAAATGTTGCAATTTTAAATATTTTACATTTTCTCCATTATGGGGTACTAATGCTACACATTTGGGCCAAATTTTAAAGATGTAGCACTTCTAGAAGTAAAATAATATTTTTCTAATTGTTTAAAATTTAAACATTTTTAACAGTTGCGGCAATATGTATATGGAGAGATTGAAATGTTTATTTGTGCAAATGCACTGTTCTGTAAATAATTTGAAAATTGCAGCTTCCCAGCTCATCCCGTAGAACCTAAAATAGCACATCTGGAAGTTCCTAAACATTAGTATCCTCCTGTTATATATCATTATATATGGACGACTCTTACAGAGGAGGAAGATATAACATACTAGTAGAAGGTGCTTGCATGCTGCAAGCATTTCATCTCACCTTGAAAAAACATTAATTTTTCAGACATATATTTCACCATTAAAATTATTCTATTAATTCTAAAGATATCACCTCTGCAGCGATTTTCGTTTTTCCTACATGTAAAAATAATAGTTAAAATAATCCCCAAATGTTGCAATTTTAAACATTTTACATTTTCTCCATTATGGGGTACTAATGCTACACATTTGGGCCAAATTTTAAAGTTGTAGCACTTCTAGAAGTAAAATAATATTTTTCTAATTGTTTAAAATTTAAACATTTTTAACAGTTGCGGCAATATATATATGGAGAGATTGAAATGTTTATTTGTGCAAATGCACTGTTCTGTAAATAATTTGAAAATTGCAGCTTCCCAGCTCATCCCGTAGAACCTAAAATATTATTAAACTTTAATGTTCAAATGGGGTTAAAACTACCCCTAAAAATTAACAATTTTAAAATTTTCCATTTTTATAGTTGGTTATGAGAAAAGTTCTATAATCTTGCAAAATTTCAGCTTCCTAAACTTATTAGATTGGTCTACACACTAGATTACGTTTTTCCATGCTAACTTATGGGAGATATTCCGGGGTCTCTGGAGTCGAACCCAAGACACTGTAAGCAAAAGTAACAATAATTCCTAATAGATATTGCGGCCATCTAGCAACACTGAGAATTTCATTTTTCTAGTTTACCGGTAAGTGCCCATAATTAATTTACAAAAATGGCGCAATGCTTTTCTTATTGGAAAAAACGCAACTTTCGGAATTACTAGAGTCGAACTCATGTCACTTAGGTAAGAAGTCTCATTTTATCTGTAGGTTTCTACATCATACCTACAAAAACTGAAACTTTGAGCTCTCTAGCGTTTGTAGTTTGGGCTGGACATTAGTATCCTCCTGTTATATCCTCCTCTGTAAGAGTCGTCGATATATAATGATATATATAACAGGAGGATACTAATGTTTAGGCACTTCCAGATGTGCTGGAGATTCGAAAATTTTTTCATAGGTAGGATTTTGTGCAAAACCTACTAGAAAAAGCGAAAATCTTGACAAAGTGCAACAATGCGGCCGCTAAAAATTCGCAATTGTTTAAACAAATTTTCAGGGTTTATGTATTTCCGCATGTGCTACGGAGTTGAAATTTTTTTTATAAGTAGAATTCTTAAAATAATACGAAATAGGGACTATACAAATTTTGATATTTTAATTTGTTTGGCAGTTAAAAATTCTTAAAGTTTAAAAAAATAGATAACTCTTTAGACATTACGGAATGAGCTATGGAGCTGAAATTTTCAAGTTATATACAAAGTAGAAAACTACCTCAAAGAAACATTTCAATTTTACCATAGATGAGTTTCGGCGGCAGTTAAAAATTATTTAAATTTAAACAATTAGAAAATATTATTTGACTTCTATAAGTGCTACAAATTTAAAATTTTGCTAAATTGTGTAGCATTAGTACCCCTTAATGGAGAAAGGGTAAAAATTTTAAATTGCAACATTTGGGGATTGTTTAAAACTATTATTTTTACATTTGGGGTAAACGAAAATCGGTGCGGAGGTGAAATCTTTAGAATTAAAAGAACATTTGTAATGATGAAAGATGAAAAATGAATGTTTCTTCAAGGTGATATAAAATGCTTGCATTATGCAAGCACCAACTACTATCAGTATATATCGACGACTCTTACAGAGGAGGAGGATATAAAATACATATAACAGGAGGATACTAATGTTTAGGCACTTCCAGATGAGCTGGAGATTCGAAATTTTTTTCATAGATAGAATTTTGTGCAAAACCGACTAGAAAAAACGAAAATCTTTAAAAAGTGCAACAATGCGGCCGCTAAAAATTCGCAATTGTTTAAACCAATTTTCATGGTTTATGTATTTCCGCATGTGCTACGGTAGTTTAATTTTTTTTTCTAAGTAGAATTCTTAAAAAAACGAAATAGGGATTATACAAAATTTGATATTTTAATTTGTTTGGAAATTAAAACTTCTTAAATTTTAAACAAATAGATAACTGTTTAGGTACTACGGGATGAGCTAGGAAGCTGAAATTTTCAAATTATTTACAGAGTAGTGAATTTGCACAAATAAACATTTCAATTTTACCATATATGAATTGCCGCGGCCGTTAAAAATTATTTAAATTTAAACAATTAGAAAAATATTATTTTACTTATAGAAATGCTACAACTTTAAAATTTGGCAAAATGTGTAGCATTAGTACCCCATAATGGAGAAAGTGTAAAAATTTTAAAATTACAACATTTGGGGATTGTTTTAAACTATTATTTTTACATGTGAGAAAAACGAAAATCGCTGCGGAGGTGAAATATTTAGAATTAAAAATATATGTGTAATGATGAAAGATGAATAATGAATTTTTTTTTATGTTGAGATGAAATGCTTGCAGTATGCAAGAACCAACTACTAGTATGTTATATACTCCTCCTCTCTAAGAGTCGTCGATATATAATAGATAGGAGGTTTCTAATGGGTAGGCGCTTCCAGAAGTGCTGGATATTCAAAATTTTTTTCATAGGTAGGATTTTGTGCAGGACCGACTAGAAATAACGAAAATCATGAAAAAGTGCAATACTACGGCCGCTAAGAATTTGCAATTGTTTAAACAAATTTTCAAGGTTTATGTATTTCCGCATGTTCTACGGAGTTGAAATTTTTTTATAAGTAGAATTCCTAAAAAAACGAAATAGGGATTATAGAAATTTTGATATTTTAATTTGTTTGGTAGTTAAAAATTCTTAAAATTTAAACAAATAGATAACTGTTTAGACATTACGGAATGAGCTAGGAAGCTAAAATTTTCAACTTATTTACAGAGTAGTGCAATTGCACAAATAAACATTTGAATCTTCCCATTAACATGTTGCGGCAGGCGTTAAAAATGTTTAAAGTTTCAACAAGTGGAAAAATATTATTTCACTTCTAGAAGTACTACAACTTTAAAATATGGCAGAAATGTGTAGCATTAGTACCCCATTATGAAGAAAGTATAAAATTCTTAAAATTGCAATGTTTTGGGATTGTTTTACTCTATTATTTTTACATAAGGAAAAAACGAAAATCACTCCGGAGGTAAAATATTTAAAATTATAAAAATATTTGTTATGATGAAATATGAAAAATGAATGCTTTTTGTTGAGATGATATGCTTGCAGAATTCAAGCACCAACTACTAGTATGTTATATCCTCCTCTGTAAGAGTCGTCGATATATAATGATAGTAGGATACTAATGTTTAGGCACTTCCAGAAGAGTTGGAGACTCGAAATTTTTTTAATAGGTAGTATATTGTGCAAAACCGACCAGAAAAAACGAAAATCTTGAAAAAGAGCAACAATGCGGCCGCTAAAAATTTGCAATTGTTTAAACAAATTTTCAAGGTTTAGGCATTTCCGAATGTGCTACGGAGCTGAAATTTTTTTAATAAGTAGAATTCTTAAAAAAACGAAATAAGGATTATACAAATTTTGATATTTTAATTTGTTTGGCAGTTAAAAATTCTTAAATTTTAAACAAATAGATAACTGTTTAGGTACTACGGGATGAGCTAGGAAGCTGAAATTTTCTCATTATTTACAGAGTAGTGAATTTGTGCAAATAAACATTTCAATTTTACCATATCTGAGTTGCGGCGGCCGTTAAAAATTATTTAAATTTAAACAACTAGAAAAATATTATTTTACTTCTAGAAATGCTACAACTTAAAAATTTGGCTAAAATGTGTAGCATTAGTACCCCATAATGAAGAAAGTGTAAAATTTTTAAAGTTACAACATTTGAGGATTGTTTTAAACTATTATTTTTACATGTGGGATAAACGGAAATCGCTGCGAAGGTGAAATCTTTAGAATTAAAAGAATATTTGTAATGATGAAATGTCTGTCTGAAAAATGAATGTTTTTTCAAGGTGATATGAAATGCTTGAAGTGTGCAAGCACCAACTACTAGTATGTTATATCCTCCTCTGTAAGAGTCGTCGATATATAATGATAGTAGGATACTAATGTTTAGGCACTTCCAGAAGAGTTGGAGATTCGAAATTTTTTTAATAGGTAGTATATTGTGCAAAACCGACCAGAAAAAACGAAAAATCTTGAAAAAGAGCAACAATGCGGCCGCTAAAAATTTGCAATTTTTTAAACAAATTTTCAAGGTTTAGGCATTTCCGAATGTGCTACGGAGCTGAAATTTTTTTAATAAGTAGAATTCTTAAAAAAACGAAATAAGGATTATACAAATTTTGATATTTTAATTTGTTTGGCAGTTAAAAATTCTTAAATTTTAAACAAATAGATAACTGTTTAGGTACTACGGGATGAGCTAGGAAGCTGAAATTTTCACATTATTTACAGAGTAGTGAATTTGTGCAAATAAACATTTAAATTTTACCATATATTTATTGCGGCGGCCGTTAAAAATTATTAAAATTTAAACAATTAGAAAAATATTATTTTTACTTCTAGAAGTGCTACAACTTAAAAATTTGACTAAAATGTGTAGCATCAGAACCTTATAATGAAGAAAGTGTAAAATTATTAAAATTGCGACATTTGGAGATTGTTTTAAACTATTATTCTTACATGTGGGAAAAACGAAAATCGCTGCAGAAATGAATTCTTTAGAATTAAAAGACTATTTGTAATGTTGAAATTTCTGTCTGAAAAATGAATGTTCTTTTAATGTGAGATGAAATGCTTGCAGTATGCAAGCACCAACTACTAGTAACATATATATAACATATAACATATAGGAGGATACTAATGTTTAGGCACTTCTATGTTTGCTGGAGATTCGAAATTTTTTTCATAGGTAGGAATTTGTGCAAAACCGACTAGAAAAAGCGAAAATCTTTAAAAAGTGCAACAATGCGGCCGCTAAAAATTCGCAATTGTTTAAACAAATTTTCATGGTTTATGTATTTCAACATGTGCTACGGAGTTGAATTTTTTTTGTAAGTAGAATTCCTAAAATAACGAAATAGTGATTATACAAATTTTGATATTTTAATTTGTTTGGCAGTTAAAAATTCTTAAATTTTAAACAAATGGATATCTGTTTAGGTACTACGGGATGAGCTAGGAAGCTGAAATTTTTACATTTTTTAAAAAGTTGTCTATTGACACAAATAAACATTTCAATTTTACCATATATGAATTGCAACGGCCGTTAGAAATTATTTAATTTTAAACAATTAAAAAATATTAATTTACCTACTTCTAGAAGTGCTAGAACTTTAAAAATCGGCTAAAATATGTAGTAATAGTACCCCATAATGAAGAAAGTGTAAAATTTTTAAAATTTCAAAATTTGAGGAATGTTTTAAACTATTATCTTTACATGTGGGAAAAACGAAAATCGCTGCGGTAGTGAAATGTTTAGAATTAATCGAATGTTTGTGATGATGAAATGTCTTTCTGAAAAATGAATGTTTTTTCAAGGTGAGATGAAATGCTTGCAGTATGCAAGCGCCAACTACTAGTATGTTATATCCTCCTCCTCCTCCTCTGTAAGGAACGTCTATATAAAATGATGATAACATATAGGAGGATACTAATGTTTACGCACTTCCAGATGAGCTGGAGATTCGAAATTTTTTTCTTAAGTAGTATTTTGGACAAAACCGACTAGAAAAAACGAAAATCTTCAAAAAGTGCAACAATGCGGCCGCTAAAAATTCGAAATTTTTTAAACAAATTTTCATGGTTTATGTATTTCCGCATGTGCTACGGAGTTGAAATTTTTTTTATAAGTATAATTCGTAAATAAACGAAATAGGGATTATACAAAGTTTGATATTTTAGTTCTTTGGCCGTTAAAAATTCTTAAATTTTAAACAATTGGATAACTGTTTAGGTACTACGGGATAAGCTAGGAAGCTGAAATTTTCAAATTATTTACAGAGTAGTGAATTTGCACAAATAAACATTTCAATTGTACCATATATGAAATGAGGCGGCCGTTAAAAATTATTTAAATTTAAACAACTAGAAAAATTTTATTATACTTCTAGAAATGCTACAACTTTAAAATTTAGCTAAAATACGTAGCATTAGTACCCCATAATAGAGGAAATATAAAATTTTTAACATTGCAATATTTGGGGATTTTTAAATCTATTATTTTTACATGTAGGAAAAAGAAAAATCGCTGCGAGGTTGAAATCTTTAGAATAAAAAGAATATTTGTAATGATAAAATGTCTGTCTGCAAAATGAATGTTTTTTCAAGGTGAGATGAAATGCTTGCAGTATGCAAGCACCTACTACTAGTATGTTATATCCTCCTCCTCCTCCTATGTAAGGAACGTCTATATAGAATGATGATAACATATAGGAGGATACTAATGTTTACGCACTTCCAGATGAGCTGGAGATTCGAAATTTTTTTCTTAAGTAGGATTTTGGACAAAACCGACTAGAAAAAACGAAAATCTTCAAAAAGTGCAACAATGCGGCTGCTAAAAATTCGCAATTGTTTAAACAAATTTTCATGGTTTATGTATTTCCGCATGTGCTACGGAGTTGAAATTTTTTTTGTAAGTATAATTCGTAAAAAAAACGAAATAGGGATTATACAAAGTTTGATATTTTAGTTCTTTGGCAGTTAAAAATTCTTAAATTTTAAACAATTGGATAACTGTTTAGGTACTACGGGATAAGCTAGGAAGCTGAAATTTTCAATTTATTTACAGAGTAGTGAATTTGCTCAATAAACATTTCAATTGTACCATATATGAAATGTGGCGGCCGTTAAAAATTATTTAAATTTAAACAACTAGAAAAAGTTTATTATACTTCTAGAAATGCTACAACTTTAAAATTTAGCTAAAATACGTAGCATTAGTACCCCATAATGGAGGAAATATAAAATTTTTAACATTGCAATATTTGGGGATTTTTAAATCTATTATTTTTACATGTAGGAAAAAGAAAATCGCTGCGACGTTGAAATCTTTAGAATAAAAAGAATATTTGTAATGATAAAATGTCTGTCTGAAAAATGAATGTTTTTTCAAGGTGAGATGAAATGCTTGCAGTATGCAAGCACCTACTACTAGTATTTTATATCCTCCTCTGTAAGAGTCGTCGATATCATTCTATATAGACGATCCTTACAGAGGAGGAGGATATCATTATATATAGACGTTCCTAAAGATTAGTATCCTCCTGTTATAGATGTTATATCCTCCTCCTCCTCCTCTGTAAGGAACGTCTATATCTTTATACTTGTAGTTGGTGCTTGAATGCTGCAAGCATTTCATCTCAACATAAAAAAACATTCATAATTCATCTTTCATCATTACACATATATTTTTAATTCTAAATATTTCACCTCCGCAGCGATTTTCGTTTTTCCCACATGAATAAATAATAGTTTAAAACAATCCCCTGATGTTGCAATTTTAAAATTTTTACACTTTCATCATTATGGGGTACTGATGCTACACATTTTAGCCAAATTTTTAAGTTGTAGCATTTCTATAAGTAAAATAATATTTTTCTAATTTTTTTAATTTAAATAATTTTTTACGGCCGCCGCAATTCATATATGGTAAAATTGAAATGTTTATTTGTGCAAATTCACGACTCTGTAAATAATTTGAAAATTTCAGCTTCCTAGCTTATCCCGTAGTACCTAAGAAGTTATCCATTTGTTTAAATTTTAAGAATTTTTAACTGCCAAACAAACTAAAATATTAAAATTTGTATAATCCCTGTTTCGTTTTTTTAAGAATTCTATTTATAAAAATAATTTCGACTCCGTTGCACATTCGGAAATATATAAACCTTGAAAATTTGCTTAAACAATTGCGAATTTTAAGCGGCCGCATTGTTTCACTTTTTAAAGATTTTCGCTTTTTCTAGTCGGTTTTGCACAAAATCCTACCTAAGAAAAAAATTTCGAATCTCCAGCACATCTGGAAGTGCCTAAACATTAGTATCCTCCTGTTATATATATGTTACTAGCAGAAGGTGCTTACATACTTCAAGCATTTCATCTCACCTTGAAAAAAAAACACTCATTTTTCAGACAGATATTTCATCATTACAAATATTCAATTAATTCTAAAGATTTCACCTCCGCAGCGATTTTCGTTTTCCCACATGTAAAAATAATAGTTTAAAACAATCCCCAAATGTTGCAGTATTATACATTTTACACTTTCTCCATTATGGGGTACTAATGCTAAACATTTGAGCCAAATTTTAAAGTTGTAGCACATCTAGAAGTAAAATAATATTTTTCTAATTTCTTTAAAATTAGACATTTTTAACTGTCACTGCAATATATACATGGAGAGATTTAAATGTTTATTTGTGCAAATACACTGTTCTGTAAATAATTTGAAAATTGCAGCTTCCTAGCTCATCCCGTAGCACTTAAAAATTATTAAACTTTAATGTTCAAATGGGGTTAAAAAACCCCTTAAATTCACAATTTTAAAATTTTCGATTTTTATAGTTGGTTATAAGAAATGTTCTATAATGTTGCAAAATTTGAGCTTCCTAAACTTATTAGATTGGTCTACACACTGGATTCCGTTTTCCCAGGCTAACTTATGGGAGATATTTCGGGGTATCTGGAGTCGAACCCAAGACACTGAAAGCAAAAGTGACAATAATTCCTAATAGATATTGCGGCCATCTAGCAACACTGAAAATTTCATCTTCCTAGCTTACCGGCTAGTGCCCATAATTAATTTACAAAATTGGCGCAATGCTTTTCTTATGGGAAAAAACGCAAATTTCGGAATTTCTGGAGTCAAACTCATGTCACTTAGGTAAGAAGTCTCATTTTATGTGAAGGTTTCTTGATCATATCTACAAAAACCAAAACTTTCAGAACTCTAGCTTTTGTAGTTTGGGCTGGACATTAGTATCCTCATGTTATCATTATTTATCGAAGACTCTGACAGAGGAGGAGGATATAACATTTATATAACATATAGGAGGATACTAATGTTTAGGCACTTCCAGATGAGCTGGAGATTCGAAATTTTTTCTTAGGTAGGATTTTGTGCAAAACCGACTAGAAAATTCGAAAATCTTCAAAAAGTGCAACAATGCGGCCGTTCCTGCCATATATGTATTTCGGCGGCCGTTAAAATTATTTTAATTTAAACAATTAGAAAAATATTATTTTATTTCTATAAGTGCTACAACTTTAAAATTTGGCTAAAATGTGTAGCATTAGAGCCTTATAATGAAGAAAGTGTAAATTTTTAAAATTGCGGCATTTGGAGATTGTTTTAAACTATTATTCTTACATGTGGGAAAAACGAAAATCGCTGCAGAAATGAAATCTTTAGAATGAAAAGACCATTTGTAATGTTGAAATTTCTGTCTGAAAAATGAATGTTCTTTTAAAGTGAGATAAAATGCTTGCAGTATGCATGCACCAACTACTAGTATGTTATATCCTCCTCCTCCTCTGTAAGGAACGTATATATAGAATGATAACATATAACAGGAGGATACTAATGTTTAGGCAGTTCCAGATAAGCTGGAGATTCGAAATTTTTTTCTTAGGTAGGATTTTGTGCAAAACCGACTAGAAAAAACGAAAATCTTTAAAAAGTGCAACAATGCGGCCGCTAAAAATTCTCAATTGTTTAAACAAATTTTCAAGGTTTATGTATTTTCGAATGTGCCACGGAGTTGAATTTTTTTTAAAGTAGGATTCTTAAAAAAACGAAATAAAGATTATACAAATTTTGATATTTTTATTTGTTTGGCAGTTAAAAATTCTTAAAATTTAAACAAATAGATAACTGTTTAGGTACTATGGGATGAGCTAAGAAGCTGAAATTTTCAAGTTATTTACAGAGTAGTAAATTTGTGCAAATAAACATTTAAATTTTACCATATATTTATTGCGGCGGCCGTTAAAAATTATTAAAATTTAAACAATTAGAAAAATATTATTTTATTTCTAGAAGTGCTACAACTTTAAAATTTGGCTAAAGTGTGTAGCATTAGTACCCTATGATGAAGATAGTGTTAAATCTTTAAAATTTCAACATTTGGGGATTGTTTTTAACTATTATTTTTACATGTGGGAAAAACAAAAATCACTGCGGAGGTGAAATCTTTTGAATTAAAAGACTATTTGTAATGATGAAATTTCTGTCTGAAAAATGAATTTTCTTTTAATGTGAGATGAAATGCTTGCAGTATGCAAGCACCAACTACTAGTTATTCTATATAGACGTATGTTATATCTATCCTCCTCTGTGAAATGTTTTAATTAATAGAATATTTGTAATGATGAAATGTCTTTCTGAAAAATGAATGTTTTTTCAAGGTGAGATGAAATACTTGCAGTATGCAAGCACCAACTACTAGTATGTTATATCCTCCTCTGTAAGAGTCGTCGATATATAATGATGTTATATCCTTCTCCCCTCCCTAAGGACTGCATAACCTTACAGAGGTGGGAGGGTGTGTGTACTCTTACGAACCAAAGAGCTATGTCGGCGGGAGATAATTCTCCTGGTAGGACCATCCAAGCCGGAAAGGTCTGAGGAAAAGAGTCAGACTAAGAAGCAGTCTTGGGGGTTTTACATCCCCCTGTGCAAGGGCAGCAGCTTGCACAGTAACTCTGTAGGTGGTGATCATGTGGAACTGAACAGCTACAGATGGGTAATCACTCTGTGAAACTGCGATGAGGAGAGCAAGGGGAAACTACATCATTATATTTCCCATGATAGGCTGAAAAGCTGAAAATACCTCTATGGATCTTTCTGGGGTAAAATATTCCGGAGGTAAAATAGTCCCCCAATCGGATCTCCAGGTGGGGACTACCCTAGGGGATGCACAGAGGAAATGTAACATTAATAAGAAAGCAAGTAGTGAGAAATTAAGAATAGGCACATGGAATGTTAGGACTATGAATTCAGGGGGTAAACTAGAGAACTTAAAAAGGGAAATGTGAAGGAATAATGTAGGTATAGTAGATCTTAGTGAAGTTCGGTGGGAAGGAGAGGGCGAGATAAATTCAGACGAATTTAAGATTATTTACTCGGGAGGAGAGAAAAAGGAAAGGGGAGTGGGGATTATAATGAGAAAAGAGATAGCTGAAAGAATTAGCAAGGTAGTGACAGTTAATGATAGATTAATAGCCGTAAAACTTCAGATGGAGCCAGTGGAAATGTTTATAATTCAAGTGTATATGCCAACAACTAATGCTGGCGACGACGAAGTAGATGAAATCTATGAACAGATTATGGAGATATTGGAGGAGGAGGGAAAAGGAAGGATCACCACCATAATAATGGAACATTGGAACAGTGTAGTCGGAGAGGGACAGGAAGATAACTTATTGTTAGTGGGAAAATATGGACTAGGGAAAAAAAGAAAGAGGGGAGAAACTTGTGGAATTCTGCCATAGAAATAGATTGATTTAACTAATACATGTTTTAAGCATCACCAGCGGAGACGTTACACATGGAGAAGCCCGGGAGACCAGAGACGATACCAGATAGATTACATACTAGTCAATGAAAGATTTAGAAATAGCATTAAAAATGTGAAAACACTACCAGGGGCAGATATCGTTTCTGACCACAACCTTTTGGTGGCAAATATACAATGTAGACTGAAGAGCGTTAAGAGAAACATAAGAGTTAACAAGAAATGGAACTTAGAGGAACTCCTTAAAAACAAGGAGGCTATCATGACTGAGCTGGAGGAAAGGTTGGGGGAGAGAGCTGAAGAAAATAGGAAGAATGTAGATGAGGAGTGGAGATACATACATAGCAACATTAAAGATGTAATGGAAAAGAAGGTAGGAAAGATAACGGGTGAAAGAAACAAAAAACCCTGGATCACATCAGATATGCTGCAAAAAATGGAAGAGCGGAGAAAGTGGAAGAACATAAACACTGAAGAAGGCCAAAGAAAGTACAAGGAGTTAAATAATGCTTTAAGAAGGGAAACAGATAAAGTCAGAGAACAATGGATAAATGAGAAATGCGAGGAGATTGTCGAGTGTGAAAGAATTTGTAGAACAGACCTCATGTTTAGCAAAGCTAGGGAACTATTTAAGAAAAAGGCAAGAAAGATAGGACGTAAAGGAATCATGAACAAAAGTGGTAAAATAGTATCGGAGCCAGACAATGTAAAGAATGTCTGGAAAGAATACATTGAGGTTCTGTATGACAAAGAAGGAAAGCCAAGAAATATTGAATTAAATGAAGAAGAGGATGTGGAAGAAGATCAGCTAGGACCAAGTATTCTCGAGTCTGAAGTTAAAAGAGCAATTGATGACATGAAAAGAAGGAAGGCTGTTGGGAGTGATGATATACCCGTGGACGTTCTTAAGGTTTTGGGGTCTAAAGCAGTTAAGCAACTCACAAAATTTTTTAACCAAGTATATGATACTGGCATATGGCCTGAAGATTTTTTAGATGTTGTGATGGTACCACTGGAGAAAAAGAACAATGCAAAATGTTGTAAGGATTACAGAACTATTAGTTTAATTTCTCATACAGCTTAAGTTCTAACCGAATAATAACCAAAAGAATTGAAGGTAAAATACAAAAGGAGCTGCAAGATAATCAGTTTAGTTTTAGAAGAGGAAGGGGGACTAGAGATGCTATAGGATGTATGAGGATGATGATAGAAAGAGCGCTAGAAGTCAATAAAGGTATGTATTTTTGTTTTGTAGATTGGGAGAAAGCTTTTGACCGAGTGAAATGGGATAAAATGCTGGGTATTTTAAACAAAATAGGAATAGATTGGAAAGATAAAAGACTGCTTAAAAACCTTTACTTTGATCAAAAGATTAGAGTCAGGGTTGGAGGAGAAGAAACAGAAAGCACTTCAATAGGGAGGGGAGTGAGGCAGGGATGTCCTATTTCACCAGCAATATTTAATATTTATGCAGAAACAATAACAGAAGAAGCGTTGATGGAAGAGAAAGGATTTAAGATAGGAGGTGAAAGTATTACCACCATTAAATATGCAGATGATCAGGGATTAATAGCAAAAGACGAGAAAGAACTTCAGAGGATGACAGACAGACTAGTGGAGGTTGGCCAACAATATGAAATGAAGATCAATGCCGAAAAGACGAAAGTCATGGTGGTTTCAAAGGCACATAAAGAATTAAATATAATGGTAAATGGCCAAAAAATTGGAACAAGTAAGTAGTTTCAAATATCTCGGCAGTATTTTAGCGCAGGATGGAAGTAGTACACATGACATCAGAAGTAGGATAGCAATGGCAAAAGCAGCATTTAACGAGAAGAAGGAGCATCTCACAAGCAAGAAAATAAATTTAGAGACAAGGAAGATATTAGCAAAATGCTACATATGGAGCATAGCTATTTATGGTGCAGGGACGTGGACGGTAAGGAGAAAGGAGGAAAAATATTTAGAAAGTTTTGAGAGGTGGGTATGGAGAAGGTTGATAAAAGTGAAATGGACAGAGAGGAAGAGAAACGAAGAAGTATTAGAAATGGTGGGAAACGAAAGGATGCTAATAAAAACAATCAAGAAAAGAAAAGCAAATTGGATATGGAACATATTGAGAAGGCAGTGTTTACAAAGGACGATCTTAGAAGGAAAAATTAGTGGAAGAAGAGGAAGAGGGAGAAAAAGAATAGGAATATTAGATAATATAAAGCAGGGATATAATACTTATAGAGGTATACAAGAGGCTTCTAGGGAGAGAGAGAAATGGAGGCAGCGATTCAGTTAAAACCTGTCTTCGGACAGAAGCATGATGATGATGATGATATCCTTCTCCTCCTCCTCCTATGTAAGAGTCGTCGATATATAATGATAGGAGGATACTAATGTTTAGGCACTTCCAGATGAGCTGGAGATTCGAAATTTTTTTCTTAGGTAGGATTTTGTGCAAAACCGACTAGAAAATACGAAAATCTTCAAAAAGTGCAACAATGCGGCCGCTAAAAATTCGCAATTGTTTAAACAAATTCATGGTTTATGTATTTCCACATGTGCTACGAAGTTGAAATTTTTTTTGTAAGTAGAATTCTTAAAAAAACGATATAGGGATTATACAAATTTTGATATTTTAATTTGTTTGGCAGTTAAAAATTCTAAAATTTTAAACAAATGGATAACTGTTTCGGTACTACGGAATGAGCTAGGTAGCTGAAATTTTCAAATTATTTACGGAGTAGTAAATTTCCGCAAATAAACATTTCAATTTTACCATATATTAATTGTAGCGAGTCCGTTAAAAGTTATTTAAATTTAAAAAATTAGAAAAATATTATTTTACTTCTAGAAATGCTACAACTTTAAAATTTGGCTAAAATGTGTAGCATTAGTACCCCATAATGGAAAAGTGTAAAATTTTCAAAATTGCAACATTTGGGGATTTTTTTAAACTATTATTTTTACATGTGGGAAGAACGAAAATCTCTGTGGAGTTGAAATCTTTAGAATTAAAAGAATATTTGTAATGATGAAATGCCTGTCTGAAAAATGAATGTTTTTTCAAGGTGAGATGAAATGCTTGCAGTTTCAAGCACCAACTACTAGTATGTTATATCCTCCTCCTCCTCTGTAAGGAACGTCTATATAGAATGATAGCATATAGGAGTATACTAATGTCCAGCCCAAACTACAAACGTTTTAGGTTTTGTAGATATGACGGAGAAACTTTCAGATAAAATGAGATTTGTCACCTAAGTGACATGAGTTCGACTCCAGAAATTCCGAAATTTGCGTTTTTTCCCATAAGAAAAGCATTGCGTCATTTTTGTAAATTAATTATGGGCACTTGCCGGTAAGCTAGAAAAATGAAATTTTCAGTGTTGCTAGAAGGCCGCAATATATATTAGGAATTATTATCACTTTTGCTTTCAGTGTCTTGGGTTCGACTCCAGAGACCCCGGAATATCTCCCATAAGTTCGCATGGGAAAACGCAATCCAGTGTGTAGACCAATCTAATAAGTTTAGGAAGCTGAAATTTCGCAAGATTATCGAACTTTTCTCATAACCAACTATGAAAATCGAAAATTTCAAAATTGTAAGTTTTAGGGGTTGTTTTAACCCCATTTGAACATTAAAGTTTAATAATTTTTTAGGTACAACGGGATGAGCTAGGAAGCTGCAATTTTCAAATTATATATATGAATTGCGGCGGCCGTTAAAAATTATTTAAATTTAAACAATTAGAAAAATATTATTTTACTTCTAGAAGTGCTACAACTTTAAAATTTGGCTGAAATGTGTAGCATTATTACCCCATAATATAGAAAGTGTAAAATGTTTAAATTTGCAACATTTGGGGATTTTTTTAAACTATTATTTTTACATGTGGGGAAAACGAAAATCGCTGCGGAGGTGAAATCTTTAGAATTAATAGAATATTTGTAATGATGAAATATCTGTCTGAAAAATTAATGTTTTTTCAAGGTGAGATGAAATGCTTGCAGTATGCAAGCACCTTCCACCAGTATGTTATATCCTCCTCCTCCTCTGTAAGGAACGTCTATATAGAATGATAATTCTCGATTGTCCGTCCGTCTGTCTGTCCCAGTAGTTTTGGGCATTTTGCAATGGAATTAAGAGCTGAAACTTTCACAATCGTTAATTCCCCATGTGGTGGTCCCTAGAAAAATCAAACATCCCGGAAAAAGTCCCGGATGCGACTTCGGGAGACGATTATATTTTCCCATAAGTTTACACGGGATTTTCGATTTTTCAAGGTGTAAGGTTTATTTCATTCATTCATTAAAATATGTAAATATGGACCGAATTTCTCCGTTTGTGTTTTATTCGACGGCTAAAACTATAAAATATCTTATTCTTGCAAAGTTTAGATGTTACACGGAAGAATTTCTCAGAAACACGCATTTCTTTTTAAAATTTTATAACTTTTCGTACTCTTTCCGGGTGTTGTCAAAGTGACCCACATTTTTTCCTCCGATTGAATTGGCGTGTATTAAGCCTTGAAATAGACGAAATAATTGCGTTATTCGTTTCGCGTGTTTTATGAAACATCGAAATTATTGTTGTTGTAACATCATACGTAATAGATAGCAACGTAAATATTTCAGATAACCTATAAAGCTTATTTGTATTGATTTGTATTTAAAGTAGCAGCCTTTTACCCTTTGCACTCATATTTTTCATATGGTGATTCCCAGCCAGCTCAGGTTTTTTTCATGTTAATTCTTACATTTTAACTTCTCTTATTTTCTTCTTCTAAACTGTTGGTATCCGAGGTGTAGATGGTCGTTTCTACACAAGAAATATTGTTTATAAAGAAATACTACGAGATTTTTTGGAACATATTATATGAATCTGTAAAATCTTTTTCGAATACTTCTGTTTTTATTTTTATTTTACAAACTACTTCTTACTATCGGAATTACCCGTTGCATATATCAACAGTAAAGTATGTGTGTGTCTATATATATGTTTTTAACACACACACCCCTCAGAAGTTAAATTTAAATCACACTAAAAAGTCCCGTTGATGTTCAACGGGTAATTCCTCTAGTTACTTATAATTGTCGTACAAATTCGGGACTTGATCCGAAGAACTCAGAAAAGTAACAAGAGTGGAAAGATGCACACATCATGCGTGCATAAATGCGAGGCAGAGGCGTTCTTTACGATTTATGCGATCTTGCCAAAAAAGATAAATATTAATGGCTTAGTAAATGTCTAAGAACTGGTACGCCAAAGAAATATCGAATTTTTGATTCACCGATATATTTCTTAATCGGTTGTAATTAATAAAACAATGGACAATTATTTAAAAATTACCTCACTCTAATAGTAGTAACATAATCTTTATGTTCACATTCATTCCTTCGTCGTAAATTACCTATTTCTTTTCATTTACAAACGCTGTGTATACGTAAAGAAAATAGACGTATTTACGTTCATTTCATCGTCATAGATAATCCATTTCAATTTATTTATTAAATGTTGCGAAAAAAATTAAGTTAATTAGTTATTTACAGCGGATGTTGTTTAATTCAATTGCCAAGAAGATTTTTCCAAGTTCGAAGTGAATTACGACATCCTCGTTAGGTTTTCTTGAAATTGGCTACTCCTTAGATAAAAATGTACTTAACGAAACATATGCAATTTGATTAGTTCCACAAATTTAGTTTAAAGATTTATTGTTATTAATGATATTTTACGAGATATAAAGAAATGTTCATTTTTGTCACCAGTAAAGTGGAACTCCCTATTATGCTACGTGGATCATTTAACTATATCATTTTCTTATTTTGCTTACCCTTATGTCATAAATCTAATGTTCGATGGACATCCGCTCATTAGTTTTGCAGATGAAACTTGTGGACGGACGAACGGACGGGTACGACGTAACCATGAGGCATTCTTTGTTTACTTTTTGTAAATAACGCCTAAAAATTCATTTTTTTACAGTCGATTTTCAAATATGATTCGAATCATTCCACAAAATTGTTTTGAAGACAAAAATTTTATGATTTCCAGAAGAAAATCTTTCGTTGACGAGAGCAACATTTAATTGGATTGTGATAAGGGAAAACGAAGGGAGTGTGAGCGAAAGGGAGGGAGGGAGAGAGAGAGAGGGAGGGAGAGGAAGGAAGAGAGAGAGAGAAAGGTAGGAAGGAGAGCGAATGTTATTCGGCCTTAGTGCTGTTTCTGGAACCAGTTAAAAAATAAACAAATAAACAGTTGCTAAGTAGATGAATAATTACACAAGCGCTTTTCATTTCTGACGACTATAGTTTGCCGAGCATAACAGGATGGAAAAGAGGACGCGTTGTAGCGAAATCCCTGGAGCGAGCGGCGGGCGAGGTCGACGCACGTAGCGCGTAGGAGCAGTCTCTAGCAGGAGTGGCCAAACCGACTTGTTCTCGGAGCCACATACGATAATCTTCAGAAGTTCGAGAGCCGCAAGTCGTATATTCTGTCCACGTAAATTTGTGGAAAGTAAACATAACCTGTACTCGAAGCAATCCAGAGATAAAGCGTGTCCTTAGACATCCATAGCATGTATCAATTCACAATGCCATATTGTGTTCTTAAGTGAAAAGCGTATAACCAACCGTCCTTCAATATAAACATATGAGAGCCGCACATTAAGTTAAAAGAGCCGCATGCGTCTCGCGAGCCACCCTTTGCCCGCCCCTAGTCTCTAGCATTGATTAATATAGTAAAGTACGTTTATAATCTGTACTATTTTAACAATGTTCGTTAAAGGATTCCTGGGTCCTACTGTTTATTCATTATTACGACAATAGCGTTAATGCCCGTCAAATATGACGGGAATTTCAGAAAAGTATTCCAAATATATTTTATTTCGATTTGAAAAATCAGTAAGATATGCTATGATCTAGTTTGCACAATCAAATCATTGTGTTTGAAAGTTATCTTTGTTTTAATTATATTTTTAAAATAATTTTTATCAGAGAGGCCAAATGATTATCCAAATATTTGCTGAAAATAAGTGGAAAATCGAAATAATAAGATATAATGCATAAAGAAGTAGCTGAAATTTCCTTGAAATATTTGAGCAATATATAATATAAGGTATAGAATTAACTTAATAATTGAATTATTTTACTCTTATTAACGCGTAAAAATAGGATAAAATGTGAATGAACAGTCAATTTACCATCAAAAGATAAATGTGTAGTAACTTACTATGAATTAAATACTTGCATGAACTGCATTGTGTTTTAACTATATTTTAAGATCGCGATTTGGTTTTAACTACGTAGTTTTGAATTTTTCCTGAAAACTGGATTTATTTAAAGAAATTTAAATAAAAATCAGAAAATGTTATATTTTCAATCCTATTTGAAATTCGGTTCGAAATATTTGCTGTATTTTCATTTAAAGAAATCCGTTGAAAATTACGTTATATTTAGTTTTATGAATTTCCACCATTTTGCAATGGCGCATGATTCAATAGTATAACATTTTTATAATCAATTATAATTTATTATTGTTATTTTTGTACTGCAGCTCCTTTTAATACTATACAAATACTATGTCCTCTTCCTCTTTCTCCATTTCTGCTCATTCCCATCCTATTTTACTTCCTCCCTCTAATTACTTAATAGATTCAGTAAATAAGTTATACCCATGCATAAAGGTCTGATCCGTGTTAAAGCACTAAATTGGTGCATTTATTATGAGGGCAAGAATAGAATTCAACAATTGGGACAACAGTGACCCAATATAAACAAAATGTGTGAAAACGTGAAAAAATCCTATTAAAACGTAATTTTTGGAGATTTACGAATGAGATTTAAATTCTTCTCTTAGCATAACTAAGTTTAAATACCTCATCCTTGAAATATTTTTAAATGTAAACGGAAAAGGCCTGCATGTTAAGGAATGGCTTTTTGCGTGATTTATTTATGTATTGCTAATTTATAACTCCGGTAAATTATAAGATGTACTGCAAAAAATTATGAAAATAACCACATAAGTAGTAGTTAATTACCAAAAATGTCAATGTGAAGTTCACTGAAGAGAAATTTATGAAAAACACGATTTTAATTATAAAAAATTAGGACGCCTTCCCTCTCTCGTAATAAAGCATACAAACCACACTTTCCGCACGCATCTTCTAGTCTTCTAATATATCAAAATGACTTCATCGTCGTCGTCGGTGGGTGGGAAAGCGGAAATGTAATGCTATTTTTAACAAACTTCCCGATAAGCTAGAAGATTGACATTTGGTGAGAATGTTCGATTCTTAAAGTAAAAGCCAATTACGAAAATATTTTTTCCAAAATCGACCCGGGTTCGATTCCTGAGAATGATTTTCATTCCCATAAAATAACATGGAAAAATCGATATTTCGACCTGCAAGCTTATTTTCTTTTATTTATTAAAATTAAAATTCACATATTTGACCTTCAATCTCCTGACTAGGAATGCACTAAAAAAAATGACAATAGTTTCTTATTCTTATCGTCTTTTATCGCCTTCGAATCGAAATCTCTCGAATTTAACGTTTAAATATCATATTTTGACAAAATTTAGCGATTTTAAGAAGTCGCCTTGACAACCGATTGGATTGTTGAACTCGAAATCCTATTACTCTCACATAGGCTCCCGTTCCCTCCGAACCTCCATGGACCCTCCCGGCCCAATTTATAGGTATCAGAGATATATCAGAATTAGTTTTTCTTTCTCCATTTACGTAGTATAGAGAAGGTATTGTTTTCATGAAAAACTTCGAATTCGAGATTTCAACGGAAATACACGTTTTAAGTCCTCTAAACACATTTAGACTATTTTCGTGATGATGTCTGTGTGTCTGTCGGTCTGCCAGTCTGTATGTGATAGGATTTTTACTTTCTCCATATGTAGTATAGGAGAAAGTACTGTTTCTATGAACATGAAAAAATGCTCAGAAGTTGAATTGATTGTGTTACCATATGACACATAGTTTTATTCGCCGAAGACGTCTGGCGTAGTTCGTGCATCGCCGGATACTTTCAGCTAGTACAGTATAAGGACGACAATAAAATCTCGAGGTTTAACAATGACACGGTTGTCAAGCCAACATATCGTTAAAAAGCTTAAATTTTCCCAATAATAAATGTGATTTAAACGTATAACTTGATCGATTTAGAACCGTAGATGTTATTTGACTATAAAAATAAGAAACTTTATTTATTTTTCTTTAAAATGGCCCCCGTCAAAAGATCGTAGGTTAATTACTTTTAACTTAATTTTGCAAAATAAAAAAGTCTGAAAGTGAAATAAGGTATTTTTGTGCTCTCTTATGGGAATTTCTATAGAGCATTCCGGCGGACCAACGGACGGACGGACGGATGAACCAATGGACGGACGAACCAACGGACGGACGAACCAACGGACGGACGGACAGAATAAGGATATTATGTATATAATTACAATGCTTTTAGTGATGCAATTAAAACGAAATTATTTTAACTAGCGTAATTGCAAGTCAAATGTGGCGGGTAATGTCATGAGTTAATCAATTCCACTACGTTGCATATGAGCCGCATATTCCTCCCAAGTTCTTCCATCACAAAAAATGTGTAAATCGATCCCAGTTTTTAACTACGTACTGCACTGCTTCTTGACTAAACAAATTATCATAAAATTTGTTACTCCTAATTATAAACGCAAAACAATTGAATATACAGTTTCCTAGCATTGGAATTTGCACAAAACTAAATAATCTGTTCTCACACATTTTAACACTGTTTAAGAAATTCTCAAAAACCTGGTATTGTTTACGTTATCAAATTCATTACATCATTATTTACGCATATTATACAACAACGTTGCCAAAAAAACAAAGCTTTTTAAAAATGTATGTTCAGTTTGTAGGCGTTCTTTACCAGCGAAGCGGTAGTAGCGGAACGCCTTACGGGCGCGTCTCCCTTCCGCATGTTTAATCTGCGAAACTACTGGGCGGATTTTAATTGATTTATCTATTAGTGATCCTTATTAAAATCTATCGAGGAATTATGATCTTGAACTGCATCCGTCAATTAGAACTTCGACTTTATATAAACACTTAAATAATCTTATACTCGTATCGCGTTAAATGGCATCCGTAAAGCAACAATTAAATACGTTATTTAATCTCCCTATCTCTTATATGATCTGCAAGGTATAGATTGAAAATTTTATTCAAAAAAATCTCACGCGTAATTCACACATTTTGTTCAAATATATCGCTTCGTCGATTCTATAGGCAAACAAAAATTAACAAGAAGAAAATGTCATCATCATCATCATAGGTAGTCTGTCCGTAGACAGGTCCGTGATTATTCTTGGTTAAACCTGGTTCTCCGTATACTCCTATTTTCCGTTGTCCTCTTCATATCTTGATAACTCTCTTTCCCTTTCAAATCGTCTATCAGCTGAAACCGTTTCCTACCTCTTTCCCTTTTCCCATCTAGTTCTCCTTCTAACACGTCTTTAATCATACTCTCTCTCCTCAGGTAATGTCCAACCCAGTTAGCCTTCCTCTTTCTGATAGTCTGTATAATCATTCGCTTCTCTCCTATTCTTCGTAGCGTTTCATCGTTTTTCATCCTATCTGTCCATTTTATCTTCAACATTCTCCTCCAAGTCCACATTTCAAAGCTTTCCAAGTATTTGATGTAATTTTTCCTTAGCGTCCATGTTTCCGCCCCATACAATGCTATACTCCATACGTAGCATTTTATCAACTTCTTGCGGATATCATCCCTTATATTCCCTGTAAGTAGTTGTTTCTTCTCCTGAAAGCCGCTTTTGCTTTTCCTATTCTAGTTCTGATCTCATCCGTACATTTTGCTTCTCGTGTTATGATTCTTCCAAGGTATTTATATTCTGAAGCTTGTTCTAAAGGCTTTCGCCCAATACTTATGTTCAGATTCTCTTCTTTACCCGATATTCGAATGACCTTGGATTTTTCTGTATTTATTTCCACACCGTATTTTCTTCCTGTTATCACTAGTCTATTTATCATTTTTTGTAGCTCCTCTTCCTTTCTTGCTAGAAGTACTTGATCATCTGCGTATTTTACTGTTCTTATAATCCTTCCTCCAATTTTGAAATCTCCTGTGCCTTCTAAAGCTTCTTGCATTAGGCTTGCTCCATATATATTGAATAGTGTTGGCGTTAGGCAGCAGGAATTGATTCGATCGATCGAGTGTTTCTACAGAAAAATCCCGAGTATATAACTGGAAGCGCACAATCACCGAGTGGCCCCAGTGTTTTCAAACCGAGTGGCCCCAGTGTTCTCAAACCGAGTGGCCCCAGTGTTCTCAAACCGAGTGGCCCCAGTGTTCTCAAACCGAGTGGCCCCAGTGTTCTCAAACCGAGTGGCCCCAGTGTTCTCAAACCGAGTGGCCCCAGTGTTCTCAAACCGAGTGGCCCCAGTGTTCTCAAACCGAGTGGCCCCAGTGTTCTCAAACCGAGTGGCCCCAGTGTTCTCAAACCGAGTGGCCCCAGTGTTCTCAAACCGAGTGGCCCCAGTGTTCTCAAACCGAGTGGCCCCAGTGTTCTCAAACCGAGTGGCCCCAGTGTTCTCAAACCGAGTGGCCCCAGTGTTCTCTTAGTAGCCCCATACCGTGCTTCTACGCTGCCTGTGTTCAGTGGCCCCAGTGTTTCCACAGAAAATTCCCGAGTGTCGTAAAAACATCGCGACGATGAGTGCGCCTTAAAATTACCCCCTTTCCGCGCCTAAAGAGCGCATGAAATGACGTCCCCAGACCAAGGCGCGATACAGCCGTATGCGGCTTCCACTCCAATCCCATCTACTTCTCCAACCTATATTCCTTGGTATGCTCCCACCAACTTTAATCCATACCTCGAGCCAAATTACGGCCCACCTAATCCCCTTCAACCAATTGTTTCACCCAACAACATCCCTACTTCATTCCCTTAACCTCCTCAAACAATATCAGCGTCGCAAATGCCACAGTTTACCATTCCTGCCACCTATGCAGCGGTAGTTAGCCGCCATCAATCTCCTATCACCACAGTCACCTCAACTAGAATCACACCAATCCTGTCGCCCCGCCCTGCGGATCCACCCAACCACCTAAATTTAACCTCATCAGCAGACCGCATAGCCTATCTCTTCGCATGTGCTCGCAGACGTCTTAGAACCAACAACTTAGCAGTCACGATGACACCAACTGGACTAACCGTCGTCCCTCACATCTACACGAACGCCGTGAGTAACACCCACCCTCATTCGGTCGAAAGTGTTCAACCCTCCACTACCTTAGTCTCTTGTGATAACCGAAATACTGATGTAAATATAGCTTCAAATCACAGCCAGCCCAGAATAACCAGTTCGCAAAAAGTAAATCCTACCCCCTCCACTAGTGTTAATAATAATGATAATGTTGAAATTTTTGTAAATATCTTAGATAAAAATTCAGTAATAACTAAAGGTAATAATTGTAGCCCAGCCAGAGAAACCCGCTCCAAAAAATCCAAACCCACATCATCCAATCACCCTAGCCCTAACGCCTCCCCCTCCCCAACTGAAGTCACCACCTCCAACCGCTTCCAACTCCTAGACCCCGACCCCGATTCCTCAGGCAGAGAGGAATCTAACTCGGACTCAAATCCAAATTCTGCTCCAAATCCATCCAATTCCTCAGATATCGAGGAATCCCACCCCCCCCCCTCCAAGTCATCTATCCCCCCAACCACAAACCCCAAGCCCACCGAACTCCAACTCTATTTATAGAGTATACATTTCCTTCTTGTTCAATTCAATTAAATATGACTGGCAAAAATTAATTACTGATGTCAATTTTTAGTCGTTTTTCTAGATTAAAGTCTAAACTTATTGCTGAAAAATATTAAGGTACATTCATTGGTGTAAGTTCCTTCAATGGCGTCTTCTAGTAGAATGGTGATAACTGTATTTGATCATGCCCCGATAAATCCCTTCAAAGCATTTATTACGAGGAAAAGTAATTCTGCGGCGGCGTAGAAAAAATTCTCATAAAAAATTAAGTATATAGAGTGTTTGATAGAAATTGTTATCAATCAAAAATGGAAAATTCATGTGTACATGGTTGCATAACTTACACATATACTCAAAACAGCGGCGAAGCCCTTGTCATCCGTGTGTAGACAACCGCACTAATAGGTCATCAGACAGGAAACAAGAAAGGGAAATTTAGAAGCCTTCATTTATATATTTTGTGCTTATTTTATACATATTTTCCTCTTGACATTGCACATTAATTTTTACACGTTTCTTTAATTATAATACATACATAGACAACATGAATATTCGTTCTAGCGATTTGAGCCGTGCGAAGTGATGGTGGTAAAAGAAACGTTAGATCTGTAATTATATACGATTAAGGTGTACTCTTTGACAATATTGTGATATTTCTAAATCAAATATACGATACGGGGATTAAACGGTAGACATCTGCTAACGGATGTCAATCATTATGGCGAAACCACCAAGCAATTAATGCTCTCGATACAAATATTTTGTTTGGGTGGTGCCGTCTAAGAGCCGTCTTGTCGTGTGAAAGAGGAGTGGGGGGAGGGGTGGCGAACGAAACAGAAGAGTTCGGCATTAAGGAGGGAGCAGAAGAAAGGGAGAGGGGGGAGTGGAGGAAAGATGACGTCGCCGGTGGGCGTCTACCGCGCAAGGTTTTCGATGTTTTTCGAGTCGACCGTTGGCGTTCCTGCGCATTCAGCATAAACGCCGTCGCGCTTCACTTTTCCGACGCATTCTCTCCCTCTCTCTCTTCCTCCGACTCCTTCCCCCCCACCCGTCTCTTCCCCCTTCTCGAAGTATTCCGAACCCTTCCTTCGAGACCACAGGCGATTTCCAGAGACTGCGAGAGAGTATTTCATCTTGGGCGCGAAAGCGTCGAACGCCTTAGGGAGTCGGTAGGCATCGCGTCCAGACATGTCTCGAACGGCGATCCTCGGTCATTGCGACATCTGCGAAATAGCAACTTCCTATTCCAATTTCGGCGTATACACGTGCATACAGTGCCAGCGCTTCATCTGCGAATCCCTCGAACAGAACACGATTTACAGATGCTTGGGCAACCGTAACTGTGCTGTCGGAGTATACTCGTACACCAGGGAATGGTGTCAGTACTGCTGGTTTATGAAATGCTTGGCGTGCTGGAAGGTGGCCGAAAGAAACCCGAGACTAATGTTCTGGGAACCGTTGAACCTGCACCTATTATGTTGGAGGTCCCAGATATCCCGAATGAAGACGCTGGCCAACAAGATGAATAGATCGTCGCGGGAAGTGGGCGAATCTTATATAAGGAAGCCGTTGGCCGCGGCTATGATAAAACTAAAGGACCCGATGTGGTCTGTTCCACAGGTGGATTTCGCCCGATCGGTCCGGGAATTGGCAGGCCTATTGTCAGACGAAGAGGAAGACGAACCTCTCTTCCACTTCGATCTTGAGGCCAGTGAGCTCGAGTATGGAGGTATGAAAAATGTGGAACGTGAATAGTGTACTGTAATGGTAAAAATTATTTGATAAGAGTGTAAATGAAGAGTGAGATAATGAGTTCAAGCGGATTTGTTAAGTGCCTAAACAAAGTCAATATTTTTGATATTTTTCGTGCTGAAATCTGCATAGTGTCTAAACAAAGTAAATATTGCATTAAAGTGTCACGTGTAGAGATGATATTTACTATATTCAGTTTTCGTGGTTAAGAAGCGATTTAAAGATTTCGTATTGTGTTTAAGAATTTACTCAACGGTATTATTAGAGTTCCTAAGACTTTGATTAACAAAAGCCAAAATTCTTACAAGGCTGAGATTCAGTCAATTTGTGTTGAATCAATGTCCATGTAATCGTTTCCTATTGTAAATCAAATAAAGATGTTCGTAAATCAATTTTTAACTGTTTTAATGCTGATATTCTTGTTCTATCCTTTGTGAGTTATCAAATGAAACGGAATTTGTGATCTGATGTGTGTTTGTGTATATATACGCATACATACATATACAGTAGTACCTTGCTTTACGTGACAGATAACTTCCTGAAAAATTCGCGTTAAACGAAATTCGCGCAAAATGGGGTCTTTATGTCAAAGAGGATAGGTTCCATGGACGCGAAAACTAAAGTGAAATATTTATAAAAATACGCCGTTAACTTGAAAAAAACCTAATACTATATAATGTAATGTTAGTGCACAAGCCAGTAATATATATGTACATATGTATTAAGGAAATTAATACAACGTATGCACTTAAAGAAGATCCACTTTATTTTTTTAAATGTCTTTTAACTTTTTTCTTTCAATATATCTCGCCCTATTTTTGATACGAGATTGCGAATATTTCTAAGTAATAAAATGTTTTGATTTTGCTTCTGGTTTTTGAGTCAATCAGTACCTTTTGAGAGCGTGTCTTTAGCTTCCCGGTGATTTATAATAGAATTTTAAGGATCGTCAGCATCAGAAGGTCCATCAGAATCCTCTGTTTTTTCTTACCCCATGTTCATCACACCTAGCGACGATTTCATAATCATTTAGAAGGTCATATCCATATTATCCATTGCTAGCCAGTTATTCCTGTCACTTTCTTGGGGTTCATCAAAGCCGTGAATATTTGGTAAAATGTGTATAAGTTTAGAATTCGTGAGCAAATTTTCATGACTTCCCTCCAGCATCGTTGAAGAGTTTGGACAGGGACATTATTCCAAACATCTGCAATGTTGTGTATCGAATCATTTATTGTGTATTTTTTCCAACAAGCTTGAACATCGTCATCACTTTCGCAAATAAGATTCTGAATGAAAGTCTTCCGATAACGGCGCATTAAGCTTTATATCACTCCTTGATCCATTGGTCGGATTAATGATGTAGTGTTTGCTGGGAGGAAATGGCGAGTTATATTTCTGTCTTGAGATTCCAGATTGTCGATAGTGTGCCTCGGTGTGTTGTCAAGCAATAACATTGTTTTTTTTTCTGGCAAACCTTTGTTTCTAAGGTGGGACTTAATCCCAGGCACAAAAATGTTGCTGTGTTGATCTAAAAAAATGGTATATAATATATAATACTCTTCTGTGCAAAACAATGCGCTGGTAACAAATTCGTGTTGTTTTTAGGTATTCTAGATTTTTTTACCTTTTCCAATTACAAGTAGAGGAAGTCTATGATTACTACTAACACTAGAACAGGTCATTATTGTGATTCTTTCCTTCCGTGTTTTATATCCTGAGGCTGAGGTTTCTTAAGTAGACGCGAGTGTTATTTCTGGAAGAGCCTTCCAATTTAAGCCGGTTTTGCCACAGTTATACAATGTTCACGAGTTTATCCACTACTCTTTATTTGAGAAACCAATTTCTTAATGTTGCCTGATGCTGCTGTGCTATCTGCACTAAGCTTTTCACTTTCAATGGACAGTCGTCGAATTCCGAGTCGAGTTTTAAACTTGTCCAACCACCCTAAACTTGCTTTAAAAGGTGGATCACCATTCAGTTTTGCATTCATAGCAAGGGTATTTTGTGTTATTAGATTAATATTAGAGGAATTCCTTGACTCAGTTGTTGAGCGAACCATCGAAACATTGCAATATCGAGTTGGTTCTGAGTGGCATATTTCATTGTTTTCCTTCGAGTAACATTGTAATCATTCACCTCAATTTTGCTTACGAAGTCCACAATTTTGTCATCATCCCGCTTTCGGTCGTAAATGGTGGTTCTTGCAACACTGTAAATTTTTGGTAATCTGGAGGCACTTTCACCTTTCCTTATGTTGAACGATATCGAACTTTTGTATTAAGTCTAAAGATACGCGTTTACGACATTTTTTTGTAGCACATATAAGCGTACCGCACAGGTTGAGGTTTCAAAACTGACTGAAGATTTGAAGTGACATACGGAAACAATAGGGGAAGTTAATTCCGAGAATTGTTTATGTGTGCGAACATATGTGGTGTTTCGAGAACCGTTTGCGAGAAGTGAACACGAATTTTTTCTATCAATGATTAAATTAATGCCATTTACAAGTAAAAATAACTTAACAGATATTTCTCATGGATTAATGTAGTTCTTAGTACTACGAATGTATGCTCTAATTTAAAAACAAAAATCTAGCGGGGCGACGGTTAACGGAAGGTGACGGATGAAAGGGTGACTGAAAACAAGGTTCTACTGTGTGTATATATAATATACTTATGGAAAAGGAAAGGTAAATAGGGTACACCAATGGCAACAAGTCCCTCTCATGTGCTGACGAAGGGATTACCCCCGAAAGCTACAATGTACGTGTGTAAATGCGTCTCTCCGACACACCAGCGGATCTCCTATTGGTAAGTGTTCACTGGTCTTCCTTACCGCAACAATATATCTTGAGGAAAAGGAAAGGTAGTGATAACGGAGGCAACAAGGTGTTGGAGGGAGCCCAGCGGACACTTACCAAGTGGGCGAGCCGCTGGGTGTGTCGAAGTAACATGTACAAACGCAGAAAAAACGGAAGTCTTTCAGGCTTAAGTCCTTCTTCAGCGACGGAGAGAGAGTAACTAAATGTAAGTGACACACTGGGTGGGGGTGTGAGGATGACAGGGTAATATGAGGAGTTTGGTGATTGGAGGAGACAGGGGAGGGGTGGATAGCCAATTAGGTTAGCGGAGGTTAAGGCCAGGGGAGGAGAAAGAGTCGAGAAGATGTGTGTGGACTAGTTCCCACTGTCGGAGAAGGGGAGCGAGGATGTCGTCAGGTAAGGCGCGAATGACTCTTAAAATATAGCAACTATTGAAGGAATCATTGTGGGCATTGGCGTGTGATACAACTGGAAGGGGACGCCTGTGATTGACGCTATTCCGGTTGCCGTTCATACGGATGTTTACAGGGCTGCTGGCGAGACCAACGTAAAATGTGGTACATAGGGTGCAGATGAAGATGTAAATGACGTCGCGGGAGGTGCAATTGCTTCTGGAGGTGATGGAGTATGTAGGTCAGCGTTTCCCAACCGGTGGTTCGCGTACCCCTAGGAGTTCGAAAGAAGATGAGGGTAGGTGGAATGGGCAAGTGAGGAAGCGAGGCTTGCCGCAGGGGCAAGTGGCGGGGTGGATGTGGGTGGTTCATTCTTCTACAGGATATTTCCTAAATTGGGGGAACGGCGGGAGGAGAGGTTGAGGAGATTAGTGAAGAGGGTCTGGTGGGAGGTAGAGGTAGGAATTCGATGGGTAGCATAGAGGATTAACTTGAGGACCTCGTGAATACTAGAGTGAAAAATTGTGGTTAGAGTGAGTGGAGGGGTGGATGCATGGATAGATCAGCTATGTTTTCTAGTTTTCCCCCGATATACGAGGGTTTTCCACTCGTAGGGAATAACTACAGTGAGTCCGCTCTTCTATCATCGTTGCGCAGGGGCCATTCCCCCTATGTTTTTCTCCTCTTGCGCGGTGGAAGGTCCTCGTCCTTGCCAGTCGCAGCTCTTGGGTGCTTCTGGAGGTCCCAGAGCCTTACTTGTGTCTCGCTGATGGCCTTCAGGTGCTCCGATGTCTTGCGCCGGAGGCCATCAAAGAAGTCGACGGCGCGGTTCTGGAGAATGTCCTCGATTGGGCTTGTGTCTGCTTTGGCTAGGAGTGTGGTGGAGTTCACGCCACTGGCTACAGGAAAAATGAATCGCAGCGTCTGCCACTGAAACACTTCGAGTCTGCGAAGTTGGGTCGCGTTGATCTTTCCGCTCTAAACCAGGCAGGCGTAAGCAATGGAGGGGAGGATGATCGCCTTGTAGAGGTAAAGCCGTAGTTTCTCCGAGGCCACTTATGCCGCAGGATTGGAGCAAGCGAGGATCGGGCGGCGTTGGCTTTCCTTATGATGTTTCCCGTGTTCTGGTGAAAATTCAGTTACCTATCCAGGATGACGCCCAGATAGGTCGCCTTGTCGTTGAAGCCGACAGACGTTCCCTTCACCAAGAGGTCGGTCGGCGTTGAGTCGGTATCTCGGTGGTGAAACACCGCCGCTTGGGTCTTTGTGGTATTCAGCTGGATCCGCCATCTCCGGTACCAGGCCGTCCCCTTGTCAGTGGCTCGCTGTAGGAATTTCTTGGCCTGCTCGAGTTGGTTGGAGCGGGCCAAGATTGCAGCATCGTCAGCGTAGAGGGCTGTGATCGTGTTCCATCCCAGATCCCTTGGAATGTCAGCGGTGAATATATTGAAGAGGACCGGTGCCAGAACCGATCCCTGCGGGACGCCGGCCTCGATCGTCCTTACTTCAGAGTGGGCGGTCTTCCATCACACACGGAAAGTCCGTCCGTGCAGGTAAGATCTGAGCAGCCTCTGTTGCCAGCCGGGGAAGTTCCATTTTTGGAGTTTATGAAGAAGTCTCGTGTGCCAAACGCGGTCAAAAGCCTTTGAGATATCGTAAAAGGCCGCCACCGTGTATCACTTCAGGTTGAAGGATTCTGCGATGAAGTCCCACACCCTCATCAGTTGATGCGTGGTGGAGTGCTCCGCCCTGAATCCGTGCTACTCCAGGGGTAGAATGGAGCGGTGTTCGGTATGCTGCAGGATGTGCGGAAGGATCAGTCTCTCGAGGGCCTTTTCTAGACCGCACAGCAGAGAGATGGGCCGGTAGGAGTCAGGACGGGACGGGGTCTTTCCGGGCTTGGGAAGGCATATCACCGTGGCTTTCTTCCAGGCCAATGGGAAGTGCCCCAGTTTCAAGGAGGCATTTGCGATGGCGGTCAACAATTCCCCCGCTAGAAGAGGCAGCTGCTTCAGGACTTCGTTGGGAAGGTTGTCAGGGCCCGCCGCTTTCCGAAGTGGGAGAGCTCTGATGACTGAGGCGATGTCTTTGATGGAGAAGACCGGCGACTCCTCTCCGACGTTATCTGGGTCCGGTAGCTCATCTGGCCCGTCTATGGTGGTGTTCGGGTAAGGAGGATTCGGCCGGAAGGAGGATTCAAGGTGATCCGCAAAGAATTCTGCCTTCTCCAACATGCTGCAAGCTGGTCCGCTGGGTGTGATGAGCAGTGGGTCGCGTGCAAGGAGGGTGCGCAGGGCGCGCGCCATTCGCCAGACGGATCTGTCTTGGAGGTTCAGGTTTCTGATCCTGCTGTCTCAATTGTTCTGCTTGAAGCGAAAGACTTTGTCTCGAATGGCATGCTGCATTGCGTTCAGCCGTCGCTTCAGCTCCGGGGTCCCAAGTCGTTGAAACTGCCGCCTGAGTCTGTTTTTTGATCGTATGTCGTTCCTGATCGAAGGCGGTAGGCCCAAGTGGTCCGGGGGCCTGGAGGGGCGCTTGATGGTCGACGCCTCCAGAGCTGCGTCTATTTTGGCAGTGAGACTGTCCAAAGCGCAGTCAATGTCAGCTGTCGTCTCAATGGGAGTTGGTGACTCGGGGATGGAATCCGCAAGAACTTTGCGGAGCATTTCCCAGTCGGCCGAGCACAGATCTCGGAAGCTACTTAACGAGGTTGTTCGCAGCTGGAAGCCCAGGTGGACAATCACGGGATTGTGATCACTCGTCAGGCATGGCAGGCTGTAAAGGTTGACTGAGGTCGGAATGTCGCGGAAGAGAAGGATGTCTAGGACGTCGCAGTCTCCTGTGTGATTGTATCTGGCGGGCTCTGCGGGATCTGCAACCTTTATGCTACTATCATCCGCCCAGGAGCGGAGGAGGCGTCCTTTAAGGTTGCGGATTTTGGAGAACCAGGAGAAGTCCTTGCTTGGACAAAACCGACTAGAAAAAACGAAAATCTTCAAAAAGTGCAACAATGCGGCCGCTAAAAATTCGCAATTTTTTAAACAAATTTTCATGGTTTATGTATTTCCGCATGTGCTACGGAGTTAAATTTTTTTTTGTAAGTATAATTCGTAAAAAAAACGAAATAGGGATTATACAAAGTTTGATATTTTAGTTCTTTGGCCGTTAAAAATTCTTAAATTTTAAACAATTGGATAACTGTTTAGGTACTACGGGATAAGCTAGGAAGCTGAAATTTTCAAGTTATTTACAGAGTAGTGAATTTGCACAAATAAACATTTCAATTGTTCCATATATGAAATGAGGCGGCCGTTAAAAATTATTTAAATTTAAACAACTAGAAAAATTTTATTATACTTCTAGAAATGCTACAACTTTAAAATTTAGCTAAAATACGTAGCATTAGTACCCCATAATGGAGGAAATATAAAATTTTTAACATTGCAATATTTGGGGATTTTTAAATCTATTATTTTTACATGTAGGAAAAAGAAAAATCGCTGCGAGGTTGAAATCTTTAGAATAAAAAGAATATTTGTAATGATAAAAAGTCTGTCTGAAAAATGAATGTTTTTTCAAGGTGAGATGAAATGCTTGCAGTATGCAAGCACCTACTACTAGTATGTTATATCCACCTCTGTAAGAGTCGTCGATATCATTCTATATAGACGATCCTTACAGAGGAGGAGGAGGAGGAGGATATCATTATATATAGACGTTCCTAAACATTAGTATCCTCCTGTTATAGATGTTATATCCTCCTCCTCCTCCTCTGTAAGGAACGTCTATATCTTTATACTTGTAGTTGGTGCTTGCATGCTGCAAGCATTTCATCTCAACATAAAAAAACATTCATAATTCATCTTTCATCATTACACATATATTTTTAATTCTAAATATTTCACCTCCGCAGCGATTTTCGTTTTTCCCACATGTATAAATAATTGTTTAAAACAATCCCCTGATGTTGCAATTTTAAAAATTTTACACTTTCATCATTATGGGGTACTTATGCTACACATTTTAGCCAAATTTTTAAGTTGTAGCACTTTTAGAAGTAAAAATAATATTTTTCTAATTGTTTAAATTTAAATAATTTTTTACGGCCGCCGCAATTCATATATGGTAAAATTGAAATGTTTATTTGTGCAAATTCACGACTCTGTAAATAATTTGAAAATTTCAGCTTCCTAGCTCATCCCGTAGTACCTAAAAAGTTATCCATTTGTTTAAATTTTAAGAATTTTTAACTGCCAAACAAACTAAAATATTAAAATTAGTATAATCCCTGTTTCGTTTTTTTAAGAATTCTACTTATAAAAATAATTTCAACTCCGTTGCACATTCGGAAATATATAAACCTTGAAAATTTGTTTAAACAATTGCGAATTTTAAGCGGCCGCATTGTTTCACTTTTTAAAGATTTTCACTTTTTCTAGTCGGTTTTGCAAAAAATCCTACCTAAGAAAAAAATTTCGAATCTCCAGCACATCTGGAAGTGCCTAAACATTAGTATCCTCCTGTTATATATATGTTACTAGCAGAAGGTGCTTGCATACTTCAAGCATTTCATCTCACCTTGAAAAAAAAACACTCATTTTTCAGACAGATATTTCATCATTACAAATATTCAATTAATTCTAAAGATTTCACCTCCGCAGCGATTTTCGTTTTCCCACATGTAAAAATAATAGTTTAAAACAATCCCCAAATGTTGCAGTATTATACATTTTACACTTTCTCCATTATGGGGTACTAATGCTACACATTTGAGCCAAATTTTAAAGTTGTAGCACATCTAGAAGTAAAATAATATTATTCTAATTTCTTTAAATTTAGACATTTTTAACTGTCACTGAAATATATGCATGGAGAGATTTAAATGTTTATTTGTGCAAATACACTGTTCTGTAAATAATTTGAAAATTGCAGCTTCCTAGCTTATCCCGTAGCACTTAAAAATTATTAAACTTTAATGTTCAAATGGGGTTAAAAAACCCCTTAAATTCACAATTTTAAAATTTTCGATTTTTATAGTTGGTTATAAGAAATGTTCTATAATGTTGCAAAATTTGAGCTTCCTAAACTTATTAGATTGGTCTACACACTGGATTCCGTTTTCCCAGGCTAACTTATGGGAGATATTCCGGGGTATCTGGAGTCGAACCCAAGACACTGTACGCAACGATGACAATAATTCCTAATAGATATTGCGGCCATCTAGCAACACTGAGAATTTCATTTTTCTAGCTTACCGGCTAGTGCCCATAATTAATTTACAAAATTGGCGCAATGCTTTTCTTATGGGAAAAAACGCAAATTTCGGAATTTCTGGAGTCAAACTCATGTCACTTAGGTAAGAAGTCTCATTTTATGTGAAAGTTTCTTGATCATATCTACAAAAACCAAAACTTTCAGAACTCTAGCTCTTTTAGTTTGGGCTGGACATTAGTATCCTCATGTTATCATTATTTATCGACGACTCTGACAGAGGAGGAGGATATAACATTTATATAACATATAGGAGGATACTAATGTTTAGGCACTTCCAGATGAGCTGGAGATTCGAAATTTTTTTCTTAGGTAGGATTTTGTGCAAAACCGACTAGAAAAAAACGAAAATCTTTAAAAAGTGCAACAATGCGGCCGCTAAAAATTCTCAATTGTTTAAACAAATTTTCAAGGTTTATGTATTTCCGAATGACCCACGGAGTTGAATTTTTTTTTATAAGTAGGATTCTTAAAAAAACGAAATATTGATTATACAAATTTTGATATTTTAATTTATTTGGCAGTTAAAAATTCTTAAAATTTAAACAAATAGATAGCTGTTTAGGTACTATGGGATGAGCTAGGAAGCTGAAATTTTCAAGTTATTTACAGAGTAGTAAATTTACGCAAATAAACATTTCAATTTTACCATATATTTATTGCGGCGGCCGTTAAAAATTATTTAAATTTAAACAATTAGAAAAATATTATTTTATTTCTAGAAGTGCTACAACTTTAAAATTTGGCTAAAGTGTGTAGCATTAGTACCCTATAATGAAGATAGTGTTAGATCTTTAAAATTTTAACATTTGGGGATTGTTTTTAACTATTATTTTTACATGTGGGAAAAACAAAAATCGCTGCGGAGGTGAAATCTTTTGAATTAAAAGACTATTTGTAATGATGAAATTTCTGTCTGAAAAATGAATTTTCTTTTAATGTGAGATGAAATGCTTGCAGTATGCAAGCACCAACTACTAGTTATTCTATATAGACGTATGTTATATCTATCCTCCTCTGTGAAATGTTTTAATTAATAGAATATTTGTAATGATGAAATGTCTTTCTGAAAAATGAATGTTTTTTCAAGGTGAGATGAAATACTTGCAGTATGCAAGCACCAACTACTAGTATGTTATATCCTCCTCTGTAAGAGTCGTCGATATATAATGATGTTATATCCTTCTCCCCTCCCTAAGGACTGCATAACCTTACAGAGGTGGGAGGGTGTGTGTACTCTTACGAACCAAAGAGCTATGTCGGCGGGAGATAATTCTCCTGGTAGGACCATCCAAGCCGGAAAGGTCTGAGGAAAAGAGTCAGACTAAGAAGCAGTCTTGGGGGTTTTACATCCCCCTGTGCAAGGGCAGCAGCTTGCACAGTAACTCTGTAGGTGGTGATCATGTGGAACTGAACAGCTACAGATGGGTAATCACTCTGTGAAACTGCGATGAGGAAAGCAAGTGGTAACTACATCATTATATTTCCCATGATAGGCTGAAAAGCTGAAAATACCTCTATGGATCTTTCTGGGGTAAAATATTCCGGAGGTAAAATAGTCCCCCAATCGGATCTCCGGGTGGGGACTACCCTAGGGGATGCACAGAGGAAATGTAACATTAATAAGAAAGCAAGTAGTGAGAAATTAAGAATAGGCACATGGAATGTTAGGACTATGAATTCAGGGGGTAAACTAGAGAACTTAAAAAGGGAAATGTGAAGGAATAATGTAGGTATAGTAGATCTTAGTGAAGTTCGGTGGGAAGGAGAGGGCGAGATAAATTCAGACGAATTTAAGATTATTTACTCGGGAGGAGAGAAAAAGGAAATGGGAGTGGGGATTATAATGAGAAAAGAGATAGCTGAAAGAATTAGCAAGGTATTGACAGTTAATGATAGATTAATAGCCGTAAAACTTCAGATGGAGCCAGTGGAAATGCTTATAATTCAAGTGTATATGCCAACAACTAATGCTGGCGACGACGAAGTAGATGAAATCTATGAACAGATTATGGAGATATTGGAGGAGGAGGGAAAAGGAAGGATCACCACCATAATAATGGGACATTGGAACAGTGTAGTCGGAGAGGGACAGGAAGATAACTTATTGTTAGTGGGAAAATATGGACTAGGGAAAAAAATGATAGAGGGGAGAAACTTGTGGAATTCTGCCATAGAAATAGATTGATTTAACTAATACATGTTTTAAGCATCACCAGCGGAGACGTTACACATGGAGAAGCCCGGGAGACCAGAGACGATACCAGATAGATTACATACTAGTCAATGAAAGATTTAGAAATAGCATTAAAAATGTGAAAACACTACCAGGGGCAGATATCGATTCTGACCACAACCTTTTGGTGGCAAATATACAATGTAGACTGAAGAGCGTTAAGAGAAACATAAGAGTTAACAAGAAATGGAACTTAGAGGAACTCCTTAAAAACAAGGAGGCTATCATGACTGAGCTGGAGGAAAGGTTGGGGGAGAGAGCTGAAGAAAATAGGAAGAATGTAGATGAGGAGTGGAGATACATACATAGCAACATTAAAGATGTAATGGAAAAGAAGGTAGGAAAGATAACGGGTGAAAGAAACAAAAAACCCTGGATCACATCAGATATGCTGCAAAAAATGGAAGAGCGGAGAAAGTGGAAGAACATAAACACTGAAGAAGGCCAAAGAAAGTACAAGGAGTTAAATAATGCTTTAAGAAGGGAAACAGATAAAGCCAGAGAACAGTGGATAAATGAGAAATGCGAGGAGATTGTCGAGTGTGAAAGAATTTGTAGAACAGACCTCATGTTTAGCAAAGCTAGGGAACTATTTAAGAAAAAGGCAAGAAAGATAGGACGTAAAGGAATCATGAACAAAAGTGGTAAAATAGTATCGGAGCCAGACAATGTAAAGAATGTCTGGAAAGAATACATTGAGGTTCTGTATGACAAAGAAGGAAAGCCAAGAAATATTGAATTAAATGAAGAAGAGGATGTGGAAGAAGATCAGCTAGGACCAAGTATTCTGGAGTCTGAAGTTAAAAGAGCAATTGATGACATGAAAAGAAGGAAGACTGTTGGGAGTGATGATATACCCGTGGACGTTCTTAAGGTTTTGGGGTCTAAAGCAGTTAAGCAACTCACAAAATTTTTTAACCAAGTATATGATACTGGCATATGGCCTGAAGATGTTTTAGATGTTGTGATGGTACCACTGGAGAAAAAGAACAATGCAAAATGTTGTAAGGATTACAGAACTATTAGTTTAATTTCTCATACAGCTTAAGTTCTAACCGAATAATAACCAAAAGAATTGAAGGTAAAATACAAAAGGAGCTGCAAGATAATCAGTTTGGTTTTAGAAGAGGAAGGGGGACTAGAGATGCTATAGGATGTATGAGGATGATGATAGAAAGAGCGCTAGAAGTCAATAAAGGTATGTATTTTTGTTTTGTAGATTGGGAGAAAGCTTTTGACCGAGTGAAATGGGATAAAATGCTGGGTATTTTAAACAAAATAGGAATAGATTGGAAAGATAAAAGACTGCTTAAAAACCTTTACTTTGATCAAAAGATTAGAGTCAGGGTTGGAGGAGAAGAAACAGAAAGTACTTCAATAGGGATGGGAGTGAGGCAGGGATGTCCTATTTCACCAGCGATATTTAATATTTATGCAGAAACAATAACAGAAGAAGCGTTGATGGAAGAGAAAGGATTTAAGATAGGAGGTGAAAGTATTACCACCATTAAATACGCAGATGATCAGGGCTTAATAGCAGAAGGCGAGAAAGAGCTTCAGAGGATGACAGACAGACTAGTGGAGGTTGGCCAACAATATGGAATGAAGATCAATACAGAAAAAACGAAAGTCATGGTGGTTTCAAAGGAACAAAAAGAATTAAATATAATGGTAAATGGCCAAAAATTGGAACAAGTAAGTAGTTTCAAATATCTCGGCAGTATTTTAGCGCAGGATGGAAGTAGTACACAGGACATCAGAAGTAGGATTGCAATGGCCAAAGCAGCATTTAACGAGAAGAAGGAGCTTCTCACAAGCAAGAAAATAAATTTAGAAACAAGGAAGAAATTAGCAAAATGCTACATATTGAGCATAGCTCTTTATGGTGCAGAGACGTGGACGGTAAGGAGAAAGGAGAAAAAATATTTAGAAAGTTTTGAGAGGTGGGTATGGAGAAGGTTGATAAAAGTGAAATGGACAGAGAGGAAGAGAAACGAAGAAGTATTAGAAATGGTGGGAAACGAAAGGATGCTAATAAAAACAATCAAGAAAAGAAAAGCAAATTGGATATGGAACATATTGAGAAGGCAGTGTTTACAAAGGACGATCTTAGAAGGAAAAATTAGTGGAAGAAGAGGAAGAGGGAGAAAAAGAATAGGAATATTAGATAATATAAAGCAGGGATATAATACTTATAGAGGTATACAAGAGGCTTCTAGGGAGAGAGAGAAATGGAGGCAGCGATTCAGTTAAAACCTGTCTTCGGACAGAAGCATGATGATGATGATGATATTCTTCTCCTCCTCCTCCTATGTAAGAGTCGTCGATATATAATGATAGGAGGATACTAATGTTTAGGCACTTCCAGATGAGCTGGAGATTCGAAATTTTTTTCTTAGGTAGGATTTTGTGCAAAACCGACTAGAAAATACGAAAATCTTCAAAAAGTGCAACAATGCGGCCGCTAAAAATTCGCAATTGTTTAAACAAATTCATGGTTTATGTATTTCCACATGTGCTACGAAGTTGAAATTTTTTTTGTAAGTAGAATTCTTAAAAAAACGATATAGGGATTATACAAATTTTGATATTTTAATTTGTTTGGCAGTTAAAAATTCTAAAATTTTAAACAAATGGATAACTGTTTCGGTACTACGGAATGAGCTAGGTAGCTGAAATTTTCAAATTATTTACGGAGTAGTAAATTTACGCAAATAAACATTTCAATTTTACCATACATTAATTGTAGCGAGTCCGTTAAAAGTTATTTAAATTTAAAAAATTAGAAAAATATTATTTTACTTCTAGAAATGCTACAACTTTAAAATTTGGCTAAAATGTGTAGCATTAGTACCCCATAATGGAAAAGTGTAAAATTTTCAAAATTGCAACATTTGGGGATTTTTTTAAACTATTATTTTTACATGTGGGAAGAACGAAAATCTCTGTGGAGTTGAAATCTTTAGAATTAAAAGAATATTTGTAATGATGAAATGCCTGTCTGAAAAATGAATGTTTTTTCAAGGTGAGATGAAATGCTTGCAGTTTCAAGCACCAACTACTAGTATGTTATATCCTCCTCCTCCTCTGTAAGGAACGTCTATATAGAATGATAGCATATAGGAGTATACTAATGTCCAGCCCAAACTACAAACGTTTTAGGTTTTGTAGATATGACGGAGAAACTTTCAGATAAAATGAGATTTGTCACCTAAGTGACATGAGTTCGACTCCAGAAATTCCGAAATTTGCGTTTTTTCCCATAAGAAAAGCATTGCGTCATTTTTGTAAATTAATTATGGGCACTTGCCGGTAAGCTAGAAAAATGAAATTTTCAGTGTTGCTAGAAGGCCGCAATATATATTAGGAATTATTATCACTTTTGCTTTCAGTGTCTTGGGTTCGACTCCAGAGACCCCGGAATATCTCCCATAAGTTCGCATGGGAAAACGCAATCCAGTGTGTAGACCAATCTAATAAGTTTAGGAAGCTGAAATTTCGCAAGATTATCGAACTTTTCTCATAACCAACTATGAAAATCGAAAATTTCAAAATTGTAAGTTTTAAGGGTTGTTTTAACCCCATTTGAACATTAAAGTTTAATAATTTTTTAGGTACAACGGGATGAGCTAGGAAGCTGCAATTTTCAAATTATATATATGAATTGCGGCGGCCGTTAAAAATTATTTAAATTTAAACAATTAGAAAAATATTATTTTACTTCTAGAAGTGCTACAACTTTAAAATTTGGCTGAAATGTGTAGCATTATTACCCCATAATATAGAAAGTGTAAAATGTTTAAATTTGCAACATTTGGGGATTTTTTTAAACTATTATTTTTACATGTGGGGAAAACGAAAATCGCTGCGGAGGTGAAATCTTTAGAATTAATAGAATATTTGTAATGATGAAATATCTGTCTGAAAAATTAATGTTTTTTCAAGGTGAGATGAAATGCTTGCAGTATGCAAGCACCTTCCACCAGTATGTTATATCCTCCTCCTCCTCTGTAAGGAACGTCTATATAGAATGATAATTCTCGATTGTCCGTCCGTCTGTCTGTCCCAGTAGTTTTGGGCATTTTGCAATGGAATTAAGAGCTGAAACTTTCACAATCGTTAATTCCCCATGTGGTGGTCCCTAGAAAAATCAAACATCCCGGAAAAAGTCCCGGATGCGACTTCGGGAGACGATTATATTTTCCCATAAGTTTACACGGGATTTTCGATTTTTCAAGGTGTAAGGTTTATTTCATTCATTCATTAAAATATGTAAATATGGACCGAATTTCTCCGTTTGTGTTTTATTCGACGGCTAAAACTATAAAATATCTTATTCTTGCAAAGTTTAGATGTTACACGGAAGAATTTCTCAGAAACACGCATTTCTTTTTAAAATTTTATAACTTTTCGTACTCTTTCCGGGTGTTGTCAAAGTGACCCACATTTTTTCCTCCGATTGAATTGGCGTGTATTAAGCCTTGAAATAGACGAAATAATTGCGTTATTCGCTTCGCGTGTTTTATGAAACATCGAAATTATTGTTGTTGTAACATCATACGTAATAGATAGCAACGTAAATATTTCAGATAACCTATAAAGCTTATTTGTATTGATTTGTATTTAAAGTAGCAGCCTTTTACCCTTTGCACTCATATTTTTTGGAACATATTATATGAATCTGTAAAATCTTTTTCGAATACTTCTGTTTTTATTTTTATTTTACAAACTACTTCTTACTATCGGAATTACCCGTTGCATATATCAACAGTAAAGTATGTGTGTGTCTATATATATGTTTTTAACACACACACCCCTCAGAAGTTAAATTTAAATCACACTAAAAAGTCCCGTTGATGTTCAACGGGTAATTCCTCTAGTTACTTATAATTGTCGTACAAATTCGGGACTTGATCCGAAGAACTCAGAAAAGTAACAAGAGTGGAAAGATGCACACATCATGCGTGCATACATGCGAGGCAGAGGCGTTCTTTACGATTTATGCGATCTTGCCAAAAAAGATAAATATTAATGGCTTAGTAAATGTCTAAGAACTGGTACGCCAAAGAAATATCGAATTTTTGATTCACCGATATATTTCTTAATCGGTTGTAATTAATAAAACAATGGACAATTATTTAAAAATTACCTCACTCTAATAGTAGTAACATAATCTTTATGTTCACATTCATTCCTTCGTCGTAAATTACCTATTTCTTTTCATTTACAAACGCTGTGTATACGTAAAGAAAATAGACGTATTTACGTTCATTTCATCGTCATAGATAATCCATTTCAATTTATTTATTAAATGTTGCGAAAAAAATTAAGTTAATTAGTTATTTACAGCGGATGTTGTTTAATTCAATTGCCAAGAAGATTTTTCCAAGTTCGAAGTGAATTACGACATCCTCGTTAGGTTTTCTTGAAATTGGCTACTCCTTAGATAAAAATGTACTTAACGAAACATATGCAATTTGATTAGTTCCACAAATTTAGTTTAAAGATTTATTGTTATTAATGATATTTTACGAGATATAAAGAAATGTTCATTTTTGTCACCAGTAAAGTGGAACTCCCTATTATGCTACGTGGATCATTTAACTATATCATTTTCTTATTTTGCTTACCCTTATGTCATAAATCTAATGTTCGATGGACATCCGCTCATTAGTTTTGCAGATGAAACTTGTGGACGGACGAACGGACGGGTACGACGTAACCATGAGGCATTCTTTGTTTACTTTTTGTAAATAACGCCTAAAAATTCATTTTTTTACAGTCGATTTTCAAATATGATTCGAATCATTCCACAAAATTGTTTTGAAGACAAAAATTTTATGATTTCCAGAAGAAAATCTTTCGTTGACGAGAGCAACATTTAATTGGATTGTGATAAGGGAAAACGAAGGGAGTGTGAGCGAAAGGGAGGGAGGGAGAGAGAGAGAGGGAGGGAGAGGAAGGAAGAGAGAGAGAGAAAGGTAGGAAGGAGAGCGAATGTTATTCGGCCTTAGTGCTGTTTCTGGAACCAGTTAAAAAATAAACAAATAAACAGTTGCTAAGTAGATGAATAATTACACAAGCGCTTTTCATTTCTGACGACTATAGTTTGCCGAGCATAACAGGATGGAAAAGAGGACGCGTTGTAGCGAAATCCCTGGAGCGAGCGGCGGGCGAGGTCGACGCACGTAGCGCGTAGGAGCAGTCTCTAGCAGGAGTGGCCAAACCGACTTGTTCTCGGAGCCACATACGATAATCTTCAGAAGTTCGAGAGCCGCAAGTCGTATATTCTGTCCACGTAAATTTGTGGAAAGTAAACATAACCTGTACTCGAAGCAATCCAGAGATAAAGCGTGTCCTTAGACATCCATAGCATGTATCAATTCACAATGCCATATTGTGTTCTTAAGTGAAAAGCGTATAACCAACCGTCCTTCAATATAAACATATGAGAGCCGCACATTAAGTTAAAAGAGCCGCATGCGTCTCGCGAGCCACCCTTTGCCCGCCCCTAGTCTCTAGCATTGATTAATATAGTAAAGTACGTTTATAATCTGTACTATTTTAACAATGTTCGTTAAAGGATTCCTGGGTCCTACTGTTTATTCATTATTACGACAATAGCGTTAATGCCCGTCAAATATGACGGGAATTTCAGAAAAGTATTCCAAATATATTTTATTTCGATTTGAAAAATCAGTAAGATATGCTATGATCTAGTTTGCACAATCAAATCATTGTGTTTGAAAGTTATCTTTGTTTTAATTATATTTTTAAAATAATTTTTATCAGAGAGGCCAAATGATTATCCAAATATTTGCTGAAAATAAGTGGAAAATCGAAATAATAAGATATAATGCATAAAGAAGTAGCTGAAATTTCCTTGAAATATTTGAGCAATATATAATATAAGGTATAGAATTAACTTAATAATTGAATTATTTTACTCTTATTAACGCGTAAAAATAGGATAAAATGTGAATGAACAGTCAATTTACCATCAAAAGATAAATGTGTAGTAACTTACTATGAATTAAATACTTGCATGAACTGCATTGTGTTTTAACTATATTTTAAGATCGCGATTTGGTTTTAACTACGTAGTTTTGAATTTTTCCTGAAAACTGGATTTATTTAAAGAAATTTAAATAAAAATCAGAAAATGTTATATTTTCAATCCTATTTGAAATTCGGTTCGAAATATTTGCTGTATTTTCATTTAAAGAAATCCGTTGAAAATTACGTTATATTTAGTTTTATGAATTTCCACCATTTTGCAATGGCGCATGATTCAATAGTATAACATTTTTATAATCAATTATAATTTATTATTGTTATTTTTGTACTGCAGCTCCTTTTAATACTATACAAATACTATGTCCTCTTCCTCTTTCTCCATTTCTGCTCATTCCCATCCTATTTTACTTCCTCCCTCTAATTACTTAATAGATTCAGTAAATAAGTTATACCCATGCATAAAGGTCTGATCCGTGTTAAAGCACTAAATTGGTGCATTTATTATGAGGGCAAGAATAGAATTCAACAATTGGGACAACAGTGACCCAATATAAACAAAATGTGTGAAAACGTGAAAAAATCCTATTAAAACGTAATTTTTGGAGATTTACGAATGAGATTTAAATTCTTCTCTTAGCATAACTAAGTTTAAATACCTCATCCTTGAAATATTTTTAAATGTAAACGGAAAAGGCCTGCATGTTAAGGAATGGCTTTTTGCGTGATTTATTTATGTATTGCTAATTTATAACTCCGGTAAATTATAAGATGTACTGCAAAAAAATATGAAAATAACCACATAAGTAGTAGTTAATTACCAAAAATGTCAATGTGAAGTTCACTGAAGAGAAATTTATGAAAAACACGATTTTAATTATAAAAAATTAGGACGCCTTCCCTCTCTCGTAATAAAGCATACAAACCACACTTTCCGCACGCATCTTCTAGTCTTCTAATATATCAAAATGACTTCATCGTCGTCGTCGGTGGGTGGGAAAGCGGAAATGTAATGCTATTTTTAACAAACTTCCCGATAAGCTAGAAGATTGACATTTGGTGAGAATGTTCGATTCTTAAAGTAAAAGCCAATTACGAAAATATTTTTTCCAAAATCGACCCGGGTTCGATTCCTGAGAATGATTTTCATTCCCATAAAATAACATGGAAAAATCGATATTTCGACCTGCAAGCTTATTTTCTTTTATTTATTAAAATTAAAATTCACATATTTGACCTTCAATCTCCTGACTAGGAATGCACTAAAAAAATGACAATAGTTTCTTATTCTTATCGTCTTTTATCGCCTTCGAATCGAAATCTCTCGAATTTAACGTTTAAATATCAGATTTTGACAAAATTTAGCGATTTTAAGAAGTCGCCTTGACAACCGATTGCATTGTTGAACTCGAAATCCTATTACTCTCACATAGGCTCCCGTTCCCTCCGAACCTCCATGGACCCTCCCGGCCCAATTTATAGGTATCAGAGATATATCAGAATTAGTTTTTCTTTCTCCATTTACGTAGTATAGAGAAGGTATTGTTTTCATGAAAAACTTCGAATTCGAGATTTCAACGGAAATACACGTTTTAAGTCCTCTAAACACATTTAGACTATTTTCGTGATGATGTCTGTGTGTCTGTCGGTCTGCCAGTCTGTATGTGATAGGATTTTTACTTTCTCCATATGTAGTATAGGAGAAAGTACTGTTTCTATGAACATGAAAAAATGCTCAGAAGTTGAATTGATTGTGTTACCATATGACACATAGTTTTATTCGCCGAAGACGTCTGGCGTAGTTCGTGCATCGCCGGATACTTTCAGCTAGTACAGTATAAGGACGACAATAAAATCTCGAGGTTTAACAATGACACGGTTGTCAAGCCAACATATCGTTAAAAAGCTTAAATTTTCCCAATAATAAATGTGATTTAAACGTATAACTTGATCGATTTAGAACCGTAGATGTTATTTGACTATAAAAATAAGAAACTTTATTTATTTTTCTTTAAAATGGCCCCCGTCAAAAGATCGTAGGTTAATTACTTTTAACTTAATTTTGCAAAATAAAAAAGTCTGAAAGTGAAATAAGGTATTTTTGTGCTCTCTTATGGGAATTTCTATAGAGCATTCCGGCGGACCAACGGACGGACGGACGGATGAACCAATGGACGGACGAACCAACGGACGGACGAACCAACGGACGGACGGACAGAATAAGGATATTATGTATATAATTACAATGCTTTTAGTGATGCAATTAAAACGAAATTATTTTAACTAGCGTAATTGCAAGTCAAATGTGGCGGGTAATGTCATGAGTTAATCAATTCCACTACGTTGCATATGAGCCGCATATTCCTCCCAAGTTCTTCCATCACAAAAAATGTGTAAATCGATCCCAGTTTTTAACTACGTACTGCACTGCTTCTTGACTAAACAAATTATCATAAAATTTGTTACTCCTAATTATAAACGCAAAACAATTGAATATACAGTTTCCTAGCATTGGAATTTGCACAAAACTAAATAATCTGTTCTCACACATTTTAACACTGTTTAAGAAATTCTCAAAAACCTGGTATTGTTTACGTTATCAAATTCATTACATCATTATTTACGCATATTATACAACAACGTTGCCAAAAAAACAAAGCTTTTTAAAAATGTATGTTCAGTTTGTAGGCGTTCTTTACCAGCGAAGCGGTAGTAGCGGAACGCCTTACGGGCGCGTCTCCCTTCCGCATGTTTAATCTGCGAAACTACTGGGCGGATTTTAATTGATTTATCTATTAGTGATCCTTATTAAAATCTATCGAGGAATTATGATCTTGAACTGCATCCGTCAATTAGAACTTCGACTTTATATAAACACTTAAATAATCTTATACTCGTATCGCGTTAAATGGCATCCGTAAAGCAACAATTAAATACGTTATTTAATCTCCCTATCTCTTATATGATCTGCAAGGTATAGATTGAAAATTTTATTCAAAAAAATCTCACGCGTAATTCACACATTTTGTTCAAATATATCGCTTCGTCGATTCTATAGGCAAACAAAAATTAACAAGAAGAAAATGTCATCATCATCATCATAGGTAGTCTGTCCGTAGACAGGTCCGTGATTATTCTTGGTTAAACCTGGTTCTCCGTATACTCCTATTTTCCGTTGTCCTCTTCATATCTTGATAACTCTCTTTCCCTTTCAAATCGTCTATCAGCTGAAACCGTTTCCTACCTCTTTCCCTTTTCCCATCTAGTTCTCCTTCTAACACGTCTTTAATCATACTCTCTCTCCTCAGGTAATGTCCAACCCAGTTAGCCTTCCTCTTTCTGATAGTCTGTATAATCATTCGCTTCTCTCCTATTCTTCGTAGCGTTTCATCGTTTTTCATCCTATCTGTCCATTTTATCTTCAACATTCTCCTCCAAGTCCACATTTCAAAGCTTTCCAAGTATTTGATGTAATTTTTCCTTAGCGTCCATGTTTCCGCCCCATACAATGCTATACTCCATACGTAGCATTTTATCAACTTCTTGCGGATATCATCCCTTATATTCCCTGTAAGTAGTTGTTTCTTCTCCTGAAAGCCGCTTTTGCTTTTCCTATTCTAGTTCTGATCTCATCCGTACATTTTGCTTCTCGTGTTATGATTCTTCCAAGGTATTTATATTCTGAAGCTTGTTCTAAAGGCTTTCGCCCAATACTTATGTTCAGATTCTCTTCTTTACCCGATATTCGAATGACCTTGGATTTTTCTGTATTTATTTCCACACCGTATTTTCTTCCTGTTATCACTAGTCTATTTATCATTTTTTGTAGCTCCTCTTCCTTTCTTGCTAGAAGTACTTGATCATCTGCGTATTTTACTGTTCTTATAATCCTTCCTCCAATTTTGAAATCTCCTGTGCCTTCTAAAGCTTCTTGCATTAGGCTTGCTCCATATATATTGAATAGTGTTGGCGTTAGGCAGCAGGAATTGATTCGATCGATCGAGTGTTTCTACAGAAAAATCCCGAGTATATAACTGGAAGCGCACAATCACCGAGTGGCCCCAGTGTTTTCAAACCGAGTGGCCCCAGTGTTCTCAAACCGAGTGGCCCCAGTGTTCTCAAACCGAGTGGCCCCAGTGTTCTCAAACCGAGTGGCCCCAGTGTTCTCAAACCGAGTGGCCCCAGTGTACTCAAACCGAGTGGCCCCAGTGTTCTCAAACCGAGTGGCCCCAGTGTTCTCAAACCGAGTGGCCCCAGTGTTCTCAAACCGAGTGGCCCCAGTGTTCTCAAACCGAGTGGCCCCAGTGTTCTCAAACCGAGTGGCCCCAGTGTTCTCAAACCGAGTGGCCCCAGTGTTCTCAAACCGAGTGGCCCCAGTGTTCTCAAACCGAGTGGCCCCAGTGTTCTAAAAACCGAGTGTCCCCAGTGTTCTCAAACCGAGTGGCCCCAGTGTTCTCAAACCGAGTGGCCCCAGTGTTCTCAAACCGAGTGGCCCCAGTGTTCTCAAACCGAGTGGCCCCAGTGTTCTCAAACCGAGTGGCCCCAGTGTTCTCAAACCGAGTGGCCCCAATGTTCTCAAACCGAGTGGCCCCAGTGTTCTCAAACCGAGTGGCCCCAGTGTTCTCAAACCGAGTGGCCCCAATGTTCTCAAACCGAGTGGCCCCAGTGTTCTCAAACCGAGTGGCCCCAGTGTTCTCAAACCGAGTGGCCCCAGTGTTCTCAAACCGAGTGGCCCCAGTGTTCTCAAACCGAGTGGCCCCAGTGTTCTCAAACCGAGTGGCCCCAGTGTTCTCAAACCGAGTGGCCCCAGTGTTCTCAAACCGAGTGGCCCCAGTGTTCTCTTAGTAGCCCCATACCGTGCTTCTACGCTGCCTGTGTTCAGTGGCCCCAGTGTTTCCACAGAAAATTCCCGAGTGTCGTAAAAACATCGCGACGATGAGTGCGCCTTATAATTACCCCCTTTCCGCGCCTAAAGAGCGCATGAAATGACGTCCCCAGACCAAGGCGCGATACAGCCGTATGCGGCTTCCACTCCAATCCCATCTACTTCTCCAACGTATATTCCTTGGTATGCTCCCACCAACTTTAATCCATACCTCGAGCCAAATTACGGCCCACCTAATCCCCTTCAACCATATGTTTCACCCAACAACATCCCTACTTCATTCCCTTAACCTCCTCAAACAATATCAGCGTCGCAAATGCCACAGTTTACCATTCCTGCCACCTATGCAGCGGTAGTTAGCCGCCATCAATCTCCTATCACCACAGTCACCTCAACTAGAATCACACCAATCCTGTCGCCCCGCCCTGCGGATCCACCCAACCACCTAAATTTAACCTCATCAGCAGACCGCATAGCCTATCTCTTCGCATGTGCTCGCAGACGTCTTAGAACCAACAACTTAGCAGTCACGATGACACCAACTGGACTAACCGTCGTCCCTCACATCTACACGAACGCCGTGAGTAACACCCACCCTCATTCGGTCGAAAGTGTTCAAACCTCCACTACCTTAGTCTCTTGTGATAACCGAAATACTGATGTAAATATAGCTTCAAATCACAGCCAGCCCAGAATAACCAGTTCGCAAAAAGTAAATCCTACCCCCTCCACTAGTGTTAATAATAATGATAATGTTGAAATTTTTGTAAATATCTTAGATAAAAATTCAGTAATAACTAAAGGTAATAATTGTAGCCCAGCCAGAGAAACCCGCTCCAAAAAATCCAAACCCACATCATCCAATCACCCTAGCCCTAACGCCTCCCCCTCCCCAACTGAAGTCACCACCTCCAACCGCTTCCAACTCCTAGACCCCGACCCCGATTCCTCAGGCAGAGAGGAATCTAACTCGGACTCAAATCCAAATTCTGCTCCAAATCCATCCAATTCCTCAGATATCGAGGAATCCCACCCCCCCCCCCTCCAAGTCATCTATCCCCCCAACCACAAACCCCAAGCCCACCGAACTCCAACTCTATTTATAGAGTATACATTTCCTTCTTGTTCAATTCAATTAAATATGACTGGCAAAAATTAATTACTGATGTCAATTTTTAGTCGTTTTTCTAGATTAAAGTCTAAACTTATTGCTGAAAAATATTAAGGTACATTCATTGGTGTAAGTTCCTTCAATGGCGTCTTCTAGTAGAATGGTGATAACTGTATTTGATCATGCCCCGATAAATCCCTTCAAAGCATTTATTACGAGGAAAAGTAATTCTGCGGCGGCGTAGAAAAAATTCTCATAAAAAATTAAGTATATAGAGTGTTTGATAGAAATTGTTATCAATCAAAAATGGAAAATTCATGTGTACATGGTTGCATAACTTACACATATACTCAAAACAGCGGCGAAGCCCTTGTCATCCGTGTGTAGACAACCGCACTAATAGGTCATCAGACAGGAAACAAGAAAGGGAAATTTAGAAGCCTTCATTTATATATTTTGTGCTTATTTTATACATATTTTCCTCTTGACATTGCACATTAATTTTTACACGTTTCTTTAATTATAATACATACATAGACAACATGAATATTCGTTCTAGCGATTTGAGCCGTGCGAAGTGATGGTGGTAAAAGAAACGTTAGATCTGTAATTATATACGATTAAGGTGTACTCTTTGACAATATTGTGATATTTCTAAATCAAATATACGATACGGGGATTAAACGGTAGACATCTGCTAACGGATGTCAATCATTATGGCGAAACCACCAAGCAATTAATGCTCTCGATACAAATATTTTGTTTGGGTGGTGCCGTCTAAGAGCCGTCTTGTCGTGTGAAAGAGGAGTGAGGGGAGGGGTGGCGAACGAAACAGAAGAGTTCGGCATTAAGGAGGGAGCAGAAGAAAGGGAGAGGGGGGAGTGGAGGAAAGATGACGTCGCCGGTGGGCGTCTACCGCGCAAGGTTTTCGATGTTTTTCGAGTCGACCGTTGGCGTTCCTGCGCATTCAGCATAAACGCCGTCGCGCTTCACTTTTCCGACGCATTCTCTCCCTCTCTCTCTTCCTCCGACTCCTTCCCCCCCACCCGTCTCTTCCCCCTTCTCGAAGTATTCCGAACCCTTCCTTCGAGACCACAGGCGATTTCCAGAGACTGCGAGAGAGTATTTCATCTTGGGCGCGAAAGCGTCGAACGCCTTAGGGAGTCGGTAGGCATCGCGTCCAGACATGTCTCGAACGGCGATCCTCGGTCATTGCGACATCTGCGAAATAGCAACTTCCTATTCCAATTTCGGCGTATACACGTGCATACAGTGCCAGCGCTTCATCTGCGAATCCCTCGAACAGAATACGATTTACAGATGCTTGGGCAACCGTAACTGTGCTGTCGGAGTATACTCGTACACCAGGGAATGGTGTCAGTACTGCTGGTTTATGAAATGCTTGGCGTGCTGGAAGGTGGCCGAAAGAAACCCGAGACTAATGTTCTGGGAACCGTTGAACCTGCACCTATTATGTTGGAGGTCCCAGATATCCCGAATGAAGACGCTGGCCAACAAGATGAATAGATCGTCGCGGGAAGTGGGCGAATCTTATATAAGGAAGCCGTTGGCCGCGGCTATGATAAAACTAAAGGACCCGATGTGGTCTGTTCCACAGGTGGATTTCGCCCGATCGGTCCGGGAATTGGCAGGCCTATTGTCAGACGAAGAGGAAGACGAACCTCTCTTCCACTTCGATCTTGAGGCCAGTGAGCTCGAGTATGGAGGTATGAAAAATGTGGAACGTGAATAGTGTACTGTAATGGTAAAAATTATTTGATAAGAGTGCAAATGAAGAGTGAGATAATGAGTTCAAGCGGATTTGTTAAGTGCCTAAACAAAGTCAATATTTTTGATATTTTTCGTGCTGAAATCTGCATAGTGTCTAAACAAAGTAAATATTGCATTAAAGTGTCACGTGTAGAGATGATATTTACTATATTCAGTTTTCGTGGTTAAGAAGCGATTTAAAGATTTCGTATTGTGTTTAAGAATTTACTCAACGGTATTATTAGAGTTCCTAAGACTTTGATTAACAAAAGCCAAAATTCTTACAAGGCTGAGATTCAGTCAATTTGTGTTGAATCAATGTCCATGTAATCGTTTCCTATTGTAAATCAAATAAAGATGTTCGTAAATCAATTTTTAACTGTTTTAATGCTGATATTCTTGTTCTATCCTTTGTGAGTTATCAAATGAAACGGAATTTGTGATCTGATGTGTGTTTGTGTATATATACGCATACATACATATACAGTAGTACCTTGCTTTACGTGACAGATAACTTCCTGAAAAATTCGCGTTAAACGAAATTCGCGCAAAATGGGGTCTTTATGTCAAAGAGGATAGGTTCCATGGACGCGAAAACTAAAGTGAAATATTTATAAAAATACGCCGTTAACTTGAAAAAAACCTAATACTATATAATGTAATGTTAGTGCACAAGCCAGTAATATATATGTACATATGTATTAAGGAAATTAATACAACGTATGCACTTAAAGAAGATCCACTTTATTTTTTTAAATGTCTTTTAACTTTTTTCTTTCAATATATCTCGCCCTATTTTTGATACGAGATTGCGAATATTTCTAAGTAATAAAATGTTTTGATTTTGCTTCTGGTTTTTGAGTCAATCAGTACATTTTGAGAGCGTGTCTTCAGCTTCCCGGTGATTTATAATAGAATTTTAAGGATCGTCAGCATCAGAAGGTCCATCAGAATCCTCTGTTTTTTCTTACCCCATGTTCATCACACCTAGCGACGATTTCATAATCATTTAGAAGGTCATATCCATATTATCCATTGCTAGCCAGTTATTCCTGTCACTTTCTTGGGGTTCATCAAAGCCGTGAATATTTGGTAAAATGTGTATAAGTTTAGAATTCGTGAGCAAATTTTCATGACTTCCCTCCAGCATCGTTGAAGAGTTTGGACAGGGACATTATTCCAAACATCTGCAATGTTGTGTATCGAATCATTTATTGTGTATTTTTTCCAACAAGCTTGAACATCGTCATCACTTTCGCAAATAAGATTCTGAATGAAAGTCTTCCGATAACGGCGCATTAAGCTTTATATCACTCCTTGATCCATTGGTCGGATTAATGATGTAGTGTTTGCTGGGAGGAAATGGCGAGTTATATTTCTGTCTTGAGATTCCAGATCGTCGATAGTGTGCCTCGGTGTGTTGTCAAGCAATAACATTGTTTTTTTTCTGGCAAACCTTTGTTTCTAAGGTGGGACTTAATCCCAGGCACAAAAATGTTGCTGTGTTGATCTAAAAAAATGGTATATAATATATAATACTCTTCTGTGCAAAACAATGCGCTGGTAACAAATTCGTGTTGTTTTTAGGTATTCTAGATTTTTTTACCTTTTCCAATTACAAGTAGAGGAAGTCTATGATTACTACTAACACTAGAACAGGTCATTATTGTGATTCTTTCCTTCCGTGTTTTATATCCTGAGGCTGAGGTTTCTTAAGTAGACGCGAGTGTTATTTCTGGAAGAGCCTTCCAATTTAAGCCGGTTTTGCCACAGTTATACAATGTTCACGAGTTTATCCACTACTCTTTATTTGAGAAACCAATTTCTTAATGTTGCCTGATGCTGCTGTGCTATCTGCACTAAGCTTTTCACTTTCAATGGACAGTCGTCGAATTCCGAGTCGAGTTTTAAACTTGTCCAACCACCCTAAACTTGCTTTAAAAGGTGGATCACCATTCAGTTTTGCATTCATAGCAAGGGTATTTTGTGTTATTAGATTAATATTAGAGGAATTCCTTGACTCAGTTGTTGAGCGAACCATCGAAACATTGCAATATCGAGTTGGTTCTGAGTGGCATATTTCATTGTTTTCCTTCGAGTAACATTGTAATCATTCACCTCAATTTTGCTTACGAAGTCCACAATTTTGTCATCATCCCGCTTTCGGTCGTAAATGGTGGTTCTTGCAACACTGTAAATTTTTGGTAATCTGGAGGCACTTTCACCTTTCCTTATGTTGAACGATATCGAACTTTTGTATTAAGTCTAAAGATACGCGTTTACGACATTTTTTTGTAGCACATATAAGCGTACCGCACAGGTTGAGGTTTCAAAACTGACTGAAGATTTGAAGTGACATACGGAAACAATAGGGGAAGTTAATTCCGAGAATTGTTTATGTGTGCGAACATATGTGGTGTTTCGAGAACCGTTTGCGAGAAGTGAACACGAATTTTTTCTATCAATGATTAAATTAATGCCATTTACAAGTAAAAATAACTTAACAGATATTTCTCATGGATTAATGTAGTTCTTAGTACTACGAATGTATGCTCTAATTTAAAAACAAAAATCTAGCGGGGCGACGGTTAACGGAAGGTGACGGATGAAAGGGTGACTGAAAACAAGGTTCTACTGTGTGTATATATAATATACTTATGGAAAAGGAAAGGTAAATAGGGTACACCAATGGCAACAAGTCTCTCTCATGTGCTGACGAAGGGATTACCCCCGAAAGCTACAATGTACGTGTGTAAATGCGTCTCTCCGACACACCAGCGGATCTCCTATTGGTAAGTGTTCACTGGTCTTCCTTACCGCAACAATATATCTTGAGGAAAAGGAAAGGTAGTGATAACGGAGGCAACAAGGTGTTGGAGGGAGCCCAGCGGACACTTACCAAGTGGGCGAGCCGCTGGGTGTGTCGAAGTAACATGTACAAACGCAGAAAAAACGGAAGTCTTTCAGGCTTAAGTCCTTCTTCAGCGACGGAGAGAGAGTAACTAAATGTAAGTGACACACTGGGTGGGGGTGTGAGGATGACAGGGTAATATGAGGAGTTTGGTGATTGGAGGAGACAGGGGAGGGGTGGATAGCCAATTAGGTTAGCGGAGGTTAAGGCCAGGGGAGGAGAAAGAGTCGAGAAGATGTGTGTGGACTAGTTCCCACTGTCGGAGAAGGGGAGCGAGGATGTCGTCAGGTAAGGCGCGAATGACTCTTAAAATATAGCAACTATTGAAGGAATCATTGTGGGCATTGGCGTGTGATACAACTGGAAGGGGACGCCTGTGATTGACGCTATTCCGGTTGCCGTTCATACGGATGTTTACAGGGCTGCTGGCGAGACCAACGTAAAATGTGGTACATAGGGTGCAGATGAAGATGTAAATGACGTCGCGGGAGGTGCAATTGCTTCTGGAGGTGATGGAGTATGTAGGTCAGCGTTTCCCAACCGGTGGTTCGCGTACCCCTAGGAGTTCGAAAGAAGATGAGGGTAGGTGGAATGGGCAAGTGAGGAAGCGAGGCTTGCCGCAGGGGCAAGTGGCGGGGTGGATGTGGGTGGTTCATTCTTCTACAGGATATTTCCTAAATTGGGGGAACGGCGGGAGGAGAGGTTGAGGAGATTAGTGAAGAGGGTCTGGTGGGAGGTAGAGGTAGGAATTCGATGGGTAGCATAGAGGATTAACTTGAGGACCTCGTGAATACTAGAGTGAAAAATTGTGGTTAGAGTGAGTGGAGGGGTGGATGCATGGATAGATCAGCTATGTTTTCTAGTTTTCCCCCGATATACGGGGGTTTTCCACTCGTAGGGAATAACTACAGTGAGTCCGCTCTTCTATCATCGTTGCGCAGGGGCCATTCCCCCTATGTTTTTCTCCTCTTGCGCGGTGGAAGGTCCTCGTCCTTGCCAGTCGCAGCTCTTGGGTGCTTCTGGAGGTCCCAGGGCCTTACTTGAGTCTCGCCGATGGCCTTCAGGTGCTCCGATGTCTTGCGCCGGAGGCCATCAAAGAAGTCGACGGCGCGGTTCTGGAGAATGTCCTCGATTGGGCTTGTGTCTGCTTTGGCTAGGAGTGTGGTGGAGTTCACGCCACTGGCTACAGGAAAAATGAATCGCAGCGTCTGCCACTGAAACACTTCGAGTCTGCGAAGTTGGGTCGCGTTGATCTTTCCGCTCTAAACCAGGAAGGCGTAAGCAATGGAGGGGAGGATGATCGCCTTGTAGAGGTAAAGCCGTAGTTTCTCCGAGGCCACTTATGCCGCAGGATTGGAGCAAGCGAGGATCGGGCGGCGTTGGCTTTCCTTATGATGTTTCCCGTGTTCTGGTGAAAATTCAGTTACCTATCCAGGATGACGCCCAGATAGGTCGCCTTGTCCTTGAAGCCGACAGACGTTCCCTTCACCAAGAGGTCGGTCGGCGTTGAGTCGGTATCTCGGTGGTGAAACACCGCCGCTTGGGTCTTTGTGGTATTCAGCTGGATCCGCCATCTCCGGTACCAGGCCGTCCCCTTGTCAGTGGCTCGCTGTAGGAATTTCTTGGCCTGCTCGAGTTGGTTGGAGCGGGCCAAGATTGCAGCATCGTCAGCGTAGAGGGCTGTGATCGTGTTCCATCCCAGATCCCTTGGAATGTCAGCGGTGAATATATTGAAGAGGACCGGTGCCAGAACCGATCCCTGCGGGACGCCGGCCTCGATCGTCCTTACTTCAGAGTGGGCGGTCTTCCATCACACACGGAAAGTCCGTCCGTGCAGGTAAGATCTGAGCAGCCTCTGTTGCCAGCCGGGGAAGTTCCATTTTTGGAGTTTATGAAGAAGTCTCGTGTGCCAGACGCGGTCAAAAGCCTTTGAGATATCGTAAAAGGCCGCCACCGTGTATCACTTCAGGTTGAAGGATTCTGCGATGAAGTCCCACACCCTCATCAGTTGATGCGTGGTGGAGTGCTCCGCCCTGAATCCGTGCTACTCCAGGGGTAGAATGGAGCGGTGTTCGGTATGCTGCAGGATGTGCGGAAGGATCAGTCTCTCGAGGGCCTTTTCTAGACCGCACAGCAGAGAGATGGGCCGGTAGGAGTCAGGACGGGACGGGGTCTTTCCGGGCTTGGGAAGGCATATCACCGTGGCTTTCTTCCAGGCCAATGGGAAGTGCCCCAGTTTCAAGGAGGCATTTGCGATGGCGGTCAACAATTCCCCCGCTAGAAGAGGCAGCTGCTTCAGGACTTCGTTGGGAAGGTTGTCAGGGCCCGCCGCTTTCCGAAGTGGGAGAGCTCTGATGACTGAGGCGATGTCTTTGATGGAGAAGACCGGCGACTCCTCTCCGACGTTATCTGGGTCCGGTAGCTCATCTGGCCCGTCTATGGTGGTGTTCGGGTAAGGAGGATTCGGCCGGAAGGAGGATTCAAGGTGATCCGCAAAGAATTCTGCCTTCTCCAACATGCTGCAAGCTGGTCCGCTGGGTGTGATGAGCAGTGGGTCGCGTGCAAGGAGGGTGCGCAGGGCGCGCGCCATTCGCCAGACGGATCTGTCTTGGAGGTTCAGGTTTCTGATCCTGCTGTCTCAATTGTTCTGCTTGAAGCGAAAGACTTTGTCTCGAATGGCATGCTGCATTGCGTTCAGCCGTCGCTTCAGCTCCGGGGTCCCAAGTCGTTGAAACTGCCGCCTGAGTCTGTTTTTTGATCGTATGTCGTTCCTGATCGGAGGCGGTAGGCCCAAGTGGTCCGGGGGCCTGGAGGGGCGCTTGATGGTCGACGCCTCCAGAGCTGCGTCTATTTTGGCAGTGAGACTGTCCAAAGCGCAGTCAATGTCAGCTGTCGTCTCAATGGGAGTTGGTGACTCGGGGATGGAATCCGCAAGAACTTTGCGGAGCATTTCCCAGTCGGCCGAGCACAGATCTCGGAAGCTACTTAACGAGGTTGTTCGCAGCTGGAAGCCCAGGTGGACAATCACGGGATTGTGATCACTCGTCAGGCATGGCAGGCTGTAAAGGTTGACTGAGGTCGGAATGTCGCGGAAGAGAAGGATGTCTAGGACGTCGCAGTCTCCTGTGTGATTGTATCTGGCGGGCTCTGCGGGATCTGCAACCTTTATGCTACTATCATCCGCCCAGGAGCGGAGGAGGCGTCCTTTAAGGTTGCGGATTTTGGAGAACCAGGAGAAGTCCTTGCTTGGACAAAACCGACTAGAAAAAACGAAAATCTTCAAAAAGTGCAACAATGCGGCCGCTAAAAATTCGCAATTTTTTAAACAAATTTTCATGGTTTATGTATTTCCGCATGTGCTACGGAGTTAAATTTTTTTTTGTAAGTATAATTCGTAAAAAAAACGAAATAGGGATTATACAAAGTTTGATATTTTAGTTCTTTGGCCGTTAAAAATTCTTAAATTTTAAACAATTGGATAACTGTTTAGGTACTACGGGATAAGCTAGGAAGCTGAAATTTTCAAGTTATTTACAGAGTAGTGAATTTGCACAAATAAACATTTCAATTGTTCCATATATGAAATGAGGCGGCCGTTAAAAATTATTTAAATTTAAACAACTAGAAAAATTTTATTATACTTCTAGAAATGCTACAACTTTAAAATTTAGCTAAAATACGTAGCATTAGTACCCCATAATGGAGGAAATATAAAATTTTTAACATTGCAATATTTGGGGATTTTTAAATCTATTATTTTTACATGTAGGAAAAAGAAAAATCGCTGCGAGGTTGAAATCTTTAGAATAAAAAGAATATTTGTAATGATAAAAAGTCTGTCTGAAAAATGAATGTTTTTTCAAGGTGAGATGAAATGCTTGCAGTATGCAAGCACCTACTACTAGTATGTTATATCCACCTCTGTAAGAGTCGTCGATATCATTCTATATAGACGATCCTTACAGAGGAGGAGGAGGAGGAGGATATCATTATATATAGACGTTCCTAAACATTAGTATCCTCCTGTTATAGATGTTATATCCTCCTCCTCCTCCTCTGTAAGGAACGTCTATATCTTTATACTTGTAGTTGGTGCTTGCATGCTGCAAGCATTTCATCTCAACATAAAAAAACATTCATAATTCATCTTTCATCATTACACATATATTTTTAATTCTAAATATTTCACCTCCGCAGCGATTTTCGTTTTTCCCACATGTATAAATAATTGTTTAAAACAATCCCCTGATGTTGCAATTTTAAAATTTTTACACTTTCATCATTATGGGGTACTTATGCTACACATTTTAGCCAAATTTTTAAGTTGTAGCACTTTTAGAAGTAAAAATAATATTTTTCTAATTGTTTAAATTTAAATAATTTTTTACGGCCGCCGCAATTCATATATGGTAAAATTGAAATGTTTATTTGTGCAAATTCACGACTCTGTAAATAATTTGAAAATTTCAGCTTCCTAGCTCATCCCGTAGTACCTAAAAAGTTATCCATTTGTTTAAATTTTAAGAATTTTTAACTGCCAAACAAACTAAAATATTAAAATTAGTATAATCCCTGTTTCGTTTTTTTAAGAATTCTACTTATAAAAATAATTTCAACTCCGTTGCACATTCGGAAATATATAAACCTTGAAAATTTGTTTAAACAATTGCGAATTTTAAGCGGCCGCATTGTTTCACTTTTTAAAGATTTTCACTTTTTCTAGTCGGTTTTGCAAAAAATCCTACCTAAGAAAAAAATTTCGAATCTCCAGCACATCTGGAAGTGCCTAAACATTAGTATCCTCCTGTTATATATATGTTACTAGCAGAAGGTGCTTGCATACTTCAAGCATTTCATCTCACCTTGAAAAAAAAACACTCATTTTTCAGACAGATATTTCATCATTACAAATATTCAATTAATTCTAAAGATTTCACCTCCGCAGCGATTTTCGTTTTCCCACATGTAAAAATAATAGTTTAAAACAATCCCCAAATGTTGCAGTATTATACATTTTACACTTTCTCCATTATGGGGTACTAATGCTACACATTTGAGCCAAATTTTAAAGTTGTAGCACATCTAGAAGTAAAATAATATTATTCTAATTTCTTTAAATTTAGACATTTTTAACTGTCACTGAAATATATGCATGGAGAGATTTAAATGTTTATTTGTGCAAATACACTGTTCTGTAAATAATTTGAAAATTGCAGCTTCCTAGCTTATCCCGTAGCACTTAAAAATTATTAAACTTTAATGTTCAAATGGGGTTAAAAAACCCCTTAAATTCACAATTTTAAAATTTTCGATTTTTATAGTTGGTTATAAGAAATGTTCTATAATGTTGCAAAATTTGAGCTTCCTAAACTTATTAGATTGGTCTACACACTGGATTCCGTTTTCCCAGGCTAACTTATGGGAGATATTCCGGGGTATCTGGAGTCGAACCCAAGACACTGTACGCAACGATGACAATAATTCCTAATAGATATTGCGGCCATCTAGCAACACTGAGAATTTCATTTTTCTAGCTTACCGGCTAGTGCCCATAATTAATTTACAAAATTGGCGCAATGCTTTTCTTATGGGAAAAAACGCAAATTTCGGAATTTCTGGAGTCAAACTCATGTCACTTAGGTAAGAAGTCTCATTTTATGTGAAAGTTTCTTGATCATATCTACAAAAACCAAAACTTTCAGAACTCTAGCTCTTTTAGTTTGGGCTGGACATTAGTATCCTCATGTTATCATTATTTATCGACGACTCTGACAGAGGAGGAGGATATAACATTTATATAACATATAGGAGGATACTAATGTTTAGGCACTTCCAGATGAGCTGGAGATTCGAAATTTTTTTCTTAGGTAGGATTTTGTGCAAAACCGACTAGAAAAAAACGAAAATCTTTAAAAAGTGCAACAATGCGGCCGCTAAAAATTCTCAATTGTTTAAACAAATTTTCAAGGTTTATGTATTTCCGAATGACCCACGGAGTTGAATTTTTTTTTATAAGTAGGATTCTTAAAAAAACCAAATATTGATTATACAAATTTTGATATTTTAATTTATTTGGCAGTTAAAAATTCTTAAAATTTAAACAAATAGATAGCTGTTTAGGTACTATGGGATGAGCTAGGAAGCTGAAATTTTCAAGTTATTTACAGAGTAGTAAATTTACGCAAATAAACATTTCAATTTTACCATATATTTATTGCGGCGGCCGTTAAAAATTATTTAAATTTAAACAATTAGAAAAATATTATTTTATTTCTAGAAGTGCTACAACTTTAAAATTTGGCTAAAGTGTGTAGCATTAGTACCCTATAATGAAGATAGTGTTAGATCTTTAAAATTTTAACATTTGGGGATTGTTTTTAACTATTATTTTTACATGTGGGAAAAACAAAAATCGCTGCGGAGGTGAAATCTTTTGAATTAAAAGACTATTTGTAATGATGAAATTTCTGTCTGAAAAATGAATTTTCTTTTAATGTGAGATGAAATGCTTGCAGTATGCAAGCACCAACTACTAGTTATTCTATATAGACGTATGTTATATCTATCCTCCTCTGTGAAATGTTTTAATTAATAGAATATTTGTAATGATGAAATGTCTTTCTGAAAAATGAATGTTTTTTCAAGGTGAGATGAAATACTTGCAGTATGCAAGCACCAACTACTAGTATGTTATATCCTCCTCTGTAAGAGTCGTCGATATATAATGATGTTATATCCTTCTCCCCTCCCTAAGGACTGCATAACCTTACAGAGGTGGGAGGGTGTGTGTACTCTTACGAACCAAAGAGCTATGTCGGCGGGAGATAATTCTCCTGGTAGGACCATCCAAGCCGGAAAGGTCTGAGGAAAAGAGTCAGACTAAGAAGCAGTCTTGGGGGTTTTACATCCCCCTGTGCAAGGGCAGCAGCTTGCACAGTAACTCTGTAGGTGGTGATCATGTGGAACTGAACAGCTACAGATGGGTAATCACTCTGTGAAACTGCGATGAGGAAAGCAAGTGGTAACTACATCATTATATTTCCCATGATAGGCTGAAAAGCTGAAAATACCTCTATGGATCTTTCTGGGGTAAAATATTCCGGAGGTAAAATAGTCCCCCAATCGGATCTCCGGGTGGGGACTACCCTAGGGGATGCACAGAGGAAATGTAACATTAATAAGAAAGCAAGTAGTGAGAAATTAAGAATAGGCACATGGAATGTTAGGACTATGAATTCAGGGGGTAAACTAGAGAACTTAAAAAGGGAAATGTGAAGGAATAATGTAGGTATAGTAGATCTTAGTGAAGTTCGGTGGGAAGGAGAGGGCGAGATAAATTCAGACGAATTTAAGATTATTTACTCGGGAGGAGAGAAAAAGGAAATGGGAGTGGGGATTATAATGAGAAAAGAGATAGCTGAAAGAATTAGCAAGGTATTGACAGTTAATGATAGATTAATAGCCGTAAAACTTCAGATGGAGCCAGTGGAAATGCTTATAATTCAAGTGTATATGCCAACAACTAATGCTGGCGACGACGAAGTAGATGAAATCTATGAACAGATTATGGAGATATTGGAGGAGGAGGGAAAAGGAAGGATCACCACCATAATAATGGGACATTGGAACAGTGTAGTCGGAGAGGGACAGGAAGATAACTTATTGTTAGTGGGAAAATATGGACTAGGGAAAAAAATGATAGAGGGGAGAAACTTGTGGAATTCTGCCATAGAAATAGATTGATTTAACTAATACATGTTTTAAGCATCACCAGCGGAGACGTTACACATGGAGAAGCCCGGGAGACCAGAGACGATACCAGATAGATTACATACTAGTCAATGAAAGATTTAGAAATAGCATTAAAAATGTGAAAACACTACCAGGGGCAGATATCGATTCTGACCACAACCTTTTGGTGGCAAATATACAATGTAGACTGAAGAGCGTTAAGAGAAACATAAGAGTTAACAAGAAATGGAACTTAGAGGAACTCCTTAAAAACAAGGAGGCTATCATGACTGAGCTGGAGGAAAGGTTGGGGGAGAGAGCTGAAGAAAATAGGAAGAATGTAGATGAGGAGTGGAGATACATACATAGCAACATTAAAGATGTAATGGAAAAGAAGGTAGGAAAGATAACGGGTGAAAGAAACAAAAAACCCTGGATCACATCAGATATGCTGCAAAAAATGGAAGAGCGGAGAAAGTGGAAGAACATAAACACTGAAGAAGGCCAAAGAAAGTACAAGGAGTTAAATAATGCTTTAAGAAGGGAAACAGATAAAGCCAGAGAACAGTGGATAAATGAGAAATGCGAGGAGATTGTCGAGTGTGAAAGAATTTGTAGAACAGACCTCATGTTTAGCAAAGCTAGGGAACTATTTAAGAAAAAGGCAAGAAAGATAGGACGTAAAGGAATCATGAACAAAAGTGGTAAAATAGTATCGGAGCCAGACAATGTAAAGAATGTCTGGAAAGAATACATTGAGGTTCTGTATGACAAAGAAGGAAAGCCAAGAAATATTGAATTAAATGAAGAAGAGGATGTGGAAGAAGATCAGCTAGGACCAAGTATTCTGGAGTCTGAAGTTAAAAGAGCAATTGATGACATGAAAAGAAGGAAGACTGTTGGGAGTGATGATATACCCGTGGACGTTCTTAAGGTTTTGGGGTCTAAAGCAGTTAAGCAACTCACAAAATTTTTTAACCAAGTATATGATACTGGCATATGGCCTGAAGATGTTTTAGATGTTGTGATGGTACCACTGGAGAAAAAGAACAATGCAAAATGTTGTAAGGATTACAGAACTATTAGTTTAATTTCTCATACAGCTTAAGTTCTAACCGAATAATAACCAAAAGAATTGAAGGTAAAATACAAAAGGAGCTGCAAGATAATCAGTTTGGTTTTAGAAGAGGAAGGGGGACTAGAGATGCTATAGGATGTATGAGGATGATGATAGAAAGAGCGCTAGAAGTCAATAAAGGTATGTATTTTTGTTTTGTAGATTGGGAGAAAGCTTTTGACCGAGTGAAATGGGATAAAATGCTGGGTATTTTAAACAAAATAGGAATAGATTGGAAAGATAAAAGACTGCTTAAAAACCTTTACTTTGATCAAAAGATTAGAGTCAGGGTTGGAGGAGAAGAAACAGAAAGTACTTCAATAGGGATGGGAGTGAGGCAGGGATGTCCTATTTCACCAGCGATATTTAATATTTATGCAGAAACAATAACAGAAGAAGCGTTGATGGAAGAGAAAGGATTTAAGATAGGAGGTGAAAGTATTACCACCATTAAATACGCAGATGATCAGGGCTTAATAGCAGAAGGCGAGAAAGAGCTTCAGAGGATGACAGACAGACTAGTGGAGGTTGGCCAACAATATGGAATGAAGATCAATACAGAAAAAACGAAAGTCATGGTGGTTTCAAAGGAACAAAAAGAATTAAATATAATGGTAAATGGCCAAAAATTGGAACAAGTAAGTAGTTTCAAATATCTCGGCAGTATTTTAGCGCAGGATGGAAGTAGTACACAGGACATCAGAAGTAGGATTGCAATGGCCAAAGCAGCATTTAACGAGAAGAAGGAGCTTCTCACAAGCAAGAAAATAAATTTAGAAACAAGGAAGAAATTAGCAAAATGCTACATATTGAGCATAGCTCTTTATGGTGCAGAGACGTGGACGGTAAGGAGAAAGGAGAAAAAATATTTAGAAAGTTTTGAGAGGTGGGTATGGAGAAGGTTGATAAAAGTGAAATGGACAGAGAGGAAGAGAAACGAAGAAGTATTAGAAATGGTGGGAAACGAAAGGATGCTAATAAAAACAATCAAGAAAAGAAAAGCAAATTGGATATGGAACATATTGAGAAGGCAGTGTTTACAAAGGACGATCTTAGAAGGAAAAATTAGTGGAAGAAGAGGAAGAGGGAGAAAAAGAATAGGAATATTAGATAATATAAAGCAGGGATATAATACTTATAGAGGTATACAAGAGGCTTCTAGGGAGAGAGAGAAATGGAGGCAGCGATTCAGTTAAAACCTGTCTTCGGACAGAAGCATGATGATGATGATGATATTCTTCTCCTCCTCCTCCTATGTAAGAGTCGTCGATATATAATGATAGGAGGATACTAATGTTTAGGCACTTCCAGATGAGCTGGAGATTCGAAATTTTTTTCTTAGGTAGGATTTTGTGCAAAACCGACTAGAAAATACGAAAATCTTCAAAAAGTGCAACAATGCGGCCGCTAAAAATTCGCAATTGTTTAAACAAATTCATGGTTTATGTATTTCCACATGTGCTACGAAGTTGAAATTTTTTTTGTAAGTAGAATTCTTAAAAAAACGATATAGGGATTATACAAATTTTGATATTTTAATTTGTTTGGCAGTTAAAAATTCTAAAATTTTAAACAAATGGATAACTGTTTCGGTACTACGGAATGAGCTAGGTAGCTGAAATTTTCAAATTATTTACGGAGTAGTAAATTTACGCAAATAAACATTTCAATTTTACCATACATTAATTGTAGCGAGTCCGTTAAAAGTTATTTAAATTTAAAAAATTAGAAAAATATTATTTTACTTCTAGAAATGCTACAACTTTAAAATTTGGCTAAAATGTGTAGCATTAGTACCCCATAATGGAAAAGTGTAAAATTTTCAAAATTGCAACATTTGGGGATTTTTTTAAACTATTATTTTTACATGTGGGAAGAACGAAAATCTCTGTGGAGTTGAAATCTTTAGAATTAAAAGAATATTTGTAATGATGAAATGCCTGTCTGAAAAATGAATGTTTTTTCAAGGTGAGATGAAATGCTTGCAGTTTCAAGCACCAACTACTAGTATGTTATATCCTCCTCCTCCTCTGTAAGGAACGTCTATATAGAATGATAGCATATAGGAGTATACTAATGTCCAGCCCAAACTACAAACGTTTTAGGTTTTGTAGATATGACGGAGAAACTTTCAGATAAAATGAGATTTGTCACCTAAGTGACATGAGTTCGACTCCAGAAATTCCGAAATTTGCGTTTTTTCCCATAAGAAAAGCATTGCGTCATTTTTGTAAATTAATTATGGGCACTTGCCGGTAAGCTAGAAAAATGAAATTTTCAGTGTTGCTAGAAGGCCGCAATATATATTAGGAATTATTATCACTTTTGCTTTCAGTGTCTTGGGTTCGACTCCAGAGACCCCGGAATATCTCCCATAAGTTCGCATGGGAAAACGCAATCCAGTGTGTAGACCAATCTAATAAGTTTAGGAAGCTGAAATTTCGCAAGATTATCGAACTTTTCTCATAACCAACTATGAAAATCGAAAATTTCAAAATTGTAAGTTTTAAGGGTTGTTTTAACCCCATTTGAACATTAAAGTTTAATAATTTTTTAGGTACAACGGGATGAGCTAGGAAGCTGCAATTTTCAAATTATATATATGAATTGCGGCGGCCGTTAAAAATTATTTAAATTTAAACAATTAGAAAAATATTATTTTACTTCTAGAAGTGCTACAACTTTAAAATTTGGCTGAAATGTGTAGCATTATTACCCCATAATATAGAAAGTGTAAAATGTTTAAATTTGCAACATTTGGGGATTTTTTTAAACTATTATTTTTACATGTGGGGAAAACGAAAATCGCTGCGGAGGTGAAATCTTTAGAATTAATAGAATATTTGTAATGATGAAATATCTGTCTGAAAAATTAATGTTTTTTCAAGGTGAGATGAAATGCTTGCAGTATGCAAGCACCTTCCACCAGTATGTTATATCCTCCTCCTCCTCTGTAAGGAACGTCTATATAGAATGATAATTCTCGATTGTCCGTCCGTCTGTCTGTCCCAGTAGTTTTGGGCATTTTGCAATGGAATTAAGAGCTGAAACTTTCACAATCGTTAATTCCCCATGTGGTGGTCCCTAGAAAAATCAAACATCCCGGAAAAAGTCCCGGATGCGACTTCGGGAGACGATTATATTTTCCCATAAGTTTACACGGGATTTTCGATTTTTCAAGGTGTAAGGTTTATTTCATTCATTCATTAAAATATGTAAATATGGACCGAATTTCTCCGTTTGTGTTTTATTCGACGGCTAAAACTATAAAATATCTTATTCTTGCAAAGTTTAGATGTTACACGGAAGAATTTCTCAGAAACACGCATTTCTTTTTAAAATTTTATAACTTTTCGTACTCTTTCCGGGTGTTGTCAAAGTGACCCACATTTTTTCCTCCGATTGAATTGGCGTGTATTAAGCCTTGAAATAGACGAAATAATTGCGTTATTCGCTTCGCGTGTTTTATGAAACATCGAAATTATTGTTGTTGTAACATCATACGTAATAGATAGCAACGTAAATATTTCAGATAACCTATAAAGCTTATTTGTATTGATTTGTATTTAAAGTAGCAGCCTTTTACCCTTTGCACTCATATTTTTTGGAACATATTATATGAATCTGTAAAATCTTTTTCGAATACTTCTGTTTTTATTTTTATTTTACAAACTACTTCTTACTATCGGAATTACCCGTTGCATATATCAACAGTAAAGTATGTGTGTGTCTATATATATGTTTTTAACACACACACCCCTCAGAAGTTAAATTTAAATCACACTAAAAAGTCCCGTTGATGTTCAACGGGTAATTCCTCTAGTTACTTATAATTGTCGTACAAATTCGGGACTTGATCCGAAGAACTCAGAAAAGTAACAAGAGTGGAAAGATGCACACATCATGCGTGCATACATGCGAGGCAGAGGCGTTCTTTACGATTTATGCGATCTTGCCAAAAAAGATAAATATTAATGGCTTAGTAAATGTCTAAGAACTGGTACGCCAAAGAAATATCGAATTTTTGATTCACCGATATATTTCTTAATCGGTTGTAATTAATAAAACAATGGACAATTATTTAAAAATTACCTCACTCTAATAGTAGTAACATAATCTTTATGTTCACATTCATTCCTTCGTCGTAAATTACCTATTTCTTTTCATTTACAAACGCTGTGTATACGTAAAGAAAATAGACGTATTTACGTTCATTTCATCGTCATAGATAATCCATTTCAATTTATTTATTAAATGTTGCGAAAAAAATTAAGTTAATTAGTTATTTACAGCGGATGTTGTTTAATTCAATTGCCAAGAAGATTTTTCCAAGTTCGAAGTGAATTACGACATCCTCGTTAGGTTTTCTTGAAATTGGCTACTCCTTAGATAAAAATGTACTTAACGAAACATATGCAATTTGATTAGTTCCACAAATTTAGTTTAAAGATTTATTGTTATTAATGATATTTTACGAGATATAAAGAAATGTTCATTTTTGTCACCAGTAAAGTGGAACTCCCTATTATGCTACGTGGATCATTTAACTATATCATTTTCTTATTTTGCTTACCCTTATGTCATAAATCTAATGTTCGATGGACATCCGCTCATTAGTTTTGCAGATGAAACTTGTGGACGGACGAACGGACGGGTACGACGTAACCATGAGGCATTCTTTGTTTACTTTTTGTAAATAACGCCTAAAAATTCATTTTTTTACAGTCGATTTTCAAATATGATTCGAATCATTCCACAAAATTGTTTTGAAGACAAAAATTTTATGATTTCCAGAAGAAAATCTTTCGTTGACGAGAGCAACATTTAATTGGATTGTGATAAGGGAAAACGAAGGGAGTGTGAGCGAAAGGGAGGGAGGGAGAGAGAGAGAGGGAGGGAGAGGAAGGAAGAGAGAGAGAGAAAGGTAGGAAGGAGAGCGAATGTTATTCGGCCTTAGTGCTGTTTCTGGAACCAGTTAAAAAATAAACAAATAAACAGTTGCTAAGTAGATGAATAATTACACAAGCGCTTTTCATTTCTGACGACTATAGTTTGCCGAGCATAACAGGATGGAAAAGAGGACGCGTTGTAGCGAAATCCCTGGAGCGAGCGGCGGGCGAGGTCGACGCACGTAGCGCGTAGGAGCAGTCTCTAGCAGGAGTGGCCAAACCGACTTGTTCTCGGAGCCACATACGATAATCTTCAGAAGTTCGAGAGCCGCAAGTCGTATATTCTGTCCACGTAAATTTGTGGAAAGTAAACATAACCTGTACTCGAAGCAATCCAGAGATAAAGCGTGTCCTTAGACATCCATAGCATGTATCAATTCACAATGCCATATTGTGTTCTTAAGTGAAAAGCGTATAACCAACCGTCCTTCAATATAAACATATGAGAGCCGCACATTAAGTTAAAAGAGCCGCATGCGTCTCGCGAGCCACCCTTTGCCCGCCCCTAGTCTCTAGCATTGATTAATATAGTAAAGTACGTTTATAATCTGTACTATTTTAACAATGTTCGTTAAAGGATTCCTGGGTCCTACTGTTTATTCATTATTACGACAATAGCGTTAATGCCCGTCAAATATGACGGGAATTTCAGAAAAGTATTCCAAATATATTTTATTTCGATTTGAAAAATCAGTAAGATATGCTATGATCTAGTTTGCACAATCAAATCATTGTGTTTGAAAGTTATCTTTGTTTTAATTATATTTTTAAAATAATTTTTATCAGAGAGGCCAAATGATTATCCAAATATTTGCTGAAAATAAGTGGAAAATCGAAATAATAAGATATAATGCATAAAGAAGTAGCTGAAATTTCCTTGAAATATTTGAGCAATATATAATATAAGGTATAGAATTAACTTAATAATTGAATTATTTTACTCTTATTAACGCGTAAAAATAGGATAAAATGTGAATGAACAGTCAATTTACCATCAAAAGATAAATGTGTAGTAACTTACTATGAATTAAATACTTGCATGAACTGCATTGTGTTTTAACTATATTTTAAGATCGCGATTTGGTTTTAACTACGTAGTTTTGAATTTTTCCTGAAAACTGGATTTATTTAAAGAAATTTAAATAAAAATCAGAAAATGTTATATTTTCAATCCTATTTGAAATTCGGTTCGAAATATTTGCTGTATTTTCATTTAAAGAAATCCGTTGAAAATTACGTTATATTTAGTTTTATGAATTTCCACCATTTTGCAATGGCGCATGATTCAATAGTATAACATTTTTATAATCAATTATAATTTATTATTGTTATTTTTGTACTGCAGCTCCTTTTAATACTATACAAATACTATGTCCTCTTCCTCTTTCTCCATTTCTGCTCATTCCCATCCTATTTTACTTCCTCCCTCTAATTACTTAATAGATTCAGTAAATAAGTTATACCCATGCATAAAGGTCTGATCCGTGTTAAAGCACTAAATTGGTGCATTTATTATGAGGGCAAGAATAGAATTCAACAATTGGGACAACAGTGACCCAATATAAACAAAATGTGTGAAAACGTGAAAAAATCCTATTAAAACGTAATTTTTGGAGATTTACGAATGAGATTTAAATTCTTCTCTTAGCATAACTAAGTTTAAATACCTCATCCTTGAAATATTTTTAAATGTAAACGGAAAAGGCCTGCATGTTAAGGAATGGCTTTTTGCGTGATTTATTTATGTATTGCTAATTTATAACTCCGGTAAATTATAAGATGTACTGCAAAAAAATATGAAAATAACCACATAAGTAGTAGTTAATTACCAAAAATGTCAATGTGAAGTTCACTGAAGAGAAATTTATGAAAAACACGATTTTAATTATAAAAAATTAGGACGCCTTCCCTCTCTCGTAATAAAGCATACAAACCACACTTTCCGCACGCATCTTCTAGTCTTCTAATATATCAAAATGACTTCATCGTCGTCGTCGGTGGGTGGGAAAGCGGAAATGTAATGCTATTTTTAACAAACTTCCCGATAAGCTAGAAGATTGACATTTGGTGAGAATGTTCGATTCTTAAAGTAAAAGCCAATTACGAAAATATTTTTTCCAAAATCGACCCGGGTTCGATTCCTGAGAATGATTTTCATTCCCATAAAATAACATGGAAAAATCGATATTTCGACCTGCAAGCTTATTTTCTTTTATTTATTAAAATTAAAATTCACATATTTGACCTTCAATCTCCTGACTAGGAATGCACTAAAAAAATGACAATAGTTTCTTATTCTTATCGTCTTTTATCGCCTTCGAATCGAAATCTCTCGAATTTAACGTTTAAATATCAGATTTTGACAAAATTTAGCGATTTTAAGAAGTCGCCTTGACAACCGATTGCATTGTTGAACTCGAAATCCTATTACTCTCACATAGGCTCCCGTTCCCTCCGAACCTCCATGGACCCTCCCGGCCCAATTTATAGGTATCAGAGATATATCAGAATTAGTTTTTCTTTCTCCATTTACGTAGTATAGAGAAGGTATTGTTTTCATGAAAAACTTCGAATTCGAGATTTCAACGGAAATACACGTTTTAAGTCCTCTAAACACATTTAGACTATTTTCGTGATGATGTCTGTGTGTCTGTCGGTCTGCCAGTCTGTATGTGATAGGATTTTTACTTTCTCCATATGTAGTATAGGAGAAAGTACTGTTTCTATGAACATGAAAAAATGCTCAGAAGTTGAATTGATTGTGTTACCATATGACACATAGTTTTATTCGCCGAAGACGTCTGGCGTAGTTCGTGCATCGCCGGATACTTTCAGCTAGTACAGTATAAGGACGACAATAAAATCTCGAGGTTTAACAATGACACGGTTGTCAAGCCAACATATCGTTAAAAAGCTTAAATTTTCCCAATAATAAATGTGATTTAAACGTATAACTTGATCGATTTAGAACCGTAGATGTTATTTGACTATAAAAATAAGAAACTTTATTTATTTTTCTTTAAAATGGCCCCCGTCAAAAGATCGTAGGTTAATTACTTTTAACTTAATTTTGCAAAATAAAAAAGTCTGAAAGTGAAATAAGGTATTTTTGTGCTCTCTTATGGGAATTTCTATAGAGCATTCCGGCGGACCAACGGACGGACGGACGGATGAACCAATGGACGGACGAACCAACGGACGGACGAACCAACGGACGGACGGACAGAATAAGGATATTATGTATATAATTACAATGCTTTTAGTGATGCAATTAAAACGAAATTATTTTAACTAGCGTAATTGCAAGTCAAATGTGGCGGGTAATGTCATGAGTTAATCAATTCCACTACGTTGCATATGAGCCGCATATTCCTCCCAAGTTCTTCCATCACAAAAAATGTGTAAATCGATCCCAGTTTTTAACTACGTACTGCACTGCTTCTTGACTAAACAAATTATCATAAAATTTGTTACTCCTAATTATAAACGCAAAACAATTGAATATACAGTTTCCTAGCATTGGAATTTGCACAAAACTAAATAATCTGTTCTCACACATTTTAACACTGTTTAAGAAATTCTCAAAAACCTGGTATTGTTTACGTTATCAAATTCATTACATCATTATTTACGCATATTATACAACAACGTTGCCAAAAAAACAAAGCTTTTTAAAAATGTATGTTCAGTTTGTAGGCGTTCTTTACCAGCGAAGCGGTAGTAGCGGAACGCCTTACGGGCGCGTCTCCCTTCCGCATGTTTAATCTGCGAAACTACTGGGCGGATTTTAATTGATTTATCTATTAGTGATCCTTATTAAAATCTATCGAGGAATTATGATCTTGAACTGCATCCGTCAATTAGAACTTCGACTTTATATAAACACTTAAATAATCTTATACTCGTATCGCGTTAAATGGCATCCGTAAAGCAACAATTAAATACGTTATTTAATCTCCCTATCTCTTATATGATCTGCAAGGTATAGATTGAAAATTTTATTCAAAAAAATCTCACGCGTAATTCACACATTTTGTTCAAATATATCGCTTCGTCGATTCTATAGGCAAACAAAAATTAACAAGAAGAAAATGTCATCATCATCATCATAGGTAGTCTGTCCGTAGACAGGTCCGTGATTATTCTTGGTTAAACCTGGTTCTCCGTATACTCCTATTTTCCGTTGTCCTCTTCATATCTTGATAACTCTCTTTCCCTTTCAAATCGTCTATCAGCTGAAACCGTTTCCTACCTCTTTCCCTTTTCCCATCTAGTTCTCCTTCTAACACGTCTTTAATCATACTCTCTCTCCTCAGGTAATGTCCAACCCAGTTAGCCTTCCTCTTTCTGATAGTCTGTATAATCATTCGCTTCTCTCCTATTCTTCGTAGCGTTTCATCGTTTTTCATCCTATCTGTCCATTTTATCTTCAACATTCTCCTCCAAGTCCACATTTCAAAGCTTTCCAAGTATTTGATGTAATTTTTCCTTAGCGTCCATGTTTCCGCCCCATACAATGCTATACTCCATACGTAGCATTTTATCAACTTCTTGCGGATATCATCCCTTATATTCCCTGTAAGTAGTTGTTTCTTCTCCTGAAAGCCGCTTTTGCTTTTCCTATTCTAGTTCTGATCTCATCCGTACATTTTGCTTCTCGTGTTATGATTCTTCCAAGGTATTTATATTCTGAAGCTTGTTCTAAAGGCTTTCGCCCAATACTTATGTTCAGATTCTCTTCTTTACCCGATATTCGAATGACCTTGGATTTTTCTGTATTTATTTCCACACCGTATTTTCTTCCTGTTATCACTAGTCTATTTATCATTTTTTGTAGCTCCTCTTCCTTTCTTGCTAGAAGTACTTGATCATCTGCGTATTTTACTGTTCTTATAATCCTTCCTCCAATTTTGAAATCTCCTGTGCCTTCTAAAGCTTCTTGCATTAGGCTTGCTCCATATATATTGAATAGTGTTGGCGTTAGGCAGCAGGAATTGATTCGATCGATCGAGTGTTTCTACAGAAAAATCCCGAGTATATAACTGGAAGCGCACAATCACCGAGTGGCCCCAGTGTTTTCAAACCGAGTGGCCCCAGTGTTCTCAAACCGAGTGGCCCCAGTGTTCTCAAACCGAGTGGCCCCAGTGTTCTCAAACCGAGTGGCCCCAGTGTTCTCAAACCGAGTGGCCCCAGTGTACTCAAACCGAGTGGCCCCAGTGTTCTCAAACCGAGTGGCCCCAGTGTTCTCAAACCGAGTGGCCCCAGTGTTCTCAAACCGAGTGGCCCCAGTGTTCTCAAACCGAGTGGCCCCAGTGTTCTCAAACCGAGTGGCCCCAGTGTTCTCAAACCGAGTGGCCCCAGTGTTCTCAAACCGAGTGGCCCCAGTGTTCTCAAACCGAGTGGCCCCAGTGTTCTAAAAACCGAGTGTCCCCAGTGTTCTCAAACCGAGTGGCCCCAGTGTTCTCAAACCGAGTGGCCCCAGTGTTCTCAAACCGAGTGGCCCCAGTGTTCTCAAACCGAGTGGCCCCAGTGTTCTCAAACCGAGTGGCCCCAGTGTTCTCAAACCGAGTGGCCCCAATGTTCTCAAACCGAGTGGCCCCAGTGTTCTCAAACCGAGTGGCCCCAGTGTTCTCAAACCGAGTGGCCCCAATGTTCTCAAACCGAGTGGCCCCAGTGTTCTCAAACCGAGTGGCCCCAGTGTTCTCAAACCGAGTGGCCCCAGTGTTCTCAAACCGAGTGGCCCCAGTGTTCTCAAACCGAGTGGCCCCAGTGTTCTCAAACCGAGTGGCCCCAGTGTTCTCAAACCGAGTGGCCCCAGTGTTCTCAAACCGAGTGGCCCCAGTGTTCTCTTAGTAGCCCCATACCGTGCTTCTACGCTGCCTGTGTTCAGTGGCCCCAGTGTTTCCACAGAAAATTCCCGAGTGTCGTAAAAACATCGCGACGATGAGTGCGCCTTATAATTACCCCCTTTCCGCGCCTAAAGAGCGCATGAAATGACGTCCCCAGACCAAGGCGCGATACAGCCGTATGCGGCTTCCACTCCAATCCCATCTACTTCTCCAACGTATATTCCTTGGTATGCTCCCACCAACTTTAATCCATACCTCGAGCCAAATTACGGCCCACCTAATCCCCTTCAACCATATGTTTCACCCAACAACATCCCTACTTCATTCCCTTAACCTCCTCAAACAATATCAGCGTCGCAAATGCCACAGTTTACCATTCCTGCCACCTATGCAGCGGTAGTTAGCCGCCATCAATCTCCTATCACCACAGTCACCTCAACTAGAATCACACCAATCCTGTCGCCCCGCCCTGCGGATCCACCCAACCACCTAAATTTAACCTCATCAGCAGACCGCATAGCCTATCTCTTCGCATGTGCTCGCAGACGTCTTAGAACCAACAACTTAGCAGTCACGATGACACCAACTGGACTAACCGTCGTCCCTCACATCTACACGAACGCCGTGAGTAACACCCACCCTCATTCGGTCGAAAGTGTTCAAACCTCCACTACCTTAGTCTCTTGTGATAACCGAAATACTGATGTAAATATAGCTTCAAATCACAGCCAGCCCAGAATAACCAGTTCGCAAAAAGTAAATCCTACCCCCTCCACTAGTGTTAATAATAATGATAATGTTGAAATTTTTGTAAATATCTTAGATAAAAATTCAGTAATAACTAAAGGTAATAATTGTAGCCCAGCCAGAGAAACCCGCTCCAAAAAATCCAAACCCACATCATCCAATCACCCTAGCCCTAACGCCTCCCCCTCCCCAACTGAAGTCACCACCTCCAACCGCTTCCAACTCCTAGACCCCGACCCCGATTCCTCAGGCAGAGAGGAATCTAACTCGGACTCAAATCCAAATTCTGCTCCAAATCCATCCAATTCCTCAGATATCGAGGAATCCCACCCCCCCCCCCTCCAAGTCATCTATCCCCCCAACCACAAACCCCAAGCCCACCGAACTCCAACTCTATTTATAGAGTATACATTTCCTTCTTGTTCAATTCAATTAAATATGACTGGCAAAAATTAATTACTGATGTCAATTTTTAGTCGTTTTTCTAGATTAAAGTCTAAACTTATTGCTGAAAAATATTAAGGTACATTCATTGGTGTAAGTTCCTTCAATGGCGTCTTCTAGTAGAATGGTGATAACTGTATTTGATCATGCCCCGATAAATCCCTTCAAAGCATTTATTACGAGGAAAAGTAATTCTGCGGCGGCGTAGAAAAAATTCTCATAAAAAATTAAGTATATAGAGTGTTTGATAGAAATTGTTATCAATCAAAAATGGAAAATTCATGTGTACATGGTTGCATAACTTACACATATACTCAAAACAGCGGCGAAGCCCTTGTCATCCGTGTGTAGACAACCGCACTAATAGGTCATCAGACAGGAAACAAGAAAGGGAAATTTAGAAGCCTTCATTTATATATTTTGTGCTTATTTTATACATATTTTCCTCTTGACATTGCACATTAATTTTTACACGTTTCTTTAATTATAATACATACATAGACAACATGAATATTCGTTCTAGCGATTTGAGCCGTGCGAAGTGATGGTGGTAAAAGAAACGTTAGATCTGTAATTATATACGATTAAGGTGTACTCTTTGACAATATTGTGATATTTCTAAATCAAATATACGATACGGGGATTAAACGGTAGACATCTGCTAACGGATGTCAATCATTATGGCGAAACCACCAAGCAATTAATGCTCTCGATACAAATATTTTGTTTGGGTGGTGCCGTCTAAGAGCCGTCTTGTCGTGTGAAAGAGGAGTGAGGGGAGGGGTGGCGAACGAAACAGAAGAGTTCGGCATTAAGGAGGGAGCAGAAGAAAGGGAGAGGGGGGAGTGGAGGAAAGATGACGTCGCCGGTGGGCGTCTACCGCGCAAGGTTTTCGATGTTTTTCGAGTCGACCGTTGGCGTTCCTGCGCATTCAGCATAAACGCCGTCGCGCTTCACTTTTCCGACGCATTCTCTCCCTCTCTCTCTTCCTCCGACTCCTTCCCCCCCACCCGTCTCTTCCCCCTTCTCGAAGTATTCCGAACCCTTCCTTCGAGACCACAGGCGATTTCCAGAGACTGCGAGAGAGTATTTCATCTTGGGCGCGAAAGCGTCGAACGCCTTAGGGAGTCGGTAGGCATCGCGTCCAGACATGTCTCGAACGGCGATCCTCGGTCATTGCGACATCTGCGAAATAGCAACTTCCTATTCCAATTTCGGCGTATACACGTGCATACAGTGCCAGCGCTTCATCTGCGAATCCCTCGAACAGAATACGATTTACAGATGCTTGGGCAACCGTAACTGTGCTGTCGGAGTATACTCGTACACCAGGGAATGGTGTCAGTACTGCTGGTTTATGAAATGCTTGGCGTGCTGGAAGGTGGCCGAAAGAAACCCGAGACTAATGTTCTGGGAACCGTTGAACCTGCACCTATTATGTTGGAGGTCCCAGATATCCCGAATGAAGACGCTGGCCAACAAGATGAATAGATCGTCGCGGGAAGTGGGCGAATCTTATATAAGGAAGCCGTTGGCCGCGGCTATGATAAAACTAAAGGACCCGATGTGGTCTGTTCCACAGGTGGATTTCGCCCGATCGGTCCGGGAATTGGCAGGCCTATTGTCAGACGAAGAGGAAGACGAACCTCTCTTCCACTTCGATCTTGAGGCCAGTGAGCTCGAGTATGGAGGTATGAAAAATGTGGAACGTGAATAGTGTACTGTAATGGTAAAAATTATTTGATAAGAGTGCAAATGAAGAGTGAGATAATGAGTTCAAGCGGATTTGTTAAGTGCCTAAACAAAGTCAATATTTTTGATATTTTTCGTGCTGAAATCTGCATAGTGTCTAAACAAAGTAAATATTGCATTAAAGTGTCACGTGTAGAGATGATATTTACTATATTCAGTTTTCGTGGTTAAGAAGCGATTTAAAGATTTCGTATTGTGTTTAAGAATTTACTCAACGGTATTATTAGAGTTCCTAAGACTTTGATTAACAAAAGCCAAAATTCTTACAAGGCTGAGATTCAGTCAATTTGTGTTGAATCAATGTCCATGTAATCGTTTCCTATTGTAAATCAAATAAAGATGTTCGTAAATCAATTTTTAACTGTTTTAATGCTGATATTCTTGTTCTATCCTTTGTGAGTTATCAAATGAAACGGAATTTGTGATCTGATGTGTGTTTGTGTATATATACGCATACATACATATACAGTAGTACCTTGCTTTACGTGACAGATAACTTCCTGAAAAATTCGCGTTAAACGAAATTCGCGCAAAATGGGGTCTTTATGTCAAAGAGGATAGGTTCCATGGACGCGAAAACTAAAGTGAAATATTTATAAAAATACGCCGTTAACTTGAAAAAAACCTAATACTATATAATGTAATGTTAGTGCACAAGCCAGTAATATATATGTACATATGTATTAAGGAAATTAATACAACGTATGCACTTAAAGAAGATCCACTTTATTTTTTTAAATGTCTTTTAACTTTTTTCTTTCAATATATCTCGCCCTATTTTTGATACGAGATTGCGAATATTTCTAAGTAATAAAATGTTTTGATTTTGCTTCTGGTTTTTGAGTCAATCAGTACATTTTGAGAGCGTGTCTTCAGCTTCCCGGTGATTTATAATAGAATTTTAAGGATCGTCAGCATCAGAAGGTCCATCAGAATCCTCTGTTTTTTCTTACCCCATGTTCATCACACCTAGCGACGATTTCATAATCATTTAGAAGGTCATATCCATATTATCCATTGCTAGCCAGTTATTCCTGTCACTTTCTTGGGGTTCATCAAAGCCGTGAATATTTGGTAAAATGTGTATAAGTTTAGAATTCGTGAGCAAATTTTCATGACTTCCCTCCAGCATCGTTGAAGAGTTTGGACAGGGACATTATTCCAAACATCTGCAATGTTGTGTATCGAATCATTTATTGTGTATTTTTTCCAACAAGCTTGAACATCGTCATCACTTTCGCAAATAAGATTCTGAATGAAAGTCTTCCGATAACGGCGCATTAAGCTTTATATCACTCCTTGATCCATTGGTCGGATTAATGATGTAGTGTTTGCTGGGAGGAAATGGCGAGTTATATTTCTGTCTTGAGATTCCAGATCGTCGATAGTGTGCCTCGGTGTGTTGTCAAGCAATAACATTGTTTTTTTTCTGGCAAACCTTTGTTTCTAAGGTGGGACTTAATCCCAGGCACAAAAATGTTGCTGTGTTGATCTAAAAAAATGGTATATAATATATAATACTCTTCTGTGCAAAACAATGCGCTGGTAACAAATTCGTGTTGTTTTTAGGTATTCTAGATTTTTTTACCTTTTCCAATTACAAGTAGAGGAAGTCTATGATTACTACTAACACTAGAACAGGTCATTATTGTGATTCTTTCCTTCCGTGTTTTATATCCTGAGGCTGAGGTTTCTTAAGTAGACGCGAGTGTTATTTCTGGAAGAGCCTTCCAATTTAAGCCGGTTTTGCCACAGTTATACAATGTTCACGAGTTTATCCACTACTCTTTATTTGAGAAACCAATTTCTTAATGTTGCCTGATGCTGCTGTGCTATCTGCACTAAGCTTTTCACTTTCAATGGACAGTCGTCGAATTCCGAGTCGAGTTTTAAACTTGTCCAACCACCCTAAACTTGCTTTAAAAGGTGGATCACCATTCAGTTTTGCATTCATAGCAAGGGTATTTTGTGTTATTAGATTAATATTAGAGGAATTCCTTGACTCAGTTGTTGAGCGAACCATCGAAACATTGCAATATCGAGTTGGTTCTGAGTGGCATATTTCATTGTTTTCCTTCGAGTAACATTGTAATCATTCACCTCAATTTTGCTTACGAAGTCCACAATTTTGTCATCATCCCGCTTTCGGTCGTAAATGGTGGTTCTTGCAACACTGTAAATTTTTGGTAATCTGGAGGCACTTTCACCTTTCCTTATGTTGAACGATATCGAACTTTTGTATTAAGTCTAAAGATACGCGTTTACGACATTTTTTTGTAGCACATATAAGCGTACCGCACAGGTTGAGGTTTCAAAACTGACTGAAGATTTGAAGTGACATACGGAAACAATAGGGGAAGTTAATTCCGAGAATTGTTTATGTGTGCGAACATATGTGGTGTTTCGAGAACCGTTTGCGAGAAGTGAACACGAATTTTTTCTATCAATGATTAAATTAATGCCATTTACAAGTAAAAATAACTTAACAGATATTTCTCATGGATTAATGTAGTTCTTAGTACTACGAATGTATGCTCTAATTTAAAAACAAAAATCTAGCGGGGCGACGGTTAACGGAAGGTGACGGATGAAAGGGTGACTGAAAACAAGGTTCTACTGTGTGTATATATAATATACTTATGGAAAAGGAAAGGTAAATAGGGTACACCAATGGCAACAAGTCTCTCTCATGTGCTGACGAAGGGATTACCCCCGAAAGCTACAATGTACGTGTGTAAATGCGTCTCTCCGACACACCAGCGGATCTCCTATTGGTAAGTGTTCACTGGTCTTCCTTACCGCAACAATATATCTTGAGGAAAAGGAAAGGTAGTGATAACGGAGGCAACAAGGTGTTGGAGGGAGCCCAGCGGACACTTACCAAGTGGGCGAGCCGCTGGGTGTGTCGAAGTAACATGTACAAACGCAGAAAAAACGGAAGTCTTTCAGGCTTAAGTCCTTCTTCAGCGACGGAGAGAGAGTAACTAAATGTAAGTGACACACTGGGTGGGGGTGTGAGGATGACAGGGTAATATGAGGAGTTTGGTGATTGGAGGAGACAGGGGAGGGGTGGATAGCCAATTAGGTTAGCGGAGGTTAAGGCCAGGGGAGGAGAAAGAGTCGAGAAGATGTGTGTGGACTAGTTCCCACTGTCGGAGAAGGGGAGCGAGGATGTCGTCAGGTAAGGCGCGAATGACTCTTAAAATATAGCAACTATTGAAGGAATCATTGTGGGCATTGGCGTGTGATACAACTGGAAGGGGACGCCTGTGATTGACGCTATTCCGGTTGCCGTTCATACGGATGTTTACAGGGCTGCTGGCGAGACCAACGTAAAATGTGGTACATAGGGTGCAGATGAAGATGTAAATGACGTCGCGGGAGGTGCAATTGCTTCTGGAGGTGATGGAGTATGTAGGTCAGCGTTTCCCAACCGGTGGTTCGCGTACCCCTAGGAGTTCGAAAGAAGATGAGGGTAGGTGGAATGGGCAAGTGAGGAAGCGAGGCTTGCCGCAGGGGCAAGTGGCGGGGTGGATGTGGGTGGTTCATTCTTCTACAGGATATTTCCTAAATTGGGGGAACGGCGGGAGGAGAGGTTGAGGAGATTAGTGAAGAGGGTCTGGTGGGAGGTAGAGGTAGGAATTCGATGGGTAGCATAGAGGATTAACTTGAGGACCTCGTGAATACTAGAGTGAAAAATTGTGGTTAGAGTGAGTGGAGGGGTGGATGCATGGATAGATCAGCTATGTTTTCTAGTTTTCCCCCGATATACGGGGGTTTTCCACTCGTAGGGAATAACTACAGTGAGTCCGCTCTTCTATCATCGTTGCGCAGGGGCCATTCCCCCTATGTTTTTCTCCTCTTGCGCGGTGGAAGGTCCTCGTCCTTGCCAGTCGCAGCTCTTGGGTGCTTCTGGAGGTCCCAGGGCCTTACTTGAGTCTCGCCGATGGCCTTCAGGTGCTCCGATGTCTTGCGCCGGAGGCCATCAAAGAAGTCGACGGCGCGGTTCTGGAGAATGTCCTCGATTGGGCTTGTGTCTGCTTTGGCTAGGAGTGTGGTGGAGTTCACGCCACTGGCTACAGGAAAAATGAATCGCAGCGTCTGCCACTGAAACACTTCGAGTCTGCGAAGTTGGGTCGCGTTGATCTTTCCGCTCTAAACCAGGAAGGCGTAAGCAATGGAGGGGAGGATGATCGCCTTGTAGAGGTAAAGCCGTAGTTTCTCCGAGGCCACTTATGCCGCAGGATTGGAGCAAGCGAGGATCGGGCGGCGTTGGCTTTCCTTATGATGTTTCCCGTGTTCTGGTGAAAATTCAGTTACCTATCCAGGATGACGCCCAGATAGGTCGCCTTGTCCTTGAAGCCGACAGACGTTCCCTTCACCAAGAGGTCGGTCGGCGTTGAGTCGGTATCTCGGTGGTGAAACACCGCCGCTTGGGTCTTTGTGGTATTCAGCTGGATCCGCCATCTCCGGTACCAGGCCGTCCCCTTGTCAGTGGCTCGCTGTAGGAATTTCTTGGCCTGCTCGAGTTGGTTGGAGCGGGCCAAGATTGCAGCATCGTCAGCGTAGAGGGCTGTGATCGTGTTCCATCCCAGATCCCTTGGAATGTCAGCGGTGAATATATTGAAGAGGACCGGTGCCAGAACCGATCCCTGCGGGACGCCGGCCTCGATCGTCCTTACTTCAGAGTGGGCGGTCTTCCATCACACACGGAAAGTCCGTCCGTGCAGGTAAGATCTGAGCAGCCTCTGTTGCCAGCCGGGGAAGTTCCATTTTTGGAGTTTATGAAGAAGTCTCGTGTGCCAGACGCGGTCAAAAGCCTTTGAGATATCGTAAAAGGCCGCCACCGTGTATCACTTCAGGTTGAAGGATTCTGCGATGAAGTCCCACACCCTCATCAGTTGATGCGTGGTGGAGTGCTCCGCCCTGAATCCGTGCTACTCCAGGGGTAGAATGGAGCGGTGTTCGGTATGCTGCAGGATGTGCGGAAGGATCAGTCTCTCGAGGGCCTTTTCTAGACCGCACAGCAGAGAGATGGGCCGGTAGGAGTCAGGACGGGACGGGGTCTTTCCGGGCTTGGGAAGGCATATCACCGTGGCTTTCTTCCAGGCCAATGGGAAGTGCCCCAGTTTCAAGGAGGCATTTGCGATGGCGGTCAACAATTCCCCCGCTAGAAGAGGCAGCTGCTTCAGGACTTCGTTGGGAAGGTTGTCAGGGCCCGCCGCTTTCCGAAGTGGGAGAGCTCTGATGACTGAGGCGATGTCTTTGATGGAGAAGACCGGCGACTCCTCTCCGACGTTATCTGGGTCCGGTAGCTCATCTGGCCCGTCTATGGTGGTGTTCGGGTAAGGAGGATTCGGCCGGAAGGAGGATTCAAGGTGATCCGCAAAGAATTCTGCCTTCTCCAACATGCTGCAAGCTGGTCCGCTGGGTGTGATGAGCAGTGGGTCGCGTGCAAGGAGGGTGCGCAGGGCGCGCGCCATTCGCCAGACGGATCTGTCTTGGAGGTTCAGGTTTCTGATCCTGCTGTCTCAATTGTTCTGCTTGAAGCGAAAGACTTTGTCTCGAATGGCATGCTGCATTGCGTTCAGCCGTCGCTTCAGCTCCGGGGTCCCAAGTCGTTGAAACTGCCGCCTGAGTCTGTTTTTTGATCGTATGTCGTTCCTGATCGGAGGCGGTAGGCCCAAGTGGTCCGGGGGCCTGGAGGGGCGCTTGATGGTCGACGCCTCCAGAGCTGCGTCTATTTTGGCAGTGAGACTGTCCAAAGCGCAGTCAATGTCAGCTGTCGTCTCAATGGGAGTTGGTGACTCGGGGATGGAATCCGCAAGAACTTTGCGGAGCATTTCCCAGTCGGCCGAGCACAGATCTCGGAAGCTACTTAACGAGGTTGTTCGCAGCTGGAAGCCCAGGTGGACAATCACGGGATTGTGATCACTCGTCAGGCATGGCAGGCTGTAAAGGTTGACTGAGGTCGGAATGTCGCGGAAGAGAAGGATGTCTAGGACGTCGCAGTCTCCTGTGTGATTGTATCTGGCGGGCTCTGCGGGATCTGCAACCTTTATGCTACTATCATCCGCCCAGGAGCGGAGGAGGCGTCCTTTAAGGTTGCGGATTTTGGAGAACCAGGAGAAGTCCTTGCTTGGACAAAACCGACTAGAAAAAACGAAAATCTTCAAAAAGTGCAACAATGCGGCCGCTAAAAATTCGCAATTTTTTAAACAAATTTTCATGGTTTATGTATTTCCGCATGTGCTACGGAGTTAAATTTTTTTTTGTAAGTATAATTCGTAAAAAAAACGAAATAGGGATTATACAAAGTTTGATATTTTAGTTCTTTGGCCGTTAAAAATTCTTAAATTTTAAACAATTGGATAACTGTTTAGGTACTACGGGATAAGCTAGGAAGCTGAAATTTTCAAGTTATTTACAGAGTAGTGAATTTGCACAAATAAACATTTCAATTGTTCCATATATGAAATGAGGCGGCCGTTAAAAATTATTTAAATTTAAACAACTAGAAAAATTTTATTATACTTCTAGAAATGCTACAACTTTAAAATTTAGCTAAAATACGTAGCATTAGTACCCCATAATGGAGGAAATATAAAATTTTTAACATTGCAATATTTGGGGATTTTTAAATCTATTATTTTTACATGTAGGAAAAAGAAAAATCGCTGCGAGGTTGAAATCTTTAGAATAAAAAGAATATTTGTAATGATAAAAAGTCTGTCTGAAAAATGAATGTTTTTTCAAGGTGAGATGAAATGCTTGCAGTATGCAAGCACCTACTACTAGTATGTTATATCCACCTCTGTAAGAGTCGTCGATATCATTCTATATAGACGATCCTTACAGAGGAGGAGGAGGAGGAGGATATCATTATATATAGACGTTCCTAAACATTAGTATCCTCCTGTTATAGATGTTATATCCTCCTCCTCCTCCTCTGTAAGGAACGTCTATATCTTTATACTTGTAGTTGGTGCTTGCATGCTGCAAGCATTTCATCTCAACATAAAAAAACATTCATAATTCATCTTTCATCATTACACATATATTTTTAATTCTAAATATTTCACCTCCGCAGCGATTTTCGTTTTTCCCACATGTATAAATAATTGTTTAAAACAATCCCCTGATGTTGCAATTTTAAAAATTTTACACTTTCATCATTATGGGGTACTTATGCTACACATTTTAGCCAAATTTTTAAGTTGTAGCACTTTTAGAAGTAAAAATAATATTTTTCTAATTGTTTAAATTTAAATAATTTTTTACGGCCGCCGCAATTCATATATGGTAAAATTGAAATGTTTATTTGTGCAAATTCACGACTCTGTAAATAATTTGAAAATTTCAGCTTCCTAGCTTATCCCGTAGTACCTAAGAAGTTATCCATTTGTTTAAATTTTAAGAATTTTTAACTGCCAAACAAACTAAAATATTAAAATTTGTATAATCCCTGTTTCGTTTTTTTAAGAATTCTACTTATAAAAATAATTTCGACTCCGTTGCACATTCGGAAATATATAAACCTTGAAAATTTGTTTAAACAATTGCGAATTTTAAGCGGCCGCATTGTTTCACTTATTAAAGATTTTCACTTTTTCTAGTCGGTTTTGCAAAAAATCCTACCTAAGAAAAAAATTTCGAATCTCCAGCACATCTGGAAGTGCCTAAACATTAGTATCCTCCTGTTATATATATGTTACTAGCAGAAGGTGCTTGCATACTTCAAGCATTTCATCTCACCTTGAAAAAAAAAACACTCATTTTTCAGACAGATATTTCATCATTACAAATATTCAATTAATTCTAAAGATTTCACCTCCGCAGCGATTATCGTTTTCCCACATGTAAAAATAATAGTTTAAAACAATCCCCAAATGTTGCAGTATTATACATTTTACACTTTCTCCATTATGGGGTACTAATGCTACACATTTGAGCCAAATTTTAAAGTTGTAGCACATCTAGAAGTAAAATAATATTATTCTAATTTCTTTAAATTTAGACATTTTTAACTGTCACTGAAATATATGCATGGAGAGATTTAAATGTTTATTTGTGCAAATACACTGTTCTGTAAATAATTTGAAAATTGCAGCTTCCTAGCTTATCCCGTAGCACTTAAAAATTATTAAACTTTAATGTTCAAATGGGGTTAAAAAACCCCTTAAATTCACAATTTTAAAATTTTCGATTTTTATAGTTGGTTATAAGAAATGTTATATAATGTTGCAAAATTTGAGCTTCCTAAACTTATTAGATTGGTCTACACACTGGATTCCGTTTTCCCAGGCTAACTTATGGGAGATATTCCGGGGTATCTGGAGTCGAACCCAAGACACTGTACGCAACAATGACAATAATTCCTAATAGATATTGCGGCCATCTAGCAACACTGAGAATTTCATTTTTCTAGCTTACCGGCTAGTGCCCATAATTAATTTACAAAATTGGCGCAATGCTTTTCTTATGGGAAAAAACGCAAATTTCGGAATTTCTGGAGTCAAACTCATGTCACTTAGGTAAGAAGTCTCATTTTATGTGAAGGTTTCTTGATCATATCTACAAAAACCAAAACTTTCAGAACTCTAGCTCTTTTAGTTTGGGCTGGACATTAGTATCCTCATGTTATCATTATTTATCGACGACTCTGACAGAGGAGGAGGATATAACATTTATATAACATATAGGAGGATACTAATGTTTAGGCACTTCCAGATGAGCTGGAGATTCGAAATTTTTTTCTTAGGTAGGATTTTGTGCAAAACCGACTAGAAAAAAACGAAAATCTTTAAAAAGTGCAACAATGCGGCCGCTAAAAATTCTCAATTGTTTAAACAAATTTTCAAGGTTTATGTATTTCCGAATGAGCCACGGAGTTGAATTTTTTTTTATAAGTAGGATTCTTAAAAAAACGAAATATTGATTATACAAATTTTGATATTTTAATTTATTTGGCAGTTAAAAATTCTTAAAATTTAAACAAATAGATAGCTGTTTAGGTACTATGGGATGAGCTAGGAAGCTGAAATTTTCAAGTTATTTACAGAGTAGTAAATTTACGCAAATAAACATTTCAATTTTACCATATATTTATTGCGGCGGCCGTTAAAAATTATTTAAATTTAAACAATTAGAAAAATATTATTTTATTTCTAGAAGTGCTACAACTTTAAAATTTGGCTAAAGTGTGTAGCATTAGTACCCTATAATGAAGATAGTGTTAGATCTTTAAAATTTTAACATTTGGGGATTGTTTTTAACTATTATTTTTACATGTGGGAAAAACAAAAATCGCTGCGGAGGTGAAATCTTTTGAATTAAAAGACTATTTGTAATGATGAAATTTCTGTCTGAAAAATGAATTTTCTTTTAATGTGAGATGAAATGCTTGCAGTATGCAAGCACCAACTACTAGTTATTCTATATAGACGTATGTTATATCTATCCTCCTCTGTGAAATGTTTTAATTAATAGAATATTTGTAATGATGAAATGTCTTTCTGAAAAATGAATGTTTTTTCAAGGTGAGATGAAATACTTGCAGTATGCAAGCATCAACTACTAGTATGTTATATCCTCCTCTGTAAGAGTCGTCGATATATAATGATGTTATATCCTTCTCCCCTCCCTAAGGACTGCATAACCTTACAGAGGTGGGAGGGTGTGTGTACTCTTACGAACCAAAGAGCTATGTCGGCAGGAGATAATTCTCCTGGTAGGACCATCCAAGCCGGAAAGGTCTGAGGAAAAGAGTCAGACTAAGAAGCAGTCTTGGGGGTTTTACATCCCCCTGTGCAAGGGCAGCAGCTTGCACAGTAACTCTGTAGGTGGTGATCATGTGGAACTGAACAGCTACAGATGGGTAATCACTCTGTGAAACTGCGATGAGGAAAGCAAGTGGTAACTACATCATTATATTTCCCATGATAGGCTGAAAAGCTGAAAATACCTCTATGGATCTTTCTGGGGTAAAATATTCCGGAGGTAAAATAGTCCCCCAATCGGATCTCCGGGTGGGGACTACCCTAGGGGATGCACAGAGGAAATGTAACATTAATAAGAAAGCAAGTAGTGAGAAATTAAGAATAGGCACATGGAATGTTAGGACTATGAATTCAGGGGGTAAACTAGAGAACTTAAAAAGGGAAATGTGAAGGAATAATGTAGGTATAGTAGATCTTAGTGAAGTTCGGTGGGAAGGAGAGGGCGAGATAAATTCAGACGAATTTAAGATTATTTACTCGGGAGGAGAGAAAAAGGAAAGGGGAGTGGGGATTATAATGAGAAAAGAGATAGCTGAAAGAATTAGCAAGGTATTGACAGTTAATGATAGATTAATAGCCGTAAAACTTCAGATGGAGCCAGTGGAAATGCTTATAATTCAAGTGTATATGCCAACAACTAATGCTGGCGACGACGAAGTAGATGAAATCTATGAACAGATTATGAAGATATTGGAGGAGGAGGGAAAAGGAAGGATCACCACCATAATAATGGGACATTGGAACAGTGTAGTCGGAGAGGGACAGGAAGATAACTTATTGTTAGTGGGAAAATATGGACTAGGGAAAAAAATGAAAGAGGGGAGAAACTTGTGGAATTCTGCCATAGAAATAGATTGATTTAACTAATACATGTTTTAAGCATCACCAGCGGAGACGTTACACATGGAGAAGCCCGGGAGACCAGAGACGATACCAGATAGATTACATACTAGTCAATGAAAGATTTAGAAATAGCATTAAAAATGTGAAAACACTACCAGGGGCAGATATCGATTCTGACCACAACCTTTTGGTGGCAAATATACAATGTAGACTGAAGAGCGTTAAGAGAAACATAAGAGTTAACAAGAAATGGAACTTAGAGGAACTCCTTAAAAACAAGGAGGCTATCATGACTGAGCTGGAGGAAAGGTTGGGGGAGAGAGCTGAAGAAAATAGGAAGAATGTAGATGAGGAGTGGAGATACATCCATAGCAACATTAAAGATGTAATGGAAAAGAAGGTAGGAAAGATAACGGGTGAAAGAAACAAAAAACCCTGGATCACAGCAGCCATGCTGCAAAAAATGGAAGAGCGGAGAAAGTGGAAGAACATAAACACTGAAGAAGGCCAAAGAAAGTACAAGGAGTTAAATAATGCTTTAAGAAGGGAAACAGATAAAGCCAGAGAACAGTGGATAAATGAGAAATGCGAGGAGATTGTCGAGTGTGAAAGAATTTGTAGAACAGACCTCATGTTTAGCAAAGCTAGGGAACTATTTAAGAAAAAGGCAAGAAAGATAGGACGTAAAGGAATCATGAACAAAAGTGGTAAAATAGTATCGGAGCCAGACAATGTAAAGAATGTCTGGAAAGAATACATTGAGGTTCTGTATGACAAAGAAGGAAAGCCAAGAAATATTGAATTAAATGAAGAAGAGGATGTGGAAGAAGATCAGCTAGGACCAAGTATTCTCGAGTCTGAAGTTAAAAGAGCAATTGATGACATGAAAAGAAGGAAGACTGTTGGGAGTGATGATATACCCGTGGACGTTCTTAAGGTTTTGGGGTCTAAAGCAGTTAAGCAACTCACAAAATTTTTTAACCAAGTATATGATACTGGCATATGGCCTGAAGATTTTTTAGATGTTGTGATGGTACCACTGGAGAAAAAGAACAATGCAAAATGTTGTAAGGATTACAGAACTATTAGTTTAATTTCTCATACAGCTTAAGTTCTAACCGAATAATAACCAAAAGAATTGAAGGTAAAATACAAAAGGAGCTGCAAGATAATCAGTTTGGTTTTAGAAGAGGAAGGGGGACTAGAGATGCTTCAATAGGGATGGGAGTGAGGCAGGGATGTCCTATTTCACCAGCGATATTTAATATTTATGCAGAAACAATAACAGAAGAAGCGTTGATGGAAGAGAAAGGATTTAAGATAGGAGGTGAAAGTATTACCACCATTAAATACGCAGATGATCAGGGCTTAATAGCAGAAGGCGAGAAAGAGCTTCAGAGGATGACAGACAGACTAGTGGAGGTTGGCCAACAATATGGAATGAAGATCAATACAGAAAAAACGAAAGTCATGGTGGTTTCAAAGGAACATAAAGAATTAAATATAATGGTAAATGGCCAAAAATTGGAACAAGTAAGTAGTTTCAAATATCTCGGCAGTATTTTAGCGCAGGATGGAAGTAGTACACAGGACATCAGAAGTAGGATTGCAATGGCCAAAGCAGCATTTAACGAGAAGAAGGAGCTTCTCACAAGCAAGAAAATAAATTTAGAAACAAGGAAGAAATTAGCAAAATGCTACATATTGAGCATAGCTCTTTATGGTGCAGAGACGTGGACGGTAAGGAGAAAGGAGAAAAAATATTTAGAAAGTTTTGAGAGGTGGGTATGGAGAAGGTTGATAAAAGTGAAATGGACAGAGAGGAAGAGAAACGAAGAAGTATTAGAAATGGTGGGAAACGAAAGGATGCTAATAAAAACAATCAAGAAAAGAAAAGGAAATTGGATATGGAACATATTGAGAAGGCAGTGTTTACAAAGGACGATCTTAGAAGGAAAAATTAGTGGAAGAAGAGGAAGAGGGAGAAAAAGAATAGGAATATTAGATAATATAAAGCAGGGATATAATACTTATAGAGGTATACAAGAGGCTTCTAGGGAGAGAGAGAAATGGAGGCAGCGATTCAGTTAAAACCTGTCTTCGGACAGAAGCATGATGATGATGATGATATCCTTCTCCTCCTCCTCCTATGTAAGAGTCGTCGATATATAATGATAGGAGGATACTAATGTTTAGGCACTTCCAGATGAGCTGGAGATTCGAAATTTTTTTCTTAGGTAGGATTTTGTGCAAAACCGACTAGAAAATACGAAAATCTTCAAAAAGTGCAACAATGCGGCCGCTAAAAATTCGCAATTGTTTAAACAAATTCATGGTTTATGTATTTCCACATGTGCTACGAAGTTGAAATTTTTTTTGTAAGTAGAATTCTTAAAAAAACGATATAGGGATTATACAAATTTTGATATTTTAATTTGTTTGGCAGTTAAAAATTCTAAAATTTTAAACTAATGGATAACTGTTTCGGTACTACGGAATGAGCTAGGTAGCTGAAATTTTCAAATTATTTACGGAGTAGTAAATTTACGCAAATAAACATTTCAATTTTACCATATATTAATTGTAGCGAGTCCGTTAAAAGTTATTTAAATTTAAAAAATTAGAAAAATATTATTTTACTTCTAGAAATGCTACAACTTTAAAATTTGGCTAAAATGTGTAGCATTAGTACCCCATAATGGAAAAGTGTAAAATTTTCAAAATTGCAACATTTGGGGATTTTTTTAAACTATTATTTTTACATGTGGGAAGAACGAAAATCTCTGTGGAGTTGAAATCTTTAGAATTAAAAGAATATTTGTAATGATGAAATGCCTGTCTGAAAAATGAATGTTTTTTCAAGGTGAGATGAAATGCTTGCAGTTTCAAGCACCAACTACTAGTATGTTATATCCTCCTCCTCCTCTGTAAGGAACGTCTATATAGAATGATAGCATATAGGAGTATACTAATGTCCAGCCCAAACTACAAACGTTTTAGGTTTTGTAGATATGACGGAGAAACTTTCAGATAAAATGAGATTTGTCACCTAAGTGACATGAGTTCGACTCCAGAAATTCCGAAATTTGCGTTTTTTCCCATAAGAAAAGCATTGCGTCATTTTTGTAAATTAATTATGGGCACTTGCCGGTAAGCTAGAAAAATGAAATTTTCAGTGTTGCTAGAAGGCCGCAATATATATTAGGAATTATTATCACTTTTGCTTTCAGTGTCTTGGGTTCGACTCCAGAGACCCCGGAATATCTCCCATAAGTTCGCATGGGAAAACGCAATCCAGTGTGTAGACCAATCTAATAAGTTTAGGAAGCTGAAATTTCGCAAGATTATCGAACTTTTCTCATAACCAACTATGAAAATCGAAAATTTCAAAATTGTAAGTTTTAAGGGTTGTTTTAACCCCATTTGAACATTAAAGTTTAATAATTTTTTAGGTACAACGGGATGAGCTAGGAAGCTGCAATTTTCAAATTATATATATGAATTGCGGCGGCCGTTAAAAATTATTTAAATTTAAACAATTAGAAAAATATTATTTTACTTCTAGAAGTGCTACAACTTTAAAATTTGGCTGAAATGTGTAGCATTATTACCCCATAATATAGAAAGTGTAAAATGTTTAAATTTGCAACATTTGTGGATTTTTTTAAACTATTATTTTTACATGTGGGGAAAACGAAAATCGCTGCGGAGGTGAAATCTTTAGAATTAATAGAATATTTGTAATGATGAAATATCTGTCTGAAAAATTAATGTTTTTTCAAGGTGAGATGAAATGCTTGCAGTATGCAAGCACCTTCCACCAGTATGTTATATCCTCCTCCTCCTCTGTAAGGAACGTCTATATAGAATGATAATTCTCGATTGTCCGTCCGTCTGTCTGTCCCAGTAGTTTTGGGCATTTTGCAATGGAATTAAGAGCTGAAACTTTCACAATCGTTAATTCCCCATGTGGTGGTCCCTAGAAAAATCAAACATCCCGGAAAAAGTCCCGGATGCGACTTCGGGAGACGATTATATTTTCCCATAAGTTTACACGGGATTTTCGATTTTTCAAGGTGTAAGGTTTATTTCATTCAGTCATTAAAATAAGTAAATATGGACCGAATTTCTCCGTTTGTGTTTTATTCGACGGCTAAAACTATAAAATATCTTATTCTTGCAAAGTTTAGATGTTACACGGAAGAATTTCTCAGAAACACGCATTTCTTTTTAAAATTTTATAACTTTTCGTACTCTTTCCGGGTGTTGTCAAAGTGACCCACATTTTTTCCTCCGATTGAATTGGCGTGTATTAAGCCTTCAAATAGACGAAATAATTGCGTTATTCGCTTCGCGTGTTTTATGAAACATCGAAATTATTGTTGTTGTAACATCATACGTAATAGATAGCAACGTAAATATTTCAGATAACCTATAAAGCTTATTTGTATTGATTTGTATTTAAAGTAGCAGCCTTTTACCCTTTGCACTCATATTTTTCATATGGTGATTCCCAGCCAGCTCAGGTTTTTTTCATGTTAATTCTTACATTTTAACTTCTCTTATTTTCTTCTTCTAAACTGTTGGTATCCGAGGTGTAGATGGTCGTTTCTACACAAGAAATATTGTTTATAAAGAAATACTACGAGATTTTTTGGAACATATTATATGAATCTGTAAAATCTTTTTCGAATACTTCTGTTTTTATTTTTATTTTACAAACTACTTCTTACTATCGCAATTACCCGTTGCATATATCAACAGTAAAGTATGTGTGTGTCTATATATATGTTTTTAACACACACACCCCTCAGAAGTTAAATTTAAATCACACTAAAAAGTCCCGTTGATGTTCAACGGGTAATTCCTCTAGTTACTTATAATTGTCGTACAAATTCGGGACTTGATCCGAAGAACTCAGAAAAGTAACAAGAGTGGAAAGATGCACACATCATGCGTGCATAAATGCGAGGCAGAGGCGTTCTTTACGATTTATGCGATCTTGCCAAAAAAGATAAATATTAATGGCTTAGTAAATGTCTAAGAACTGGTACGTCAAAGAAATATCGAATTTTTGATTCACCGATATATTTCTTAATCGGTTGTAATTAATAAAACAATGGACAATTATTTAAAAATTACCTCACTCTAATAGTAGTAACATAATCTTTATGTTCACATTCATTCCTTCGTCGTAAATTACCTATTTCTTTTCATTTACAAACGCTGTGTATACGTAAAGAAAATAGACGTATTTACGTTCATTTCATCGTCATAGATAATCCATTTCAATTTATTTATTAAATGTTGCGAAAAAAATTAAGTTAATTAGTTATTTACAGCGGATGTTGTTTAATTCAATTGCCAAGAAGATTTTTCCAAGTTCGAAGTGAATTACGACATCCTCGTTAGGTTTTCTTGAAATTGGCTACTCCTTAGATAAAAATGTACTTAACGAAACATATGCAATTTGATTAGTTCCACAAATTTAGTTTAAAGATTTATTGTTATTAATGATATTTTACGAGATATAAAGAAATGTTCATTTTTGTCACCAGTAAAGTGGAACTCCCTATTATGCTACGTGGATCATTTAACTATATCATTTTCTTATTTTGCTTACCCTTATGTCATAAATCTAATGTTCGATGGACATCCGCTCATTAGTTTTGCAGATGAAACTTGTGGACGGACGAACGGACGGGTACGACTTTAATTATTTTTCTTTAAAATGGCCCCCGTCAAAAGATCGTAGGTTAATTACTTTTAACTTAATTTTGCAAAATAAAAAAGTCTGAAAGTGAAATAAGGTATTTTTGTGCTCTCTTATGGGAATTTCTATAGAGCATTCCGGCGGACCAACGGACGGACGGACGGATGAACCAATGGACGGACGAACCAACGGACGGACGAACCAACGGACGGACGGACAGAATAAGGATATTATGTATATAATTACAATGCTTTTAGTGATGCAATTAAAACGAAATTATTTTAACTAGCGTAATTGCAAGTCAAATGTGGCGGGTAATGTCATGAGTTAATCAATTCCACTACGTTGCATATGAGCCGCATATTCCTCCCAAGTTCTTCCATCACAAAAAATGTGTAAATCGATCCCAGTTTTTAACTACGTACTGCACTGCTTCTTGACTAAACAAATTATCATAAAATTTGTTACTCCTAATTATAAACGCAAAACAATTGAATATACAGTTTCCTAGCATTGGAATTTGCACAAAACTAAATAATCTGTTCTCACACATTTTAACACTGTTTAAGAAATTCTCAAAAACCTGGTATTGTTTACGTTATCAAATTCATTACATCATTATTTACGCATATTATACAACAACGTTGCCAAAAAAACAAAGCTTTTTAAAAATGTATGTTCAGTTTGTAGGCGTTCTTTACCAGCGAAGCGGTAGTAGCGGAACGCCTTACGGGCGCGTCTCCCGTCCGCATGTTTAATCTGCGAAACTACTGGGCGGATTTTAATTGATTTATCTATTAGTGATCCTTATTAAAATCTATCGAGGAATTATGATCTTGAACTGCATCCGTCAATTAGAACTTCGACTTTATATAAACACTTAAATAATCTTATACTCGTATCGCGTTAAATGGCATCCGTAAAGCAACAATTAAATACGTTATTTAATCTCCCTATCTCTTATATGATCTGCAAGGTATAGATTGAAAATTTTATTCAAAAAAATCTCACGCGTAATTCACACATTTTGTTCAAATATATCGCTTCGTCGATTCTATAGGCAAACAAAAATTAACAAGAAGAAAATGTCATCATCATCATCATAGGTAGTCTGTCCGTAGACAGGTCCGTGATTATTCTTGGTTAAACCTGGTTCTCCGTATACTCCTATTTTCCGTTGTCTTCTTCATATCTTGATAACTCTCTTTCCCTTTCAAATCGTCTATCAGCTGAAACCGTTTCCTACCTCTTTCCCTTTTCCCATCTAGTTCTCCTTCTAACACGTCTTTAATCATACTCTCTCTCCTCAGGTAATGTCCAACCCAGTTAGCCTTCCTCTTTCTGATAGTCTGTATAATCATTCGCTTCTCTCCTATTCTTCGTAGCGTTTCATCGTTTTTCATCCTATCTGTCCATTTTATCTTCAACATTCTCCTCCAAGTCCACATTTCAAAGCTTTCCAAGTATTTGATGTAATTTTTCCTTAGCGTCCATGTTTCCGCCCCATACAATGCTATACTCCATACGTAGCATTTTATCAACTTCTTGCGGATATCATCCCTTATATTCCCTGTAAGTAGTTGTTTCTTCTCCTGAAAGCCGCTTTTGCTTTTCCTATTCTAGTTCTGATCTCATCCGTACATTTTGCTTCTCGTGTTATGATTCTTCCAAGGTATTTATATTCTGAAGCTTGTTCTAAAGGCTTTCGCCCAATACTTATGTTCAGATTCTCTTCTTTACCCGATATTCGAATGACCTTGGATTTTTCTGTATTTATTTCCACACCGTATTTTCTTCCTGTTATCACTAGTCTATTTATCATTTTTTGTAGCTCCTCTTCCTTTCTTGCTAGAAGTACTTGATCATCTGCGTATTTTACTGTTCTTATAATCCTTCCTCCAATTTTGAAATCTCCTGTGCCTTCTAAAGCTTCTTGCATTAGGCTTGCTCCATATATATTGAATAGTGTTGGCGTTAGGCAGCAGGAATTGATTCGATCGATCGAGTGTTTCTACAGAAAAATCCCGAGTATATAACTGGAAGCGCACAATCACCGAGTGGCCCCAGTGTTTTCAAACCGAGTGGCCCCAGTGTTCTCAAACCGAGTGGCCCCAGTGTTCTCAAACCGAGTGGCCCCAGTGTTCTCAAACCGAGTGGCCCCAGTGTTCTCAAACCGAGTGGCCCCAGTGTTCTCAAACCGAGTGGCCCCAGTGTTCTCAAACCGAGTGGCCCCAGTGTTCTCAAACCGAGTGGCCCCAGTGTTCTCAAACCGAGTGGCCCCAGTGTTCTCAAACCGAGTGGCCCCAGTGTTCTCAAACCGAGTGGCCCCAGTGTTCTCAAACCGAGTGGCCCCAGTGTTCTAAAAACCGAGTGGCCCCAGTGTTCTCAAACCGAGTGGCCCCAGTGTTCTCAAACCGAGTGGCCCCAATGTTCTCAAACCGAGTGGCCCCAGTGTTCTCAAACCGAGTGGCCCCAGTGTTTTCAAACCGAGTGGCCCCAGTGTTCTCAAACCGAGTGGCCCCAGTGTTCTCAAACCGAGTGGCCCCAGTGTTCTCAAACCGAGTGGCCCCAGTGTTCTCAAACCGAGTGGCCCCAGTGTTCTCAAACCGAGTGGCCCCAGTGTTCTCAAACCGAGTGGCCCCAGTGTTCTCAAACCGAGTGGCCCCAGTGTTCTCAAACCGAGTGGCCCCAGTGTTCTCTTAGTAGCCCCATACCGTGCTTCTACGCTGCCTGTGTTCAGTGGCCCCAGTGTTTCCACAGAAAATTCCCGAGTGTCGTAAAAACATCGCGACGATGAGTGCGCCTTAAAATTACCCCCTTTCCGCGCCTAAAGAGCGCATGAAATGACGTCCCCAGACCAAGGCGCGATACAGCCGTATGCGGCTTCCACTCCAATCCCATCTACTTCTCCAACCTATATTCCTTGGTATGCTCCCACCAACTTTAATCCATACCTCGAGCCAAATTACGGCCCACCTAATCCCCTTCAACCATATGTTTCACCCAACAACATCCCTACTTCATTCCCTTAACCTCCTCAAACAATATCAGCGTCGCAAATGCCACAGTTTACCATTCCTGCCACCTATGCAGCGGTAGTTAGCCGCCATCAATCTCCTATCACCACAGTCACCTCAACTAGAATCACACCAATCCTGTCGCCCCGCCCTGCGGATCCACCCAACCACCTAAATTTAACCTCATCAGCAGACCGCATAGCCTATCTCTTCGCATGTGCTCGCAGACGTCTTAGAACCAACAACTTAGCAGTCACGATGACACCAACTGGACTAACCGTCGTCCCTCACATCTACACGAACGCCGTGAGTAACACCCACCCTCATTCGGTCGAAAGTGTTCAACCCTCCACTACCTTAGTCTCTTGTGATAACCGAAATACTGATGTAAATATAGCTTCAAATCACAGCCAGCCCAGAATAACCAGTTCGCAAAAAGTAAATCCTACCCCCTCCACTAGTGTTAATAATAATAATAATGTTGAAATTTTTGTAAATATTTTAGATAAATATTCAGTAATAACTAAGGGTAATAATTTTAGCCCAGCCAGAGAAACCCGCTCCAAAAAATCCAAACCCACATCATCCAATCACCCTAGCCCTAACGCCTCCCCCTCCCCAACTGAAGTCACCACCTCCAACCGCTTCCAACTCCTAGACCCCGACCCCGATTCCTCAGGCAGAGAGGAATCTAACTCGGACTCAAATCCAAATTCTGCTCCAAATCCATCCAATTCCTCAGATATCGAGGAATCCCACCCCCCCCCTCCAAGTCATCTATCCCCCCAACCACAAACCCCAAGCCCACCGAACTCCAACTCTATTTATGGAGTATACATTTCCTTCTTGTTCAATTCAATTAAATATGACTGGCAAAAATTAATTACTGATGTCAATTTTTAGTCGTTTTTCTAGATTAAAGTCTAAACTTATTGCTGAAAAATATTAAGGTACATTCATTGGTGTAAGTTCCTTCAATGGCGTCTTCTAGTAGAATGGTGATAACTGTATTTGATCATGCCCCGATAAATCCCTTCAAAGCATTTATTACGAGGAAAAGTAATTCTGCGGCGGCGTAGAAAAAATTCTCATAAAAAATTAAGTATATAGAGTGTTTGATAGAAATTGTTATCAATCAAAAATGGAAAATTCATGTGTACATGGTTGCATAACTTACACATATACTCAAAACAGCGGCGAAGCCCTTGTCATCCGTGTGTAGACAACCGCACTAATAGGTCATCAGACAGGAAACAAGAAAGGGAAATTTAGAAGCCTTCATTTATATATTTTGTGCTTATTTTATACATATTTTCCTCTTGACATTGCACATTAATTTTTACACGTTTCTTTAATTATAATACATACATAGACAACATGAATATTCGTTCTAGCGATTTGAGCCGTGCGAAGTGATGGTGGTAAAAGAAACGTTAGATCTGTAATTATATACGATTAAGGTGTACTCTTTGACAATATTGTGATATTTCTAAATCAAATATACGATACGGGGATTAAACGGTAGACATCTGCTAACGGATGTCAATCATTATGGCGAAACCACCAAGCAATTAATGCTCTCGATACAAATATTTTGTTTGGGTGGTGCCGTCTAAGAGCCGTCTTGTCGTGTGAAAGAGGAGTGGGGGGAGGGGTGGCGAACGAAACAGAAGAGTTCGGCATTAAGGAGGGAGCAGAAGAAAGGGAGAGGGGGGAGTGGAGGAAAGATGACGTCGCCGGTGGGCGTCTACCGCGCAAGGTTTTCGATGTTTTTCGAGTCGACCGTTGGCGTTCCTGCGCATTCAGCATAAACGCCGTCGCGCTTCACTTTTCCGACGCATTCTCTCCCTCTCTCTCTTCCTCCGACTCCTTCCCCCCCACCCGTCTCTTCCCCCTTCTCGAAGTATTCCGAACCCTTCCTTCGAGACCACAGGCGATTTCCAGAGACTGCGAGAGAGTATTTCATCTTGGGCGCGAAAGCGTCGAACGCCTTAGGGAGTCGGTAGGCATCGCGTCCAGACATGTCTCGAACGGCGATCCTCGGTCATTGCGACATCTGCGAAATAGCAACTTCCTATTCCAATTTCGGCGTATACACGTGCATACAGTGCCAGCGCTTCATCTGCGAATCCCTCGAACAGAATACGATTTACAGATGCTTGGGCAACCGTAACTGTGCTGTCGGAGTATACTCGTACACCAGGGAATGGTGTCAGTACTGCTGGTTTATGAAATGCTTGGCGTGCTGGAAGGTGGCCGAAAGAAACCCGAGACTAATGTTCTGGGAACCGTTGAACCTGCACCTATTATGTTGGAGGTCCCAGATATCCCGAATGAAGACGCTGGCCAACAAGATGAATAGATCGTCGCGGGAAGTGGGCGAATCTTATATAAGGAAGCCGTTGGCCGCGGCTATGATAAAACTAAAGGACCCGATGTGGTCTGTTCCACAGGTGGATTTCGCCCGATCGGTCCGGGAATTGGCAGGCCTATTGTCAGACGAAGAGGAAGACGAACCTCTCTTCCACTTCGATCTTGAGGCCAGTGAGCTCGAGTATGGAGGTATGAAAAATGTGGAACGTGAATAGTGTACTGTAATGGTAAAAATTATTTGATAAGAGTGCAAATGAAGAGTGAGATAATGAGTTCAAGCGGATTTGTTAAGTGCCTAAACAAAGTCAATATTTTTGATATTTTTCGTGCTGAAATCTGCATAGTGTCTAAACAAAGTAAATATTGCATTAAAGTGTCACGTGTAGAGATGATATTTACTATATTCAGTTTTCGTGGTTAAGAAGCGATTTAAAGATTTCGTATTGTGTTTAAGAATTTACTCAACGGTATTATTAGAGTTCCTAAGACTTTGATTAACAAAAGCCAAAATTCTTACAAGGCTGAGATTCAGTCAATTTGTGTTGAATCAATGTCCATGTAATCGTTTCCTATTGTAAATCAAATAAAGATGTTCGTAAATCAATTTTTAACTGTTTTAATGCTGATATTCTTGTTCTATCCTTTGTGAGTTATCAAATGAAACGGAATTTGTGATCTGATGTGTGTTTGTGTATATATACGCATACATACATATACAGTAGTACCTTGCTTTACGTGACAGATAACTTCCTGAAAAATTCGCGTTAAACGAAATTCGCGCAAAATGGGGTCTTTATGTCAAAGAGGATAGGTTCCATGGACGCGAAAACTAAAGTGAAATATTTATAAAAATACGCCGTTAACTTGAAAAAAACCTAATACTATATAATGTAATGTTAGTGCACAAGCCAGTAATATATATGTACATATGTATTAAGGAAATTAATACAACGTATGCACTTAAAGAAGATCCACTTTATTTTTTTAAATGTCTTTTAACTTTTTTCTTTCAATATATCTCGCCCTATTTTTGATACGAGATTGCGAATATTTCTAAGTAATAAAATGTTTTGATTTTGCTTCTGGTTTTTGAGTCAATCAGTACCTTTTGAGAGCGTGTCTTTAGCTTCCCGGTGATTTATAATAGAATTTTAAGGATCGTCAGCATCAGAAGGTCCATCAGAATCCTCTGTTTTTTCTTACCCCATGTTCATCACACCTAGCGACGATTTCATAATCATTTAGAAGGTCATATCCATATTATCCATTGCTAGCCAGTTATTCCTGTCACTTTCTTGGGGTTCATCAAAGCCGTGAATATTTGGTAAAATGTGTATAAGTTTAGAATTCGTGAGCAAATTTTCATGACTTCCCTCCAGCATCGTTGAAGAGTTTGGACAGGGACATTATTCCAAACATCTGCAATGTTGTGTATCGAATCATTTATTGTGTATTTTTTCCAACAAGCTTGAACATCGTCATCACTTTCGCAAATAAGATTCTGAATGAAAGTCTTCCGATAACGGCGCATTAAGCTTTATATCACTCCTTGATCCATTGGTCGGATTAATGATGTAGTGTTTGCTGGGAGGAAATGGCGAGTTATATTTCTGTCTTGAGATTCCAGATTGTCGATAGTGTGCCTCGGTGTGTTGTCAAGCAATAACATTGTTTTTTTCTCTGGCAAACCTTTGTTTCTAAGGTGGGACTTAATCCCAGGCACAAAAATGTTGCTGTGTTGATCTAAAAAAATGGTATATAATATATAATACTCTTCTGTGCAAAACAATGCGCTGGTAACAAATTCGTGTTGTTTTTAGGTATTCTAGATTTTTTTACCTTTTCCAATTACAAGTAGAGGAAGTCTATGATTACTACTAACACTAGAACAGGTCATTATTGTGATTCTTTCCTTCCGTGTTTTATATCCTGAGGCTGAGGTTTCTTAAGTAGACGCGAGTGTTATTTCTGGAAGAGCCTTCCAATTTAAGCCGGTTTTGCCACAGTTATACAATGTTCACGAGTTTATCCACTACTCTTTATTTGAGAAACCAATTTCTTAATGTTGCCTGATGCTGCTGTGCTATCTGCACTAAGCTTTTCACTTTCAATGGACAGTCGTCGAATTCCGAGTCGAGTTTTAAACTTGTCCAACCACCCTAAACTTGCTTTAAAAGGTGGATCACCATTCAGTTTTGCATTCATAGCAAGGGTATTTTGTGTTATTAGATTAATATTAGAGGAATTCCTTGACTCAGTTGTTGAGCGAACCATCGAAACATTGCAATATCGAGTTGGTTCTGAGTGGCATATTTCATTGTTTTCCTTCGAGTAACATTGTAATCATTCACCTCAATTTTGCTTACGAAGTCCACAATTTTGTCATCATCCCGCTTTCGGTCGTAAATGGTGGTTCTTGCAACACTGTAAATTTTTGGTAATCTGGAGGCACTTTCACCTTTCCTTATGTTGAACGATATCGAACTTTTGTATTAAGTCTAAAGATACGCGTTTACGACATTTTTTTGTAGCACATATAAGCGTACCGCACAGGTTGAGGTTTCAAAACTGACTGAAGATTTGAAGTGACATACGGAAACAATAGGGGAAGTTAATTCCGAGAATTGTTTATGTGTGCGAACATATGTGGTGTTCCGAGAACCGTTTGCGAGAAGTGAACACGAATTTTTTCTATCAATGATTAAATTAATGCCATTTACAAGTAAAAATAACTTAACAGATATTTCTCATGGATTAATGTAGTTCTTAGTACTACGAATGTATGCTCTAATTTAAAAACAAAAATCTAGCGGGGCGACGGTTAACGGAAGGTGACGGATGAAAGGGTGACTGAAAACAAGGTTCTACTGTGTGTATATATAATATACTTATGGAAAAGGAAAGGTAAATAGGGTACACCAATGGCAACAAGTCTCTCTCATGTGCTGACGAAGGGATTACCCCCGAAAGCTACAATGTACGTGTGTAAATGCGTCTCTCCGACACACCAGCGGATCTCCTATTGGTAAGTGTTCACTGGTCTTCCTTACCGCAACAATATATCTTGAGGAAAAGGAAAGGTAGTGATAACGGAGGCAACAAGGTGTTGGAGGGAGCCCAGCGGACACTTACCAAGTGGGCGAGCCGCTGGGTGTGTCGAAGTAACATGTACAAACGCAGAAAAAACGGAAGTCTTTCAGGCTTAAGTCCTTCTTCAGCGACGGAGAGAGAGTAACTAAATGTAAGTGACACACTGGGTGGGGGTGTGAGGATGACAGGGTAATATGAGGAGTTTGGTGATTGGAGGAGACAGGGGAGGGGTGGATAGCCAATTAGGTTAGCGGAGGTTAAGGCCAGGGGAGGAGAAAGAGTCGAGAAGATGTGTGTGGACTAGTTCCCACTGTCGGAGAAGGGGAGCGAGGATGTCGTCAGGTAAGGCGCGAATGACTCTTAAAATATAGCAACTATTGAAGGAATCATTGTGGGCATTGGCGTGTGATACAACTGGAAGGGGACGCCTGTGATTGACGCTATTCCGGTGGCCGTTCATACGGATGTTTACAGGGCTGCTGGCGAGACCAACGTAAAATGTGGGACATAGGGTGCAGATGAAGATGTAAATGACGTCGCGGGAGGTGCAATTGCTTCTGGAGGTGATGGAGTATGTAGGTCAGCGTGGTATTCAGCTGGATCCGCCATCTCCGGTACCAGGCCGTCCCCTTGTCAGTGGCTCGCTGTAGGAATTTCTTGGCCTCCTCGAGTTGGTTGGAGCGGGCCAAGATTGCAGCATCGTCAGCGTAGAGGGCTGTGATCGTGTTCCATCCCAGATCCCTTGGAATGTCAGCGGTGAATATATTGAAGAATACCGGTGCCAGAACCGATCCCTGCGGGACGCCGGCCTCGATCGTCCTTACTTCAGAGTGGGCGGTCTTCCATCACACACGGAAAGTCCGTCCGTGCAGTTAAGATCTGAGCAGCCTCTGTTGCCAGCCGGGGAAGTTCCATTTTTGGAGTTTATGAAGAAGTCTCGTGTGCCAGACGCGGTCAAAAGCCTTTGAGATATCGTAAAAGGCCGCCACCGTGTATCACTTCAGGTTGAAGGATTCTGCGATGAAGTCCGACACCCTCATCAGTTGATGCGTGGTGGAGTGCTCCGCCCTGAATCCGTGCTACTCCGGGGGTAGAATGGAGCGGTGTTCGGTATGCTGCAGGATGTGCGGAAGGATCAGTCTCTCGAGGGCCTTTTCTAGACCGCACAGCAGAGAGATGGGCCGGTAGGAGTCAGGACGGGACGGGGTCTTTCCGGGCTTGGGAAGGCATATCACCGTGCAAGAGAAGGATGTCTAGGACGTCGCAGTCTCCTGTGTGATTGTATCTGGCGGGATCTGCAACCTTTATGCCGCTATCATCCGCCCAGGAGCGGAGGAGGCGTCCTTTAAGGTTGCGGATTTTGGAGAACCAGGAGAAGTCTTTGCTGTTGAAATCTCCTCCCGCCAGGACTGGGCCATTCCAGATAAACATCCCGTCGAAATCCTCTCGGTGGAAGGCTGCTCTGGGTGGAAGGTAGCAGGAGGCGATCCGCAATTTTCCCTTTGGGGTCTTTGTCTTTATCATGATCGCCTCTAGTAACGACATCGGGGGCAGCAGTAGTTCGTGTGCGTTGAGATCTTCGCGTACAAGGATTGCGACTCCACTAGCTGCTTGCACAGAGGGGGTGTCTCTGTCTTTCCGGTAGACTCTGAAGCCGGGGACGAACCATCTTCTTCCAGCACGAAGATGGGTCTCCGAAATCAGAGCAATGGAGATGTCCTGTTTCCGGAGGAAGTGGAGAAACTCCGGAGTCTTCATTTCAATGTTCCCGTTGGCGTTCCATAGGGCCAGGGTGAGTCCGTTGATCCTTGAGGTGAGCCTCTTACCCATCGTGGAGTTTTTGAACCAGTTGCTGCAACACTTGGGTCATGACGCCCAACTGCTGCTGGAGGGCAGTTGTCACGGTGACCAGGGTGGATAGTAGCGTTGCTAGTGCTGGATCTGAGGAGGGCCCAGCATTGACAGGGGGCCTTTCCGTTCCTTCGCCGAAGATCACCTTCGGAATTGGATCAGGTCTGGACCGGAGCGGCGGAAAGCTCGTAGTATCCAGGCAGAGTCGGGGGGTGTTTGGCGATGTCTTGGCAGTCGGAACCGCGCTGCCAAGAGAAGCCAGCTTTTTCTGCGCCTTCTTCCTAGATGCTGTTCCTAGTTGAGGCTTCTTCCAAGTAGATTTCGCTGCGTCTGCCAAAAGGACCTTTTCAGGGCCAGAAAGATTTCTGTTACTCTTCTTGCGGCTCGGAATAGGGCCGTTTTCGGCGATGACTGGTTCAGGTGGGGGCTGGTCCCTGTTGGGTGTCTCATCCTTTTGGAGTTGCCCGCCCGTGCTGCTTCAGCCTTGGCGTAGTGGGGGCAGTTTCTCGAAGAGGCTACATGGGATTCTCCGAAGTTGCACCATGTGCCGGCGGCGGTGTCAGGAAGAGTGCAGGTTCGGATGTCATGGTCCTCAGCGCACTTCATGCACCGGAATTTCGCAGTGCAGTTAGTGGAGCCGTGTCCCCAGCGCTGGCAGCGGAAGCATTGTTGCGGGGTCTTGTACTTGAATGGTGCAATGCGTATAACGGCGTGGCAGACCTCCTTGACTTTGAGGAATTTCTTCGCCGTCCATTCAGCATTTGGCAGCAGTGTGGCCGGAAACAGGTCCGTCCGCTTCCTTCCGGCAGCCTGGATGTTCTTGATGTTGGATACGGGGATGTCCTGCTAAATGTATTCCTCGTCCATTGCCGCTTCCAGCCCTCGGAGGAGGAATCTAGCGATAGAGGCGTCGTCCGTGCGGTGTGTGCTGAACTGCGCCTTTTCCTCCTTTAGCATCCTCTGCACCGATTTGTAGTCCTCCATGTTGGAGACCTGGAGTCTGATGGAATCCTTGCAATGGACGCACAGGAAATCCGGGTCCGCTACGGAGCAGCGGACAGCCTCTACGAAGTGGCGGTAGCTGGCTACCTCGTGCACTGTGATGGATGGTGGACGAATTTTCTTGGTAGATTCGTCCGTCGCGGAGACTGCCTCTGCTTCCACGTCGTTCACTGTTTGGTCTCCGGTGCCCGCCGCTTCCAAGAGTGGAGCATAGCGGTTTGATGTAGGTATTGCCTCGCAGGAGGTGACAGGCGAGGTTTGTTTGGCTCGTTTCCGGATGCTTTCATCGATGGTTGTGAAGACTTTGAGCTTCAACGTTGTGTCTGAAGTTGCCAGCTGCTGGGCGGCAGCCGTTGGGTCAGAGGTGCCCGCTGTGTCGTGCGAAGCCATTCGAAAGGGGGAATCGCTACTAGCAGAGCGAATTCCTCCCTCCCTCAAGTCTTTTGATTTCAAAAAGGATTGCTGGGTGCTCTCTATTTAGCAAATCGTCAGAATCCAGAATCACTGAGAATCAGAATCCAGAATCAGAACAGAATCGAGAATCCGAAAATCCTGAATCTAAGAGAATCATAGAATCCAGAATCCCAGAATCAGAATCCGCAAGGATAGAGGATGTGTGAGGGTGCGATTTATTGGTTGTAGGAGTGATCGCCCTCCAGATCTGTTCACGAATCAGATCCGGAGGGTAGCCACGTCTGAGAAAGGCATCGTCGAGGACAGAGTAATATTGAGAAAGAGACTCCCTATCCGATCAAATCCTCCATATTCGGCGAGCAAGAGCGTTGCCACGGGGGATAGAATCTTGAGTATGCAGGGCAGTGGTCTGAACCGGTGTGACGCGAACATTTCCCAAGTGTGTAGCGAGACTTTGAAGAGGAGATTGCAAATCGCTCGTCTTCCACCGATTATATACAATTTTAACAAAGAAACTAACACACAGTATTAAGACTAGTTGAATCCAGTCCAAAAGTATCACCGCCTTGGAAGGCGCATAAACAGTAAGCCTGGCAACAACGTTGTCCGAGTTGTCATAGTAACCGAATGCCTTGTGCATGAGTCATAGACAGCTGATTGGTTCTCGCTGCTCTCAATGTCTCTACGATGACGTAGCATGCTCCACCTGCGGTGACCTTCCCGGCTGTCCGTGGACTCTGGAGCATTCCTTTATCAAATCTGTACTAGCCTAGCTTCGTAGCGTTCTTCTACTACAATTTGGTGTCTGTGAATGTATGTTTCGTGAGTTTATTCTGTATGAAATAATTCTGTATTAAGTGTTTGGCGTAATACCGTTGATAGGAAACTGTAATATTTCTGGTTTTGCCCAATTATTTTTGCAAAAAATTATAAAAGTTGCGCCCCTAAAAATGGACAGATTTATTACAAGAAAATGTAACTGTGAAAAATATGAACAACATATTAAGGAAAAACCCAGTACGAGAGGGACCAAGCCAAGTAGGATTTCTAAGGTTTCACGCAAGTATATGGACAGTTATTTGAGTCTGGGTTTTTCTTGGTGTGGAGATAAATATCGTCCTGTTCCAATGTGTGTTGTGTGCGGTAAAAAACTATAAAAAAAGCCATGGTTCCCAACAAATTGAAGGAACATTTCACCACGAAACATGCACACCTTGAACGAAAATATTTGAGCTATTTCAAAAGTTTGATGTAACGGGATTCTGACAAGAGAGTTACTTCGAAAAAAATGTTCAAGTGTCTGATATAGCTCAAGTTGCTTCTTATTAGGTACCAGAAATCATAGCTCAAAAAATGAAGCCCTACACTATAGCTGAGTCACCCATTTGTCTGCGTCTACAGGACAATGCTCGGTAACGAAGCGGAGCAAAAAATTGCCAAAATTCCGCTTTCTAGTGATAAAATTTGAAGAAGATTTGATGATATGTCATCTAGCATAGAGAAAAATGTTTCTAATAAGCTGAAATGTCAGAATTTGCTTTACAAGTTGACAAGTCAACCGATATTAGCGGTAAAGCACAACTATTTGCATTTGTTCGCTTCATTCAAGGAAATTAAATAATGAGTAATTTTGTGCTGCAGAGAACTCCCAGAACACAGAAGAGGTCAAGATATATCCAATACCTTGACTTTCTACTTAGAACGTTTGGAAATTTCATGAAAATGAAATAATTAGTAATTTTTTTGCTGCAGAGAACTCCCAGAACACACAAGAGGTCAAGATATATTCAATACTTTGACTTCCTACTTAGAACGTTTGGAAATTTCATGGAAGTCATGTGCAGGAATTTATAACGACGATGCTCCATCCATGTTGGGATCTGTCAAAAGCTTCGTCTCACATGCAACACAACAGAATCGAACTAAAATAACTACCCATTGTTTTTTGCATAGAAAAGCCCTTGTTAGAAAGACATTAGAAGTTGACTTGAAGTCCGTATTAGACCAAATTGTTGGAAATCAAGACCTGTAAAGACCCGCCTTTTCAAACAGCTTTGTAATGCAAGGGATTTGCAGTACGAATATTTACCTTTACTCACAGAAATAAGATAGCTGTCAAGGGGACGAGTGTTGGCTCGTGTATATGAATTTAAAGAAGAGATGTTACAATTTTTTGAAACAGAGATTTTTGTGAATATATTAGCTGTGAACACTGGTGCGCCAAATTAGCATACTTGGTCGAAATATTAAGGTATCTGAATAGTGTAAACACCAGCATGAAAGAGCCGAATTAAAACATCCTGACTTCTACGGATAAGCTGCCGGCATTGCAGAGAAAAATAGTCATCTGGAAAAAGAGAGAAGGTAATCTTGAAATGTTTTCTCTGATTCCAAAAACCCATACGAAAGAAATTGTTGCTCTAGTGGGAGAGCATTTAGCAACTCTAGAGCACAATATCGAGCGTTTCTTTCCATGCTTGACTACAGAGAAATACGACTGGGTAAGAAACCCATTCACACCTGTGACAACTGACTTATTTGTTTTTACTCTCTCTGAAGAAGAGTTAGCTTCTCTTTCAAGAAAGATGATGCCGAACTTGATCGGACTTATTATCCGAAGGCAGAAATGGAGATGAGATGAAGGAGATGTTGCAAAGGGGCTTGAGCGCATTTACGACAACCTCGTTTGTATCTGGGATGAGTTTATTAACCTGAACCAAACACCATATGTGGTCTGAAGAAAAATTCTTAATAGACAAACCTTCTCAAGTGTGCTCAAACAGTGTCAGACGAAATCTCACTCTCATCTCCACTCCACTCTCATCTCTTTTACTGTAGTACTAATACGCACAGCATAAGAGACAATGAGAGACTGAATGGTCTCCTTGTTTCGTAGTGAAGCACTTTCTTGCATTTTCATTGCACTGACGGTGTAACCGCATAAGAATGAATCTAATATGCATAAAAAGAAATTCGGGTAGCAATAAGTTTGTCGCATAATAGCAAATTCGCAAAAAGCGAACCTGCATAAAGAGAGGGAAACCTGTACTACATTTTCTGCGAAATTCTTTGACTAAAACAGAAAAATAAATTTATAAATTTATTTTTACGAAACAACGTGTTATACGCAATAAAAAGTATAAAATATAAAATTCATATAATAATATTTTCCAGAAAGTTAAAAGATTTTTGGAGCATAAAAGTCTCGCGTAATGTTCAAAAAATAAATATTCAATACATATATATATATAAGATTTTTATATAATATTATTAGGAGAGAGAGAGAGCTAGGTACACTTTTAAGTAAAAGTGTGAAGGAGAAAACGAGGGAGAAAGGGAGGAGAATGAGAGGGAGGAAGAGAGAGAGAGAGGGGGAAGATGGGAGGGAGAAGAATGGGAGGGAGAGAGGGGTTGAAAATTGGAGAGAGAGAGAAAAAGAGGGAAAATGGGAGGGAGGGAGGAAGAGAAAGAGAGAAGTATATGAGGAAGAGAGGGAGGAGAATAGGAGTGAGAGAGAATGGTTGGGAGAGAGCGAGGAGTGTGGGAGGAAGAGCGGGAGGACACTGGGAGGGAGAACAGAAGGGAAAATTGGAAGTGCCTTAATTTTAATACTTTATTCATGTAAACATACCCGTCATATATGACTGGTAGTTACTCTAGTTTATTTGAAATTATGTACTCGATTCTTCCTCAAACATTTCAAAAAATATTATTTACAACGAAACTCTTTATGACGTTATGACATAAGGGTTACTGATGATTATGACATAATAAGGATTAGACATAAGCGTCACATACAAAGTCACAGGAACTGCCTTTTAGGTAAATTGATTCTTAAATGATCAAATATCTACCGTTTTCAACAAAAGAGTTTTAATCGATAGGATTTCAAAATCCGCCGAGGCCCCAACAATTCTGAAAAGTTCCCTAAACATTAGTAGTGGGATGTGTATCCATATTTTGTTATCCAAAGCAAGATATAACATTTTGTTTACTTATTGTTTTTTTTAAATTTGAAAAGCGATTAAAAGTATTTTTTATTGCGAAAATTATTCAAAGAATTTAAAAGTTATTTACGGTTTTAATTGCCGATAGTTCTTGAGGACGCTGTTGCCGAGAGCAACTTGTAACTACCAGTAGACTTTATGGAGGAAGTCATGTGTTGGGCACATTAATGTTGCAGAGCACCGGAAATATATTAGTTGAAATTGAGTACTTAGGTCGTACGTTTCACTTTTAACGGAAAAGGTTAACCAGCTTAAAAATGGCTTCATCTCGTCGAAAGTTTAAAATCATCTTTTGAATTCTATCTGTAGTATTTATAGGTAGGGCAGCGGGTATTCTTTCACATTCTTTCACCTTCACTTTAGGAAAACAATGAGTTATCCATCGGAAAGGTGACAAATTCCCTTTTCTCATCTGTGAATTAAAGTGTTTTATTTTGCGTCCAGAACCTTTTATGATAGAAAACATCTGTGATGAGGTTGTCCTTGCCATGCCGATTTTTGTTGAGGAAATTTAGATGGGATGTTATATCAACAACAAATGATGATACATACAACCACATTATATTCTTCAGCTCCGATATCTTTTACCTTCCCTATCTAAGTATTCCTTGATGTCAGACCTACTTGTCACAAAACATTTTAATACACTGCCACGCATGTGAGAATTTAGAGGGTGCAGGGCCCTTGGGCGATAGTTGCTTGCGAGGTCGATAGGTTGCGTGGCTCACGACTCGAGAATCTTGAAAACGTGGTTAAATTTTATGGAGAAAACGGGATATAAAATTCTTAATTATTTATTTGCATATGCATTTAAAATTTGGTGGTTAGGTTTTTGAGGTTGTTGTCCATCATATTTCAAAGCCGTCTTAGAAGTAATTATTTTCTCAATTATACTTGTAATTTGAGAGTGGTCTTTATATAATATCGTTAAAGTTGATCACCGTCATCATTATGATATATATTGGGGTAGGAATTTTCACAGGCAATCGATACATTTCTTTCCTCGCTCACAATAAGCTGCTGACTCGGTTAACACTATTTCTTTAGGGGCTCAAGATGCGAGGCCCCCAGAGGCACTAGGCTCTAGGCGGCCGTCTAGATCCCCTTGTCCTATATCCGCCCCTGCTGCCACGAGTTAACCAATGTCTTTCTGTATGATAAAGAACATCGCCATAATCAGTATCAATCTCACTCACATATTCCTGGAACTTACATAGGGTCAAGCTTATGCTCCTACCGTAGTTCACCGTTGAAACAACCACTAACATGACATGGTAAACATAATTTATTCACATTTTCTCTCGGTATATAATACAGTAATATTTTTTTAATTTCATGTTCATGAGAGTCCTTTTTCAGCAGGCTTATTGTACCCTTATTCTTTCCTATTATATACGGTCAGGAGCACGTCCATAAACTTCCCAAATGGAGGAGGAGGAGCGGCCATCTCCTCTTCCCTCTTGAATCTGTCACTGTCTGCAAGGTTTTCTTCTAGAAATCCCTACCCCTGCCAGAAACTTTGTATCCGCCGCCCCCTCCCCTTGGATCTGTCAGTGTGCAGTGTCCCATATTTACGGACATCGGCAAGTTTCTCGCCAGGTGCTAGAAGCGCGCAGGGATAGGAGAGACGGGAAGTTTCGTATTTGCCCACTCAACAAACAATTGCCAAAAATAGAGATTTTTACCTTAGCAATTTGAGCACGATTTTCAACATAATTCCCGCTATCACTGTCTGAACTGACATTTTCGTTCCGTCTCGTTTTTATCACCAGGTATTGCTTGCATTTTTGTACTGGTTGACGCCGTGATATCTTCGACTATTTTAACCTCTTTGAAATTAAACAAATGTAATCAAAGAAAATACCGAACAATAGCTGCCTCCGTACAGCGTAAATGCTTCCCTCAGACAAACTTCTTAAGAGCTGCAAGAGAATATTTGTTGTACGATCCAAGAGCTTCCCATCCGCTCTGATTACGCTTTCGGTCAAGACGGCTTGTTTGTGCAGTGATGTCAGATAAGTGTGTCTCTCTTCTCTCTCAATCTCATTATATTGCCCTCAAGAGATGCTGAACCAAGCACTAGTCAAGGCCCAAAGACCCTTCTTCCTCCCTTTCTATATAGCTCTCAAGTGTTGGCGCATAAGAAAAAAAAAGTTTGTGGATGGAGAGCGCATAGTCAAGAGATTCTGTGAGGTAAACAAAAGTGATGTAAAATCCTTAGAAATCTCCCCCAGATTTCCAAATCACTTATAGGTGGTCTTTTTGAGTCGAAATGAAGTTCGTCTCATCGTAAACTTGAGAGATGTGGAAGGCTAAAAATTCAAAATTTCTTGCAGCAGCAAAAAAATGCACCGAAATAATAAATCAATATCTTTGCAAATAAGACATTAAAAATTCAAAATTTAACAAAAAACGCCAAACCTTACTATATTAGAATATATAAACAGAAAACAGATACTTTAATATTTGAACAGACAAAAGCAAAATTATGCCAAACGTACAGCGTCGGTGCAGTACACGTGTGACCACGGCATCTGATGAAGAAAGATATGAAGCTTTCCCGGCGAATCATCATGGTGAATTTTTCTCGGGTTTCCAACCGGGTTGTCTCGGAGATTTCTTCCGACGTTTCGGCGACTAGCTCTGTCGCCATCTTCAGGGATCCTGAGTGCACTCACTACGCTAGAGTTTTTTAATGTGTTATGTTTAAAATGTGCTATATGTTCTTTGAAGCGTGTTTCTATCTTTTGTTTTTTTTTGTCCGATATATATTTTATCGCATCCTCCACATGATATTTTGTATATGCCGGATTTGTGTAAGGAAGGTATTGTTTCTTTTGGATTGTGTAATAAATTTACGAGTTTATTGTCATTAACTAACACTGTCTTAAAATTGAATTTTGAGAAGATATTGTGTATTTTGTTGGTGAGCCCGGGAGCGAAGGGAATTTTTTCTGTATTTTGAGTCTTTGGGGGAAGTGTCAGTTAGTGTTGTGTGTGTTTTTATGTGGAGTCTATGTTTAGATTTACGTAGAATGTTTTCAATCGTTTCGATGTCGTATCCGTTGACTGTTGCACAGTCCTTAATGTGCGTGAGTTCTTTACGGTAATCTAATGGGGGAGAAAGGTACGTGAAGGAGTCTATTTATCGTGGAATGAAAAGGGGCCAATTTATGTGAAATGTGATGGTTGGAATCGGAGGAAATATATTTGTGTTGGTTTTCGGTAAATAGTGAATTTTAACTTGTTGTGTCTTGTTAACAATAAGTCTAAGAAGGGCAGTGTGTTTTCTTTTTCAAGTGTGAATTTAATCGAGTCGTATTGGTCGTTTAGTTCTTGAAGGAAGTTAGTGATATTGTATTTTGATATGTCAAAAACCGCGAAGATTTTTGTTTCATGCAAAGACATGTTAATAGGACGTATTCATCGACTATTTTTTGTGGTAGGTTTTGTTCTTTGAGCCAAGATTCGAGGAAATTTAGTGTTTCTTCTATTGGTACGCTGGGAAAAAGGGACACAACGTCGAACGAAACCAGAATTTCAGTGTCTTTGAGAGTTAGTTTTTTGACTTCGTTGATGAAGTGGGTGTTATTTTTAATAAGAGATTCTTGAGTAAGAGGCCATTGTTTGAAATGCTCGTTTAGCCATTGGGAAATTTTGTATGTTGGAGAGTTGATGGCAGAGACAATCGGTCTGAGGGGGATATCTTTTTTATATATTTTTGGGAGGCAGTACTTTCTAGGGATTATGGCGTTTGAGATGTGAAGTTGGGTTTGAATTTTTTTCCTGAGTAATGAAGTGCAAGTTTTTAAGGTGTTTTTTGTGTCCGTGATCATCTTGTTTAAGGGGTTTTTGGAGATTTTTGTGTAGGGTCCTTTTTCTAACATAGTATAGACCTTTTCATAGTATTGTTGTTTTTTCATTATGACCACCAAGTTTCCCGTGTCTGCCTTCAAATAAAAGCAGTGTTTTAATGGTATTGTATTCTTGGTGGCAAATGTGTTTTGTATTTGATGTTTTGGAAAGGGTCTGTTTAATTTGTAGTAAATATGAGTTTCTAATAAAATTTTTCGTGTTTCGGGTAATGATTTTACTGTGGATTCTATGTCTGCAACGAGGATTTCTGTTGGAGGTTTCTTGTAGGGGAGGGTGTATTTGAGACCTTTTTCCAAAAGTGTGATTTCTTCTTGTGTGAATGTTTTATCAGAAAGGTTGGTTATATTATTGTTGGGTGGTTTGGTGTATGGTTTATTTAGTCTGTTTCGTGGTTTTGCGTTGATTAGGGCTCAAAGTTTTCTACGAAGTTTTACCGTTTTATTGTGGGCTTTTTGTTGCAAGACTGTATGTATTTTATGTAGGGGTCCCAAGGAGACAGGTCGAAGCCTGATAGGTTTTTGGTTAGTTTAAGATGCAAGTCAATATGCTTCTAATTCTAGAAAGGCCAGTTTTCCGCATAATGTTTTTTTATTTCAAGATATATCCATTTTTGTTTAGCTGAATGTATGGCTTTACATGCTGTGGGGTTTGGAAAATGTTAGTGAATTTAGGGAAAACTTTCTGCAGTTGACAGTCTTTGAGGAATTTAATATCGGCTGCAATAGTATGACTTTGTGTTGAGAGTTTGTGAAATCTGTTTAACTGGAAAAAGGATAAAAAAGGAGCCGAGTTTGATCTTTGCGGTCGAGGAGTTAGATTTCTCATCTAACATTAACATGATTACAAAATCTAAAAAAAATATTATAAGTAGTACAACGGCAATAAAACTCCAAAACACATCCACACGATTGAAATTGCGTTACATCATCTCCGGGTATAACTGCGAACAACTCACGCCCAAATTCACGCACAGAACCAACCACTTTTGTAAATACGCTCGCACTTAAAGACCTTTTCTCCTCCATCTGAGACTGCGTTCAGATTCAGAGTAGTCCTGCAAAGCACGAACGCGGGTTAAGGATGGATGCACGTTCAGGGGAGCCGGTTATCTCCCGCGAAGGGAGAGACCAGCTTAATTGAATTTTTCCCCATCTCATGCACTTGAACGAAACTGTAAACAAACTTACTTCAGCGAGCTACATCATAGCAGTGACAAAAAACAGATACTATATGTTACTAGATTGTTTAAAAAATAAGACAACAATGGTTTGTTTAATAAAAGACGGATGTCTGTTAGCTTTACAAGGATATGGAGCGATGGTGAAATTCGAATGCCTAAGCGATTTCGAAATCGCGACTACAACGGTAACAAACGGTTAAGAATAGAAGAATATAGTGAACCCATATCTTACCATACACGCCATAGATTGACATTACAAATTTTATTTTTAATTTTGGCGGAAAAGGAAAAGAATCAGCGGTGTTATTCCATGCGCCAATGCGCAGTGGCGTAGCGAGGGGAGAGCAGAGGGGGCAGTTGACCCCGGTCTCAGGGCTGAAGGGGCGCAAACGAAAGGACCGAATATTAACGTTTCTGTTTACAAAAAAATTAATAATATTATAATACATGCCGAATTAAAATGCTAGTATAGTATGTACGCTTCATCATCCATCACATTCCCCACAATACATTTGTCTGGAAAATTGTACAGGGAGCTAAGGGGGCGCATCTCTGTGACTTTCCCCCGGGAGAAGGAGAACCTAGCTACGCCACTGCCGATGGGGCCGCACAAAATTTGTCGGCGGGCCGCATATTGTTCATTCCTCTTGGATAATATTGCGATATTTCCAAATCAAATATACAACACAGAATAAATCGGACGAAATCCGCTAATCGATTACAAACATCATCGCTAAATTAAGGCGCGCGGTGCAAACATTTTGATTTGGGTGGTGCCGCCTGAGAGCCGTCTTGTCGCACGAAAGACGAAAAAGGGTGAGGCGAACGAGACACAAGGGGTAGAAGTAGAGGGGACAGAGGAGGAGGATGTAAAGGAGAAGGGGAGGTGAGAAATGACTAAGGAAGGAGAGCGGCCACAACGCATTGTTTCGTTATTTTTCAACTCCTTCGCCTAGCATTGGCATCGCCGCGCATTCAGCAAAACGCCGGCCCAACTCCTTATTCCCCTTAGACGCCCACGCAACCCCTCAGTCTCAATGCCAATCTCCCCCCTCCACTTTCTCGGACTCACTACCCCTTCCATCGCCACCACCGGAGGCTTCCTCAGAACAAGGGTCTCCACACCCGGGGCTATAGCAGAGCAGTTTGTCTTGGGTGCGAAAGCGACAAACGTCATTCGGAGTCGGTGGGCAACGCTTGCAGACATGTCTCGATCGGTAACCCGCGGGATTTGCGACGTCTGCGGAGACGAAGCTTACTTCCATAAATTCGGCGTATATACGTGCGGAGCGTGCCAGGTCTTCATCTGGCAAACTCTAGATAAAAAAAAGGTATATCGATGCGCGGGGGACCGAAAATGTCACATCGACATATACAGCAGAGGATGTTGCACGTACTGTAGGTTCATTAAGTGCGTGAAGACGTGGAAGATGGCCGAGAACAGGCAGAAAAGGACGCACTGGGAGCCGCTGAACCAGCGCCTAGTAACCTGGAAGCGCCAGTTGACCCAAATGGAGATCTTGGCGTCTAGGATGATCGCATCGGTGCAGAAAGGGGGCAAATCTTATAGGAGGGATGATGGCGGAGAGCATATGGAGGTGCAGTCGTCGGGCGCGGGCGTGGAAGAAGAACAGGTGGCCTCCGCCGGAACGCAGGCCTCGCCCATGGAAGACATGCAGATAGATGAAGACTAACAGGGAGGCGACGTTCCTTTCCGCTTCGATCCCGAGTTCTCTGAACGAGAGTAATGAGCGATGGAAAATGTGGTGCGTGGATAGTGTAGTGAAATGGTTATATTATCTGGTAAAAGTTCAAATGAAGAGTTACTAAATAAAAAACTCAAGTGGATTTACTAAGTGCCTAAAAAAGGAATGTTTTTGATCATTTCCTTGCTGAAATTTCCATTGTGCTTAAACAAAGTGAATATTGCATTTGATTCATATTGAGGGATAACATTTACAACTTTCGGCTTTCATGATTAATAAGTGATTGAAAGATTTCATATTGTGTTTAAGAATATACTCAACAGTATTAATACAGTTCCTAAGGCTGTTATTACAGGTGTGATTAACATAATTCAAAGTGTAATTCAGTCAATGAGCAATAAATCAAATTCAATATAATCACTTATTATCGATTGAATAAAGGTGTTCGCAAGTCAATTTCTATTTGTTTTAATCCTTGTTATTACCCTCTTTTAGTTACATAGTGAAGTTGCATTTGTGAAATCAGAACGATTTCTTCATCAAAGCAATCCCAAATAGATATTTCCATCGAGGAAAGCGATATACCAAGACGAAATACGTAGCAGAGGCACATCTCATTGGAGAATTGGGATTATTTTCAGTTCATATCAATTCATGTGCATATTTCTGCCCAAGTTTTTCTCTCTACGTTTGATGGCCTCTTATTTAATGTGCTTATCATAAGTTAGAAATGAAAGGTCCCCGGATATTACTTTTTAGTTTTGGTTTTTAACAATTAAAATTTTATTTTAGCTAGGTTGGTAGTTTTCATACCAGTTGAATTAATGGAAATAATGACCAGAAAAATTAGCCTGTGAAATTTAAAGATGGCGGTAAAATCTTTAATAAGGTAATAATAATAATAGAAATATATTATTCCAACCAAAACCACAAAGGAAAAGACGATGAAAAACGTTTTTCTATGTACATTTTATTAAGACTTTTAACGAGTCATGAAGATAGTTTTAAGAAATTCAATTAAGGAATTTTGTTTTGTTTTTACTTTCCCCATATACAAAGTATAGAGAAAGTATTGTTTTCATGAAAAAAATCGAATTCGAGATTTCAACGGAAATACATGATTTAAAGTCCCTTGAACACGTTTTGACTATTTTCTCGATTATGTCTGTGTGTCTGTCTGTCAGTCTGTCATTATGTGATAGATTTTTGTGGGCGCTCTAACTCAAAAACTATTAATAAGGTCAACGCGAAATTTTATATTTAAAATTTTTATGAAAGTCTGAAGAACTGATTAGTTTTTGAGAAAAATCGGTCAATCGAAAGTGGGTGTTTACACTTGTCACTTATCCGTTATTTTTAATTATTTGCTTTAATATTTGATAAATGTAAAAACGTACTGGAATAAAAGTTGTAGAAAATGTTATTTTCTACAATCTTTATTTAATACATTTTTCCATATAATGCATTGTTTAAGAGATATCTTATATTTTTTGCTGCCACCACCACGCCACCTACCGAAGACTATAGTTAACAATTTACGCTTTGTTACGTCTTAGTAACGCTCCTTTTTCTTTTCTTAATTATCAACCGGAAGTATATATTGATAACGATCCCAGAGCTAACAACATGTAATTTGCCACATAAATATGGAAAAAGTCATGTGTTGCCCACATCAGTTTATTTGCATTAAATTGGATCTTCAGGTGCTGAATTTTATGAGTAAAGGAATAATTGAAGTTTCAGGGAATATTTTGGAAAAGTTGACTCAATCAGAAAGTAAGTGATAGTTAACCTTGGAATCTTAAGAGTCTACGAATCACAAAAAATTGCTCATATACACAAAGAACTGATTGAATGAATAAGTGAAGTGAATCTTTCTTGAGTTTAAATAATTCTAATATATTTAAAGATAATAACACTTCCTTAGACTGTTTTTTGGCTACATTCGCCATAATGATATATGTTACAATTCTCTAATTTTGTGACATGTGGTGTTAGCTACTTGATTTTCCTATTTCATTGAACTTATCTATCCATCTATTACTATCTATTATAGAATAGAATCTCGGTTTTTTATTTCTGTATGTGTTTTATATGGAGTTACGTTTAAGAGAAGCAGTGCAGGATAATTTTCATTCGTATTTTAAAATTACTTAGAATCGTCGTTCGATTATGGTACTTAAACCAAACAACGTCTTAAGCTTGAAAATTCACTTTCCTACCGCCGAATCGGACCATATATTCGTTTTGAACACGAAAATTTTCGTTTTTTGTTTAAAAATCTTCCGTTGTCAAGGGCAATTGCAGCTTGGACAGGTTGGACAGATCCAGGATATCGCGTAGAGTTTCGCCACCTCTTCACCCTCTGGCGCTCTCAGTCTTCCTATAGTCCAATTTTTTATCTACATGCACAAAAAGACGGGTGTTATTATTTCGTTATAAATATTGAAATTATTCTAAATAGTAGATTTCCGACCCTACGGGCCATCAACATGAATTTAAATCATAATATAGACTTTCGTACGTGTGATAGGACTAAGATAACAATAGAAGCTCGAATTTCACACCAACATGATTGGTTGCCGATGCAGCAAACTGTTAAAAGAAAAATGTTTCTTCCGATATATGTGATTTAAACGATAAATTTGAGCTATTTAGAATTGATGGAAAAATTCGACGATAAGAATTAGAAACTTTTAATGGTCGATATATTCTAATTTTAATTTTCAAAAATTAAAGCCTGCACTTCGAAAATCGCTTTTTACGTGTTATGTTACGGGAAACAGAAATAATATCCTAGAGTGGATCCCGAGTCTTATTTCGAAACTTTTTGATTGTCATTGATTGAAATGCATGATTAAAGCATTACTGCCAAATTTCAATCTTCTATCTATTCGGGATGTTTGTTAAAAACACGTTTTCTGTAAAAACATCTATTAGCAACAGAGAGAAAACAATTAATACTGATTCTGGTGCGTGAGGACATTTTGTGCTATCTTGAGTTGAGGACATTATGTCCGGTTCCCCTCAAATTTCAATTACCATGGCAACGAGTATATTTCTCAAGTGCGGCCGCCAAAACTTTTAACGCAGCCATCAGCAAAATTATATTTTAAACATAGCAATAATTAATATGCAGACTGCGATAAATATATATATGTTACATTTTTATACTTAATATTTGCTATTGTTACTTTATCTCGTTAAACTTCTAAGGTGCCTTACGTAGAATAACAAATATCATTTAGACCTTAAATCTAACAATGCGGTCACCACAACATGGCAAGTGGCCGCAGATGCGGCCACGACGAATTTTTCTCTGAGAACCACTGCTATATACAATGCTATTAAATGGGAATTGGTATTCTGTATTGTAATAGCATTGATTCCAAGCTTTTTAATATGGAATTCATAGGCTACCTATAATCCCATTGATTTCAATACATATGATGGCGTCATAATTTTAAAACACGATATAACGTATTAAATAATAAATCTGATGTGGTCACCACATGACTTTCTCCATATCTGCAATATTTAAAAAAATTCCAAATAGACTATATAATAATAAATATTTTAAGAAACCGAGAAAATTTTAGACTTTACAAAGAACAGAAATAAACTCAAAACATAGCCTTCTGATATTGAATATAGCCACAAAGTTTCAACAATTAAGAAAAGAAAAAGGAGCGTTACTAAGACGTAACTAAGCGTCAATTGTTAACAATAGTCGTCGGTAGGTGGCGTGGTGGTGGCAGCAAAAAATATAAGATATCTCTTAAGCAATGCATTATATGGAAAAATGTATTAAATAAAGATTGTAGAAAATAACATTTTCTACAACTTTTATTCCAGTACGTTTTTACATTTATCAAATATTAAAGCAAATATTTCAAAATAACGGATGTGACAAGAGTAAACATCCACTTCCGGTTGACTAATCAGTTCTTGTGACTTTTATCATCATTCATCATCATGCTGCTGTCCAAAGACAGGTTTTAGCTGAATCGCTGCCTCCATCTCTCTCTCTCTTCCTAGAGCCTCATTTATACCTCTATAAGTACTATATTCCTGCTGTATATTCTCTAATATTCCTATTCTTTTTCACCCTTTTCCTCTTCTTCCACTAATTTTACCTTCTAAGATCGTCCTTTGTAAACACTGCCTTCTCAATATGTTCCATATCCAATTTCCTTTTCTTTTCTTGATTGTTTTTATTAGCATCCTTTCGTTTCCCACCATTTCTAATACTTCTTCGTTTCTCTTCCTCTCTGTCCATTTCACTTTTATCAACCTTCTCCATACCCACCTCTCAAAACTTTCTAAATATTTTTCCTCCTTTCTCCTTACCGTCCACGTCCCTGCACCATAAATAGCTATGCTCCATATGTAGCATTTTGCTAATATCTTCCTTGTCTCTAAATTTATTTTCTTGCTTGTGAGATGCTCCTTCTTCTCGTTAAATGCTGCTTTTGCCATTGCTATCCTACTTCTGATGTCATGTGTACTACTTCCATCCTGCGCTAAAATACTGCCGAGATATTTGAAACTACTTACTTGTTCCAATTTTTTGGCCATTTACCATTATATTTAATTCTTTATGTGCCTTTGAAACCACCATGACTTTCGTCTTTTCGGCATTGATCTTCATTTCATATTGTTGGCCAACCTCCACTAGTCTGTCTGTCATCCTCTGAAGTTCTTTCTCGTCTTTTGCTATTAATCCCTGATCATCTGCATATTTAATGGTGGTAATACTTTCACCTCCTATCTTAAATCCTTTCTCTTCCATCAACGCTTCTTCTGTTATTGTTTCTGCATAAATATTAAATATTGCTGGTGAAATAGGACATCCCTGCCTCACTCCCCTCCCTATTGAAGTGCTTTCTGTTTCTTCTCCTCCAACCCTGACTCTAATCTTTTGATCAAAGTAAAGGTTTTTAAGCAGTCTTTTATCTTTCCAATCTATTCCTATTTTGTTTAAAATACCCAGCATTTTATCCCATTTCACTCGGTCAAAAGCTTTCTCCCAATCTACAAAACAAAAATACATACCTTTATTGACTTCTAGCGCTCTTTCTATCATCATCCTCATACATCCTATAGCATCTCTAGTCCCCCTTCCTCTTCTAAAACTAAACTGATTATCTTGCAGCTCCTTTTGTATTTTACCTTCAATTCTTTTGGTTATTATTCGGTTAGAACTTAAGCTGTATGAGAAATTAAACTAATAGTTCTGTAATCCTTACAACATTTTGCATTGTTCTTTTCCTCCAGTGGTACCATCACAACATCTAAAAAATCTTCAGGCCATATGCCAGTATCATATACTTGGTTAAAAAATTTTGTGAGTTGCTTAACTGCTTTAGACCCCAAAACCTTAAGAACGTCCACGGGTATATCATCACTCCCAACAGTCTTCCTTCTTTTCATGTCATCAATTGCTCTTTTAACTTCAGACTCGAGAATACTTGGTTCTAACTGATCTTTTTCCACATCCTCTTTTTCATAAAATTTAATATTTTCTGGCTTTCCTTCTTTGTCATACAGCACCTCAATGTATTCTTTCCAGACATTCTTTACATTGTCTGGCTCCGAGACTATTTTACCACTTTTGCTCATGATTCCTTTACGTCCTATCTTTCTTGCCTTTTTCTTGAATAGTTCCCTTGCTTTGCTATACATGAGGTCTGTTCTGCAAATTCTTTCACACTCGACAATCTCCTCGCATTTCTCATTTATCCATTGTTCTCTGACTTTATCTATTTCCCTTCTTAAAGCATTGTTTAACTCCTTGTACTTTTTTGGCCTTCTTCAGTGTTTATGTTCTTCTACTTTCTCCTCTCTTCCATTTTTTGCAGCATGGCTGCTGTGACTCAGGGTTTTTTGTTTCTTTTACCCGTTATCTTTCCTACCTTCTTTTCCATTACATTTTTAATGTTACTATAGATGTATCTCCACTCCTCATCTACATTCTTCCTATTTTCTTTAGCTCTCTCCCCCAACCTTTCCTCCAGTTCCTCTAAGTTCCATTTCTTGTTAACTCTTTTGTTTCTCTTAAGGTTCTTCAGTCTACATTGTGTAATTGCCACCAAAATGTTTTGGTCGGAATCGACATCTGCTCCTGGTAGTGTTTTCACATTTTTAATGCTATTTCTAAATCTTTCATTGACTAGTATGTAATCTATCTGGTATCGTCTCTGGTCTTCCGGGCTTCTCCATGTGTAACGTCTCCGCTGGTGATGCTTAAACCATGTATTAGTTAAATCAATCTATTTCTATGGCAGAATTCCACAAGTTTCTCCCCTCTTTCATTTTTCTTCCCTAGTCCATATTTTCCCACTATCAATAAGTTATCTTCCTGTCCCTCTCTGACTAGACTGTTCCAGTCTCCCATTACTATGGTGGTGATCCTTCCTTTTCCCTCCTCCTCCAATATCTCCGTCATCTGTTCATAGATTTCATCTACTTCGTCGTCGCCAGCATTAGTTGTTGGCATATACACTTGAATTATAAGCATTTCCACTGGCTCCATCTGAAGTTTTACGGCTATTAATCTATCATTAACTGTCACTACCTTGCTAATTCTTTCAGCTATCTCTTTTCACATTATAATCCCCACTCCCCTTTCCTTTTTCTCTCCTCCCGAGTAAATAATCTTAAATTCGTTTGAATTTATATCGCCCTCTCCTTCCCACTGAACTTCACTGAGACCTACTATACCTACATTATTCCTTCTCATTTCCCTTTTTAAGTTCTCTAGTGTACCCCTGAATTCATAGTCCTAACATTCCATGTGCCTATTCTTAATTTCTCACTACTTGCTTTCTTATTAATGTTACATTTTCTCTGTGCATCCCCTGGGGTAGTCCCCGATTGGGGGACTATTTTACCTACGAAATATTTTACTCCAGAGAGATTCATAGAGGTATTTGCAGCTTTTCAGCCTATCATGGGAAATATAATGAGGTAGTTTTCCCTCGCTTTCCTCATGACTTTTATAAAAATATTAAATATAAAATTTTGCGTTGACCTGATTAATAGTTTTTGAGTTAGAGCACCCACAAAAGAGCTATCACATACACACACACTGACATCATCGAGAAAATGGTCAAAACGAGTTCAGGGGACCTCAAAACGTGTATTTCCGTTTAAATCTCGAAGTCGATTTTTTCATGAAAACAATACTTTCCCTTATACTACGTATATGGATAAAGTAAAAAATACATTACTCTTTTCAATTATGGGGGCTGATGAACTATATATTATGACTAGAGAGATGTCCGTTGAAATTCAACAGAAAAATATTCTATGAAATTTCATAAATAGATGCAACGCTAAGCTATTATCCAAGGATCACATGAAGAACCTTCCCCCAGTACTACACGGGGGAGATTCTCCATGTGGATCGACCTGGGGGTAGATTCTTCAGGTGGAGCTGGCTGGAGGGGGGGGGGGGATTCTTCAGGTGGAGCTGGCTGGAGGGGGGGGGGAGATTCTTCAGGTGATGCGTTCCGACCCCCCAACCACTTAATCAAGTGGTTTCCAAGCTGTGCGGCACGCCCCCCTTTGGGTGGCGCGATGGGTAGGTCAGGGGGGTGCAGAGGATTTTTCATATATTTACTGTACGTTTAACCATCCTAATCTTGAGACCTACAATATGCTGCAGCCGAATTCTAGCCCTCAATTGGCTAGGACGTATCTTTTGTGTCCATGTTTTTCCTTAAGGTAGCTTTATTAATGGTAATTGTATGTCCAATAGGTATTGTTTATGAACTGTAATTGAACATGGTATAGAGGGGGGCACGAAGATAGTTTTCTTAGGTGATGGGGGGCGCGGCTTTGTACTGTTTGGAAACCGCTGACTTAATCCAACCCGGGGGAGGAAAATGGATAGAACCCAACCCCCAACCACCTAACTCAACCCGAGGGTTATATTGGATCACATGAAGAATCCTCCCCCCCCCCCTCTACCAGCACTGCCTGGGGAGGGTGGGGGAGAAGATTCTTCAGGTGGAGCGGGCTGGGGAGAAGATTCTTCAGGTGGAGCGGGCTGGGGAGAGGATTCTTCAGGTGATTCTTATCCAATTACACGAAACCGGCAACAATGCAAAACACCAAGAATACGCCAAATTTTCGTGTTAAAAACTGATTTGTTGATCGAATCGACCTGTATTAAAAATCGGTGGCAGGAAAACACACGTTAGTTCTTTTAGGCGTTCGTTGTTTGAACTCCTACGATGATACTAACTAATTTTAATATGAGAATAAATAACGCAACGAATGTTGTTTACCTGGGTGGCTATGAAAATCATTTCCCTCTCCTTCCTTCACTCTCTTTCTCTCTCTTTCGTATTAAAAGCATTCGAAGCCCGCTTTCACCCATAAGGATTGAAATAACAATAGGATTTCGAGATTTAACAATGTAATTGATTGGTAAAGCAACATTCCGTTGAAATGGCAAGATTTCCCCAAAATACGTGAATTAAACGTTTTACATGAAGGATTTAGAACTGTAGGTGGAAAAAGATAAATAGAATAAGAAACTGGTTTTTTCTTAGAAATGGTTCAAATCCTAAGATCGTAGGCTAATTATTTCTAATTTAGATCTCAAATGAACATAAGCCTGCACGTCGAAAAGTCGATGTTTACGTATTATTTTATGGGAAATGGAAATGTCTTTCTTGAAGTCGACCCCAGGATTTTTTTGGGATTTTTTTCGTCATCACCTTAAAATAAGCGAATCAAGCATCCCTGGCGAATTTCAAAAATGTATCTAGGTCCTTTATTGAGTTATTCGGATTTTTATAGCGCGACACAGGGAGCCATGAAGGGCCAAAAGTACCGAAGAAGGCTTTTATAGATTTTAGATAACTTTTATTTAGTGCATCTAACGAGAATCAATGAATTATACTATTATAATGCCTTTCTTAAAGTTTTCTTAGGAATTTTCAGCTCTTTTCAATTATTGAACGAGAGAATTGAAATATGGTTGGCGAAGCTGCGGAAACAGTTATGCCATACCCTGCTAAAAATAACGGATAAAAACTATAATGACGTTATATATGTAGTTCGCGATATTTTTTATCAGAATACGTAATTAAAGGCACGGATAGTGACGCAATAATCCCAACAAACAAAATATTATAATTTTTCCATTAATTTTAATTTCACATCTAGACAACCGCCTTAGTGATTATTGTTGTTATTGCTAATACAGGACGATCCGAGCCACGAAACTTGAAATACAAAACGCGAGCCGATTGCCAGAGAATTTGGAAATTACGGAGAAATTTGGAAATTACGGAGATGTGTCTTATTTTCGTGGAAAATTATAAATATTCTGCGAGAACTCTTGCAATTTATTACCTTATTTATAATTTGTATGGGTACCGCGTGGCTCAAGTGCTGTTTCCTTGGAGATCGCGTTGGTTTAGTAACGAGTTCAGATCTTGGTGTATGGTGATTTTTTTAAAGCGCTTGCAGTATGCAAGCACCAACAACTATTACCAAATGAATAATTCAATTAAATGAACTAACTTGTTATTCTAAAACACTGAAAAGTTTTTTTATTTATGTATTATTTTAAATTGAGATTTTATGAGTAATCAATAAAATCCTTGGAAATGTTTTATCTTTAAATTATGTACCGCGTATACTCGTGTATACGGCACAGTTTGAAGAACAACTCGTTAGGCTAAAAAGTCGGGGTGCGCCTTGTAAAATCATAACACATTTGGGGAGCTGAAATCCAGAAATTTAAGTGTAACTACTTCGCACCAGATTTCCGATTTATTTTCTGTATTGAAGAGGAAACTACAATAATTATCGATACTCCAACTTAACGATATTAATAAAATGGATCTCACACCTACGTACTTGTTACAGTTGTATTTCAATTTTCTCCCTATATATCACATTTCAGTAGTATAGGGGTCCGCAACCTGGTGCTCGCGAGCACCGCCGTGCTCTTTGGCAGTCTAACCGTGCACTTTTAGGATGCTTAAAATCACCTTTCCTAGCACCAGTAATTTAGTTTTTTCGCTTGTTTATTTGCTAAACGTACTAAAAGATATTTGTAATCACTTTGGCGTTGGTATGTTTTTATTTATATTCACTTGCAATATTATAAAAGTATAGTGGTGCTCGGTTAGTGTAACTTGGTGCTCGCCACATTGAAAAGGTCGCTGATCCCTTCTCTAGCACATCAGCTGATCGCTGTAGTATGGGCCAAGTAGCAAGTAGACTTCCCGCAATACACACACTGGAAGCCACGCAGTATTTTAATTTTCATAGAGTTAAATAAAACTTTATTGGAATCGTGGTAAGAGAAAATAATGTAAAAAATATTTTATCTTTGAACTTTTACTTGTAAAATAACGATCTCCATGCAGAATGATAATTTGTCACGCAGGCATTGAAACAATTGAAATCGTACATTCGGACTTCCTATAACAAGAGGAATACGTTGTAAAAGTATTATTTGAATTCGTGTTATATGAGCCCAGATTTACATTATTAAAGGGGAGTTGCGGACTACACCTTTTCAGAAACCTTCCTTTTGGCACAAAATTTCCAAATGTATCACCCTGCTTCATAGCAAAATAACGAATGTAATAGAAAATGAGTTGGAAACAAAGCCCGCAGTGATGACCAAAACATCGAACTGAAATTTTTTCGCTCCGATTTTCGTTGCGGTTCACTCAAAACAAAGTTTCGGTTCAGCTCTGGCTTTGCTCTAGCAGTCAACATTGAACCGGTTCGAACCGGCTTTTCGCTCTGAATTTAAATTTTTTGGGAAAATTTCGTGATAGTTCCAAAATACCAGTTGTAATATAAGTTAATAAAACCCTAAAATAACTCACAGCTTTTATCTACACATGCGTCGCAAATAATTTCAAAAGTGGAGCGTTACGCACAGCAAGAGATCTAATTAATATGAATTTCGAGGATTTTAGAAATATTATACGGAATCAAGGACGATCGGCTCAATTTTTCGGAATATAAAAATATGTATCGACCAATTTTAGTAAAACCTCCCAATACGAAATTTTATTAAAATACGTCAAGCGGTTACCGAGTTGAAACAAAGGAACATTGTTAACTACATGTAGGTCATGTAAAGTGATCGTAATTGTTGTCCGATTTTAACCAGAATTGGAATCGTCGACCAACTTTAGCAAAACTCCCCAATACCAAATTTCATCAAAATACGTCCAGCGGTTCCCGATTTGAAACATAGGAACATTGTAGGTCTTCATGTAAAGTGGTCATCATTGTTGTCCGATGTTGACCAAAATTGAAATCGGTCGATAAATTTTCGCAAAACTCCCCAATACCAAATTTGATTATTATACGTCCAGCGATTTCCGAGTTTTAACATGCGGACGGATGGACGGAAACGACCTCCTCTATATACGTTCACTTCGTGCACTTTGTGCAAATAACACATAATAACGCGTGTACGTATTAGAATATGCCGAATCCGAGTCCAACAATAGTTGTTGCTATGGCAACACTCTCGTAATTAGTGATAAAAACTGCAAAATTGCCAGTAATTACGCGAAATTCTAAGAAATACAATCGACAAGTAAAATTCTACAATAAAAATTAGAATCTTAATTTTTTTTGCCAGAGAATAGTACAAAATTCGCTCCGATATTACAATTCTAAGACATTTTAATGTGCAAAAGAAAATTATCCTGCACGATGAATTTTAGATTTCCATGTAAATCAAATGGGAAGGATAGTTCCTGGAATCGAACCCGGGACTTCAATAGTCACAACAAAAACTTTCCTTGGGAACCCAGTCCATGTAGTAAGAGATATCCAGCAAGTTTCATGAAAATCGGTCTATTGGTTCAAAAGTTAATAGTCAGGACGGACAGAAAGACAGTCATACAGACGGGCAGACAGACAGACACAACGACATAACTATAAGTCTATTTCCATTCTGCAAAGTAGGCTAAAAAAGACCACGTTCAGGTTAAAATAAATAAATATCTAAAATAATAGCCATTTGCAGAGTGGCAGAAAATTTAGGACAGAGACAAAACCGATTAACTTGAATTAAATTCAAATTTTAAATATAAAGCCTGCAACGCCGGATATATCAGCTAGTCGTCTTATAAATATTTTAGAGTGTGTGTGTGTTCTTTATACGTTTTTACACCGTTGAAGCTATTGAATTCAAAAGTTTCATGGGCCATCCTATGGACCAAAGGAAGAAGGAAGGTCTAGGTTTGCAGACCGTGGGGTCTCTTATACCCCATGGGGTCAACAAAATACTATTTCCATAAGAATGTATGGGAAATGGTGTGGAGAAACCCCAAAATGCCATGCAGAGGTCCTAGGTAGAGGCCCTACCTTACCTTCCCTGCGTAATGACTCGGGTGCCGTTATTCATGATAGCGTAGAGAAAGCCAAACTGTTAAACAGTCATTTTGTAAAAGCATTTAGAGCCGTCAGCGACCATTGCGTACATTATGCGCACGCAATAAGGAGGGAACTGATGGACGATATAGTATTTTCTGAGGTGGGAATAGCAAAGCAATTAAGTTCCATCCGGCATAAAAATGCCACTGGCCCCGAAGAAATTCCTGCTCGCATTTTAAAAGAATTAGCTGAAGAAATAGCACCTTTTCTTCGGATAGTATTCGAGAAATCCATTTCCCGCGCAGAGGTCTCTAACGACTGGAGGTTAGCGCACATTACCCCAACTCATAAGGGCGGCGAAAAGGAGAACCAAGAAAATTACAGGCCGATTTCCTTAACTTCGATATGGTGTAAGATTCTCGAGCATATACTCGTTAGCAACATAATGCGATTTCTTGATAGTAATTCATTGTTAGATGATTGTCAACACAACTTCAGGAAAGGTGTGATACACAGCTGGGTCTTTTTGTGAACTGTATACTAAGAAGCGGAGAAAACAATACGCAGGTCGATGCCATCTTCTTAGATTGTAGGAAAACCTTTGATAAGGTACCTCACAGGAATAACGAAATTAGAGACCTTAGGCGTTAATTCTAAAATCGTTAGTTGGATCGGTGAATTTTTAAATCATAGGAAGCGGAAGGTTGTTATAGATGGGAAATCTTCGAACTTAGTGGAGGTTGTCTCTGGCGTTCCGCAGGGTAGTGTAATTGGTCCGTTATTATTTCTAATTTATATAAACGATATCAGCTGGGTAGTCAGAAGTAAAATTGGGCTTTTCGCGGACGACACCATCATTTATAGAGAAATAAGCAACCCGTAAGACCACCAGTATCCCCAAAATGATCTAGAAGCTATTTCTGCATGGTAATGGCAGTTAGAGATCAAACAAAAGTAAAGTTGCGTCATCAACTTCTGGAGAACCAAGAGTATCTCGTTGGATGTTAATTATTCGTTGGACGGAGTAGAGACTCCATTTTCTGACTCGATTAAATATCTCGGAGTCACGATCCATCGTGATCCCTGGTGGGCCACCCACATTCGCCGATGGACAGGTGCCGCTAATAAAAAGCTGACCATTACAGGGAGAATAGTTCGAAATAGCTCCGAAAAAGTTAAAGAATAGTGTTATTTATCCTTGGTTCGATCGCAGGTCGAATATGCTTCAGCTGTGTGGGATCCCTACGAAAAGGGACTCACTAACGAGATAGAAAAAGTTCAGCGCAGGGCAGCTAGATTTGTAAAGAGGAATTACGATAGTAAACAAAGCGTAACGTCATTAATAGAAAATCTGAAATGGGCATCGTTAGAGGAACGTAGGCTGCAGGCTAGATTTAACCTACTGAAAAAATTAATGTCGGAGGGACTAGCGAATGAGGTAGTAGGACTTATCAGAAGCCCGGCGTATCTCGGAAGGCAGAGTAGTGAGGATAAGATTCGCGAGATCGACTGTAGAACGGAGCGATAGAGAGGATCGTTTTTCGTTGGTACTTAATTCCGAATACGCCTCGTACTTAATCAGGTACTGTCGCTAGTTTCCTGTTTCAGATTTGTTCGTTCAACTTTCACGGCATTCCTTCTGTCAAACAGTTTTGGAACAATCACTGGTAGCTTACTGAGAATTGGAAAGAGAGAAAGAAAACCTATTACAAATCAAAACTCCAGATCTAGACTACTTTTTGCCTGATTTTAGGAATAAGCGCCAGCGCAGTTCCCTACGCAGTATCACTGTTCGTCCAATCTTACCGTATGTTGACGGCAATTAAGCTTTACCGGGTTCATTATTGTCTCGATTCTTATATCATTGTAAGACGAAATGTGGAGCCTATAAAATGCATTATTCATGGCTACAGTCATACTTGCTCTTCCTATTCTACCAGCGACCTTATTATCTGTGCTGACGTCGTATTGAAATGCTTTTAACTCAACGAAAAATCCAATTACTGAAATTCAAATCATATTTGTTTTGAACCTAATAATATACAGTAATCTATCATTTTAAAGTATTGATTTGTACCTAAATTATTTAACCTATTTCTTTACGGTATTCTAGCTCATTACCCAATACGGTACTATAGTTCTAAAATTTCGTTCTTTTACCGCTCACATATTGAGAATTTTATTTAAATAAATAATATATTCCTTCCAGTGATATAGGCGAGCTTTTGCACTAGTTTCTCAATATTATAAAGGTTGTTTAACAGTAATTTTTATAGTACTATCCATTAAATAATTTTATATTCTACTGTTTAATTATTATGATCCTATCAAATGTTTCATTCATTCAATGAGGGAATAATTTATAATGAACTAAAAAATTTGATGTTTGAACAAAGAGTAAAGTTAAGGCCAACTATAAACTATGCATGAAAAGCGTTTCATAGTGCTTATTTACAGTATAACAGTTCATTCTAGGATGCATTATATCATAAAAGAGCAATTCAGCTGCTCTGCATGTTTTCGTCATTCAAATCATAGCTATTTAAATCAGTGGTATAACTACAGTCAGATCCGTCGCAAGGGGCGGGCGACTGCTCGGAGCGCCACTATTCGGATCATATTCTAAAAAAAATCTGATGTGGCCACCACATGACTTTCTCCATATCTGCAATATTTCTAAAAATTCCAAATAGATTACATAATAATAAATATTTTAAGAAACTACGAGAAAATTTTAGACTTTACAAAGAACAGAAATAAACTCAAACCATAACCTTCTTATAATGGATATAGCCTCAAAGCTACAACAATTAAGAAAAGAAAAAGGAGTGTTACTAAGACGTAACTAAGTGTCAATTGTTAACAATAATCGTTGGTAGGTGGCGTGGTGATGGCAGCTAAAAATATCTCTCTCTCTCTCTCTTAAACAATATGAAAAATATTTCAAACGAAGGTTGTAGAAAATTAAATTTCCTACAACTTTTATTCCAAGACGTTTTTAGATTTATCAAATATTAAACCAAATATTTCAAAATAACAGATAAGTAACAACTGTCAACACCCACTTCCGGTTGACCGATTTTTACCAAAAACTAATCAGTTCTTCTGACTTTTATAAAAATGTTAAATATAAAATCTCGCTATGACATGGTTAATAGTTTTTTAGTTAGAGCACTCACAAAAAGCTATCACCTACACACACACACACAAACATTATCGAGAAAATGATCAAAACGTGTATTTCCGTTGAAATCTCGAAGTCGATTTCTTTCATAAATACAATACTTTCCCCTATGCTACGTATATGGAGAAAGTAAAAAAACGCCCGGCGCTCGTAGGTATTATTTAAGTCTTCCATCTTTTAGCACCCATGCGAGTAACCAGGGAGGGAAAGACGGGAATACCAATGCAATATCAATCCGTCCAGGCAAAATTTACCTACGAACCGCTACGATTCACATTGTTCTAAAAAGGCTCGTGATTGTGGTGACCGAAAATTCGTTCATTTTTTACCAAGAAATTTGTTTGAAAAGGATTCCCTAATGAAAACGCATTTTAAGAGGCCGTGCCAAAATTCTTAAAAGTTCTGCTGTCGATTAGCTCGTCAGTGGGCTTCCATCAAAATGTGGGAGCGCCGAAGGTGACCCTCGCCTTCCTGTTTTGACTACAATGATTCTAAAGGGGTCCATTACCTCCCGACTTATTTGTTATTTTTTTCTTAAGAAATAAATAAGTACTGCAATAAATAAAAGGAAATAAGTACAAAAAGTATAGAGAAAGTAGAACGCTAACCTCCGCTATGCTCGAATGAGATTATTCCTACAGTGTATCTTCTACTGATGTAAAATGGGAAATAATTTGTAATAATGGCAATAGAAATAGAAAATAATAATAATGATAATTTAGCGTGAATATTGATTATAGTAAATAATATTGAAGCTTGAAATAAATGCTGCTGCAGTGTATGCTGCCTTTTCAATGGTCAATCTGAATAATTTTTCAACTGAATAAGAAATTATTTGGGCGATCTTTTTTTCTTCTTCACCTTGACGGGGTTCTTTTTCTCTATCTCATGCCCGCGCCCTCTAATTCCTACGTACGTGTTACGTGTTAGTAAAAGGGAAATTAGATTTGTTATCAAATGCGATTAGATTGTAATCTCAGAAAACACTGTATGGCTTCCAAATTAAATATACGGTACGCGGATTAAATGAACAGAGTCTGCTTATTTACGGCAATTATTATTTACCAAGGAATTCATGCGCGCCCTACAAATGTTTTGATTGGAGTTGGCCGTCTGTGAGCCGCCTTGTCGCGTTAAAGGAGAAGAGGGGAGGAGCGTGGGGCGAATGAAGCAAGGGTTCGGCAGTAAACGGACAACGGGCGGAGGCGGCAGGAGAAAAAACGACGCACGCAAGGAGGGCGTATTCGGAGTGTGGTTTTCGATGATTTTCGTGTCCTTCGGCGAGCATAGCATCTCTGCACATTACCTCGAACTCGCCTCTCTGTTCCTCTTACACACCCACGTCCTTCTCCTTTCCCCCCTCCCTCTACCCCTTCTTCCGCCATCGCCGACGTCTTCCTCAGAACTCGGACGGGAGAGTTATAGTCTTGGGGGCGAAAGCATCAGTCGTCTCACGGAGTCGCTAGGCAACGCTTGTAGACATGAATCGAAAGAGAACCCAGGGCATTTGCGCTATCTGCGGAGACGTAGCTAACCACCACAAGTACAACGTATACATCTGTGGGGCGTGCCATCTCTTCATCTGGAGAACCCTAGACCAGAACAAGTATTACAACTGCCTGGCGGACGGTGAATGTAACATCGTCGTGTCTACCAGGGGATGGTGCTCTTACTGCAGGTTTATGAAATGTGTGGAGTGCTGCAAGAGAGCCGAAAACAACCAGAGAGAAGAAAACTGGAAGCCGTTGACCGCTCGCGCGATAACCTGGAAACGTCAGTTGGCCCGAATGAAGGTCTTGGCGGACAAAATGGACAGATCGGTGTGGGAAAGGCGCGAATCTTACGCGAGGGATGACGGCGTAGAGGTGCAGCCGTCGGCCGCAGGAGTGGAAGACGTAGACAAAGGAAATGCGTTGAATCCAGATACGGACTTCGCAGAATGGCAGTCCTGTGCCTTGGGAGACCTGCAGATTGATGACGAAGAGTTGGTGCTGATGAAGCCGCCAGGAGCGAAGGTCGTAGGTGGTGGCACTTTCTACTACTTCGATACTCATGACGAATTACTGGAGCTGGAGGAATGGAGCTCAGTGATAGAGAGTGGCGGAGAGGAGTTATCGGAGCATGAACAAATTGAGCAGCGGCGTATCCAGCAATTTACTTTGAGGATTGAAAATAGCACAAGGTATTTTTTCCCAAGGGGATTTCCCTCTTTTATTTCTATGGCATATTTCCAATAGTAACTCATAAACATCGCTATAAAATTAAAAAATCATAAGGTGCATAAAAAATTTCGATGAATAAGACTAAGTGTAATGCTGCATTATATTTATACAGTTTGAAAATAATAATTTGATAATTTGAAACATTCCTTTATATAACCATCATCTCTGCATGGATTCATTGTGATTGTGTATTGCATTACAAATGGAAAACATTCTGCGGTAACAGTCCCCACGAAGAGTGAAATAGAAAATTTAAGTGAATTTCATAGTGCCTCAACAATGTGAATAATACATTTAAGTGTCACGTGGAAACGTGAGATTTGTATTTTACAATTACGAAGTAATTGAGGGATTTCATATTACGCTTATAAATATATACCTCAGTAATTTAAGAGTTCCTAAGGATGTGAATAACAATAATCAAAGTTCCTCCAATGCTGTGATTTGATAAATTAGTATTAAATCAAAGTTCATGTAATCATTTCCTATTTTAAATCAAATAAAGATTTTCTTAAATTAATTTCTATTTGTTTTTATGATAAAATTTCTGTTATTATCCTTTGTTAGTAATATAATGAAGTTGCATTCGTGATATAAGACCTGCTTATTCACCAAAGCAAACTCAAGTAGATATTTCCATGAAAGAATGCAAAACACACGATGAATTCCATAATTTACCAAGAGGCAAATCTCATTCTTCTAAAGTGTAGAAATCAGTGGTGTAAAAAAATAAGGTCGCGTGAGTGGCTAAATGACATGGGCCTAGGGTCACTCGAATTTTTTCAAATGTTGAAAATTTTGAGATTTTTTAACGATTTATCGTTTGTGCCCGAATTTCTGAACGAACAAATTATTTTTGGACAGAGTAACTTAAAAAGCCTAACCTTTTCAGCATATTCCTAATAATTGCAACTTGGTAAGTTTAACAATGGGTTTCAGTTTTTACTGAACATCTGTATTTGTTGGGCCAAGGGGGGAGGGGCCCTCTATATTATGTTGCCGCAGGCCCTTTCGCTTCTAGTTATGCATCTGGCAAAAAAGAATTATTTTTAATTCATATCAGTCCATATGCAAATTGCCGATAAATTTTTCCCTTTTCTTTTAAATTGCCTCTTATCTAAGTGATTATCAGGATTTATAAATGAGCAACCTATCAAGATATAATTTTTAGTTTCGGTGTTTAACCATATTTTATTTTAGCAAGGTTACGCACTTCGCATTGCAGTTGAATTATCATAAAAGCTGGCCAAAAAAATTGGACTGTGGAATTTTAAGATGGCAGTGAAATCTTTAATAAGGTAATAATAACAATAATGATAATGGAAATAAATTCATTTGACCAAATCCACAAACGAGAAAATGAAAAATATTTTTATATATAAATTTTATTATAACTTGAAGAAAGTCATGAAGATAGTTTTAAGAATATTTTATTTTTGCTTTTTACATTGAGATGGAACTTCAAGTGCTGAATTCTATGAGTAATAAATAATTGCAGTTTCAGAGGATATTATGGATAAGATGATTATCAATTAGAAAATAAGTGATAACGTTGAAATCTTGGAAGAGTTTATGAATCACAAAAAATGGCTCATATATACGAGAAATTGGTGAAGATGAAATGAATATTTCTTTAATTTAATTTGTACAATTATATTTAAAGGTAATAACACCTCCCTAGACGATGTTTCTTTCTCATAATGTTGAATGTTATGTTATGTTGAAATTTTCTAATTTTGAGACATGTGGTAATAGCTTCTTTTTTAATTTTCCTATGAACTTATACTAATAAAATATCAATTGAATATCATAACTCGATCAAATAATTTAATATTATAGTTCATAGTAGGTATAATTCTTAAGTATTTATGATGCTAGAAGAATTCTGAGAATGATTCGAATCCAGTCTTCTACAAGCAATTATTACTATTAGAAAGCTTCAGAAATGTTTGCACCAAATCTTCTAAAAATATTCCTCATTCCTATCTCATTATGTATTACACTAGGGAGATGCCCGTTGAAATTCAACGGAAAAGTTTTTTATGAAATTTCATGAATAGATGCGACGCGAAGCTATTATCCAAGTAAATGGTACGCAGAGCCGCGACACAACGTTAGAAAACGAGGACCGTCTAAACGTGAAGTCACATTACTCCTCCAACCCTTCCGCCGCCTCAGTGCGTTTTGTGAGCACTTTCCATTGGTCCAAGACGTTGCCGGGCAACGAGTCTAAATAGGCACTTATATGTATAAATACTAAGCTTCTTTTCCCCGCATTCGGCACGTCGACCAAACCATAACCGCAATGAACGTTTTAAACAGGGGACTGGCACTTGGATTACAGAATGAGGACCGTCTTAGGAGCCAATGGGAAGTGCTCACAAAACGCACTGGAGGGGAAGTAGGGGAAATAGGTAGCGCGCTTACGACCGATTTGATTGGTTGCGTGCGGCGCTGTTTTAAAACGTTCATTGCGGTTATGGTTTGGCCGACGTGCCGAATGCGGGGAAAAGAAGATTGCTCGGGTTAGGTAAGTATTTATACATATAAGTAATTTAGTAATATAAAGGAATATTCAAGATATGTAATGAATGCAGAAACATATATGACTGACTGCATTTTTAAATTCTTTATTGATGTCTCCACAGTTAACTTGTGTTTTTCACGTTAATATTAAAAGAAATTCACAATATTCATTATTTTCTCTTCCGATCGCTGTCTTTCAAGGCAAGGCTAATATTATCAATAATATATAATTAATATAACAATAAAGTTAATAATAACATTTATAGATGATCATTCTTGCATTACACCATTTTTAATGCTACGGACCATTGTTTCATTGACTGGAATATTTAAATTGCCCATTATTATGTTTCTGCGGTTATTAATTCCAAATAACAATTATACAGAGTATTTTTACCGTAAAATATTACTTTTCGAATAACGCTTGGATAATTAAAAAAATGAAAACAATTGGGAACGAAGCCGAATCTACGCCGCAAGAACTAGGCACGCTATCCATTCAGCCATTCCCTTTCTTAACAACTATTCTGCAATGAAGCTTATTAAGTTTCATACGATGTTTTTGCATATTTCCGAGGCTGATTTCTTGAACCCAAAAACCCATTCACAAAAACCTCGAGACACGGGTCTCCTTATTTTCGATGTAGTCGCATTTCATCAAAATCCGTGACCCAAAGGTTTTAGCCTCTCCTTGTTAGTAAGAGTATGATGTAACTACGATTCTCGTTGTGACATCGAAATTGCATATACATGTAATTTTTTATTTTTAGTTTTACGAAAATGGCTTATGGGGGTATGTTCTGCCAGGAAACACCTTCCCTGCAAACTGGAACCAAGTACAGTACTATTGAAAGCTAATGGCATGGAAGCAGGAGAACTTCCATGCTTATGGCACCTAAACGCGCGAAGAGTCACGTGATGTAGGAGAAGGTGGTTGTGGAGGGGGAAAGTTTAAGGGGAAGGTGGCTGTGGAGGAGTAGGCGGCTGTGGAGGGGAAAAGCTTGAGGGAAAGTGAAACAATCAGGGGACGGGCACTCGGATTGCAAAACGAGGACCGCCTTTGGAGCCAGGGGATGAGGACCTTCCAAAGCAAACTAGAGGTGATGGAGGAGAAGTAGGAGAGGAAGTAGGAGGGGAAGTAGGGGAAATAGGTTGCGCGCGCTTACGAACGGTTTCGCGTGGTGGGGTGGTTTCGCGTGGTGGGGTGGTTTCACGTGATTTCGAGTGCTTATGATTGATTATGCTGTGTTAGTGCGTTAGGTGTTATCAGATGTTAATCGTGTTACTCTGGTTCCAACAAGTGATTTGAATCAGCCTCTGTGAGCATCTGTACACGTCTGTGAGCTTTTGTTTAGACTGACTGGCGGTTTTCTTCTTGTGACGTGGAAACTAGGCTAAGGTTTGCACTCCGTTTTGCGTCCCCAATTGTAGGAAGAAGACGAGTACTCGAGTTAGGTAAGTATTTTGACATATAATTAATTTATTAATAGTTAGAAATACCTGAGTGTGAAATGCGCGAGATCGGCAAGAGGATGTATATTTTAAAATGATAAATCCAGGTTCCCTCATCCCATTTCCGACTCAAATCGTCGATTTGATGTTTGGGTGAAGCTTGTTAGGAATCCTAAGATCCTGTCCATGGACCGAATGACCATCTATAATAACAGAAGACTTTGCCTGAGGCATTTCTCTCGGGAGAATTTTATTGAAGGCGCTATGAAACTTCGGAAGGATTCCATTCTGAATTTACATCTGCCAGGTAAATAATTTTAGTGATGTTTTGCATACACACTGATTATCTAGTGACTACTGTTTTCATCTTCTCAAGCATCTTCTCCAATCATGCTTTGAGCATTCTATGAAGTGTTTCTTGTTAGTTGACTCAATGGTTAACTTGTATTTCCTTCCTGCAGCAGCAAAACAAGATGAAGTTGGCCCACAGCCTGGCCTCTCGTGGGCTGAGCCATTGACACCTGTGGTTTCCTCTCCACCTAGTAGGTGTCTTTTGTGTTAAAAAAATCTTGTAAAATTTATTAATAATATTGCTTCTGACCATTTTTCTGTTATTCATTATGAATTAGTTAATAGTTTTTGTTGTTAGTTGACTAAATGGTTAACTTGTATTTTCTTCCAGCAGCAGGTGAACTGGGCCCACAAACTGGCCCCTTGGGGTTTTAAAACAGCGCCGATCGCAACAAATCAAATCGGTCGTAAGCGCGCTACCTATTTCATCTACTTCCCCTCCAGTGCGTTTTGTGAGCACTTCCCATTGGCTCCTAAGACGGTCCTCATTCTGTAATCCAAGTGACAGTCCCCTGATGGCACGAAATTATACGAAACCGGCAACATTGCAAATCATTTACATCAATTTTTTGTGTTAAAAACTGATTTGTTGATTGATTCGACGCGTATTCAAAAATCGATGGCATGAAAACAAACTTTCGTTATTTTAGACGTTCGTTGTTCCAAGTCTCAAACTCCTACGATGATTCTAAGTAATTTAAATATGCGAATGATTAATGCTCTACATTCAAATGTATTCCTTCTTTTAAATAACGTAACGATAATTGTTTACAATAGTTGCTATGAAACTCATTTCCCTCTCCTTCCTTCTCACTCTCTCTGGTATTAAAACCATTCAAAGCACGCTTTCACCCATATAGATTGAAATAACAATAGAATGTCGAAGTTTACCAATGTAATTGCGAGTCAAGGCAACATTCCGTTAAAATGCCAAGATTTTCCAAAATATATCTTTCAAACGATTAATATCCTTTTTCAGTATTTTCATACCCATATTTAAGATGAAATAACATCTTCAGGGTATTGAATTGTAATTCCCTTAGGACTTTAGTTCGGGGACTCAGCAGCCTCATATATGAACATATGTTTGCATAAAATATCTAAGCCTTGGAGTCTTTGGATCATTACAAAATCTATAGATTACCATATATTAAAAATACATCATACAAATTTAAATTGAGTTCTTTGTAGAACTTGATGCGCTGAATTTGTTGCGAATTTTATTGATGTGTATGGATTCATATACATTACTAGAGAGATTTTATTACTAAGCAACGATTAAATTTTTCGATGGAGGTCGTCACCAGAAGAGGTGTATATAATTTTTGCATTTCTCGGCCGATAAGACGCGACGCATAAGATAGGACGCATGGAGGTTTTAGGACAAGTTTTTCAGAAAAGTGATCAATGTAATATATATTTACACTTACGCAATAAACAGGAACAAAAACAGTAATGCAGCACTCGAATATATCTAGGCGTCAACATGGAGCCTTAACGCATGAAACAACACAAATTACAGCGTGAACTCGGACACGCGCTGTCGAGGTCTAGAGAATTGGAATCATGGAGCTGGTGCTCCAGACAATACACTCGCGTCGAAATGTTAACGTAAGAGCAGTGGTTACCAAACTGGGTTACGCGGCATACCATGGTGCTACAACTGATTTTTAGGAGTTCCGCGAAAAACTTTGTTCGATTAATAAAACAACAATTTGGATGTACATATCTACTGATAGGTAAATAAGGCAATGACTTTTCCTCTAATAAAATGGATTTGGCGTAGTGCCAACAGATGTATACGTACAAAGACTGTGATACCCGTATGAAAAAACTATGAAAGCCTTGTCTCAAGGCTGGGGTGCCGCAAAATTATGTTTATCTTTGAAAGGGTACCGCTCCTTCAAAAAGTTTTGGAAACATTGCGTTAGAGATTTAAGTGCTAAGCACTACTCTCTCATAATCCAGCTACAAAATCGATCTCAAAACCACCACTTCTGGTGGCTCTATCGTCTGTTTCCCTCACCTTAACCCTCTACTTTTTTATTTTTGCTCAAATAAATTCGTAAGCCAATTTTGCGGAGAAGGATAAAAAAATAAAGAAAAATATCGCTCGAAATTTTGTTTACCGACTTACCTTTTATTCAGAAAAATATTAACCTCGTACAAAAAGTCACTAACATTATATGAAATGTCACCAAAAAATGCATAAAGGCAAAACAAAAAAGGAGTGATCGACTATTGAATAAAAATTTATGCAGGTCTTGTCCGTCTTAAGGCGAATGCCAGGCAGACGCCATCCACCCCCGATGAAACAGATTTGCGAGTGAACCGTTTTTTAATTAAAAGAAATTCATCCAAAGACGCCGCAGCTGCGAGTAATGTATCCTCTTAACGTGGAACGAGACGAAGAGAGGTTTGCTATATTTTATTTTTCAAGTGGATGTTGAGCATTAAAATATGCACGTGTTTGTCTGGCCATTCTCCTCGCGATCTTGGGGTTTCTCGTGGAGGAAAAGAACGCCGAAACATAAACGAGAGCGACTTTCGCTCAGGCTTGCATTTAGGGGAGAATGGCCTTGGCTTCACGTTGGCCGCCGTGGGTGCGAGCGCGGGAGAGACGATGGGGAAGGGGCGAAACTATTATTTTTAAACGCGTCACACGCGATGTTCCAAAATAAGGATAAATAAAATAACAGAAAAAGTTTAAAAAATACTACTGAAGTTGAAAGCTTTGTACAGCCTCTTCAGGCCCAGGACTGTAATTTTATAGTAACTAGTAGAGAGCCCGCAGTTCTACTGCGAGAAATTTTGAGAAACGTCGAAAAAATATCATAATAAATGAAGAACGGACAGAAAAGAAGACTCAAACGTTGGGAGAGAGTGGCAAAGTGAGAAACAAAGATTAAATCGTGACGACGGATAAAAATGATAAAAGCAGTAACAAACGAAGAGCAAAGAGAAAAAGAATAGTCAAACGTTGACATATCATTTAGCTGCAATGCCTTACAACAAATAAATAAATTTCCCACCTTTTCTTGTTTTCTCCCTCTCTCTCTCCCTCCGTTTCTCTCTCCCTTTCTCCGTTTTTCTCTCCCTTCCTCCCATTTTCTCTCCCTCTCTCTTTCTTAAAATTCAAAAAACTTTAAACTCCTGCGTAAGATTTATTTTTAACCTTAAAAAATCAGATCATATATCTGACTATTACAAAAAGATGTCATGGCTCAATCTCGATTCCCGCAGGAAACTCCATATACTTAATACACTATTTCGGCTACTGTCTTCAAACTCTCCCTCTTTTCTTTCATCGAACTATTCCTTTCTCTTTTCCCTACATGAAAAAAATACCTGTAGCTCAAGAACGCTAAATATTCCAACTCATAGAACAAAAATTTTCAGTAATTCGTTTCATGTAACGTCCTGCAGACTTTGGAATGAGTTACCCATAAAGACAACAAATCTAAAGTCACTGGAAGGCTTCCGCAACTCCTGCTTTCTACATTTGATGAACAAGTGCTAAACTGAATGATGTAATCCTACACATACTTCACTTTCCGCCATATTTATCCACTCCAACATGGAATCATTGTATTGTAAGCAGACTCTGATATTTTACATTCTGCGACGCTAAAGTCTATCTAGTGTGGTTTTAAAAATATATTTTTAATTTTTTTTTAAATTTTTTTATATTTTCTCCTAACTCTCTTTTTTCTTTTTTTATTTGTAAAGCAAGCATTTATATTCAAAAGTATAAAATGAAATTCTCCATATGTATAATTATTCAAAATTGTCTCTGTTGTACTTATCTACATAGGTATAAGAGAATGTATATGTGTATTTTTCTCGTGGTAACCATTTTTTGTGAGTTAAAATTGTAAATTAAAAAAAAATTGTTAAATATGTAAATCCTAATGTAAACAAATTGTAATGCCACTTAGCCTCAACCTCGCCAATAAATACATTTTTCTTTCTTTATTTCTTCCTTCCATTCTCTCTCCCTCTCTACCTTCCTTCTTCCTTCCATTCTCTCTCCCTCTCTACCTTCCTTCTTCCCATTCTCTATCCCTTCATCTCATTCTCTCTCCCTTCCCCCATTCTCTCTCCCTCTCTCAATCTGGAGGAGTTCGAATTTTTCAACCTGGGATCGTCCCGTCCCCTACTTGTGTGATTTGAGGAGACTGCGCAAGTCAGCGCTCCGTCCTTCGGAAGGGATGTTAAGCAGTTGGTCCCCTTGGTGCTCTTCGTTAAGAGTAGGCTAATGCCGGCACCGGGTTTCCCTCCTCCCTTGCGTTTTCGGTGTGGAACGATTAGTGGCTATAATAATACAAGAGGTTGATTAGCCAGAAATTACATACAAACAAAATCTCTCCCTCTCTCACTTCCTCTCATTCTCTCTCCCTTCCTTCCATTCTCTCTCCCTCTTCTTCTTCCTTCTCCCCGTTCTCCCTCCTTCTCTGATTGCTTTCAATACTTAGCTTACTCCAACCATCATCTGTACGCCGATGATCTCCAAATATACTTAGACACCAAACCAAGTAACTTATCTCTTTCCATTGCCAACATAAATCATGACTTGGCTCCACTTCAAGAATGGAGCTATGATAATCTTCTCAACATAAACCCCTTGAAATCTCAGGCCATTTTAATCGGTTATTCAAAACTACTGGCTTCTATAAACCTTGCGGAATCAGTTCCTCTGTCTTTGAATTGCATTGGCATTTGTTTCCGGAATACACTCCACAGGGTTGATGAGTGGAAGGGGTAGAAAACGACCACCGAAATTCCTTTCTTCCAAATCTTGTTTAACAGGGGTAGAGGTATTCTCAGCAGGGCATATCCATGACCTTATCTGTATAGAAAGGCTCGTGGAATATCCCACCATTAGGTCGGCAAATATAATCTTAAAAACCTCAAAAGGGATAAGAAACACGTGTTCTAAAAACTACCCTAGGGCCTTGCGGTTACCTGATTGTCCAGAGTAGAAGCGTGAGCTTTTCAAAAAGACGCGTATTTTAGTGTAAGAGAATGCCCTTTTTTAAATCCCACTGTTAATGCAAGCCCAGAAAAGGAACGAAATCGTTGATATAAAATAATACTGCGAAAAAAGTAAACAGAAACGACTTAAATATTATAATTCAGAGTAGGTTTTCGGACGCATAGTTTTCCATCTTGTTGGAAAATCGACGACTACATATTCATTTTCGTCGATTTGTGGACATCATGTTTAATTGCTTCGCATGAATCAAGTGTTGTTCGCAGAAGCTTAAGAAAATTGTTAATGCATCCTTACACATATACGAGTTAATCGAAATAAATAAGAAAAAGTATATATCAAAAATAATACAATTTTTACAAATCAACATTTGGAATGGTCCATGATTTTTGATAACGCTACATATTACACATTCTACTCTCTCAAAGCACGGTTCGAACAGAGCCGAAAAAGGACGCTGCTGGCTCAAAAGGGAACGTTCATAGATATGGACCTCCGTTCCCTACTACAAAAATACGTACCTGTGCCCAATTTATGCATAGGCAACAGGAAACTGCCTACGGCGCCGAACTATGAAAGGCGCTTAATTGTGAAAGGCGCATAATATCTATATATTCTTTAAATATTATACAAATTTTGAATTATCTCTCCTCATTTATTAATAGACTAGCGTACTGCCCGTCAATGATGACGGGATTCTTCGAAAAATATACAAAAATTAAATTTCATATTTTACATTTTAATAAATGTAGTACTTAACAAAAATCCGATAAGTACACACACAGAATAAATCTTTTATTTAAGTAATTAGCTTATCTTATGACGAAAAAATTGAACTAAACACTATGAATTTCTCTGGACTCTCAAAATATGTTCAACAAACAAGGGAAAGAAACCCATTCTTTGATGACGTGCAAAGCAACAAAATTGAAATGAATAGAAGAGCGAGTTTTCGAGTGAATACATTTTTCCCTATATTGGATAGACTGAAATCAGAATTAAGTAGACGCGGTAAGGCGTATAAAACATACGTGAATCCATTTGCGTTTCTTACTAAATATACTATGAAATCGTAAGTAATTTCAGAGAAGGCACGAAATTTGCTGAACTACTACCCGTTAGAGTTGGAAGAAACATTTGTTGAAGAATGTTCATTTTCGGGATTATTTAGCTAGCAATTTGGCAACCAGTGAATATAATACTACTTCATTTCTGACCCTGTGCACACTTATTTTGCATAAAAATATTCAATCTATTTACCCAAACATTGACATTGCAGTACGAATATTTTTGTGTATGGCGACTACAAATTTCAGTGCAAAACGATGGTTCTCCACGTTGAAACGAATTAAAAGCTATTTACGATAAACCATGGCCCATGATCGATTAAACAATCTTTCAACTTTAGCGCAGGGTGGCCAGACGTACCCCATTGTGGGGTACAATACCCCATTTATTGAATCAATTTTTAGAAAGTTTTTGATAATTAACTATTGCTCTATCTAGCAGGAAGCGTTAGTTGCCGAAGTGATCTTATGCACAAGGAAGGGGAAGCGTCAGCGGCGTGTTCTCAATAAAACATAATATCCTAAAAGAAGATTTCACGCTAGCAAATTTAATAAATTCCTCATGCATAATTAACTGCTAGTCGCTAAATATTATCCTCGGCAACGTATCACTTTGTATTGCAAAAAATTACTGAAAGTACGATATAAATACATTGACTTGCATCTTTCGATTGGCGTTTTGTGCTGGTTAGAATTATTTAAGGACTTCGACTTAAAGTAAAATCTTACAGCATGAGAAACACTATACTACAATCAGACGCAACAGACAATGCGAGGTGCAACATGGCGTCGCGGGTGTAGACCGAGTCCTCTACATTAGTTTTAATGCGTAACACGGTACAACCTTTTTCTGCAGTTTGGAAGTGACAAAGTTTTTTCATTTTATCTCGATGAGTAAATTCCACAGGGCTGAGCCTGAGTTTACTAATGATATTTTTCTGTAGTGTCTCCTAGACCTGGTTGGACGCGCTTATCTTCTCGTTCGTTATGCACATCGAAACGCCGAAGAATTCGACACAATTATCCACATAGCATCTGAATGGCTGAATGAGATGAGGCGCCAAAATAATGTTCATCATATTATTATGATAAGCATTATTTCGGCGTCCCATCTCATTCAGCGCCCTAGGCAATTGCCTAGGTTGCCTACCATATCACGACGATGTGTTATTTTTTTATTCAATATTGTTATAGGCGCAGGGCCGGATCTATGCCTTGCTTTCCTCAAGCCAAAACATATTTATCGACCCCCTGCTTAAAATTGGCTTTCGCGTTTTCAGCAAAAAATTAATATTAATCCACACGTATTAATACCTGCTAGTAAGTTCGCGACAATTTTGATTTCTCGCAAATAATGTTTTTAAAACCTTTATATACGCGAACAAAGATTATTGCAAGCCTAGAACACCGGTGGCCACAAGGGAGTTTGTTACGGCGCATAACACAAATTCCTTCACACGCCTGCCATTTTGAGCAAAAACGCCTAATTCAAAAAATCGAGATATTAAATAAGAGTGCAGGTATACATCATCTCTATATTGGCGGTTAACAACTACAATAAATGAAGGGAGAATTGCAGAACAAATTAAGTAAGGCGCTTTTATTCATCGACTGCTATCTTTCCAGCGGAGTCAAGAATCGCAGACGTTATGCATTGTTGGTTGCCTACATTAGTGGCACACAGTACCTATTTATAGATTTTATTCGATAACTCCCCACCGGCTTATTTCAGATCCATTAAATTTGTATCGTTTTTAACTCTCATATAGACCACTCTGTTCTGAAAATTTGGCTTCTCCAAGTTGTAGTGCTCAAGAGATATTTCCCGAATATACGGAAGAAGAGTCAAACCGATTCAAAGCGATTTAAAAAAATCTCATGTATCCAACACATATGACTTTCTTCATATAAAGTATTGAATATTTTTGCAAGTGTTTATAAGTTACCCTCAATATCAGCGTCCTCAGGAATAATTATTGAAAATTACACTCGTGAATAATTTTTAAACACTTGAATAATTTTCTCAGTAAAAATACAATAATAAGTAAACAAAATTGTCATTTGTTGCTATGAATAACAAAATATCGATGCGCGATTGAAATCATCTACTGCTGGTGCCATTGGGGTCGCTGTCAATATTTACAAGATAAATCGTTTAGAAAATACAGCGCTTAATGGCATTGGGATAGTTTTGATCGCAATTAAAATTTCCCTTGGCAGCGTAAGATTGCTATCAACAATTAGTAACTTTTACCATAGCAACGGAAGTAAAGGCATCACTTATCGACGCACTTAACAACTTCAGTCAAATAATCAAAATATCTCAAACAATCCGTTTTTTTAAAACATGTCTCAAACCAAACTTGTAGAAAATTATACTATCTACAGCTTCCATAAAACAAATATTTACATAAATTAAGTTCTAAAGGAGAAATTTGAAACAAATATTGAAAGTGTACTCTGAGGACCTTAAAACGTGTATTTCCGTTGAAATCTCGAATTAGATTTTTTGCGAAAATAATACTTTCTCCTATATAGCGTCAAGTTTTTTATGCAAATGCGACCCCGCGTACGCTTTGAACCGGGCTCCGCGTTTTCCCCAGGCGGTTCTGACTGCGACACATATCTCTAGTCGTGAAATGCTACAGTTCAATTTCTTGCCGCTACAGGCAGGACTGCTGTTTCTGGCAACAAACACTCAGCTCGGCAACGCAGCAGCGTGCGTTAGGGTAATATAATAAAAATTCCTAGCTGCTAGAGGCGAGACAGCCGATTCTTGGAAACCAACGCTCGGCTCGGACATGCAGCACCTGCCGTTAGGGAAATATAATATAGATAATCGAAATATCTCTTTTAAAATCCGTTTATGGAAAAATGCTTCAGACAAAAGTTGTAGAAAATGACGACATCAACTTTAATAAAAACTGTTAACATAAATTAAGTCCTAAAGGAGATATTTGACAAAACGGAAAATTACTTTAGTAAACTTCCACTTCAAGTTGACCAGTTTCAGTAAAAACCTAAAATATGAAGTTTTGCGGTGATCTGATTATTAGTTTTTGAGTTAGAGCGTCCACAAAATTCATATAACACACACATCATCGAGAAAGTAGTGAAAACGTACCGAAGGGGACCTGAAAACGTTTTTCTTTTTAGTTTAAAAAGTACTTTAGTGACATTGTATACACAATTCATATTTTGAATTTTTCATTATAAATGCGATCAATTATGTCGATTAGGTGACGAATTATACGGTGGAAGATGTCTCGACATCACATATAAATAGCAGTAGACGTGTTGAAACAGACAAACCGATGTTGTTAAGTAATTGGAAACATTTATATAAAAGATAATAGAATATAATGAAAACATATGTATTATTAAAAATCAGAAAATAGGTAATTATGAATACGTAAAGAATTACACAAAAAATGTATTCGCTAAGACAATAGACGGTCGCTGGCAGGGAAAAACGTCTGCGAGCGCACAGCTGACCCCTAACTTCCCCTCTCTCCTTGATGGGTCGAGAAATAACGCTCGGCTGCCAGAACCTTTTGAGGTGTTGAAAGAGACAAACAGATTTATTTTAAGTTATGGGAAAAGTTTATAATATAGGAAAAGTTTATAAAAACCATAAAATTCTATCAATACAAGCCCAGGCGCTTCCCATGAAACAATTTTGGGACGCGTCCTAAAGTATATTTGGTTACATTTGTCGCATTAAAATCTTAAAACATCTATTAGGACTCATATACTTCTCATGTAGTGAAAGGAACGTAAATCCGTGCTTGAGGTAACATTAAAGATTAAATCCAAGCACACTTTTTGTTTACTTTAGCATTTTTAGGCACGTCATCACATTCGTCATCTTCGTTTCCGTTCACCACGAAAGTAATGAGTCACCAAGCAACGATCTAGCACTCCTCAAATAGTGAGGCAGAAACATTCCCACACACTTTATTTTATTAAATTGGTAATAATAGATTTCCAATTCTTAGTTCAGCTTAATTGACCAGGAAGTATACAGACAAGGTGAGGTGGTTTTACGTTTCCTACCGTACCGGACACAGAAGGGAAGAGGGGAAACCGGTGTCAGCATTAGCTGAGTCATACGAAGAGCACCAAGGGGGGCAACTGCTTATCGTCCCTTCCAAAAGATCTGTGCGTTCTCCTCATTTTCGTTTTCCTCGTTCTCTTAGTTCATTCACGCACAAATAGAGAAATGGGCGACCTCAGAAGAAATCCTTCTTTCGCAGTATTCGTGCCCGGCTCTCCTTCGAGAAGCGGGCGGGTATACTATAGCAGCCAGTGTCGTAACCAGAGACGGCTTGGAAAATCGCGGGCAGGGGCGACCCGAGAAACTTTGGCGACCTTCCAGCGCCCTTCCCGCGCCTCCCTCAGTAAATGTTTTTGAGATATTTACTAAGTAAATGTTTATTTATCAATTTCTCCGTAAAAAATACTGACAATGAAAAAATAAAAGAAATTCTATTAAGATTCCAGTATTCTCCGCGATATAAATTGGTATCCGACATTTATTTACTTGCAAGTAATGCATATATAGGTGGTCGGGATAGCGCCCCCAAGACTTTGGCGCCCCGGGCAGTCGCCCGGTGAGCCTGTACCTCGGGCCCCGGTGCAAAGTGTGCGCGCAGGGCCTCTAACGTTTCAAAAAAATTTACTTGTAAATTTTAATAAATACGGCAACTTTTTCTCACATCACGGGAGTGTTCGATATTTTTTCCGATTTAAAAAATCGTAATTCTCATGTACGATAATTGTTATTCGAGAGCGCGGAGCCCGGCGCAGTCGCACCGTTGGAACCGCCATCAATCCGGCCCTGGTCTCAACCACTACACCACCGGCACCCCGTTAGGTTGGTACAAGCGCGTGAATGAAACGACGCGTGCGGCGATAATAGTTCGTCGGCGTGACGTCGGCTGGCGATAAAAAACACGTCACGGGCTCGCCGTGTTGATGACCCTTTCTCACGGTCAGTAGACGAGGCATACGCATTCGTTCAAATTCCGTGATGGGCGTTCCGCAGTAACGGAAGGGGAAGGGGGATGCTTAGCGCGAGATACGTTTCATCCTAGCTGGTGACTAACAGAATCAAATCCACCCAAGGTGACACAAACGATAGCATCGATGTAAAATGGGCTTGTGAAAATTTTGAAAAGTTGATCATATAGAGAAATTTCTCCACTTCGTTGGAAAGCGGGTAGATAAAGTTGAAGGAAGCATGCACATGTTTAAGAGGTTGGAAGTGGAAGTACATATTTAAAGGTGTTTTAGTTACTGTAATACAATGTATTTAATCGTTCTGCTGTTCTTCCACCGTTTATTCATTGTCATTGCTATATTGTTGTTTGTTCCTAATTTTGGCTGCTTTTTAAATGTATAAATTTTATTCTGCTATTAATAATTTAAATCAAAAGAGCTCCATTATATGGCCAAATATAAAGAACATCATATCAGAAAGGGTAATAGAGTACAGTCAAGATATCTGCGCATGTTTCGTAGACTAGCGGAAGGCCTTTGATAGAGTAAATTGGGTAAAGTTGATGAAGATATTAAAGGATATAGGTGTAGACTGGAAAGACAGGAGACTGATTAGGAATATATATGTGAATCAAATTGTAAAGGTCAGGTTTGAGAATGTGGCTGTATCGCGCCTTGGTCTGGGGACGGCATTTCATGCGCTCTTTAGGCGCGGAAAGGGGGTAATTTTAAGGCGCACTCATCGTCGCGATGTTTTTACGACACTCGGGAATTTTCTGTGGAAACACTGGAGCCACTGAACACAGGCAGCGTAGAAGCACGGTATGGGGCTACTAAGAGAACACTGGGGCCACTCGGTTTGAGAACACTGGGGCCACTCGGTTTGAGAACACTGGGGCCACTCGGTGATTGTGCGCGTCCAGTTATATACTCGGGATTTTTCTGTGGAAACACTCGATCGATCGAATCAATTCCTGCTACCTAACGCCAACACTATTCAATATATATGGAGAAAGCCTAATGCAAGAAGCTTTAGAAGGCACAGGAGATTTCAAAATCGGAGGGAGGATTATAAGAACAGTAAAATACGCAGATGATCAAGTACTTCTAGCAAGAAAGGAAGAGGAGCTACAAAAAATGATAAATAGACTAGTGATAACAGGAAGAAAATACGGTGTGGAAATAAATACAGAAAAATCCAAGATCATTCGAATATCGGGTAAAGAAGAGAATCTGAACATAAGTATTGGGGGAAAGCCTTTAGAACAAGCTTCAGAATATAAATACCTTGGAAGCATCATAACACGAGAAGCAAAATGTACGGATGAGATCAGAACTAGAATAGGAAAAGCAAAAGCGGCTTTCAGGAAAAGAAACAACTACTTACAGGGAATATAAAGGATGATATCCGCAAGAAGTTGATAAAATGCTACGTATGGAGTATAGCATTGTATGGGGCAGAAACATGGACGCTAAGGAAAAATGACATCAAATACTTGGAAAGCTTTGAAATGTGGACTTGGAGGAGAATGTTGAAGATAAAATGGACAGATAGGATGAAAAACGATGAAGTGCTACGAAGAATAGGAGAGAAGCGAATGCTTATACAGACTATCAGAAAGAGGAAGGCAAACTGGGTTGGACATTACCTGAGGAGAGAGAGTATGATTAAAGATGTGTTAGAAGAAAAACTAGATGGGAAAAGGGAAAGAGGTAGGAAACGGTTTCAGCTGATAGACGATTTGAAAGGGAAAGAGAGTTATCAAGATATGAAGAGGACAACGGAAAATAGGAGTATACGGAGAACCAGGTTTAACCAAGAATAATCACGGACCTGTCTACGGACAGACTACCTATGATGCTGATGATGATAAATAACACGACAGCCACAAGAGACTATGCAAAGAGTCACATGCGGATCGCGTGCAACGGATTGCCCAGGTTTGTCTAAATCTATATGAAAGCCGATAGAGCAGATTTCATTTTTTGGCCAATCGATTTAGTATTCTGTCTCTTTGTGCGCGTTATGTTGTGGAGGTCCGTCTGTCCGTCCGTCTCACTCACTAACTCCTAAACGAAAGCAGCTCGAAACTGTTTTTTCGCCAAACGATTCAGCATTCTATTTCGTTGTGCACATTTTTCAATTTGTCTGTTTCTTTGAATGTTTCTTGGAAAAGAAGCTGCCATTTACTGCTTCACCAGCTCTTTCTTTACTTGTTTCCAATAAAGCCCAATTAACTTCCAAATTACTAGGAAAGTGACCGTTTGTTTATAGGTCAGCAATTGGCAAAATAGAGTATTTTAAATAAAAATCTTATGTGGCCACCACATGCCTTTCTCCATACCTGTAATATTAGTAAAAATTCCAAATAGATTAGATAATAATAAATATTTTAAGAAACCGAGAAAATTTTAGACTTTACAAAGAACAGAAGTAAATTCAAACCATAGCCTTCTAATATTGGATATAGCCACAAAGTTCCAACAATTAAGAAAAGAAAAAGGAGCGTTACTAAGACGTAACTAAGCGTCAATTGTTAACAATAGTCGTCGGAAGGTAGCGTGGTGGTAGCAGCTAAAAATAGAAGATATCTCTTAAATAATGCGCTATATGGAAAATGTTTCAAACAAAAGTTGTATAAAATAAAATTTACTACAACTTTTATTCCAAAATGTTTTTACATTTATCAAATATTAAAGCAAATATGTCAAAATAACGGATATGTTACAGGAGTAAACACCCACTTACGTTTGACCGATTTTTACCAAAAACTAATAATTTCTTCTAACTTTTATAAAAATGTTAAATATAAAATTTCGCGTTGACCTGATTAATAGTTTTTGAGTTAGAGCACGCACAATAAGCTATCACATACACACTAACACACACAGACATCATCGAGAAAATGGTCAAAACGTGTTCAGGGTACCTCAAAACGTGCAGTTCCGTTGAAATCTTGAAGTTGATTTTTCTTGAATACAATACTTTTCCCTATGCTACGTATGTGGAGAAAGTATTAATATAATAGAGTAATGTTTATTTATTACATTGATATTCGGTAATTATATTCATATACCGTCTAAAATAATATTTGGCAACGTAAATTACGCTTTTAACGCTGCATGGCCAATTGTGGCTATTTTCTGCGTAAGGCTCTTTGAGTATTTTCTTTAAGTTTGCAATAAATTTGAAGAGTATGGTAGGGAAATTTTTAAATGTACTGCTATTATCAAACAGTAGGTATCACGACTGTGAAAGTACACGGATGGTAGTTTAAAACGTTTAACGAACAATCAGATTAGATGTAGAAAGATATTGTCACTCAAAGTATTTCAATCTAAAGAATTGTATAAAGTACGTCATGAGAATAATTATAAACACATTAATCATTTTCTCAATGAGGTGGAATTGCAAATTTCCTCGTATAAAATTTTCATTCTATATATTTGTTCATGTAAATTATTTAATATTTTGAAGGGTGAGGAAAATAATTTATTTTTGAGGTAGAACAAATTTAAAAGGTTTAATGAAGAAAAATGTTAACATCGAAGTAATTATGGGGGTCGAAGCTGGATTAGATACTTCCTACAACAAAATATTTTGTATCCATTTTTGGGAAATCGTCCAAATATCACTACTACCAAATATCACTATACGAGGAAAACTTTATAAATATCCAAAGTCAGATTTAGGAGATTTTATGTTCATTTAATACTGGAACACTTTATTATTTTTATACACTTACATTATGCCGGGCGAGTACATTCTTTTTTATTGGTTAAGACTTAGTAGTTAATCATGCATTTCGTTGTTTTCGTAACATATAATCTACTGTCATTTATCGAAAAATTACATTCTTTTAGCTAGTCTCTAATCTCACTCATCGTCCATTTATCTCATTCATAACTTCTGCCGTCTTTTTCTTGATACTATGTGGTCCTCTTTCGTATTTTATTTATATCTATGACACACATGTCCGCTCAGAAACAGTTCTACTATTAGATAAATTTTATTATACACTATTTTATAGATAACTGAAAGAAAATTTGTTGTCTGTGAAGTTGCGAGTCTGAGAATTTGCAATCGCGTCCCATTTAACTGAACTGTCTTTCTCCCTTTCTCAAACACACAAACACTTAAGGAGGTTCTGGGTTCCCCTGGAGGTCAGGATATACTTGTGTTTGGATAAACATATTTTTAATAGGGATTAATATGCCATAAGTGGACGCAACGTATTCTGGAAGCAGGAATTATCCCTTTGTGACAGATTTGGCCAACCTTTACGCCTCCATGTCTTACTGACCTAAAATCCGAAACAGCAGGTTGGCTATCCTCAATTTAAAATAGTGAGGGAACCCCCTTGACTGCAGAGCTAATCAGCGAATCGTCAGTGATGTATTCAGTCACTACGTTTACCAAGCGGTCTCAGGTCGGTCTAGCGACTGCGAACTGATTTAGATCGGTTTGGTAAACTAATCGACCTGGCTAGACCGGTCTGAGAAGTGAACTGGCTCAGCCCGCCCGGGAAGCCAATCTGAAAGTTGATAATTCATCTGCTATTAGGAAACAACCGACTGACGATGTACGCACCGGCAATAACGAACACGACTGAAAGATCGATATTGAAAATCCGTATTGGTAAACGCACTGGGCCGAGTCAGCTTGCTGCTCAGTTTCAGCTCGGTCTGAGCTCAGACCGATCTGAGTTCCTTTGGTAAACGTAGTGAGAAAAGAATTGTATGTGGAAGCAGGAAGAAGTATCTTGGTTTGATCAAGAATACGCAGTCGCCGTTAATAAGTAAGTTATGTTTATATATTTTGCTATTCCCGGCGTTAAAAGGATGATCGGCAGATTCAGACTTTACCCTTGTGGGGTAATCCATTGGCTAGGGGGTGTAACCGAGAAATAAGAGAGAAACATAACATTATGGGTGTAAAGTACTAAAACAGTTCATTTTTCCATAGTTAAAGTCTACTTTAAAAAAGTATTTTTGGATTGTTTTTTATCTTGGCGGAATTATCCCCTTCATCCCCCTTGAATCCGCCCATGGGCAGGAGTTCGTTTTAGATAATTCAGTTGCAAGAACTTTTTTGTGCATTTTAGGCCTGGCTACCAGAATTCCGGAAAACCCCCCTATCCGGCAACCGTAAGGTTACTGGGTAGCCGGATAAATGGCCCCACACTATATATGGAAGGAAATATTTCACTTGACTAGTGCTATAAAATTTTGTGAGAAATCTTTTTTAGTATGATCGATATTTTACGAGATATGACGTTGGGTTCGTTTTTTGTTTTCAGTGGCGCCCCTGTTTGGGTTTTGTGAAGAATTTACATCATTTTTTAATTGTCTTTGACCATTAGCCCTTAATACCAACTTTCATTAAAATCCGTTAGGTAGTAGCCGAGAACGAACATACGTATGTAGGAACGGGCTGACCAAAGCTAACAGGTGCTCACGCTGGAAACGAAACGTGCATGAAAATACATTCCTTTTAGCGTTTTAGCAATCGGAAAGTTACCACTATTGCATACTGCATATTCGACAGTACAGGCGAGCAAATCGAGCAGCCACGTTTGAACTCTTCAAGAGGTCATAGGCGAAGCCAATGGCGGATACAAAGGGAGGAGTGATAGGGTAGATACCCTCCTAAGGGAGATGATCAATTCATTAAAATATTGTCTCAATTAATTTATTTTATACTATCGGCATTCTAGAAATTTTCGCAAATATCTAAGCAGTGCATAATATACGCTTTATATTAATTATAATGAGACGGTATTATTTTGCATAAATTTGTGTCAGTACATATATTTGTTTTCTTATTATCTACTAGCGTAATTGCCCGGGCTTTGCCCTGAGTTTAGAGTTTAGAAATTTTCATGCATATATCACTCGGTATGTGTATTTTTGGCTAATCAACCTCTTGGATTATTACAGATATCACTCGGTAATACAGTGGAACCTCTATAATCCGAACTAATTAATGCAAGGGCATGTTCGGATTATCGAGATGTTCGGATTACTGGATTTATGTAAAATAATTAGGAAAAAACCTATTATGTATTAAATTTCTGTAAATAAAGGACCAATTAATATACTTACATATCACGAAAATGATTGGGAGAGATCCGCGTTGATGGATGGGAAAATTGTCCTCCACACTGGGCCGCGGCAGTAGGAATGAGCGATATAAGCACGTCCGATATCGCTCATTCCTTTTAAAAAAATGTTTCCAAGAATCGTCCCTTCAGCCGCAAGAGGCGTTAGTAGTGGACATTTGTGCCCGACTTTGTTACAAAATAAAAGCTTCAAATTTCACTTTTCGACGCTCGCTTCGCTTAACCAACACTTTATCCCTGTTGTTGAGAAACATTTCGCATTAATGGGAGTTCGGATTACCGTGGATTCGGATTATAGAGGTTTCACTGTATTTTCATCCAAACTCAAGGTAAATGACCAATATCCCCCTTTAATTGGCATGAAAAAATTAAATATAGACTCAAATTTGATACCCCCCCCCCCCCAAGAAATCAATGTTCTGACACCGAGGTGCATATCCTCAACGTCTCGTTAGTATGTATACCAAGTTTTAAGTCTCTATGTTTCTTAGTTCAACAATGATATTGGTGGAGGATTCATTAAGATCGGTCAATTGGTTGCTGATAGGGTTACCAACTGTAAGACCTTCTTGACCCGAAGATTTTAGTCTGCAACCCGGAGAACTTGAAGGAATACGCTTTTTTTTCTTTTTTTTACGAGTTTTCAGTTGTTCACTAGTTGTTAATTAGTTAGTATGATAAATTGCATCAATACATTTTCAAATATCAAAGAAATATTATTTATTTAGTTATGCATAAATATAATAAATGATTAATTAATTAATTATTTTGGCATCTTTTTGAGACAAAAGGATACGAGTATGTGTACTACAATATGTACTTACAAACTTCAGTCCTTTCTGGTCAGGAAGAAATATTTTTAGGCCCTAAATAAGATTTTTGAAGGGTGAGGGAGGTGGGTTCATTATAAAAATTATGAACTAAAATAACTTCAATTTTAAATTTTATACACAATACAATACACAAATTTTATAATATTTTATTGATCACAATAAACGAACTTTTTAAATTTCTGCAAGTAAAATAAAATTAAGAAACATTTATTTCTTAAAATTATACTTATTTTGGCTCTGGGCTTATTCCACTAAACCCTTTTGTGCTGGCGCTTTTAAATACGAATAAAATTATTCACAGCTCATGTCAAAATTAATTCTAATCGCCAGCTCAGCTTTAACCAGAGGAACACGCATTTTATTACGATCATTCCTCCATACTGACTCCATAATAGAAAATGCACGTTCTATAAACGCATTACTGACAGGAACACACATTACTTTCGAGACAATTTCTTTTAATTCCGAGACATTTTTCTCATTTTTAAAAATTTCAACCCAAATTTTCTCATTTGCGCCATTTTCAACTTTTCTTAATTCTGGTAAATATTATGTAACTGTTTATTTCGTCATATAACCGATCTTCATTGATCTTTATATTTAACATTTTTGCAACTTTCAGTACACCGTCATATTTGAGATCATATTTCCTAATATTTAACGCAGCCAAATACTTAAAACAACTATTTTCAAAGTCATAATATTTTTTTAAGTAATTTACAGTACGAATATAAACCTCTCTAGCTTCCGTTGCAAACTTATCTTGTTGCAGTTTATTAAAATGCCTTAAAGAAGCTCGAACTTTACTTCCAAAAAACTATCCCTTAATCGGGATTCAAATTTTTCTTTTAGAGATGTCATTATGTCATGTAATTCTGTTGAAGAAATATCATTTTCTTCTAATATTAAAATTGACTCGCTCATAAAATTAAGAAAATGTGAGACAAAATACAAAAATAATTCAGGAATAGAAGGCACTGTCATGTCATCTTCCATTTCATTTTCTTGCGATTTTACAAATTTCCAAATAAGGGCATCACAATCGTCTTCCCCGTTTTAAAAAGTACTGCTTTATTGCAGGCCAAGATGACAATATTCGGTCTGCCGCCTTGGATAAACATTAATTAATTAATTAATAATTCATGTTCGTTGAGAAATGTTAGAATTTTATTTGTTATTGCATCAGAAGATTCAAAATCATCAGTATAAAAATCTAAAATTCTATTTTTGATGCCATGTTCTGGCACAAAGTAGCTGACAATTAACGGATACAATTTCATGTTTCCTTTATTGGACGCGTCAGATGAAATAGAGAAGTATCTAGGTTTTTCAACATCTTTTTGAAGGTCACACAGAACTAATTCAATTGCTTTTGGTTCTAGAATATTTTCCGTTAGACTTGATGCTTTTGTTCGTCCGCAGTGTAATTGTTTTGACAACGAAGAATCATGAAAAACGGTACAGTTTAACTTCATACCACAGTCAGTGCTATTGTAACTATGCTGGTGCTTCACTGCATGGTACACCAATGTTAGCTCGGCAATTGCAGTTATTAAATGAGCTGGGCTATTTTGTTGAACGAGAAACTTTGTTAATAATTGATTACTTGTCTGTGCACTCATAGTTTGTTGGTGACGAACACTATTTTCATGAGTTTTAACAGCCTTTTCTCCGTCATGTCTCACAACAAAAGTAACACTACATAATTTACATTTACCAGTATGTTCATTTTCTTTCACTAACCAATTTGTATACTCCGGTCGTTTAAGCCATTCATTATTAAATATGGCAAAATAATATTTTTTTCTTTGTCATCGGTGTCTGATCTTCAGAAGCGGACATTTTCACGGTGCTGTAAATCAAATAATATATATAAATTAAAATATTTAAATTTAAATATAATGAATATAAAAAGTAATTTTACTTAAAAAATAAAGCTCAATATCAATAAACAAATCACATAAATACTCCCTACACAGAAGCAAAGAACAGCCGCCTATATTTTATGTAGAACCTGCATTCATGCTGATTCATGCAAAGATCCTACTGAACAGATATGCAAATCGATAAATAAGTCAAATCGATTATCGATAGGTTCTGAAATAGGGCATTTAACGCCAGGCTATGTCAGGCCGGAACTAATAGCAACTTTTAGAATTAATAGCAGATTTTAGAACCAGCTGCACAGAAGTACCTAACCCGAGAACGGTGCATAAATAAGCAAACATTATTTCTTCGAACTCAAAAAAATTTGTAGAATTTGTAGCTGTAGACCCGAAAAAATTTATTACATAGCCGAAGCCCGAAGAAATGTCGCTAAACCCGAAGTCTTAGGGTCAAAATGACACTGTTGGCAACCCTAGTTGCTGAGATCTTTTCAGAGTGCTTTTTGTCAAATTCGCTGTAGTATAATCGGAAATTAATGTATTTTCTTTGAAATCAGAAAATTGTTTTTCCTTATATTGTGGTAGTTCTGCTTTTTAGATCCATTCTAAACATGTTCATTTCGTTTTGCCACTACATACCCGCCCTGCAAACGAAATTTCTTATTGAAATTGGTTCATCCAATACCTTCGAAATTCATAGTTACAGAAAAATTCTAACCATGATATTGTGGTATCCCTGTTCACTCTACCAGGTTGAAATATGCTATTTGGGGTATTATTAAGGTGACCAGACGTCCCGCTGCCCACTCCGATCCAAAAATGTCCCGCTTTATAGCAGTCAAGAAAGAAAAGTAAGAATTTTACAATCATCTCTATCGATGATTGTTTCGTTAAACCGTCGCACAGTGGGGCTTTTTCAAAAAAACATGGCCAAAATCCAATTAACACTTTTATTGACGACCAATATCTACATTTTGCTTCCTCATTGGATAGGAAAGAAAATTAAACCATAATATAAAATATTAATAACATAAATCGCATATTTCCTAAGCGGAACGTTACTTTCACTCCCGCCGGCTATCTTGGGCGTGGATCCTGATAGAAAACGACACTTGTTAACATTTTTGCGTGTCCTACTTCGGGTGTCGAAAAGTTTCGATCGAACTTGGAACATGAAGATGAATGATTAAATTTAAAGATTTGTTTTATTTTTTTTTATTCCCTCAGAAATAGATTGGCCACATGTGACTGAGTGTCATCACAGGGAATCGGGGAGTTGGGAAAAATTGGGATGATAAAAGGAAAGAAAAAGGAAGGAAATGGAAGTTTTACAGAAAAAGAAGAATGAGCCAGGGGCTGATTCTTCCTTGCAGCATTCAAACTGTAAGAGTGTATCGATTAGTTTGTCCAAACTAAAGTTTTATGTCCTACCTGTAATGGAAAAAAATTAGATTTATAATATTTTTACTTGAAGTACGCCTTAAAATGAACATTAACACTCATATATTATTCCTAACTTAAAATACCAAAACGAACTTATTCTACAGAAATGAATTTTTAAATAATTACTTAAGAGTCAGAGGAAGAGCTTTCGTCATAATCTGTGGATGTCCCCATATCTGAGTCCTCCGATTCTGCCGAAGATACCCTTGTGTCTGGAGGCTTGAGCATGGCAACAACCTCAGGAGTGTAGGATTTTGGTTGTCGTTTTGGAAGCTCCCTTGTGCTTGATACAACAGGGTCTGAAGATATTAGGAGATTGTTGGGAGCATTTTCTTGAAAAACGTTCACGATACACTTTTATATCTTTGTTTCTTGCTTCTTGTGCCTCCTCCGAAAGCATACCAATTGGTAATATTGCTGACGAAATAACTATAGAAACATGCAGCAATATTTTATGTACAGTGGTTGGAATATTATACCATGGATACTTCTCCACAAATAATTTAGCAGTGTCCAAAGCATACTCTTCGAATTTTTCAACATTGATTGCATGGCCACTCGATATTGTCAAAAGAATTATCTCTCATCATCTTAAGATGAGCCCTTCATCAATCCCTGTTATGTTAGATGAATGTGTCGCATTTTCAAAAAATCTCCGAGCAGTGTTTCCATCGTCAGTACTACCATATCCGGGTTTTGGGCGATCAACCAGAAGACCCATCTCGGCTTGAAATTGCTCTTGTATTCGTTTCTTATTTTCCTTGACCATTTCCTTGTCAGTGTCACTTCGTGCTTGCCACTTTTTAATTTTTAATTTATAGGAAACGTGTAAAAGGCATTCGAAGAAACGAATCCAGGCATGGAGTGTGGAAAGGCCAAATCTCAAGGTTGAAATGTCAATTTTATTTTGTTTCATCGCCTCTATGTTGTTAAAATCTTTTACCATGGCGCTACAAATGTAACATTTTTGTGTCGATGAATTTGATGATTCGGAATTGCATACTTTACCGTCTACCATGGTAAACTGTAAGCTATGTCTTAATAAGAGCTGCTGTTCATTAAACATTATTGATGTTGGCGTCAGATCATTTATTTCATTTTCTACATGTGTAACTTCCTCAACAGTAGCATCAGCAGTTTCGTGTAGAAATTGGAGTCGAATTGGCCTACAAAATCGAGGTGAAGAAGGCCGGGGATTCTGCCAAACAATAATTTTGTTTGAAGAATCAGCATCACCAACTATTAACTGAAGCGGTACAAATGAAGTTAGAAAAATGTTTGAGTCTGAACCAATACTGCTTTCAAATTTTTGCTAATATTGGCTATGTCCACAACTACCGTCGCATCCCCACTTAGATATTAACTGTAAGCCAATCAGCTCCTTGGTTGTTAATTTTGCTAGCACTTCTTCTTGTACTTCCACTATACGATGAGAAGTATGGTCCAATATTACTTGCAACCTAACTTCAACGCTGTTCTCGGTGAACGTAAAACCTTCACGATCGGGATAGCAGCGCTTCTTAGCCTCTTGAACGACTTGGTACGGAGGATAGGTTTTCTTGGCTGGAGTTCTAACGACATTATATTGATGTCTAGTCAACTTCCCTTCTACTAAAATGGACAGTGCTGAATCACCAGAAAGTCTCATAATCTGTTTTTCTCTTCCTTTGTAAGCCTCTCTATATTTGTTAGCTCGCATTGGTGTTGAGAAGGTTACTTCCTTTACTACTTTCGCAGCGTCTACAGAACCTTCTGCACGTAAACTCATTTGGGCAGCATACGTAAGTTCTGAAGGACTCACTTGGGATCGTAATAGTTCAGTCTTCCTACGTTTAGACCTTTCACTACTACAATGGAAATCTACAGGAGGACGACCACTTTTCTTCTGAGGCGCAAAACAGACGTTGTAGCCACCACAATTATCGAAAAAGACTGACCAATTTACTACGCATGTTATCTAAATTCACTACTGTGTGATGAAACTAACACATAGGTATTGCTCAAAGATGTGGTAAACTTTATTACGGTTTCAGATAGATAATAGACTCTACTATGACACTCAATAAAAAGTTCTGTTTGATTAAGCTTGATAGACAACTCAAACTATACTCAAATTCATCATCGTGTGGAATATTTATGAATATTTTTTGCATAATTAACATCAAAGAAAAAAATATATACATGCAGATAAATATATTTAAAGAATGGAATATTATTTGACATGCCTCCAGGTATTTGGTCCATGTTAAAAAAAAATTTTAAATGATTACTGCACCCACAAAAAATTAAATTCCGGGGGGGGGGGGGGGGGGGGGGGGGGAATCAAGAAAGATTATCCAGCTCGACTTACACGCTCGATAGCCAACTTTGAACTGAAATAAGGAGAAGATGGTTAGCATTTGGACACGGCAATTTGCAGCATGAAATGCGTAATTTGTCCCTCCTAAGGACAAAGTAATCACAACAGAGATTTCTGCAACTTTGTATTTCACATTTTGGCCAGCTTTTAAGGAAAATACCCCACTGTGCGTCGTCGACGTCTCTGAGCTACTGTCATCTATCGCCTCTCAACATTTTACCTAGTGTGTAACGCGAATTAATTTTGTAACACCTCGTCGTCTCAATGATCTTGGCGCATTTTTAGAGGTTTAACGTGTTACAATGTAAACCCGATTCGTCATTCCTCTAGTGGCTACTCTATGTTATCAGTAGCGGATTCGACCTCTTAGCGTAAGCTTGAGGTAAATCAGAATACATAGTGTGCCGGAAATTGCCATGTGATTCAGTGGTTATTTTGTGAATTTTCATTACCGGAATCGTACTCTTACTGTAAACTCAGCTTTGAAAAAAGAAACAGCGTGCTCTCACGTAACGTTTCGGTGAGTAATTCTTTTATATAAGCCCTGGTAATACTTTGAAAATTAAAAATATTGGATCTTTATGCGAAATTTGGCAAAAGACGCCTTTTGAGCAAAACTGAAAAAATCCCCTTATTTTTGACTTTCCGAAATTGAAGAAGGTCGAAACTAAAATTATGTTTCTGAAGTAAAAAAGTGAAAGTTATAAAAAATAGAGGACATTTATTCACTTAAGTAGTGGATAAGCAGAAATTTGTCTTAAAAAGATGAAAGGAAATAGGAATAACCTTCCTTAAAAAGAAATGGATATTTACAAAACTTCGATTTAATAAAAGATTTCAGTACCTTAGAATTCTATTATAATCATGTCTATGTTTGCATGTACTATCGTCATACATCTTTTTATTAAAAACAAAAGTTTCGGAAATATCCATTTCTTTTTAAGGATAGTCATTCCTCTCTCCTTTCACCTTTTTGATACAAATTTCTGCTTTCCCACTACTTAAGTGAATACTTTTCCTCTATTTTTGATTATTTTCACTTTTTTGGACTTCAAACTTTTAAACAAAAACATCGTCTAGACCTTTAATTTTGGAAAAGTCAAAAATAAGGGGATTTTTTCAGTTTTACTTTAAAGGCGATTTTTGACAAACTTCGCAAATTTAGCTAAAAATATTTTTTAAATTAAGTTCAAATCCCTTTATCCATAGGAATGGGCGAAAATTCTAACAGGAAGAGAACTTGCAAATTCAATGAATTTTTGGCAAAGGAGTTTCCTTTTCTCAAAAGAACTAAATTAGAAGATACTATTCATTGCGATAAATGCAACAGTGAGTTTTCTGTCGCTCATGGGGGCAGATACGATATTGCGAAACATTTAACAACGGAAAAACATAAAAGAGCTTTAAGTACCGCCGCTTCCAGCTCTAACTTGGAAGATTTCTTCCGAAAATCTAATTTCGCAGAAAAGAAAAGACAGTTAGCAATAGCAGAAGGATTATTTACATTCCATGTAATTAATCACAATCAAAGCTTTCGGTCAATGGACTGTACTTCAAAAATCATCAAAACATTGTTTGAAAAAAGTTTTCATGTGCGAGAACAAAAACCGAGGCTATTATTTGTAAAGTCCTCTCTCCGTTTTCGTATTTGAAGTTGGAAAAGAAACTAAAGAGTCGGGTATTTATTTCATTACATTGTGATACATCTAATCATAATGATTTAAAACTTTTTCCAACACTTGTTCGATTTTTTTATCCAAATGTTGGCATCAGAATAAGAATTCTTGATTTCATTTCATTACCAGGCGAAAATTCGCAAATAATTTCTGACTCACTGAAGACAGTTTTAGAAAAATATAATCTAAAGGAAAAATTAATCGCATATTGTGCTGACAATATCAATACAAATTTTGGTGGTAAATTTAGGAAAGGAACTAATAACGTTTTTGTAAAACTTAATGACTACGTGAAACAAAATATAATTGGAGTCGGCTGTGCGGCACATATAGTTCACAATTCCATCCAAAATGCTGCTGATTTGTTACCAATTAATATTGAAAATATTATTGTTAAAATTTATTATTTTTTCTATATATATATACGGTACGAGTTGAAAGTTTAAAGGAGTTTTGTAAATCAGTAGAAGTTGAGTACCATAAATTGCTTGGGTATAGTAAGACTAGATGGCTGCAGTTGAGAGAATTTTGTTGTCTCAGAACAAATGTCCTATAGTCCTAGAAGCATTTTTTAAAAACGATCTTGCAGAGCCATGGCTAAAATTTATACACTGTCAAGCTTCTTTATTTCATTCTGCAGTTAAATGCATAGAAGGAAACACAATAATGATGACAGAAGTATCTGAACAGATAGGTGCCTTAAAATTTAAAATTCGCGAGAGATCTGAAAATCTTTTCATACCTCTTATGATTAAAAGTGAAATTAGTAAAATGGAAGAACAAGGATTGATTAAAAAATCCTTTTTTACTGGTCATGTTCAGGATTTTTATAGAAACTGCTTGGATTACTTAGAACAGTGGTCCTCCCAGTTTGCTACAATTGGTGAATTCAATTGGATCATTTTGAAAAAGCCCTTGGCATGGAATGACATTCAAAAATCTCTGGCTCATATTTGTTCACGCTTTCGAACAAATGGTATTTGATGAAGTTTCAAACGTAAAAAATATGCTGACGAAGAAAGAATCAACTCTTGGGCTCAGAGTGGTGCTACACCTGAACAGAAATGGGTTGATGTATTTGCATATTTTAAATTAGAAAGTATTCCTTCCAAAAACATTTTGCTACTTGTAGAGTACGGGTTGTCTTTGCCTGGAACAAATGCACCTTCAGAACGTCTCTTTTCTCTGATGAACAATCTCTGGACATCAGAAAAATCCCAAATGAAAACTGAAACTGTCAAGGGTATTCTGAGTGTAAAATATAATATTACAAATTCATGTGAGAAATTTTATAAAATATTAAATGATAATCCAGAGCTTTTGAAAAAAATTCATTCCAGTGAAAAATATTTATCAAATTAAAAACATTTTCTTTTTTGTGCTCTGTTTTAATTAAAATATTGATTGTCTTTTACTATTTTGTTAATCATAAATTAAAATATCATTTAAGAAGCAAAAGAATATTTTAAAATGTTCTGTTAAATAATTTTCGTGTTTTATTTCTGAATTTATTCAATTTTTTAAGTGTCCAATGCTTTTGCTGATAGTGTACATCTATGTCTATGTAAAAAGTTATAGCTTTTATATTGTAATTCCTTTTTGTCGGTGTACCATTTAAAAAATATATATTGAGGTTACTATGCGTTTATCTTTGTCATTGAAAGTATATTACCAGTCTGTCGAAATCTCGACGTCTGACTCCAATGTCTTTTTTATTTCCATTTTTGAGCTTTTTTCTGCAGAAATTCAGCGCTACAATAATTTGATAAAAATAAGAAGGGAAAGCATTGTAGAAGTCTGTTATCACTCCCATAATTTATAGTAGGGAACAGCTGATCAATAAGAAGACGCCGTAAATTATCTACACGCCAGGGCTAACAGTTTGTCCCGCTTCCACTACCTGAAATCTGATGCCTTCTGCAGGTTAGTAGGGAAAACAAAAATGATCTTGCGTAGTCGTTATTTGCCTACACTCCAGGGGCTGAAAGAATTTGTCCCGCTTTGACTGATTTGAAATCTGGTCACCTTTGGTATTATGCGTTCTTTGCACGAAGTGAACGCATATAGGGGAGGTCGTTTCTGTCCGTCCGTCCGCATGTTAAAAATCGGGAACCGCTAGGCGTATTTTGATGACATTTGGTATTGGAAAGTTTTGCTAGAATTGGTCGACCAATTCCAATTTTGGTTAAATCGGAAAGCAATTACGAACACTTTACATGAAGAACTACAATGCTCCTTTTTTCAACTCGGAAACCGCTGGGCTTATTTAGATGAAATTTGGTATTATGGAGTTTTGCTCAAGTTGGTTGACCGATTCCAATTTTAGTTAAAATCGGACAACAAATACGACCACTTTACATAAAGACCTACATTTAGTTTACAATGTTCCTGTTTCAACTCGGGAACCGCTGGATGTATTCGATGAGTTTGGTATTGGGGAGTTTAAGTAAAATTGGTCGACCGATTCCAATTTTAATTAAAGTCGCACAACAATTACGACCACTTTACATTACCTACATGTAGTTCAAAATGTTCCTTTATTTCAACTCGGGAACCGCTGGACGCATTTTGATGAAATTTGGTACTGGAGAGTTTTACTAAAATTTGTCAATCGATTCCAATCTTGGTTAAAATCGGACAATAATAACGATAACTTTACATAAGGAGTTACATGTATTTTACAACGTACCTCATTAGCTTCTCGTTAATACTCATCTGAGCGAAAAATATTGAGAATATTGTGAAATCCCAAAGAACGCAATTGGAAACTATATTCTCCTACATGGGGTACACCTTTCCAATCTTGTTTATTTATATGAAGATTATATATGTTGCGGCAAATTTACGTAATCGGGAAATGTGTGCATTTGCCGGTAAATGTACACATATACCACCAAGCTCGGTAAATGTAAGTTTAAGTTTCCAAAAATACGTATTATCCGTACATTTCCTGGTAAATGTGCAATTTTACCGATGTGCCTTGGTAAATGTGGAAATAAGTAAGAATAAGAAACGCTACACTTTAATGATTACGTTAATTCATAACAAATATCATCGAGGGTTTGGCTCCACTGGTATATAAATATTAAGATGAACGCTTCCCAACCCGAGGGAGGAACACAGTGAACGTGAGGAGGAACCAAAAACACTTCGACTATAGTATGTTTCTCGTCTTATAAAGCTTGACCTTGAAAACCTCTGTGAGTGACTATTTCTGCATCCAATCAACGCTCGAGTAACGGGCGACGGAGAGGGGAGAAGCTCAGTCTCTCTCTCTCTCGCCATCGTGCTTCACATCGCTCTTAGTCGACTATGTTGCCAGCTCTACTGCGTTCACGCTTCCGTTGCGATCTCTTTATCGCTTTCACTTTGCACCTTGTAATCATTTTAACGCAATGGAAAATGGCCGGTAGTAATAAACAATGACCGTAAGTTTTTCTGCGACGCGTCGCCTTTCATTCGCAAGCAGATAATTTCAAGAGCGGATATCTGGCAATGCTGTTAGGTTTTTCCATGCATTTCGAAAGCCGCGGGTGACGGGGGAGAGGGAAAAGGGAAGAAGGGGAGAGGGAAAAGGTTCTCATTGGCTACTTGCTATGTGAAGGTCAAGCTTCATAAGACGAGAAACATACTTTTTTTATAACTTACCCAACACGGTGGAGCCGAGTAAAATTTTCCTTCATGTTCAAATTTAGTTTAGTTAGTTGTGCACATTTACCAGGAAATTTTCACATTTACCGTACTTCTAAACTGCAACAGATGTTTGCGACGCCGCCAGTTTATCCACATTTACCAGTATCTCTAGGTAAATTTGAACTACATTTCGCCAATACAAACGGTAAAAGTATGTTATACTTACATTTAACGAACTTGGTGGTAAATGTCCACATTAACCTGGAAATGTACACATTTACCGGACTAAGCACATTTACCGTGGCATATATACCATAATGGGTTAAAATCCATGCGGACAGCTCTCTAGAAATATGTGTGAGTGAAATATTATTTTACCTTTAATTCTGGTAGCCCTTCTCTTAAGCTCCACTTCAAAATCTCGATTTCATTATGCTATATTGTAAAAATCATATCTATAAAATTTAGTTGACATCCGTTCAGCCAATTCCTTCCAAATCCATAGTTACTGAAAGAGTTTAATTTGTAATAAATAAATATATATATATAGACTTAAGGAAATGAAAAGGTAGTGATGAGGGTGGCAACAAGGTGTTGAAGGAAGCCCAGCGGACACTTAACCAGGTCGGAGACCAAGTTGGCAGGCTGCTGGGGGCGTCGAAGAGACACGTTGAACACACGAACACAAAAACAAAAAACACGCAAGCTTATCGGGCCTATGCCCTTCTTCAGCAGTAGAGTAAATGAGAGTGACACACTGAGCGGGGAATGACAGGGTGATGTGGGGAGGTTGATGATCGGAGGAGGCGGGGAGTAGGAAGGGTGGATAGACAATAAGGAGGAAGTGTGATGAGGTAGAGTGCGAATAGTTACAAAGTAACAAGGAGACATTGTAAGGGGGCTAATAGGGTTAGCGGAGGTTGAGGCCAGGCGGAGAGAAAGAGTCAAGAAGATGTATGTGTGCAAGTTCCCAGTGTCGGAGAAGGGGGGCAGGAGTGTCATTGGGTAAGGCGCGAATAACCCTTACAATGTAGCAACTATTGAAGGGGACATTGGGGGCATTGGCGTGTAATGCAAATGCACTACTCTATACATAACTTCAAAATTTCAGCTTCCTAGCTTATGCCGTAATGTTTAAAAAGTTATTTATTTGTTTAAATTTTAGGAATTTTTAACTGCCAAACAAATTAAAATATCAAAATTTGTATAATCCCTAATTCGTTTTTTTACGAATTCTACTTATAAAAAAATTTCAACTCCGTAGCGCATGCGAAAATACATAAACCTTGAAAATTTGTTTAAACAATTGCGAATTTTTAGCGGCCGCATTGTTGCACTTTTTCATGATTTTCGTTTTTTTAGTCGTTTTTGCATATAATACTATCTATGAAAAAAATTCGAATCTCCAGCACATCTGGAAGTGCCTAAACATTAGTATCCTCCGATATGTTATCATTATATATATACGTTTCTTACAGAGGAGGAGGAGGATATAGGAAGATACTAATAGGCCTGCAAAGCGAAAATTAGGACGACCCAAAACTCTAATATCCTCAAAAGAGGAACAGAAGGCAGAGGCATGCAGGAGATACCGGTTTAAAAATTTCGAAAAGGTCAGAGAATCCAGAGATAAATTAAAAACTTTCCATCCAGAAAGTGTTAGGGAATCTGTTGAAAAATATTAGATATCACATACAGAGATATTTCGAGAATCGGTTAAAAAATATCAGACCATGCATCCAGAGATAGTTAGAGAGTCTAGAGAAAGATATCAGGTTACTCATCCTGAATGTGTCAGGGAATCTAGAGAAAGATATCAGGCTACTCATCCTGAATGTGTCAGGGAATCGAGTGAAAATTATCGCAAAATACACCCAGAGAGAGTCAAAGATTCAACAAGTCCGTTACAACAGAAAACTCCATTACAACAAGCTGCACGTCAGAGGGGGTACTATAATGTGTCACCAATCATAAGAACTGTTCCCCTTAAGTCCTGTTTAGGAAATAGGTCAGGCAATGAATTTAATGATATTGCATGTTTCAAGCTTAAAGTTTCTTCCCTTTTAGATAGCAAATGTTCAAAGTGTAATCACTGTGGAGCTATCTATTTTGAAGAGGAGAAAAGCAGGATAGAATGGTGTTGTGGGAGGTATTTTTTGGGTTTCCTTCCTAAATTAGATGCTTCATTTTATAATAACAGTGACTTCCTTAAAAATGCTAGGAGCTATAATAACATTTTTGCATTTTCTGCTCTGGGGGTTTCTCATGGTTTTCAGGATGCTCCAGGAAGACAAGGACCATCTTTAGTTAAGGTACAGGGAAGGACTTACCACAGACTATTCAATTTAGGTTGGTCAAGAAGCAATAGCGTCAATAATGTAGCTCTTTATATTGATGATGGGGCAGAGCATAGGAGAATAGCAGAAGGCAGGCAACTGAATGCAGAAATCGTTCAAGAGATTGAAAGCTTCTTAAATCTGGTGAACCCTATAGTGTATTCTTTGAAATGTTTAAGTAGACATACATCTGAGAATGCATACATTGCTTTTGAAAAAACTAATAGGCGAACTCATAGACCAGTTTTAGGAGACACTCCAATAGTTGATGAAATTGCTGCTATTATTAGAATGGAGCCTAACAGTGATCCAAGACAGGTGTTAATTTGGAAGCATGGTAGAGGTGAGCCGCAATTCGTTAGCATTTTCAGTGAAATGTACGAAGTTTTCCAGTATCCTCTTCTTTTCCCTCACGCTACATCTGGATGGCATGTTGGCCTCAAAGATAGAAATCGGAATAAATTTAGTCAGGTTAAATATTATAGGAGGCTTCTTTTATCTGAGAGTAGGTTTACATCTATGCAAAGGTTAGCGCAAGAGTACTTTGTTGGTATATATTCCAGGTTAGAAGAGGAAAGGCTTCAATGGTGCAGGAATGACCAGGCAAAGTTGTTTAGGGTAGCTTCTAGACAGGAATTAGATGAAAATATTGAAGCAGAAGGTAGACCTAGGGCAGGAAAAGTTTATTTACCAAGTTCTTTCACACATAGTCCACGGTACATGCAAGTGAAAATGCAGAATGTTATGGCATTAGTCTCAAGAAATGGAAAACCAAGTTTCTTTATAACAATTACCTGTAATCCACAATGGGTAGAAATAAAGAGTAGCCTTTCCTCAAATCAAAGTATGACAGACAGGCCAGACTTGTGTAATAGGGTTTTCCAGTTAAAATTAGCAGCCATAATGAGATTAATTAGTAGTGGTAAATTGTTCGGTAGTTTAATATATGTAATGTATGTTATTGAATTTCAGAAACATGGTTTACCTCATGCTCACATAGCACTTAAGGTTCAGGGTGAGCCAAAACATATTTCAGAAATAGATGAATATATTAAGGCTTCAATACCATCAGAGGAAGATGCAGGAGGTAGGCTTAGAAAATTAGTCCTACAGCATATGGTTCATGGACCATGTGGGCATGATAAGCAGAATGCTCCCTGTATGGATGTAGATAAGAAAATTTGTATGAAAGGATTTCCTAAGCCGATTCGTGAGGCCACTTTTATAGATGAGAAAGGCTATGTACATTATAGGTGCCCAGGTATATATGAGGTTAAAATTAGATCAGGTAGAGTAATTAGTGATAATTGGATTGTTCCTTATAATCCAGCTTTACTTTTGATGTTAGAATGTCACTGCAATGTAGAGATAGCGAGTTCAGTTAAAGTAATTAAATATCTTTTTAAGTACATTCATAAAGGACCAGACCATGCTCGAGTTGCTGTAGTGTCAGAAAAAATAGATGAAATAGAAGACTATGTATCCTTAAGATATATTAGTGCATCTGAGGCCATGTGGCACATACTATAATTTGATATTTCTCATTCATCCCCCAGTGTAATTATGCTGCCAGTACACTTGCCTAATAGAGACCAGGTAGTTTTTAGGCCAGGTGAGGAGGAGCTAGCCTTGAGAGTTAGTAAGAGTAAATTAATGCTGTATTTTGAAAGGCCAAAAGAAGCAGTTTGAGTACCTAACATATTTAGATTTCTTTGAGAATTACAATGTTGACACTAGGTGACGTGAAAGAAGCAGAGTTCCAGTCATGGAGCATACTTCAGGTTGCCACTGGATAATGAAGAAAGTTCAAGGTCAGTGTGTAGCTAGATTACAGTGGTTGTTGCCAACATTAGGTGAGGTGTATTATTTAAGAATGTTGTTAATGAAATTCCCTGATTACAGTTATGAGGATCTAAGGAGAGTGGATGGGGTAGTGTACGAGTCTTTTCAGGAAGCTGCTAATGCATTAGGATTATTGGAAAATGAAAATGAATATAGGGAGGCCATTAAGGAAGCAATGGTTTTTAAAACTGGCAGTAGGCTTAGGTTAATATTTTCATGTTTAACAATAGCAGGTGCACCTGCAGGGATTTTATGGAGTGAATTCAAAAGTGAGCTTTCCAAGGATTTTTTGGATAAATTTGCAGGTGATGAAAATAAGGCATACAATTCTGCATTGCTTGACATTGAGAGTAGGTTGAGAAGTCATGGTAGGACACTAGAAGAAGTTGGTTTACCACCACAACAGATGATTCTACAGAAGTTGGTAGGGAATCAGTTAAATGGTCAGGTGAGGAACTACAGCATTTTTAGATGAGTGGTTGCCATGCTTAAATGATGATCAGAGGAGAGTTTTTGATTTTGTCATTGAGATGGTCCAGGGTAAAGCAAGTGTTAGAAAAAATTTCATTTTCATTGATGGACCAAGTGGTACAGGCAAAACTATTCTTTTAAAGACAATAACTGCAGGTTTATGTAGGCAGGGCCATATTGTTTTATGCACAGCTTCGACCGGCATAGCAGCCTTAAACCATGATGGAGGAGTGACTGCACACTCAATGTTTAGGTTGCCTATAGAGAATCAGGATACCCAGTCGTACGGTGACATCAAAGGTAACAGTCAGAGGGCAGAATTAATCAGATCTTCTAGCTTAATTATATGGGATGAGGCCCCAATGGCAGTTAAAAATAACTTAGAAACATAAGAGAGGTCATTCAGGGATATTTGTCAATTAGATGACCTGTTTGGGGGGAAAATAATATTGCTAGCTGGAGATTTTAGGCAAGTAGCTCCAATAGGATGAGGGTCAGTGATGAATTCTGTATCATCCAGTTTGAAATACTCCAAGTTGTGGCAGAGCGTACATATGCTTAATTTAACTAGCCCAATTAGGTCACGTGCAGATAAAGATTATTCTGAGTTTATTCTTAAGGTTGGGGAGGATAGAGTCAATAGGGTTGTTATGAATGGAGATGAGGTAATTCCATTAGATCTAATTAGAAGTATAAATAAATTGGAAGACTTGATTAAGTTTGTTTATCCTGAGGACATTTTATCAGATCCTGACATTTGTAGCAAAAGAGCTATCTTAGCTGGGACAAATAGTTGTATAGATAAAATCAATTCATTAGTCCTAGGGAAACTAGAGGGCAAACCGGTAGAATTATATAGTGCAGATAGATGCGAGGGTTCAGATGACTGTCGGCAAGCTGAGCTGTTAAATTCAAATTTGTTGCATGTATTAACAGAGCCAGGTATACCAGATCATAGAATAGTGCTTAAGAGAGGTGCAGTATGTATTTTGATTAGAAATCTTTCATTTAATGATGGTTTAGTCAATGGCACTAAAATAGTTGTGAAAAATATTTCAAAAAGATTAATTGAGGCTTATATTCAAGGGAAGGATAAATCAGCCAGTGTTTTTATCCCACGGATTTGTTTTAAATTTCAGGCAAGTCACTCGGGCATAACAATACTGCGTAGGCAATTTCCCCTAAAGTTAGCATATGAAGTGACGATTAATAAATCTCAGGGGCAGACAATAGAAATAGTAGGCATAGATTTGAGGAACGATGTTTTTGCACATGGACAGTTGTATGTAGCATTAGATAGTTAGAAATCGTGACCACGTATGCGCTTTAGTCCCAAGTAACAGAATATCTGGAGATAAAATAGGTCACACAGTTAATATTGTATAAGAACTAAAACTTTCAGCTCTCTAGCTTTTGTAGTTTGGGCTGGACATTAGTATCCTCCTGTTATCATCATTATATATCGACGTTTCTTACAGAGGAGGGTATATATAACATACTAGTAGAAGGTGCTTGCATACTGCAAGCATTTCATCTCAACTGCAAAAAAAATTAATTTTTGAGAGAGATAATTTATCATGGGTAATATTTCTTTAATTCAAAAGATTTCTCCTCGGGACCGATTTTCGGTTTTTCCTTATGGTACAATAATGGAGTAAAAACATTACTAATACTTGCAATTTTAGGAATATCATAATTTTTCCACATTGGGTTAATAATGCCACACATTTCGGCCAAATTTTTAATTTATAGCAAATTTAGAAGTGAAATAATATTTATCTAATTGTTTAAAATTCATTAATTTTTACCGGCCGCAATAACAATTTCATGGACACACTGAAATGTTTATTCGTTTATATAGACTAAACTTTAAATAATTTAAAATTACAGCTCCCTCACTTGCCGCATAGTACCTAAACATTTACCTAATTATTTAAAATTTAAGCATTTTTAACTGCCAAACAAATTAAAATATCAAAATTTGTATAATCACTATTTCATTTATTTTTACAAATTCTATATCTAAAGAAAATTCGGCTCCGTAGCACATTCGGAAATACATAAACCTTGAAAATTTGTTTAAACAATTGCAAGGTTTTAGCGGCCGCATTATTACACTTTTTGGAGATTTTCGATTTTTCTGGTTGGTTTTGCACAAAATCCTACCTAAGAAAAAAATTTCGAATCTCCAGCTCACGTGGAAGTGTCTAAATATTATTATCCTCCTACTAGTAGTTGGTGCTTGCATACTGCAAGCATTTCATATCACCTTGAAAAAACATTCATTTTTCAGACAGACATTTCATCATTACATATATTCTTTTAATTCTAAAGATTTCACCTCCGCAGCGATTTCCGTTTTTCCCACATGTAAAAGCAATAGTTTAAAAAAATCCCCAAATGTTGCAATTTTAAAAATTTTATACATTCTCCATTATGATTATGATATTATCTCTAATGCTACACATTTTAGCCAAATTTTTGAAGTTGTAGCACTTCTATAAGTAAAATAATATTTTTCTAATTGTTTAAATTTAAATAATTTTTATTGCCGCCGCAATTCATATATGATATAATTCAAATCTTTATTTGGGCAAATATGGTATTCTGTAAATAACATGAAAATTTCAGCATCCTAGCTCATCCTGTAGTACCTAAACATTTAGGAATTTTTAACTGCCAAACAAAGTAAAATATCAAAATTTTATATAATCCCTATATCGTTTTTTTTACGAATTCTACTTATAAAAAAAATTTCAACTCCATAGTACATTTGGAAATACATAAACTTTGAAAATTTGTTTAAACAATTGCGAATTTTTAGCGGCCGCATTGTTCCACTTAAATCTTGAAAAACTGCAGAAATGCTAAAAATTCGCAATTGTTTAAACAAATTCTCAAGGTTTATGTATTACAGAATGTGCTACGGAGCTGAAAATTTTTTTTAGATGTAGGATTTGTTAATAAACGAATTAGGGGTCATACAAATTTTGATATTTTAATTTGTTTGGCAGTTAAAAATTCCTAAATTTTAAACAAATACCTAACTGCTTAGGTACTACTGGGCGAGTTAGCAAGCTGAAATTTTTAAGTTATATAAAATTTAGTCTTTATAAACAAATAAACATTTCAGAGTACTTATGAAATTCTTATTGCGGCCGTTAAAAATTATTTAAATTTAAACAATTAGATAAATGTTATTTCACTTCTAATTGTGCTACAAATTTAAAATTTGGCAAAAATGTGTGGCATTATTAACCCAATGTGGAAAACGTATAATATTCATAAAATTGCAATAATTAGCAATTGTTTTACTCCATTAGTGTTCCATAAGAAAAAAAAGAAATTTGGTCCCAAGGAGAAATCTTTTGAATTAATGAAATATTTCCCATCTCTCTAAGAAATTAATGTTTCTTCAAGCTGAGATGAAATGCTTGCAGTATGCAAGCAACTTTTACTAATATGTTATATCCTCCTCTGTAAGAAACGTCGATATATAATATATATATATATATAGCATTTCATCTCACCTTGAGAAAACATTCATTTTTCAGACAGATATTTCAACATTACAAATATTTTTTTAATTCTAAATATTTCACCTCCGCAGCGATTTTCGTTTTTCACTTATGTAAAATAATAGATTAAAACAATCCCCGAACTTTGCAATTTTAAGAATTTTATATTTTTTCCATTATGGGGTACTAATGTTACACGTTTTTGGCAAATTTAAAGTTGTAGAACTTCTAGAAGTGAAATAATTTTTTTCTTCTGTTTAAAATTTAAACATTTTTAACAGCTGCCGTAATATATTTATGGAGAGATTAATATGTTTATTTCTGCAAATGCACTACTCTGCAAATAAATTGAAACTTTCAGCTTCCTAGCTCATCCCGTAGTACCTAAACTGTTATCTATTTGTTTAAACTTTAAGAATTTTTAACTGCCAAATAAATTAAAATATCGAAATTTCTATAATCCCTATTTTGTTTTTTTTTTACAAATCCTACCTCTAAAAAGAATTTCAGATCCGTAGCACATTCGAAAATGTCTAAAACTTGAAAATTTGTTTAAACAATTGCGAATTTTTAGCGGCCGCATTGTTTCACTTTTTAAAGATTTTCGCTTTTTCAAGTCGGTTTTGCACAAAATCCTACCAAAGGAAAATATTTCGTATCTCCAGCACATCTGGAAGTGCCTAAACATTAGTAACCTCCTATCATTATATATAGACTTCCTTACAGAGGAGGAGGAGGAGGGTATAACATACTAGTAGTTGGTGCTTGCATTCTGCAAGCATATCATCTCAACAAAAAACATTCATTTTTCATATTACATATTTACAACTATTTTTTTATTCTAAAGGTTTCACCCTCGCAGAGATTTTCGTTTTTCCCTTATGTAAAAATAATAGATGAAAACAATCCCCAAACTTTGAAATTTTAGAAATTTTATACTTTCTCCCTTATGGGGTACTAATGCTACACATTTCTGCCATATTTTAAAGTTGTAGTACTTCTAGAAGTGAAATAATATTTTTCCAATTGTCTAAATTTTAAACATTATTAACGGCTGCCGCAATATGTTTATGGAGAGATTCAAATGTTTATTTGTGCAAATGCACTACTCTGTATATAACTTGAAAATTTCAGCTTCCTAGCTCATCCCGTAATGTCTAAACAGCTAATTTGTAATGATGAAATATGAAAAGTGAATGTTTTTTTTTTTATGTTGAGTTGATATGCTTTCAGAATGCAAGCACCAACTACTAGTATGTTATATCCTCCTCCTCCTTTGTAATAAACGTCGATATATAATGATACACACACACAATAAATATTATAATTTGGTCAAAATTGATGTGGTCAGTTCAACACAAACATTTGTAAAAAGAAATTCTTTATTACCTTTATTGTGGCAGCTCTACCTTCTATAGAAATCCTAAAAATCTTGATTTTGTTTTATTATGTTGCACAACCCCTTCATACAAAATTCCCTTGAAATCCTTTAGGCCTATTCCTTCCAAATTCATAATTACCGAAAAGCTTAACTTTGCAATTGTGGCACCACTGCTTGGTCGATCCGGTCCAAATATGTCATTTTGGTCATGTATTTAGGTAAAGATTCTATGTACCTACCACATTTGGTTGAAATCGGTACAGCCAGTTCTTCCCTGATATATGAGGAGGTTAATTTCAAAACTAAACGTCCAAAAATTTCAAGTTTTTAGGTAGAGATGGCGTTGCATGATACTATACACAGTCTTTCCGTTCTTGATGCTGTTTAGTTTCAAAATACATTAAAAGCATTGAAAATGGTGACGTCAAAAGTGTTCGAGTAAAAAGAAACAAGTCCATTCTTTTTACTTTCTCCATATATGTAGTTTAGGGGAAAGTATTGTTTTCATGAAAAAAATCGACTTCGAGATTTCAACGGAAATACACGTTTTGACCATTTTCTCGATGTGTGTATGTGTGTGTGCGTAACCACCCACAGTCACTTATGTGCCTCGCCAACGAGGGATTCAAAATTATAAATCCCGGGATCCCGGGAATTTCCCGGGATTCCAATAAACAATTTAAAAATCATTTAAAAAGAAAGGAAAAATAAGGTTACCAATTGCTTGTTTATGAACCAGGGTTGAAATAAAACTTTTTAAAACTATAAACAGGAAGAATAAACTAAAAATATTGTTACAACTTTTTTTATGTACAGGTGAATCTTAAGTAAGTTTACTCTAGCTTTAGGATTTGTTATCAATTCATTCGGGTAATTTAATGTTTTAGTAGAAAATTATTCCATTTTATTTATTTGAACCTCGTATCAGACAAAACGGTTACATATTGATGTGCTTGTGTTTTCCGGATTTTAATCGCTCCCGAGACACTGAGAAGTTCGAAGAAATTTGTTAAAATTGTTTACAAATATGGGGTAAACGAATAAGATAAAAAATAATTGAAATTAGCATTTATTTATTGACCTGAAATTTGCTTATCATAATTATTGTAAAAATATAGTTACCAATACACACGGTATGTAAAATAAAATATGAATTGAAACATTTATACCATTAGCATACATTTCTCACATAGATACAAAATCATATCGACAATAGTGTTATAATTCTTATTTCCTATTAGTAATTGATTTATAGTAACTTATAAGAAAACATAATGTGTTCACACTATGATCACTCAGTGATGTGCATATTTTGGTTATGAAAAGACCAGCTGCAGTTGTGAGAAAAACCTGAACTTGAGTACCACAAACAGTTTATCAAAATATGCTCAATTTGGGAGACAATCTGTATACAATCTCAACTTACACCCTGTAGCGCAGTGGTCTTCAGCCGTTTTTGTTTTCGTCTAAATTATTTTTGAATTTGGAATACACCAATATAGTTTTTTAATTATAGAATATGAAAAACGATTCAGTTGAATTGTAATTGGAAATACTATAAACGTAAAATCGGGGGCATTTACATATTATCCGGACGTGAAATTCCTGCCGTAAATTTGAGGAAAGCGGAAAATCGCGAAAACGTAAAATCCGTTAAAATTTATCATTGTTCTTATGGACCAAACCCCGGGACCGAAAGAAAAATGCGTAAATTCGAGGAAAACGTAAAATCGGGGGACGTAAAATCAAAGCTTCACTGTATATATTCCCTCGAGAAAGCAAGTAAGTATTTGTGAGTGCTATATATAAATGTCTTCCTTATTATTTCATTAGAAGTGAAACTAAGCAACTCGGAAACAAAGAGAGTCTTACAATTAGTGGTCCCTTTAGGAACTACACGGACGATAAAGGCTAGAGTAAAACTTTTATGATATACCGGGAATTTCCTGGATATTCATTGGATTTCCCAGGATACGGGAAAAAATTTTTACCCTCGAGATCCCAGGATGACAAGCACTAGTGGCAACCCATTCCTGCGCGCAGACAAGCAGGTGTCGTCGCAAAGACGAATCTGTGTGTGTGCGTAAGTGATAGCTTTTTTATGTGTGCTCTAACTCAAAAACTATTAATCAGGTCAACGCGAAATTCTATATTTAACATTTTTATAAAAGTCAAAAGAACTGATTAGATTTTGTTAAGAATCGGTCAACTGGAAGTGGGTATTTACTCCTGTCACTTATCCGTTATTTTGAAATATTTGCTTTAATATTTGATAAATGTAAAAATGTATCGGAATAAACGTTGTATGAAATTTAATTTTCTACATCGTGTTTGAAACATTTTTCCATATAATGCATTTTTTAAGAGATATCTTAAAAACTAAATATTTTAGCTGCCATTAGCACGCCACCTACTGACAACTGTTGTTAACAATTGACGCTTAGTAACGTCTTAGTAACGCTCCTTTTTATTTTCTTAATTGTTGGAGCTTTGTGGCTATGGTTTGAGTTTATTTCTGTTCTTTGTAAAGTCTAAAATTTTCGCGCAGTTTCTTAAAATATCTATTATAATGTAACCTATTTGGAATTTTTAGAAATATTACAGATATGGATCAAGTCGTGTGGTGGCCACATCAGTTTTTTTAGTTTCAAAATGTAACATGTCCATAGGAACCGATCAGAATTTTACTCAGGAGAGATTAACGCCTTCCGCTGTCGCAGTCGGTGTTGCCGTGGCGGGAAAGCTGTCATTCATCTATTATTATTCAATTTTACTCTTAATTTTAATATTATGGAGATGAACGAAGAAAATCTAGAAGTTGACACAGTTGGAAGAAAAAATAAGGGAAGTAGGAAAGGAAGAGAAACGAATCCAAAAGAATGAAAGAGAAAAAATGAAGGTTATACGTGAAACAGGATTTTTATGTAGTATTTTTCTGTTTTCAGACTTTAAACTCACTTAAATACAAACCTGTGCCTGGTTGTTGCATTATTATTTAAAGTGAATGCTAGGCCTCGTAGATTTTTGTCACTGTTGCATGTTTCAGGTTGAGCCCAAAGGCATTTTATAGGCCTAGGCTACATTATCTTTCAATTCTCGAAGCTAAAATTTTAATAAATAAAGCAGACTAGTTTTTTATCATGTTCGTGGTATATTAGAATAATCAACAACATTTTCGTAAGCATGTTTGCCTAAGTGCCGGTCCAGCGATTTTCGTTTCGATGTTTTTTTCTTTAGTCTGAAAACCTAAAATGATGCAATAGTTGTTTCAACGCGTTGGCCTAGTTATGAGATTTTTATTAGTTTGTTTACTGGTATTCTTCCCATTTTTAGATTACATGTAGGCCTAATCATAGAGTAAAATGAAGTAGGCCTAGCAGAATGTTACAATATAAAAGAATGCCTAACTGTTTAATTACAGCTAGTGATATATAATGATCAGTTTTCTCTATCTTTCCAGATGCAGAGATGAAGAATTTTTTTCAACATTGCAGTCATAATGAGAAACGTTTCCAGTGTTCTACTTTAGATAAAGATACATTGATATTGGAACGAAAGAAAATATTTAGCACGTCAGACAAAATCCAGCAAGACAACAAAATTGCCTGCTTACTAAACGTGCAGTCACCTAATCGAAAACGCAAACGTTTGGAAACTACTGATAACTGCAAGCCCAAAGCATTTCAGGTTTCCTATCAGGTAATAACAATGGTAATATTTTACTACACAGGTGGCACTTTCAGGGAAATTTTGTAAACTAAGATAATGTACATCTTTATGACAATATACTCTTTTGAGCTAAATTTAACAATGACTGAAGGATCTAATTTTTTGTTGTGGAGGAAAATATCTTTAATTTTCCATGTAAATGTGTTCCTAACCTTGTGGTGTAGGGGCAAAATTCCTATAAGAATATGAAAGAGATTGAGGAACAATGCCCCAAGTGGCAGTTTTACCTTATTCTCGTCTCATTCAATATACATTGACAAAAAACATCGTGTGTAGTGTGTGTGTAAGTCAGGTGGTTGCAATGGATAGCTAGATCTAACTTTGGTTTATTTCATTTCAGATACTACGTACGTCCAACGTCGAGATTCTAGTATATCAAAGATTTTTTCTGGCTGCATTTGGACTGACAGCTCGTCGTGTTTTGACAATAGCATCTAAGATAAAGAGAAATGACTTGATTTTGGAAAGACGAGTTGGTGATCACAAGTCAAAAAAGTTGGATCTCAGTCGAGAGCAAGTTCACATTTTCTTGGCTGGACTTCATGCCGAGGAAAGTCACTACTCAAGAGCAAAATCCAAGAGACTATACCTTCCAGTGGACCTCAATAAACACAGATTTGTGGGCAATGTACCAAAAAAAGCACCCTCTACACTTGGTGAAGTATTCCTTTTTCTACAAAACCTTTGTTTATTCATTTAACATAGGCTTTGGTTGCCCAGCTGTGGATGCTTGTAGTCACTGTGCTCGCATGAGGTACCTTATAAAGCTTGCTGGTGATAAAGTGAATGAAAAAAACAAACTGTTAGCTGAACTTGGTGTTCATCGATTACGAGCGAAACAGTTCCATAAGTTAATGAAGGAGAGTCCAGCTTACTCAACCACCCTATGTTTTGATCTGCAGCAAGTGCAACCCTTGCCAAAAACTCCAATTGGAGAGGCATTTTATGCACGACAGATATCTTTTTATGAATTTTGTGTATCCGATGTGGCTACATAACGCTTAGTTTTTTATACCTGGACTGAAGATCTGGCCAACCGTGGTTGTGTTGAGGTTAGCTCAGCATTAATTAAACACTTAACAAACCTACAGTTTGATAAAGATTGCACCACACTCAGGTTGTTTGTAGAAGAACGCAGTGGGCAGAATAAAAATTCGTTCATTGTGCATTGCCTCGCAATGTGGCTTCTGCAAAATGCTCCACGTTCTCCCCGTGATATACTCATAGTATTCCCTGTCCGCGGACAAACTTTTTTGCCCGCTGACCGGGTTTTTGGGCAAGTTTAGCAAAAACTTCGCCAGATTCTGAACAATAATCAGTAGACCAAAATCCTGTAGTTGAAAATTCTGATGAGGATGTTAACGAGGAATGTGATTGTGTTGAAGAAGAACCTGGTATTGCATCCATGTAGACTGTAAACGTAGACATTTATATTAATAAAATTCAAATTTGTAATTTAATGCATTATGATTTTCCAACAAATTGAAACGTCCATAGTTTTGCTTCAGAAAGCAACAAGTCCAAAATAAAGATTGAAATACCTTCAACAATTGAAAAAATGAAGTCAACAAAAGTGCTGTTTAAGAGATTTATTTTTTTAATAAATTAACCCAAAGGAAAATTAAGCGCCTTGTGCGATTGTTTCTCTACATGTTTTTCTTAAATATCTCAAAACTAATGTTGATGGACGTGTTACATTTTGAAATTAAGCTCCTCATATGCGTACGGGTGGACGGACATCGCCGAAATTTGAACCGACGGTTCCATGGGGACCCCTCGAAATCTTGAAATTTGGATCGGCCCTTACATGACGATCCTTGACCCCGTAGACCGATTTTATCCATTTTAGGCTCGAAAATGTGTCTCATCAAAACATTGATACTGGTGGATAATTCAACAAAATCGGTCAATTGGTTGCTGAGAAATCTTCAAAAGACCGACATTTGGACCAACAATGGGGACCCTTGGACTCCCGTGGACCGATTTGAATTATTTTTGGCACTACAACGCTCAGGATCAACCTAAAGCTGCTGCCAAAATTTGAAGCTCCTACATTTATTTTCTGAAGAGTTATGACTGCCACAGATACACAGACAGTTTCTTTTATTATTATAGATGCATCTAGGTCCACCCCCGTGCAGAGCCTCTAGTCCAGCGGTTGCGTGTACTACTGGGGGTAGGTTGTCTGTCATGTTACCACCGCAAATAACGTTACTGAGCGTTGTAGGAACGTTTTTATCGACATTAGTGGAATAATGAATTCAGTATGTATAAGCGCGATCAAGAGTAAGTAAATTTATACAATGAGGTGTTGCGTGGTGTTTTTAGCCTACTCTCCAGAATGGAAATAGGCTTATAGTTTTGTCGTTGTGTCTGTCTGCCCCCCCCCCCCCCTATTAACTTTTGAACTAATAGAGCGATTTTCATGAAACATGGTGGAAATCTCTTGCTACATGGGCTGAACTCCCGAGGATAGTTTTTTATACGAAGATTGAAGTCCCGGGTTCGATTCCAGACTATCTTTCCCATTTCATTTACATGAGAAATCTGAAAATCATCATGTAGGGTATTTTCTCTTGCACATTAAAATATCTTAGAATTGTAATATCGGAGCGGGATTTGCACTATTCTCTGAGGAAAGGAATGAAAATTCTAATTTATATCGTATAATTTTGCTTATCGATTGTATTTCTTAAAATTTTACGTAAATGCTGACGATTTTGCAGTTAAACAAGCGAGAGTTTTGTTTTTTCATTGACTATTTTGTCAAGTGGTTAATATTTGGGTGGCACTGATTTAATGCATAATTATTTCCAGAACTGCTTAACCCAGAATAATTATGTGTAACCAATGACACTTGCTTAGCAACTGATTTAAATTAAATGAGCAATTTGTATTAGTTGATAACTAACTTTCTTCGATTTTAAGAGCCTTTATTTTTCAATCTATAACGCTATGTTGCGATCCGGTCTGCGCCAGATTGGTGATGACATTCATCAGACGATGACGTTTGCAAACCGTTTACGCTACGAGTTGAAAAACACACGATTGCCAATGACGATAACTAATAGCTGCGGAAGCAGTAAATCATCGAGTTTATTATACTATATTGATTTCCTTTCTTTTCACAAAATAATCTACCATTGCCTACGATTAGTAACTAAATTCTTTGTACATTGAAAATTTTAAAATTTTAAACTTTCAATAATCGTCCGCGTTCATGAAATCAAGTTTTACAATATTTCCTATACGGAAATAATATTACTTTAAATGCTGATTGATATTTTGAAAATGATTCCTTTAAGAAAATAGTGGTCTCAACAGGGACGTAACTGCTCTTTTGGGCCCCCTATGCAAGTAAAAATTTTGGAGCTATAAAATTATTTCTATATTATTTTAATTTTTGATTTTTCTCGACATTTCAACTAGAAACATTTCTCTATCAACTCATTAATTTAAATTTAGCGTGCTTTTAAGTTTCTACCAAAAGCAGTGATAAATACTTTAATCTACTTCTGGACATACAAGTACGTAGATAGCCTTTTATTAACATTACTTTTTTAAATCTTTCATTTGACGACACAGTTACTGGCAATGTCAAATATATCATCAAAGCCGCACGTTCATTGCTATATTTTGATGACATTCTGTATTTAATCATTATTAAATCCAGTAGTTCCTTGTTGTCCATACAGTTTTCATTCTCATCTTCCAAAACTGTTTGTGGATATCGAGAGAAGTTTGTCACAAGTCCTTAGTCAATACATTTCTTATAAACCTCTGTGAAATTTTTTATATTTCTTGTTCATTCAATTTAGTGAGAGTCTTCTAAGCATTATTTTTGGGGCTCCAAAAAGCTTGGGGCCCCACGCACTGCGTGGACCTGCACGGGGGGTGCGTCTCTTATTTTACGGATAAGGGCATTAATTAAAATGTATTAACGCATAAATACTTTAAAATAAGATCACCCTCTCATAACTATATATATATATATATATATATATATATATATATATATATATATATATATATGCATGCATCTTGCATGCAATTACTATATAAATGCAATAGCCTTCGTGATATGACTACACATTTTGCTATTACAAAACATAATACTACATACCCGATTTGTTTTCTTCCTTTGCCGATTTCTCATGCCCTTTCCTGCTGATAATTGAGTTAGTTCCTTGAATTGTGTTTATATAATATTGAATATTAACAGAAATTATCGAAGTAGTATTAAATTATTATCTAACTTGCTTTGCGAAATTCTCCATGAGTTAATATATTTCATTATGTAGAATAAGCATAATTAATGATGTAATTCGTCACTATACTTAAAATATATTAGCTCTTATGCGACCGTATCCATTAAATGAAGCTTTTAATAATCGTTGAATGTTTACTGAGTATTGACTTGGTCGTAAATAAAATAATTTAAATATCGAACGCATAAATGGATTGGAGTTTGGCATTATTGGCAGATTAGGCTACCAACTTCGCGAGGGCGGGCGACATAGTATTTATGACTATGAGATGACGTCGTTGAGTATGTTATACAACAACTCATAGCGATTTCCTAAGTGAATGAGAAACAAAACATGCTTGGTGACTACTAGCTTAGATGTTGATTTTAGTGGATTTGGGGTGAGAAGCTATCGCCGTCCACCTTCCGCCTCCGGATTTGGGCTCAGGTCACGACCCAGGACTCCTATCTGACATTTCTAGAGTTTAGCAATAGGCGGACTTTCTCCATTACTGATTTTCTATCAACCGGGATAATTTAGTTTTGCTCGGTATACATGGGCTCTAGATATGTTCAAAATAGTCATGCTTATGGCGATGCATAAAAATTAATTTTGAAAAAATTGGTAATGGGAAAAATAATTACCGATAGTGTGGGAAAATCAATTTAAAATACATCTTAATCCCTTCTGAATGCTTAAATTCAAAACAAATCTACCAATTACAGCAGTGAGCCGACCAAGGTTCAAATGAAAGAGGTATGGCTTTGTTACTTGGAAATTACGTGAATAAAACTGAAATAACTTGTTTGGTAATCAGCCTTCTTTATCTTCTTCTCAAAAGAGGGTTTACATAATACATGCATTTCCACAGGCCCATGCTGCTCGCTGACACGAATTGACCAGAAGCTGTCCTTGAAAATTGGGAAGTTTGGAGGAGAATTATCGGGAAGGAAAATTAAATAAAGTTGCCAATACATTATTCTATTTTGGAAATTAAAAAAAAAACTGTTAATTATTCACTTGGAATTTGAAAAACCGTGAATTCTTGCATTGTAGAAAGATGGCACACGCAATAATAATAATAATTTGGTCGATTAAATAATAACTAACTTTATTCATGAAAGTCACAATTATTATAATTTTATCCGCATTATTAATTAAATAAACAACTAAATCAAATATCTAAGTAATTTCTGGACGAATGTCTTCGCTTAAAAATAGTAACCGCTTCAGCTATTTCGGCCATTTTAAACGAGTTAGCAACACACGCCCCATGTTTCTCATTATTGCACTATTCAAAATACAGTAAACCGAGAGACGAGTCCCCATGTTAACACCCTTGGATTGTCATTCCGAATCAACAAATCAGCTGCAGCCGACCTTGAGCTGCAGCCAATGAGCGCTTATTTTCGTGAACTCGTCTGAACTTTGCACCCCCGTGTCACTCAACTTCTTGCGCACGGGTTATTAGATGAGCGATTGGTGCGAGGTCACGGGGTGATCGGAGATAGGGAAGAGACGCTAAGGGAGCGGCAAGACGATATGATCCGGAGGGGAAGGAGGAGGAGGGAGAGGGAAGGGGTGGATGGATGGGAGAGAAGGATGGAGGGCCTAAGGGGATAAGGGCAGTATCCAGTCGCATTATTCCTCCCTTACCATCCGTGTCTCGACTCGAGCGGCGTTGGAGAGCAAAAGAAGAAGGAAGAACACGGACGCCATGCCGAAAAAGGTAAAAGATTTCATTTATAAATCTAGGGTAAAGGGAATGCCTTGAAGAAAAATACGAATGATCCGTCCCCGAGACAATTTTCACTCGAAGGTTGCGTGGGATCGTCGGGTTACCGCAAGACTTTCGTTGAAGTTTTATCGGTCGCTTACGTTCCGAAAATGATACATCCGAGTTCAACTGAAATCCGACTCATAAAATTGTTCGGACAGTAAGAAATTGGTTTGAGAAGAACAAGATAAGAATTTCGGATGAAAATCAGCCTTCCTCAGCGGTGATTCACTTGTACAGTCGATGCAGGGGCAGAGACAGCCGCGCCGAGTATGTTTGACGCCCGGTTTCATCATATTTCTATCAATTCTTTTCATCAGGGGTCTCAAATTCACAGCCCACGAGTCGCATGAGGCCCGCATGGTGTATTGCGTGGCCCGTGAAGGAAGTTATTTTATATTGCGCGACCCAGACTCAAATGTATTTCTTAAAGTATTTCACACAAATCTTGGCAAATAATCCAAGAAGTTGAAGAAGTAAATCGCGCTTTTAAAACAGCGGGGGTTTAGTGATCATTCCCTTTCTATAACATGTTGTGCCGTTGGGGTGTAGAAGGATTTTCTTCTCTCTACTGCCGCGTCTCCGCCGATTCTAGTATATTTGTGAATATATTTAAGAACGCATAATAGGATCGGGGCGATTTCTCCTCTTGTGGAATGAGAGACAATGTCCAAAGAATATGAAAAGGTGCGAGGATTGGAAGAGTATGGAATGCGACCCGCGGGTTTGGTGGAGACCATTCGTGCGACCTAAGCACCGATGTAAGTTTGAGACCCCTGCTTTACATATTGAATGAAAAAAAGTCTATTTGATTCGTGCCGCTCTCGACGAGTCCCCACCCCTCGACTGGCGCGGCTCTGAACGTAAGTGCCATTCAAAGAAGCCGCTAAATTCATCCGCAATTTATTTTTATGAGAATTTTTCGAGTGGTTTACCACTGAGTATGGATGCTTTGTAGCAATAATGTGCATTTGGTTCCCCGCCGTATAGATGTGTTGAATTTAATAATCAAACGCTATATAGGAATACTATGTTTTTAGCGCAAAAACTTTTGTATCAGGCACCCTATCAATCAGCAAATGGATTCTAAACCTATGAAGGCCATTAAATAGTTCCTTGGTAGAGGGCTGGTTATGTTATCATAAATGTACAAATTGTTCGCAAAGTGATCCATGTAACACTTTAATTAAAAATTGAAATTTGAACGTGCACTATAAATTTGGAAATAGGTACCGGCGCACGGCGCCATAGAGATTTGAGTACTCCACAACGGATTGGAGAACAAATTTACTTACGGATTAATCGCACCTAGCGATAACTGCTGCCTTTCTTAATTTGTATTTTAACATACCAGCAAGAAACGTAACTTGGATCAAATTCTCTCTGCGGCATAAAGTAAGTCGTTATTTTCTAGTACTGTTAGTGTGTATTAGTCCTTAATATGAACGCAGTTCCCAGAACATCTCAAAAAGGCAACAGGTGTAATAAACACCCTAATATTCCTATTTAGCGCCGTTTTTGGGAAACTTAAATTTGGTTTCGTTATAATTTTCCTGTGTGTCTATAGCTAGAGCAATGTCAGTAATCCTTGGTCCATTCAACTCTTTCATTTCATAAATATACCAGATATTATTTATCATGACTTCATCTTACATATTTTCTTATTTCTGCATATTAGAATATCCCAAATACCCATTGCTTTTTACTGCTGAAACTCCGATTGCTTGAATGTTAAAAAAACATACGGTGATTGAAGCTATTCAAACTATCTGGTAAGAAGGCACGATTTGTTGGCTTTATCCCAAGACAGCGCTCGATCCCTTTTTTTCGGCGATGATAACACTGCGTTTTCATTTTTCAAGGGAATCTTAGAGCGTCTGAGAGACGGCGTGGTGATCGGTGATGGCGGATTCGTGTTCCAGCTGGAGAAGAGGGGTTACGTGAAGGCTGGACCATGGACGCCGGAAGCTACGTGCGAAAATCCCGAGGCTGGTAAGCATGCATTCATGGTCATATCCTTGGCCAATGTAGTCGTAATTATCTCCATCATACGGCTGATTGCTAAATAAGTTAAAAATATTCACCCACGCATCAAATTTGGAGGCAAAAAAGGTCTCTTCTTTTTGGTTACTATTGAAGTAATTCCGTTTGTTTACGATGCATTTGAAATTTTAAAATGCTTTTCTTTTCGTTTCTCATAATGTAAAACTTTGAATATAAATAATGATTTTCTGTACGAGGAGAGGATATCGAAATAATTCGATTCTCGTTTGGAGAAATAATCAACTTTTTATAAACCAATCGAGTCTGAATTCGTCGAATTGTATATCCGAGTTCTTGTGGATGGTAAGCATTTTAATTATACGACTAAATAACGATTTAAATTATCCCACAGTGAAACAGCTCCATCGAGAATTTCTCCGAGCCGGTTCCGATGTCATGCAAGCCTTGACTTTCTACGCCAGTGACACCAAACTTGACAACAGAGGAAACAAAGCAGGCCAAATGTATTCGGTAAATAAATTGATCAATTTTAAGGCGAATAAATAACCCATGACCAATGTCCACTCTAATGTGGCTGACTATCTGAGCGGAAATGGAGGAGTCTGCGCGGCCTTTGTAAATTCACAGCATGAACTGAGCGGCCTTTTATGCAAGAACTTTTTACATTTTTATATGAAAATAAGGTAGAAATAAGAAATCTAAGATTTAATTTCATTTATAAAATTTACTATAAGATTATTCTAAGATACTTCTTTTACTTTGTATCAGCCATTTTATGAAAATTGTAATAAAATAGTGCAAAGGGATTGTCAAATTTAGCGGCCTCACTGGTTACCTTGTGTCAACGGAGACTGTATAAGGCAGGCGTGATAAGGAAATATATATTAAGAATAGAACAAAATTGGAACTTTAATTTATTAATTACATAAAACTTGTACTCATACTATCGTGCCATACAGTCCTACATACACAAAAATAATAATGTTAAATACAATGTTTTTATTTTTGAATTTAAGTTAACAAACAGGATAGACAGGTTTCCATTTTACTGTGTAGTAATCACAGAGTGAAGTTTGCAACTAGTTTACATAGTAACATAGTAAGTACTTTTTATTAAAATTAATTTTAATTCATTTAAATTAAGTTTTGAGAGTAATATAGTAAGTTATGATTCCTAAAGAAATATAAAATAAGAACTAGAATATGAAATATATTGCATTTTGAATAAATGTAAAAGTAAGCAAGAAATATATTCACTGTTTTTAGTCTGTGGTGCGCGGAGTATAGTAATCTGTGCGCGGGTGTTTAGAAATTTCTGCGCAGACGCGCAACTAAGAGGGAACATTGCCCATGACCCAAGCATTTTTCTCAATCTCGAACGAAGCCGATTATGATCTCATGGTTTATGTTATTTTTTCCATTTCAAAAAATAATTATCAGTATTTGCGTATGATACAAGAAAAACACAATAAGAATTAATAGTATATTACAGAATATCAATATGGAAGTGTATTTTACTAAAACGTAAACAGTATTATCACTAAAATAAAATTTCACTCGTCTAGCAAAATAGGTATGAACAACTTGAGCCATATTTATATAAGAGTGTCGAGATAACGACTATTAACCGTAATTTCGATTTCGATTGTCCAATTGTTCGGAAGAGGTCGGCACTTTAAAGAATAAAAAAACCTCATTCGATGAGATCTATGTAGGGTCTCTCGCAAGAATAAAAAATCCGCAATATTCTCCAGAAATCTATCTTTATCTGGATCGGTACCGATATTTTTTACCGACGCTGCATTCGATGGTACAATATATTCCTCGGTGTGTTCTGATTGTTTCGCTCCTTTAAAAAAACAGGGGAAGGCAATCAACGCAGCAGCATGCAAGTTGGCGAGGGAAGTGGCCGATGAAGGGGACGCCCTGGTGGCTGGAGGGCTCAGCCAAACGCCTACCTACTTGAGCGGACGCGGCAAAAAGGAGACTCAACAGGATTTCCAGAAACAAGTGCAAGTTTTCGTGGACAACAACCTCGACTTCTTGATCTGTGAGGTAAGAGCTTTGACGGAGGATATAAATCGACTGTAAAAACGACTTTTTGATTTATCAGCTGCATGCGGTGAACGAAGTAGATTTCAATTCTTATGGTTTACGCATCCACGACAACAGATCTTCTGGTCACTCAACACGAATCCGAAAACAAGAAAACTTGTTCGGGATTAATAGCATATTGAATCCATCATAAAGTCATCTTTATTGAGCAAAACTTCTTAACTACTAATCTCCCGATCTAAAATGAACTATCATATACCTACGTATGCTACATACGCGTTGTTAAAATAACAGCAAATGAGCTTCGCAGATTCACCAGAGCAATTATCGGGGAAGCAAAATCTTCCAGGACATGAAAGATGTCCAAAATACTTTTCTCAACTATATTTAGTTTTTGCGAATTTGATTGAACACATTTCATAAAACTCATTATTAAAAAAGTAGCCTTGTCGGTCGATAAAATTTTGATATAATTCATGAAACGCTTTTTAGCTTTTTGGAGAGAGCTTCGCAAAGTATTTAACGGATTAAGTAATACAGAAGAATTTAAGCTCACATAACATTAAAAATGAAATAGGATAAATAAGTTTGAGACTCTTGACAAATATTTTAAATATCAAATCCGAGTCTGATTACAACACTAAATTATTGACGTTATTTTTATAGCACTATCAATACTTCTAGAAATGTAGAACTGAGTTCATAAAAATGCTTTGTGTCAAACAGATGCATACAAGTACGTCTCATAGTGATGAAACGATGGAATAAACCACATCTTTTGACTATTCTAAAAATAAATACTTTTTTATCACCAGGCGGAAATTAAAAGAATGATGACTTCAAACTATGCTTGGGAATAAATAATTATATGTGAACGCAAAAGGAGGTTGCTTAAAGCAACTCCAAGCGTGTTTCTTGCATGTCCGAAGAACTTAACCCTCGACACCGAATCTATTACCATTTTTGGAATGAATGGATTTAAGGCCGCATCATAGGGTTGGGGCGATTTCTTTATTGTGGAAGGGGAGAGTGAATGTCCCAAGAATGAAACGGTGTGAGCACTGAGAAAGTATGCGGTCCGCGGGTTCGGTGGAGGGCCTTCATGCGGCCCACGCACCGGCGTGAGTTTGAGACCCCTAGTCTAGAAGGAGGATGGCTTTCGCTTCTTTGACAGGGAAGAGAATGGAGGAGCAAACAGGCGTTAGGGAGGAGGAGAAAGGGGCGAGGGTGGGAGAGATATTACGGCGTGATAATTTCAAGGGAGAAAACTTAATTCTAATACATCTAACTGAAATAAAAGGCATTTCTCATTGTGCTATGCTGATGGCCGCACCTCTTGAGGAGAATTATGGTTTAACGCAAAAAACACGAACAGAAAGTACGATGTCGACTATTTTTTCGCTTATTTATCTTTTGCTAACGCAACGTTACTGTTGCGCAAATTACAAATTTATTGCTGTGAAAATTAAATGAATGAAAGGCAGTTTCATTGCCTCGCCGCTGAGTTTAATGCGATTAACTTGATAATAAAAGTACAATTTCCATTACCTTTTCGTCGTTCTGTCTTTTGCTTGTACAGCACAACATTGACGTGTCGTGTTCAATTTTTGTCGTGATTGAAAAACGTGAGTCATTCAAAGAATGTATTCCTGTGAGTGATAAATACAGATATTAGCATAATCTTACGATATAGAAATTAAATTAACGGGTGTAAGGTGACTCGTAATTTTTACGGGCCAATACAATAGCGCAATAATACAAGCATCGTTGATGGCATTGCGAAACATCTGCTAATGTTCCTATGGTACTTAAGATAATAATCATACACTCCGGGCGTCAATAATCGCGATAAACTAAGCCAGCTGATTAGGATCCGCCACTGCATACAATACCTACGTATATACCGTATAGAGACCCAAAATTCGGAAAATCCCAAAAACCGGCAATCTATGCGACCCAAACTTGCCGGATAAGGGGCCCCTTAATGTATTAAGTATCGGTAGGAAAGAAATCCTGGTAGTAATGTACATTGTTCTACCGATAGTGCTGCCATCTTTCACCGGCAGACAAAAACAAATGGCTAAATAACCGAATTAGGGGTACGCATTTCAAATGATCACCATGTACATATTGGAGTCTGAAAAGTGGACGCCTGACCAGAACAGACCAAAAACTGGGATGAGCTCTCTCTGTTTCTTACGGCTCGTTCCGCTGACGACAAAGCGGCCGCCATCGTCGGTGGGAGCATTTGCAAAGCCACGAGCAAGACTATATGATTATTAAGTTCCATTCTCTTCCTTCCTTTTACCCTTCCCTTCCACCTCCTCCCTCTTTTCTTCCTCTCTCCATCACTCCATCCTCCCTCCCTTTCTCATTCTACTTAAACCATCTTTTGTTTCCTATCTCCTCTCAAATTCCTTATGCTCTATCTTTCTCAGTCTCTCCTCTTCCTTCTGTTTCCCTGTCCTAGCCACATTTCTTCTTTCTCTCCTTCCATCTACTACAAGAGTAATGCTAGTGTAAGGAGCTAATTGGTCCCCTTAGGAAACAATCTGACTCTCATGCATCGAGGAATAATTTTTTTCCTTGCAATATTTAAGGGCTGGCGTTTCAAATATTTGTATTTTATAAGAAGCCAACAATTAATATGTACGTCCACGTCGAACGAATGAAAATGAGTATTTAAGATGAGTATACACTTTATCACAATTTCTTTAATTTAACATAAGTTGATTAGATGGAAACTATAGCAAAGTTTTACCTCGAAGAATCTGTATTTTTTACTTTGCCAAGCTAATTTGTGAGAATAAAAGCGAAACTTGATCTCTCCTTTTTCATAATCATTTTGGAATGGTTAATAAGAAAACAAAATTATTCGTTATATCTGGAATCATCAAGAGTTATTAGGGTAATAAGGGAGGGGCAGAAGAAATGGAGAGCTCAAATTTTGAAAGGTCTGCTAAAATATATCATAGAAGGGTGTTAGGTAATGGCGCAAAGAGGTAAAAAGAAGAAAGGAATATTAGATTCATTAAAAGAAGGGAATGGTATAAGGTGATAAAGGACTCTGGCAGTACAGATTGCGTTGGGTGACTATGATAACGTTGGCTTAACTTTAATCTGAACAAGCATTCTACGCCACATATTAGCTTGTTAGATGTCCTATAAATAAACACAATTTTTTATACATAATCTGAAGATAGCAAAATTTTCTCAGCGTGACAGAATGGCATGCAAAGGTTTAAATTATTAAGGGGTTACGAATCATCCGAAAGCATTACGCCTTCGTTAGTTAAAGCGCTGGCAAAAGTATTAAAAATATTATTTCTTCCGCCTGCAGTACTTCGAACACGTCGAGGAAATAGAATGGGCCATTGAGGTGTGCAAGGCCTCAAAAAAGCCGGTGGCAGCCACGATGTGCATCGGGCCCGAGGGAGACATGAACGGCGTGTCCGCCGGCGACTGCGCAGTCAGGATGGTGAAGGCTGGAGCAGACATCGGTGAGTTTTGGAAATTACATTTTAGCCTCGAATGAATGAAAAAGAAGAGAAATAGTGTGACGATCAAATTTCAAACACTGGGTGAGGGAGATGATGTTTTTAAATACGCATTTTATTACATGGAAGCTAAGGATTTCGCTCATTGAATATTGTTGGACGTTTCCGAGTCCTGTCGTGCGGAGACCATTTCTAATGCTCTACGTTTCTCTCTTGGCCATCATATAATTTAATTATATCAACTCAGAAAGAAACTATTTTCGTTGGTATGGAGAGTGATATGAATACTGTAATATTTTCCATATCATCTTCTAAAGATCAGATACCACAATTTTAATTGTAACCTGATTGCGGTTTCTGAAATTCTCCTTCCATTATGATGTAGGGCAGGAGTGGCCCACCGGCGGCACCGGAGCCGCATGCGACTCTTTGAGAGTTGATATGCGACTCTATTAAACTTTGGCTACCTTACATTAACCGTAATTTTTCTATTATAATAGGCACCCAAATTTACATCAGTGGAAATTCAAAATAGTTATTAAATTAAAGAGCAAGTTTTTGCATATTATTATTTTTTGTCGTTATGTAATATGCAGAATATATATAGTAATATTCTAAAGCAGCTACATAGTGTGAAGATATATTTTATCAGCTTATTGCATCTTACAGCAGCTCTTCGGTGATGTCCATTGTAGTATTGTGGCTCCTGCTTAGGCCCAGGTTGTCCGCCCCTGATGTAGGGTAACAAATACTTCAACTTTACCACACATCAAAGCCTCTTAAACTATTATATCCCAGTTAGCTTTGTCCTAGAATTTCTGTTACATTTTTGGGTTTTGTCAGAAAACAATTATTGTTGGGTTTTTCTTTTTTCAATGTCTCAGGAACATATAACCCGTCACAAACATGAAATGTTTAGTAAAAAAAAATAATTTTTCTAAATGCTTAAAAGGAAGAATAATAATAAGATTTTTCGTTTACATTATGGCCGCAGTTTCCTCCAACAAAAGATCTTGAATTTAATAATCTGTTAATTGCTTTCAGGACGTTAAAATGTTTTTTTCTTTTTCGGCTTAAAGTGGGTGTCAATTGCCACTTCGACCCAGCGACATCCCTGCAAACCTTGCGACTGATGAAGGAAGGATTGGAGAGGGCTGGACTTAAAGCATACCTGATGTCCCAGCCTCTGGCCTACCACACCCCTGACGCCGGAAAACAAGGATTCATTGATTTGCCGGAGTTCCCTTTCGGTAAACACTCAAAGAAATTGTACTATGAATTTTACAATTTGGTTCAGGGGAAGGAAAATAGCGCTTTGTAGCCATATTTTCCAATTATAAAAAAAATTCTTTTTGCAATCGCGACGTTATTTTAACATCGATCCATTTCGAACGAAAGAGAAATTTTGATGTTTGATTCTCTAAAATTTTCAATACCCATTGCGTCAAGCATGTGAAATGTTGAGCCTCGATGACAGCATTGAATCATTTTGTTATTTTTTGGAGAATTATTTGTTCTGGAATCCGTGATTATTCTTGTTTAAAAATGATTCTCCACATGCTCCTGATTTCCGCGATCTTATTCATGTCTTGGTAGCTCTCTATTCCTTTCAGATCGTCTATCAGTTGAAACCTATTCCACCCTCATTTTTCATCTAATCAATTAGATAATTGATAATTAGGTAATTTTTGATCCAGTTTGTCTTCTTCTTTCCCATAGTCTGTATAATCACTCGCTTCTCTCCTATACTTCCTTGTTTTTCATCCTATCTCTCCATTTTATTTTCACCATTATTCTCCATGTTTACATATTTCGAAAATTTCTAAGTATTTTATATCATTTCAGCTGCAAGTATTAAAGATTTAATTTTAATACCTGAAACGTTACAGCCTTGGAGCCGCGTATTTGCAGTCGATGGGATATCCAAAAGTACGCCAGAGATGCTTATGAGCTTGGAGTGCGTTACATAGGTGGATGCTGCGGATTCGAGCCTTATCATATAAGGTGAGGTGTTTATCATTTCGCATATACAGTTATACTACGAACTCAACCAAAATGGTATTAAAACTTACCAGAGAACCAATATCTCCGTGGCCAAGTATGTACATGCAAAAATAATCGAAAAACGTCACGCATGACTGAACGCTGATAAAATCTGAATAGCATATTATATTGTATCGCGATTAATATGCCAGTATTTTCCGACAAATATGTTAAATGCATTGCGATGATGTGCTAGGTTTTACAGACTGACTAATATGTAAAGGTCATGCTCAAAATGCTGAGTACGTTGTTAATAAATATGTAAGGAAAGTGGAATACTATTCAATAGCTACTTATTTAAAATATTTGATCATTTCAAGGGTGAAATATTAGTGGAAACTAAGTGAGCGCAACTCTTCTGTAACCCTCTGAAGGAAACTTAAAATATAACCCCATTCGTATGTCATCAAAAGGCAATTGTAATAATTTGCCTGTAATTTTTCCTTGTATTCATTACTCGTCCCTAGTAAAAGTACGTTATTTTTCGGATTTTAATGTCGCTCGCTCTAAACGAGTAGCTCTGAGATATTAAAAAAAATAAAAACACTTCTATTCCAGAGCTGTATCTGAGGAACTGATGAAAGAGCGCGGCAGGAAGGCAGCCGCCACCGAGAAGCATGACTTGTGGGGCGGAGGATTGCTGATGCACACCAAACCATGGGTCAGGGCGAGGTAAGTTCACATCTCTACGCCGTAATACACTTCGGCGAAATGAGAAATGGCCGCCTAATTTTCTTCTGATAAAAAAATTCTCAGTTTTTGCCATTTAATTCTTTCGGTTGTACCTTGGAAAAATCTTTCAGTAATCACGATCGGGAAAATCGTGGGATACGCGGGCCTGAAGAGCTGAAAAGGAACGAATAACAAAATCCGCGGAATGTTCAGTAATTTCCCCAAACATGCTGTTACGTAGAAATCTCGGGTTTTGCCGATTGTGAGAGTAGGAGAGCTTTTGGCAGCGTTTTGAAATCGCGTACGAACTGAAATGCGACGCATCGAAGCTTCGTTCTCCCCTTATGCCGCCACCACCAACATCGGTTTGCCTTATCGAGAAAAGCAAACATTAAAAATTAGTATTCAGTCGGGCAATACCACTCATTCCCTCGAAGCCTTCAGAGTAGTTGTAGTAATAGTTCCAAAAATAATAATCTAGGTTTCGAGTCCCCAAACCTAGTTCGCATCAAGTAAAACCATTCTATAAAGTCTAAATTCCTATTTCATCTTCATCGCGCAAATATTCCACGGTATTACCACTTATCACTTTAAGGTGCAGGCTTTTATCTATATAGTCGTGTGGATTCATATTACTGATCTTACTTTGAAAGCATGACCGCAATGAAAAATCTGCGATCAAATGGAAACTACTGTTTAACCACCGCCATTATTCTGAACTTGGCGGTCGTCGTCCCCTCACTTCTTGGCGCATTCCCAGTTATCTTTGCGATAAGGTGACACCATTTGACTACCCTCTCCGAAAATTCCAAGGTCATCGAATCGAGCCGATTGACTTCGTCATCCGTTTCCGTCGAGGATAATAAAAACTCCCCCTCAAATCGGGTGCATCTGTACCTTCCAGGGCCAGCAGGGAATACTGGGAGAAACTTCTGCCAGCATCCGGCCGCCCTTACTGTCCCTCCTTGGCTCATCCAGATGACTGGGGTGTGACAGCCGGCAGCAAGTCGCTGATGCAGCAGAGCGAAGCCACGACGGAGAAAGAATTCAAAGAGTTGGAGAGCCACGCGACCAAGAGCAGAGGACGCAAGTAGGAAAAGACGAGAGCTGCTATCGATTTGGAGAGAATCCAAGGAGAGGGCCGGCTGAGGGAATAAGTTCGTTGGGTTCGAGACCACAGTAAAATATTCGGAATGTGAAGAATTAGTCTCAATAGAAGAAAAAAATGAATTTTGTTTTTCAACACTTTTTATAGCATTTTAAACATGTATCGGTCGTCAAATCATTGTATTTCGAGTATCTTGGGAAGGAATCATTAAATTAATTCCTTCGGAAAGTTTCCTTTTGTAATGTTTAGCAAGGAGGGGGGGGGAGGAGGGAGAAACATAATGTGACCAGTGTGAATTTTTAAAAAAAGTATTTTTTTCGGAATTTAATAAATCACTTGAAATTGCTCTTCCCTATCATTTTTTGCTTATTTTTTGACCATCTAATAACCAGCGATATATCTATTCATACATTTCACAACATTTTCATTAATGCTACTTTGGACATAAGACAAGAATCCGAATCTCACCTGAATGTGCTTATAAATACTGCAGAATGGTACCATGACCCTATCTATTTTTGATTTAAGAGATGTAGATGATGAGGTATTCAAGGCATCTCAGTTCAATAAATTTTTTTTCATGATAAGCGTTAACTCGGACATTATATTTGAATTATATTGACCTCAAGAGCAAAAAAATATATAATTTTAAGAAATCTTACTTTTATGTCAGATTTGGAACAATAAGTGTGGATCAACCATAAACTATAATTATAACATTATTAAAAGTAGCATTCTAGACTTTTCAGTATAGTAATGAGTCTATTTTCCTAAATACTCACTAATTTGGTGTCAAAATAATCATGAGTGATTACGAGCAAATTCTATTTAATTGTGATCAAATTAATGGACTTATTCAATAGCCAGAAAGCAGTAGTTTGAAGATGAATTTTTTCTTGAAAGTCAAGGGAAAGGTCTGTGCTTAGTTGAATTTATGAAAAATGTAGTAATTTTAACAACACCAAAGAATAGTTTGATTTCTGAAATGAAGAAATCATTCTAAACTACTGAAGATATATTCACAGTCAGTTTTGAAATGAGGACAACAATGAATAAGAGTAAGTGATTAGGTGTGTTTACACTATATACATGAATGATAAATACAAATCTTATACATATATAAATAGAAATCTAGAAAAGTATATGATGTGTAGAAGACAAGTCTAAGATTTCTTCATGCTCTAACTGTATGAGACAAGTATTACACAAATCTGAACCTTCTGCACCAAATGGGAAACTTGATTTTATCCACCAACTCACACATGCGCTGTAGGATCTAAATCATCTCTCATTTGTCACTCTACAATGTTTACATGCAGTAGTGTTGAGTTTGTGTGTGACTTAAAACAGTGTGTTTACTATTAGTTTACCTTATCGGTCTTCGATTTTTAAATCATTCATTTACTACTACTTCTTTTGCATAAAAAATTTCTTATCCACCATCGACATTTCTTCTTTTTTGCTACTTTGTTGTTAATTACATAATTTGAAGCAGCACAAATGAACAGATATTCCTCATTCGAAGATATACTGTCTACTGACTTGTCTAACCAAATGTGAATGCTTAAAAAATTTATACTTTTATAATATGTATATACTTGTATTAGATTTGTATATACTAAATTGTATACAAATCTAGGACAAGTCTCACACTTGTATTTGGATTTGTCATATACATGTATATAGTGTGAATGTACCTATAGGAATACCACAACTGGATGAGAAAATCAGGAGATTAAAAGTAGCAAAAGACTACAGGAGCAGATTTATCATTAGTTGCTAAAGGTATATGCTATGGGATTCATATTTCAGGATTGATTCCAAAATCTAGATGTAAATGTTCACATACACATTCATAATTAAACCTTGGACTGAAAATCAATTAAGGCATTAGAAATGTTTTATATCATATGAAAAATTCTTGCATTATTTTATTATGAATTATCTCAATAATTATGCCATCAGTAATGTTAATATCCAATCTTTGGGCTACTACCTTGAAGCGGTAGACTGGCTTGATTATTCTGAATACCTTTAGAGCTACACTGGCTGAAGCATTTGCTCCTGGTAAGGTCACCCATGGTGGTCAACTTGGTAATCATGGGGGATTGAAATGCTGTACTGAGGCAAGGCAAGGATGGTAGCAAGGTTGGGAATTTTGGCCTAGGAAAGAGGACAGAAAATGATAAATTTTTGTAAAAGAAATAAATTGATAGTTACAAATACGTGATTTTGCATCACAACAGGCAAAGATATACAGTGGAACTTGGTTAGTATGTTCCTCATTAGCACGTTTTCCTCTTCGGTATGTCGATTTCTCAAGGTTCCAATTCCATTCCATTTAAATACATACTTGGTTAGTACGTCTTAAAATAATGACCTTTCCTGGTTTTTACGTTCAATGAATCGTCGCAAAAAAAGTGCCATTCCATAACTTGCCTCTTAAGTAAAGACAAAACAATAAAAATGCAGATGCAAGTTATAAATCATTCAAATTGGAATAGGTCCCTCAGTTTTATGATCAATGATCATGTAACAAATATGTTGGGCCTCATCAGTCTCATCCAGACACAATCAGCATTTTCGTGATGTCACATAAGAACAAATCACAGCTAATTAGGCAAAACGCTGTAGACGACGTTCCATTCTGCACGTTTTCAAAGCAACGATATTGCCGTCTGCCAGACCATGTCAATAGATGACATACAGGAATAGCGCATTGAACTCACATAATTTTCCAGGGGAGATGCAGACTCTGATCACAATTTGGTGGTCATGAGTTCTTGTTTGAAATTTTAAAAAATAGTAAAGAGGACAGGGTACAGAAATGGGATTTAGAAGTGCTCAAAGGAAGAAAGAGGAAATATTATCAGGAGGCTGTTTTGTAAGCCTCAGAAAATGCAGGTAGTTAAACAATGGTTGAGGACAACTGGGAGACTATGAAAACATGCACCGTAGAAAGCATGAATAAAATAATAGGGAAAGTAAAGTCCAAGAAGATAAGGAATCCATGGGTAATAGGAAATGATTAGAAAGATGGAAGAGAGGAGGTGGAAGCAGGTTAATGCAGAATATGGAAGAGGAATGTATAGTGATTTAAACAATAAGATTAGGAGAGAAACTATAAAATTGAGAGAGTTGCAGTGGAAAGGACAATGTGAGGATATGGAGAAACTGCAGAGACAATACAGAATAGACTTATTGTATGAAAAAATGAAGGATTTAACAGTTATACAAGAAAGGAAATACTCAGATCACAATTAAAGACAAGAACAGCAAACTGTAATTTGAGCCAGAGGATGTGAGGAATAAATGGATAGAGTATATTGAGGAGTTATATGCTAAAGATTTTGAAACCAGAATCTATTGAGATAGAGAGGAAGGAAGATGTAGACTGCGACATTTTTGGGTGAGAATATTGAATAGTGAGATCAAAAAGGCTCTAAGAGATATGAGATCAAAGAAAGCAGTAGGAAATGTTAAAGGAATTAGGGAAAAGAGAATTATCATAAATTGTGCTGTAAGATACATATACGATGAGGGAGAGTGGTCAAAGGAATTCACAAGATAAATTTTGATTCCCTTAAAGAAAAGATATAAATCAAATGAATAACAGGATTATAGAACAATCAGTTTAATTTTGCATGCATCTAAAGTTATTCTCAGGATTTTGAACAGGAGGTTCAAAGCAAAAGCTAATAGCTATGTAAGTGTAGACCATTTTGGGTTTTAGAAAGCTCATGGCAGTATGGATGTCAAAGGGGTGATGAGGACATTGGTAGAAAAAGACATTGAATACAACCAGGATGTGCTTTGTAGATTTCAGAAAGGCATTTGATGAAGTAGTATGGCCTAAGCTAATGGAGGTGTTGAGGAAAATAGGGATAGATTGGAGAGACAGATGTTTAATCAGAAATCTGTACATACATGAATCAGACTACCCAGGTAAGGGTAGCAGAGGGAGAATCAGATTGGGCAATGCTAGGAAGAGGCATGAGATAGAGTTGCCCCTTCTCCCCAGGGTTGTTAAATATTTATGCCGAAGAAATTATAAGGGAGGCATGGGAAGATACAGAAACAGACGTTAAGTGTGGGAGGGAGCCTTGTTAAATCAGTTAGATATGCAGATGACAAAGCATTGGAGTAATTCTGAAATGGTCCTTCAGATGTTAATTACTTCTTTAAATGAAAAGACGAAGGCATTTGAGATGAAAATTAATAAGACTAAAACAAAAGTGATGAGATTTTCCAAGAGTGGGGATAGCCAGGTCAATATTACAGTGGATGGGAAAAGGCTGTAACAGGTGGTATTTTTTTACTTATTTAGGTAGTATTTTGTCATAAAATGGAAGAAGTATGAAAGAGATCAGGACAAGGATAGTAAGAGCTAAGGAGGAATTTAAGAGACACTGAGAGTTGTTGGCTGGCCGTCTGAATAAATATATTAAAAAGAGGGTAGTAAAAACCTTGATATGGAGTGTAGCATTATATGGGTGCTAGACATGGACAATGAGAACAGAAGATATAAGCAGATTAGAAGGGTTTGAGATGTGGGTATGACATAGACTAGAAAAGTTAGTTGAATGAAAGAGGAAGTTCTGAATACAGTAGAGGAAGAAAGGACCTTAATTAGAGTAATAAACGACAGAGAGAATAAATGGATGGATCAAAATTTGAAAGAAAACAGTCTACTGAAAGAAGTCATAGAAGGAGGAATGTTAGGAAAGAGGAGATAGGAAGAGGAAATGTATATTAGATGCTTTAAAAGAATGAATTATGCATGAGAACTTAAAGAGAAAAGCTTTGGATAGCATAGCTTAGATTGGGGTACCTAAAAGCTAACAGAGAATTACAATGTATGTATGTAATGCTAATATAAGGGTACAAACTTGAGTTTGAGCCTATATCTCAAAACTGATAAACCCACCAATGAAGGAGTGCATGAGCAGGACAAATTTCTCCCCAACAACAGAGAATCAGTGGCATAGCAAGGGGGGAGTAGATAAGGCATTTGCTCCAGGGCACAGGTATGAAAAGGTGCAAATGCATGGACCGAAAATTAACGTTTGTTTATAAACAATAATAATATCATAATCCTGTATTTACTTGCATAATTGCCCCACCTTAACTATTATGAGGAAATAAGACAATATTTTTTTCTGATTTGGCCACTTTCATACGATAGGGGAAAACCGCTTATTTGCCCCACCCTTTTTTGCTGTACAAAATTCGCATGAAAAAGTGAGGCAATTATGCAAGTAAATACGGCATATGCAGAATTAAAATGCTAGTATAGTATGCTTGGGTTTCCATCACATTCTCCACATTAAATTTTTCTGGAAAATTGTACAGTGAGCAAAGAGAGGAGGGCGCATCTCTGTGACTTGTTCCCGGGTGAAGGAGAACATAGCTATGCCACTGCAAAGAATTCATAATAACATGTTGAGGATGTAATATCAAGATACTGGCTATTTGAATCACCTTCACAAGCATACAATGTGAATTATTTCAATGCTCAACAGAATGGCAAAAGATGTACGATTCCAGGAAAAACACAATATGACGTAAAACATAGGTACGAAGAGTGGAGGGTTTCCTCTACTGGTAAAAAATTATAATGGAAGTGACATATTAATGAATTCAGTTTAACATACTATAATTATGGTATAAAAATGTTCAAATGAAGTGCATTCCTAATAACAAAGGAATATAGTAACTTGAACAAAGAAAAATTTACACAAATTGTGACATCAAATAAAACAACCATTTAAAATCTTGTCAAGGAGAAATATAAAAAATACCAATTTTAATCGATTCTGTTTTTAAAAATCCTTGATCAAATAAGTAAAGTTGGAATTTCTTAAAAATCTTTATTCTTCAACCAGAGTAATTAATATAAAATCTCATATTTAATCATGAATAGGTATTTCCCCAGTCCCCACAGTACAGTTGACCAAATTATAAAGGTTCTTAAAGAGAAAAACAGCTTTACACTCTAGGAACACCATTCACACATTTAGCAAGCTAAGATAGAGGTCACAGCTTGGTTTAATGGGAAGGTAACAATGTTATTCATTCTGTTTAAGACAAGTGAATATTATATATATAGCACTCAATGTTTGCACCTGGGAGTGGGTATATTCTTGAGCTGACATGTTTGACGAGACCATTGTATTTTATTAGGGAAATACAAACATTTTAGCAGTAAATGCATTCACATTGACCATGCTCCCAACCAAAATTTTATAAAAAATGACAAACTCAAATAAAGCATGATAAAACATATATCACTATTTCGTAAAAGATAGTATTATGAAAACAATCTTGGATAAATTATAATTTTTATGAATACATCAATTGTATGTGAATGGATAAAGCATATATTTTATTCACATAGGGGAATTATTGTCAATCATTATTATTTGTCAACTTTTTGCTACTTTATTTAACTAGAACCATGCATTCTGATGTCATTAAAAGCTTAAATTTGTTAAATTTTCAACACTTTTGACTTTTTTAAGTTCAATAAATTAATGTCAGATATAACAATGCTTTATATGTTTTAATGAGGTTAATGGATCAAAAACTGTAAAACACATTCCCAAAAATAGGTTTTTAAAAGATTAGCCAATTATGCAGCCATGCATTTGAGTTTCAATAGCAATTAAACCCAATCATTCTTTTGAAAATTACTTTAATTATAGTATTTGCTACTCTGATTTGCTCCTTTATGATCACAATTTTTCATAAAATTAAGAATAGTTTCAATTTTAATTCATATAATTTGTTATGCCAAAATATTTTAACAGTATTTTCTAAAAAACATTACATTGCAAAAGTAAAAACAACTATGTTGATGTTTTTACAGTACCTTGAGCAAATAAGTTTAATTTATACCCTCTTGGGTATATTTAAGCCAAATTATTATCTTTCAAAGCAATAACCATAAAATGTACAACAGCTTAATAAATTTAATATTTTAACAACAATCAGTGACACACTGGAAAATATGTTAACTAAATTATTTTTTCAATACAAATACAATGCCACTGCAAAATAATTACAGTGAAAGAATGATAAAGAAAATGCCACTCCTACTAAAGTTTAGGCTGGTCTGATTTGTTATTAAAATGAATGAAAACACTTTCAATACATCATATCATTGTATAAATCCATCTATTTTTACAGAAAAACATTAGAGAATATCAAATGTCTGCAACATGGAGGCATTAAAATGAAGCCAATGGTTAGGCTGTTAAAATACTCAAAAAAATAATAAGAAATTCCATATCCAATTTTGGAAAGGTTAGTAAAGAACTATTCTATTATTCCCATAAAAGCACATTTTAAGATTAAAGGAATAATCATAGATACAAATAGTAGTTATTCATAAGGGTCACGATGAAAACAAATCTGCCATATTTTGAAACAAAATTAAATTTCAATGAAAAACAGCCACAATAAAAATGAGAAACATCGAACAAAGGAAGCATCTTAACAATGAGTATATTAAATATGATATATATTCAAAAGATGCATGATTTATTTTTCCAATTACCGAGAAAAGTAAACCTAGATTTAACAAATACATGTAGGAAAATCTTAATCTTTTCAGTAGGCTTGTTCAGTCTTATTAACCACGTATATTGAATAAACAATATTTAACTCTTAAAAAAGTCACTTCAGCATTATAATTTTATCAACAGAAAGCAATCTAACAGATAAAAATAAAAATCTAGAAGGAAACCCATTGTATACAAGTGAAGCAAATGTCCTTTTTTGATAATTAATGATTATTATTAACACTTACATTTTTGTCAATATTATTGTCATTATTATTGTCTATGCACTTGATATAAGGTCTCAATAAAAGATCGAACAATTTCATATAGTAATTTGAACACCTATAAGAATATTTTTGACCTAATTTTTTCAGTGACTTTTATTAAAACTTTAACGACCCTGATGCGAAAAATTAATATGCCTCCAAAATATTGAAAATAACACTGACTAATAACTACAAAAACAATATAAAACAGTAAAAATGAACAGCCAACAACTACTGTTCTATATATAATAATAAACTTAATATGTATAATTGTAGCAAGAAGGATTTGTGTCCCTCCTACTTTTTATTCAACAACATTAAATACTTTTAGTACCAATATATTCTTCACACTTAAAATTATTAATTTTATAATATACGCTATCCATTATTGTCATGTCATAGAGTATAATGCCACTGATAAAAATAAGTCACCAACATTTTTATCTGCTGAACAACCATTATTTTTATTGTCTGACACAATGATGATGCAATTCATCATATATTAGTTTCAGTATTTATGACAATAAAAAAAAATATTTTAAAGAAATGGTTTGAAGTGTAAACAGCTACAAAAAATAATTAGTTCATTACCATGGTACCTAAAATATGTACCAAAAATCAATGATAAATGAGATGGTGATTAACTTCTTCGCTACATATTTAGTAGTAGGTGCAAAATTCACCTTATTGTCTGATATTGACTGCAAGCCAGAATACACATTTTAAGAGATTATTGTCATCACTCCCAAGATTTTTCCAAAATAAAGGCACTCAATACATTACGGGTTTTTACCAACAGCTTTTACGAATTGAAGTACACTCAAACTTACTAGTTTTCAAAATCATATGTAGGATAATTCTTGGAAATTTGGGCATCTATAGGACTGCAATTTCTTATTGATGTATAAGTAAAAATAGATATTCCTTAATGAATTTTTTCGGAAGATAGATATGCTAATCAAATGCCCAAACTTTAAGATACCCATTTTTATGTTATAAGCAGATTGATGCCTGCTGAAACATTCATGATATATAAACTATTAACATCTGACTAAGAACATCTGATGAGCAAATAATGCTAAACAAGACAACACCTAACAAGTTGGGATCTTTGAAAAAAATAGGTGAGTTAACAAAAGTGGTAATTTCAAAATTCAGCTAAAGTTAACTGCTGTCATAGAAATCAATCTACTTTATGATATCAATAGCCATATTAGATAGACATCATAAAGCAATTCTATGGTGTGACAACTCCATGCCTGTATAAACTACAATGTTATTCGCTTTAGCATTCAAACTAACAAAATGATAGTTTTGAGGCAAATTGCATTCATCGAATTTGACACACAACTTTCATACACATTAAGAATCATTCATGCCAAAACATCCAACTAGGGCTATAAATTTTAAGACTGTAAAATTTCAAACCCAAATAGATCAGCGGCTTTATTTTTTTAAATTCAATGCAAAAGAAATCCAGCAGATTCCTTGCCATACTCGACTGTAAAACTTCAAAAAATTTCACAGAGTCTACATTTTTAAAAATTGAAAAGCCTACAGTTTTATCCTCAATTTACCAGCTCTTCAATCTTTCTTGTCATATTTACCATGTTGTCATGTACAAAATGATGGAAGAGCAGCTAAGTCTAGGTCAGTACAAAATTAATCTGAACATTGATATGTCCAAAGCATCTGATAATGAAACTTGCTAAGCCTTTGGCTTGGACAAGGAGAGTGAGTGACTTGATTGGTAGATTAACTTTTTGTTGGGCAAAAAGTAGATTGATAAAAATTCTTTTGAAATGAAAACATTTCAGAGCGGCTAATTGAACTCCTACAACATGATCCTATACAGTGGATTTTGAAAGAAGGCTTATTCATTATTGTCATTAATACTTATTTTTTCTGCATACAAAATTGCAGGTTCCTTGAAACCTTGCTCAAAGTCTTGATAGATTCTGTCTGACTAAGCCAAAGGTTGAGTGCAACCCTTTGCTTATTATACTTTTATTGTCATAATGTCATCAGACTGCAAAGAAAATTTCGGACGTTTTCTGTTCCTCAAACCACATTTTTTTTAAAACCAACTTCACATGTAGCCTCTCAGCTAGTAACTTTAAAAGTTTTACTGGCATTTTTCTTCCTGTGATCATGTTTACACCCTGTATACGGATATGAGGGGGTTATTGACAGGCATACCATGCGTAAGTTGAGCGAACAAGGCAGTTATCAGCCTTTTTTGCATTCCTCCACTATGCCATTTTTAACTCACGATCTTGCAACAAATACTTCCATAATTGAACATGCGATTGGTGCCATGATTTTAAATTATACCATATTTTTAAGATTACAGTATTATCTATATGGATTTCTTTACACCTTAAAATAAACATATTCTAAAATCAATATGAAAATTATAAAAATTATAAACCTATGAAGCACCGCTTAGAAACTATATGTATATATAATATATATATCACTGTTATTTGATAAAATATTGAAAAATAATCGAGATGTGTATAAAAATATAAGTTAACGATAATAAGGTACCAAAAACAAAATATTTCACCAATGCTGAATACAAACGTTGATTCTGCATCACAGGAATTGATCACATAGACAATGTTTAGTGCAAGAAAGAAAGGCTCCCAATGCTGTTCACTGATTATATATGTCTGGCTAGTACTAACGCCAGGGATTTGACATTTGATGAGACTGATTCTGGCACAGAAGGAAGCTTTTTGGTGGACATGGGTGACTTCCGATGACTGTTGGTCTATAGGACAAGGAAGAGGAGTGATGGCAATGTGACTGATGAATGTCCAATGATGGATAACGGCAGTCCCTTTAACAAGAGTGCCAATCACATTTAAGGCTTCACCTTGACAACCGAGGGGAGTGAAAGAGGAGATGAGGAAGGGAGAACATGGCAAGGAGGAGAGGGACGATGATGATGTGGATTTGGAATGGATGCACCACGACTCCATTTCCTTTATTCTGCTGAGACCAGTAACCAGGATCAACCACATGGATCTTCCAGCCAAGATTATTGTGGGTGTAGCACTGAAATTAAATGCAATTCACCGTTTTCACTTGATATCTTTATTGACAACTCTAGAAATATGAGAATGAAAACTAAAGAACTTGGAGATAACTTTCCGAATGTGCAAGTATCATGCAAAACTAATCTTGAAGATTTTTCTTGCTATTACTGCCATAGCGAGATATGCATTCCTCTCTTGTCATCAATACTAAATTGAAGGCAGAAGAAATATATAATGAAAGTATAAAACTGAAATTTCCATCAACAAATTCAAAATAAAAGTAAACATATTTTACTTTGAATGATACTAAAACTATTCATTGAAAAAAGATTCAATATGCAGTTTGAATGAAAAATCACAATACTAGAAATGAAATCAAATTGAAATTTTAGCAAAAATAGTACTCAATGTAATTTTATCAATTACTAGTAATTTTGAATCTAGTTTTTTATCAAAATATCAGCACGTTGATTTTGATGCTAATTTTCCTATCCTTCAATAGAAATAGTTTTTATTATTTTGTCAAGTTCAAAATAATATTGAATATGGGGCTCAATTAGTTATTTTAAGGGTGGCATCAAATATGAAGGAACATATGGCTGCTGTAATTAACAAATAAAATAATAAAAATTGGGCAAGTGTGTTAATAATACTATATTGAACCTAAATTGTGTTCTATTTTTATTCAGTTCTCCATTCATGGAAATATTCCGAGGGCCATCTTTTGCATGTGACAAGAAAAGATAATTTTACAATGCATTTTTATGAAATTAAATAAAGCTATAACTGGATTTATTGTAGTGAGGGTATGGGCTAGCCATGGATAGATTTTCAATATTGAAATAATAAATTGTACAGGTGGTCCCCACTTAACTTCACTTAACATGAAATTCACATTAGCATGATTTACCAATTAGGGGACCTGTTAACTTTACACAAAGGAGTTCCCGATTAAACACAAACTGCAACAAGATCCATTACATGAAAAAATAAAAATTGTTGCCATTAATGCAATGTATTTATTATTTTATATTTATTTGTAAAATATTAGATAATTTATAATTGGCAGTTGCAAATCAGTATTAACTGATTTCAGATCGATCTAAAAACAGGAAAATCGGACCAGATCCTACACATTAAACAAGATTGGATTCTTCAGTTTAATCAAGCATTTGCACATTAAAAGAACAGTCACTCGTGATCGAAGGATCCTGCAGAATTAGCATATGTAGCCATTTAATTACATGTTATGTATATTGTTTATGCATTGTAATTTATTTATATTGTACTGGTTCCTGCATTTTGTATTAGCATATAAGTAAAATGTACATTAATACTTGTAGTCAGTGCTTGGAATGAGTTGGAATGCACCAGAATGCCTTTCCGGTTCGTCACATGCGTCGGTAATATTGTTCCGTCTTGTCAGACATTTAGTAATACCATTCTGGAAAGTTAGCTAGGTCATAAAAGAACTATATATTATTTGATACTAGAAGGAAACCAGCATAAAGTGTGCACATGACATCATCATCTATAAACAGTAATTGGAAACTGTTCAAATAGAGCACACACATGCATAGAACCACTATTATGATTCAACTATTTCAGTATGCAAATTTCGTGTCCACTGCCTTCGGTTCCAATGCCAGAACAAGCATTCCATTTTGTAGTATTTTCCACTTCGAGCACTGGTTGTAGTGTATTAAATCTCTGCTTTCTCGGGCGATCTCTCTCCCTCCCTCGAACACATATGTCTCACCTTTTACCTGGTTTCTTATGTTTTTTATGGATTCACTTAGCACGAATTCGCTTAACACGATACTTTTTAGGATCATATCTTTCATGTTAAGCAGGGACTGCCTGTACAGGATTAATTTATCCCTGCAGTCCTCAATATGTGTTCTTTTATGCATAATGGCCCAAAATCCAAAAAAAAAATAAAACTTGCTGTAATAAGAAATATGCTGGACAAACATTTCTTTGGCATTTAATGCAAGTTAGCAAAATGTAAAATCAAACCACTTTGTTTTTTCTTATTGATCTATTCAGTTCTCATGACCTTTATAAATGAAGATAAAATAAAAATGCACAAGTTTAACCTCTCTTTTCTGGCAAGCATGAGACTGGAGGTATTCTGGACTAGAGAATTTTTCAAACTAATGTTACTGTACACAATACCCAAGCCACAATTTTATGTTTTAAACACAAAGATATGAGTAAATAAATATGCAAACCCACTGAAGGGGTGATTAGACCGGAGTGAGCAAAGCAAGGTAAGCAGCAAGGGTTGGCACGCTAAACATGAGGAGGGGAGAACTCAATGCACGCACACATGGTCTGCAAGGCCAGTGCACCCAGAAAAAATTTGTACACACAAATATTTGTTGAATTATAGATAGTTCATTGAGAAATAAAAAAGAGCACACTACTGGGCGACGTTGCAGACTAGTCATAAAATCTCGGTATATGCCACCATCCCCACCCCATCCTAATTTGTAATTTTAATATACCCAGATGCTTTTATTTACCTTTTTTGACTGTTGAGGATAAAATGGTGTAGCAGAAAAAGGATGCACATTAATTTTAAATTTCCGAAAAAGTTGAACATGGCAAATTTCTTCCGCACATACATCATGAAAAATTAGAGGGAACAGTGGCAGAAACCTCTAGTCACATACATTTATAGTATTTTTTATTTCTTCTTAAATTTTTGCTTAATTCATGAGAACTAGCTGCTTCTTGCAGCGTTACTTGCAGCATCAATAAAATACGTGCTTACTTCCAAACGGGATGGTAAATTAATGCAATGGAAATCATGAATATGGGTGTGTTTATTTTTATAAATTTATGTATTCCAAAATACTACATAGCCTCCTCAACTATCTGATGGTCCCGCATTTAAGGTTATACCAGTTCCTTCTATGGTCAAGAGATGGCAATAATATAAAGATGCACGACATAAATATTTTATATCAATATTTTCTGTTCAAATTACATTTTCTGAGAAATGCTGCTATTAAATATTCGTACTTTTTTATTTTCATGTATTTTATGACATTAATGTAATGCAATGGAAATCACGAATATGCATGGATATACTTTTTAAAAATTCATGTCAAAATACTACAGTGCCTCCTGGGGGAGAACACTTAAACCATCTCCAATGGTCCTGCATTTAAGGTTACAGGTGGATCTTGACTTACGAACATTCAAGTTACGAACAATTCATACTTACAAACATTCCACCTACTAAGAAATTTTGACTCCCTATTCAGTTAACGAACACAACTCTCGCAGATACGAACATCTGGACCACCATAGGAGCTCTTTGTTCTTTTTATCTTCAAGTGGACACAACTAACCCCGTATATGAGAATTCTTATCTCTGCTCTGCATCTTGATTCTGTCACCAATGACATAAGCATAAACAGATCCTTTTAATTAAGTTTCTGACTGTTGGGGATCTGCGTTTAAGCTTAGGACTTTCTTTGGTCGATCATAGACAGTTGTTGGCGAAACATTTATTTGTAAGGCAGCAGACGGTAGTGAGTTCTTGTTCTTTAGTGAAACAATTTTTACAGTTAAATCTGACTGTACCGTATAATGAAGGATATTATCACATACCCAGTCAAGTAGCTAAGAAACGGGACTGGAAAACCTTTCAACATCAGTATGTACACTTTCCAGAATTTTGAATAATTACAATCCTCCGCTAAGAACATTTCCTCGACAACACGAGAAAACCATTGAGCTCAATTATTTATCAAAACACATTGTTGGATATTACTGACATTTTTTTAATTACAAAAAACTCACTTAAATATCTTTAAAAATTAAGATAAGACCATGCAATAATGCTTCTACATTTTAATAATGCCTTAAATAACCTAAACTCTATTTGTAATGTTTCCTTTATCATCTGAAATTCGCTTCATTATAATCAATAGAGCTTCAAGGGTTCTTGTGTTGGTGACGGTATGTTTCAATGTAAAAGTTAACTATTATCGACAGACTTAAGCCTTCTAAAGTTAAAAAATTAAAGTTTTAAAAAATGTCATTTATTAGGCCTGTTTTCCACTGCAAGAGGAGTTTTGCAGCTAGTTTTACTGAGCAGCGTGTATGCACGGAGGCCTTCTTACTAGGTCATCCTACGACCCTTAGATACATAGTTACACTCCTGCTTATGCCTCTTGAGTTTCCCTATGCATTTGAATCTGTACTGGTATGCGGCGACATTATATATTCCTTTCTATTTTATAATACCCTTAAAAATATGGAAAGCAAGTGTACAAGTAGTGATACTGATGATGCTTCAACTATGAGTAGTAAAAAATGACGAGTGCTATCGATGGAAACAAAAATGGACATAATAAAGAGAAAGAGGTGAGTCGTTTGCTTCCACTGGATGTATTTATGATGTCAATTGTTTGACAATTGGAACCATTTTAAAAGACAAACAAAAAATTGTTGATTACATTTGCAATGCAGGCTCACTTCATTCTGTGATTGTCAGTAAAAATGAAGTGTCATCATTGAAGAAATGGAACGGTGTTTAACAATTTGGATTCAGAATCAAAATAGAAAAAACCAATGACTGAGTACTGAATTGATTCAAGATAAGGCTAGAAGCCTTTTTCAGGATATTAAATCGCATATGGAGGAAATGGCGAGTGATCCTGCTGAATTTATGGCCAGTGTTGGATGGTTTGCAAAATTCAAGCATAGGATAAATATGAAAAACCTTTCATCATCTGGTGAATCTGCAAGTGCCGATCATGAGGCAGCAAAAAAATTTCCTGAGGCATTGGCAACAATTATTAAAGATGGGGGCTACTGCTCTCGACAAGTTTTCAATGTTGACGAGACAGGTCTTTTCTGGAAAAAGATGCCTTCAAGGACCTTTATTTCAACTGAAGAGAAGAAAGCTCCTGGATTCAAAATTTCTAAAGATCGTCTAACCCTCCTTCTGGGTGGAAATGTCGCAGGAGATTTTAAATTGAAGCCACTTCTTGTTTATCACTCTGAAAATCTGAGGGCTTTCAAGGGCATAGTCAAGGCAACATTTCCCGTGATTTGGACTTTGAATAAGAAAGCATGGGTAACATCCTTGCTATTTCAGCAGTGCTTTCTTGATCACTTTGTTCCAGCTGTCAAAAATTATTGTAGGAAGAGTAATTTGGCCTTTAAAATTTTATTGGTCATCGATAATGCCCCAGGTCATCCTGTAACATTAGCTAACTTGGACTCAAACATCCAAGTTGTCTTCATGTCTCCCAACACCACTTCCTTACCGCAACCGATGGACCAGATGGTTATCGCAACCTTCAAAAGGTTTTACTTATGTCGAACTATCGCTCAAGCTATTGCGGCTACTGATGCAAAAGATTCTTGAAAGACTTTTGGTAAGGGTACAGAATCCTTGATGCAGTTAAAATCATTGGTCATTGTTGGAAGTAAATCAAACAAACAACGATGAATTGCTGTTGGAGCAAGCTGTGCCCACAGTTTGTTTATGATTCACAGGATTCTGAACAAACTGAAAAGCAAATCACCCATGAAGTTTTATAAATGGGAAAAAGTATAAATTTAGAAATGGTTGCCTTAGATGTGGACAAGTTAGTGGACTCTCATTTGATTGAACTTACAAATGATGAGCTGATAGTAATGCAGAAGGAAGTCAAAGAACAGGAAGATAACAGCAATGATGACAACACTCCTTGTCCTCCCACAAAAGTTTTGTCTGCAAAAGTCCTCAGCGATTCGTTAAAGAAAATCGATGAGGCTTTGAAGGTATTAAAAGATAATGACCCAAATGCAGAAAGAAGTTCTACAGTTTATAAAGGTGTTCACAGAGAGCTATCCAGCTATAAACTCCTTCATGAAGAGAAGAAAAGAACACCTTCAATTCAACTTTCATTGAACAGATTCTTCAATAAAAGTAGATAACAGCACATCTTCTCCAGCATCAACTCCTCATGCATCAGAAAAATAACCTGCATACTCACCTACAAATAGCCCTGCTGAACCAAATAATTCCTCCCCTAATAATTCTTCAGAATAATAATCAAGGTTCCGTCCCATCAATAGATGTCTTGGAAACCACTGAATGTTCTCTACACGACTAACTTTGTACAAGGAAATTAAAGTTTTTAATGAAAATAAATGAATTTATCCTAACTGTTCACTTTTTATTCCCTTTATAAGGAAAAAGCTGATACTTTATAAATATTCAGGAATGGATTAATGAATTTAACATTGTTTCTTATAGAAAAAGTCAATTCAACTTACAAACATTCAGCTTACGAATGCATTTCCAGGTATGCATTAAGTTCGTAAGTAGAGGTTCGCCTGTATATCAATTTTTTTCTATGGCCAAGAGATGGGAATATGGAAAAATTGCACGATAATAATATTTTATATCAAAATCTTCCTTTGAAATTATGTTTTCCAACAATTGCTTATATTAGATACTCGTAGTTTTTTCATTTTAATGTTGTAGGTGATATTTGCAACAAAAAAGAACTATAAATACTTTTAATGAAATTTCAATAACAAAGTTTACAGGCCAAGGATCAGTGTTGTCCAATAACCATTAAGGGACAAAATATAACAGTAAATTGTCTGGGGATGCCGGTGGTGTAGTGGTTAGGACGCTGGCTGCTCCTCGCCCGATGCTTGAAAAAGTCATCGGGTACGAATCCTGCGCAAGTAGGATTTTTCCAAGATTGCCCGGCCCCCTGTTTGTGTGGTTTGAGGAGACCATGCAAATTCAGCTGTTCCGTCCTTCGGAAGGGACGTTAAGCCATTGGCCCCCCTGGTGTTCTTCGTAAGAGCAGGCAAATGCCGGCACCGGGTTTCCCTCCTCCCTCCCCGGTTATTCATTGCACTACCTCTGAGATACCCATTTGTGTGTAAGCGAGGCGAATTGGCTGGGCACAGAATAATAAAAAGTAAATTGTCATGGTGCCATGACCCGAGACCTTTGCATATGATAGATATGAAGTGTTATCGGCTTTTCTGACAGACTGACAAAATGCACTTATTATATAGATTTAATTCCCATTTCACCCTTGAAAAAGTTGTCTAAATTGTCATTGTCAGTTTTTGAGTACAGTAGTTATAATTGCATTCTTTAAGGCGGGTACAAACTGTGCATAAACATTTTCAAAAAATCAACAAAAGTTAAAAATTTGAAAATTTGTTAAGATGATGATAAAAAATGAAATTCTAACACACTGAATATATCTAAGTGAATTTGATTTTTTACTTTAAAATATGCTATATTAATGTGTAGATAATACAACATACCTGATAATACAGTAGATCTGGCGTCTCCTGAGCAACAGTCCAGTTGAGGTAGGCTGGACCATTAGCCTCAGAGCTTTCATCACATACCAGCCTTAGAGTGGTTAAAAAGGTTTCAAAAGTCTCTGAGATTCGAGACTGATCAGTTGTTTTGTGTGTCCACTCACAGTATCTTCCAGCTAAATGGTAGAATCCAAACAGGTTTTACTCAATGATGAATTCAAAATTTTATCAACATATTTTTATATCCTACATAGGTACAATAGGGAGTGGGATCACGTTGGACTTGTGGACAGATAATTACAAAAATGTCAGTTATTTAGGGATCACATTACACTATGTAAAGAATGCCATGTTATGCAATCATGTTCTGTGAACTTAACATCTTGATCCTGACGAAAAGAAAACTGGGGAGTATATAAGGAATGAATTTTTGCTAATTTTAAAACAATACGGTATCTATAGTAACTTGAAGAATATTATTTTTGTCAGTGACTGTGGCGCAAATATTAAAGCTGCTTTGAAATTTTTCAATAAAATCAATTGTGCAGCACACTTAATAAATAATGTTTTAGATATTTCTATTTCTTCTAATGAAACATCATTTGCTTTAATTCAGAAGTGTAGAAAACTTGTGAAATATTTTTAAAAATCAGGCTTACAAGGTGCGCTGAAATCTACTTTGAAAGGAGACGTCAAGACACGTTGAAATTCAATTCTTCATATGATCTCTTCAATACTTGAAAATTGGGAGGTTATTTACAATATTTATTTGAAAAAAAGATGAGTGATATTCCACATAATTATTTTAAATAAAATGTGGTGCAGCAATTACTTGTATTGGCTTTAATAGCATTAATAAAAATTACCATGGATGTGTTTCCAAATTTCATATTTTAGTGTTATAAAATATTAAAAATACATTTGAACGGAAAACTAAATTGATCACACGTATTTGTGTGACAAAAATAATGTGTGTATGTATAATACTAGACTATACCAAATCCGAGTCCAACAAGAGTCGTTGCAATGCCAACACTTGAAATTAGTGATAAAAACTGCAAATACGCCAGTATTTATGTGTATAAGCAATATTGTATGATAAAAATTAGAATCTCCATTCTTTTCCTCAGAGAATAGTACAAATTCTGCTCTGATTTTATAATTCTAAGATATTTTAATGTGCAAGAGAAAATTACCCTGTACATTGGATTTCAGATTTCCACATGTAAATCAAATGGGAAGGATAGTTCTTGGAATCAAACCCGGGACTTTCAATCTTCGCAACAAAAACTATCCTTGGGAGCTCAGCCCCAGTAGCAAGATATTTTCACCTAGTGTCATGAAAATTGGTCTATTGGTTCAACAGTTAATAGGGGGGGACAGACAGGCACAACAACGAAACTATAAACCTATTTCTATACTGAAAAGTAGGCTAAAAATAGCTTAAACAGGAATGTGAAATTTTATCTTTATCTTATAGATGTGGAGTTAAATTTGCAACAGATAACAAGAAACTTTGTGATTTACATTTTACTTTATGAATAAGGCAAATGAAAATGATACGGCAATTTATATAAATTCAAATAAATACCATATTTTTTGGCATATAAGACTTTCTTCCAGAAAAATTACCCGTAAAATCAACATGCATCTTATACACTGAAGGTAAGATTATTACAGTCCTCAATACTGACACTAATGCACACACTCATCTCCAAAATGGAATAACTGGCAGTCATTTGTCACAAAAACCTTAAAATATACATTATTAATAATTAACTGTGAAAAAATTGTTAATATATACAGTAAAACCCTATGCAACATGAATTCCAAGGACACATTTTCATTATTGCGCTTTTATACATGTCTGCTCACATTAATTACAATTTTGATGCATTTTTGACATTAGTCATATGATTTAGTTCCTAATGGGCCAGTTGAATAGCGCAATTAATGCCACAGAGCATTATAATTGTGGTAGATGTGATCAAAATTTTGTAAATACCTAGCATAAATACCATTATGTGCAGTGCTGTAGTTGTAAAAAAAGCAGAGGATATACCGTATACAGAAGTAAAACTTTGAGAGGAGGTCTTACCCACTTTTTTTTAAGAGCAAAGTACATGATTATAATGTACAATGGCTGGATAAAACTTACTTTGAATTTCCTTGAAAATTTTATTTCAGTGATGTATATAAAAATTTAAAAATTATAAGTACAGTATTTACTTTCGATCTGATCAAAACAAAAGTAGTATTAGAATATTGATATTAAATCTCTTCATGGGCCACAGATTTTCAAGAATCTCAGGTGCAGCTTCAATATTTGGGGCTACAAAAAAGGACGAATTAGCTGTTTTTTATTCAATTAACCTGTATAATTCCTCATAAATATTTCTCTGATGGGAAATTTTATTCCACAGGGGGTGAAAATCCCCTGGGCCTCCCCTTGGATACAACATTGCTACCAATGGCTGCAACTCTTTTATAATGAGAAGAAGAAAGCAAATGTACAGATATCTCTTGATTCTTTCTTCAGCAAGGAGTGGTCAGGCTTCCCACAAGAGGAGATCCCCCATTCTGATTAAATTCATTCCTAATTTAGGTAACATCTGTATATTTTTATATGTTTAATACTGTATTCACTGCATATAAGCCGCACCCTTGTTTTATGAGACAATCTAGGGAGAAAAAGTTTCCGAAAATAAGCAGTTCTTAAAAAATCACGATTAGGCATAAAACACTGGGTAATTGCTAATATGTATCATTAACTGTACACAAATATCAGTAAACATTGGTATTGTTTGTAATAATAAAGTATTTCAGTAAATGATTTGTAACCGATCAGCAATATATTCATTATGCAGGATGCAAAGTACAATATTACCGAAAATCTTGGAATGCGCATTTTACACAAACATGCTGCACGTGGAAAGTGACGAAAAATCACAACTTTCAAACTGAAAGAAATGCCACCAAAATGTTTCTTACAATAGAATTATTGGATTATGAAACTAAACTGAGACGATGTCTTGATATCCGTCAAACTATGGGATTTTTCTCGTGGGTTCCTGGCACTACAGTAGCGGTCGGTGCAAAAACTGACATCTATAACTCCATCATCAATAATAATTACATTTCCTTTTTATGTTTCAGTGATTACGTTATGTTTTTACACATCACATACAACTCATTAAATTACCTACCTAGCCATTTAGTGAATTTCAATGATTATCTCACATTTTTGGATTTTCTGATTTTGTTTCCTCGCATATAAGCCGCATCCTCATTTTGGAGATGAAAATTTTGTGAAAAAATTGCAGCTTATATGTGAATAAATATGGAATATGTTTTAACTGTTTCTCTGATTTAAGCAGAAAAATATACCTTATATTGGGAGTTAGCATTGAGAGTAGGTTGGAAATACAGATAAAATCTATTTACATTAGTTTTCATGAGAAAAATTCCCTTGCTAAATGCTGTTTCAGTTAGCCCTCTGTTTTACAGGAAGCAATTCAGAGCGCTGAGTGAGGGATGCCTGGAGATAGGAGTCTAATCAATAGCATCGATTTAGGTAAGCTAAACTGATACCTGATTTGTTCACTGATTTATATTGATTCCAAGAGTAAGTAAGATTTAGGTTATTATAGCTAGCTTAAAAAGAGATTTCCCTTGCATCTTTTTATACTGAAGTCCATGGTGTTATATGTAGTTATTAACATAAGAAGGTATTAGCTGTTTCTTACCTGCAGTAGGATAAGGATATCCATCAGAATCATACCCTACCCCAGCAAACACTCTCTGTTTCCTCTGTTCTTGCTCTGTCTTTTGCCCAAAACCTCCTTCAGGATTATCCGTTATGTAAAATGGATGGTATCTAGCTGGATTTGTACGATCATTTCCTGGATGAGTGAATTTAAAAACCAAATAGATTAACCTGACAAGATAAAATTCACAGCAATTATTACCCATTAGTACTCTACTTACCTCCTTCTACGACAAATGTGTAAGTCTGTCCTCTTTCTACATAAAGTTCTGGAATGAGCATATCATTGATGTACCATGCAATGCCCCAAGATGGCTGACCTGAAGGAAAGTATGCCATTGTTATACATAAAAATATAACAATAATTTATTTAATTTCACTGAATGAAAACTTCGCATCATCTAAATCTAGTGGCTCAAAAAATAAGGGAGATGCATAAGTGCACAATTACAGGAAATTATTGGTGCAAAACTTAGTGAACTTCTCAAATCAAGCATTCTTGGGACTGTGAATATCCCAGATTTCAGGAAACTACATTGATTTATCAGATACACAAGCTTTGGCAAGTTAAGAATAACTTTTTATGCAGCAAATACAATACTGTTAAAACTGAACATTAATGTCATATACAGGGTAACCTCAATAGAACAAGTATGGCATATAATGAGAACTTCATTGTAGTGAGCAAAAACACTGTCACCATCAATTTCTTAACATTACATATATGAGATTTTATTTTTGGATATTGCGAGTACTCGTTAGAACAAATTTTTTATTAATTTAATAAACTCTCGCTATATCAAGGTTTCACTGTACATAGATGGCTGTGCATAGTAGCCATCTTGTGTATGGTCATGGTGGAACTCTTAACAGCACTAGCTTTTGGGACTGACAAAATTTAGGCAGAGATTGACAGTCCCATTTCCAGTTATGTACTGATGGACTGTAAATAGTAGTACATATGTGTGTTATACAAATTGAAGCCTCTGGTATCCAAAGTATAATTAGTTAAATAGTCCATCCCAGGATCCTTAAATAAATAGCTGGGTTATCTGGGGTGATAATGGAAGGTGTAAAAATACTAGAGTGAAAGACGGCCACCACAAGAAGAGATGATTTTGGGCCACATTTTTGGGATCAGCTTTAATTTTGGAATGCCAGACATAAAGAGGTTACACTATAATTATATTTTAACCTGAAAAATTAAATGAAGTAAAAATGTATTCTTTTGTTAGAAATAAAATTTCTCTGGTTATCAATAATAATGACTATTATGACTTCCTTTAAGGCAAGAAAGCCTTTGAATTTGAAAATCATGTATTATTTCAACTAATAATGTAAGTATTCTATAAAAGGTGGTCGTTTCACTTGCATATTTCCAGTTTGTGAAAAGTCCATAAATTTGGCCTAATTTAATAAATTTCATGTTAACTTCTATTTGGTAATTTATACATTTCTATTCTTGTATCCAAATCCCAAAGAATGTTAAATAACTTGAAAATTAATGAATCTATTTTAATCCTTCATTCAGTTTTAAATAGACACTTAAAGAGGCTTATGGGTGATCACTGTATTATACAGGCAGTGATGGGGAGTATATGTAACTGAGTTACCGGTAACAATTACTTTTTGAGTATTTTTTACTTGTAATCGTTACTTAAAAAATAATGTCATTAATAATTGTAATCTACTTTTATTGCAGACAGAACTAATCATTACATTTAAGTAATTGTTACTTGCTATTCTTATTATTTATTTTTTGTGAAAAGGTATGGGTTCAATATAGCTATCGACATGATTCACAATCGGCATGCAGCGTGATGTCAGTCAATGGTAGCACGATATCTAATTCGGTCGATATCTTATTCGACTGGAATTACTGGCATCGATTATTAACGATTAGATATTTTATCAAGCATCCTTCATTGAGCATTTACTTATTATGCGTTCTTTGCACGAAGTGCACAAAATGAACACATATAGGGCAGTTCGTTTCTGTACATCCGTCCATCCATCTGTCCGTCCGTTCGCATGTTTAAACTCGGGAACCGCTGGATGTACTTCGATGAAATTTGGTATTTTGGAGTTTCGCTAAAATTTGTTGACCGATTCCAATTTTGGTTAAAATCAGATAATAATTAAGACCACTTTACATGAAGATCTACATGTATTTTACAATGTACTTGGAAAGACTCTCGTTAAATGCTCATCTGAGAGAAAAATATTGAGAACTTAAATTAAATAAAATAATTAAATATGCATTTTTTATCAAATAATGTTTCCTGTAAAACATTAAGGTTTATGATAAATTTAAAGAAAATGAAATTCAAGTATTTACGTAATTATAAGATTTTTGATGTTCTTTTGTTCATTCCAAAAAATATTAATTAAAAATTTTACAACTTGGGAACCACTGGACATATTTTAATGAAATTTGGTATTGGGGAGTTTTAGTAAAATTTGTCTCAAAGAACACATTTGGAAACTCTGTCTACTCTGACATGGATTACACCTTTCCACACTTGTTGGTAATGGAAACATGCAAAAACGAGGTCCTTACACCAAGGAGAGCAAAATTAGGAGATGATGGGTTTAATATGCAGCATTTCTGCAAGATGAATAGCAAATTGTAAGATTCATGTACTGATGCAAATATTTTGTTGAAAAAATTAAACCCATGAATAAATATTTGTTTTCTTCTAAAGTAGCTACATTTTTATATTACTCAATGAACTTAGGACCTTTAGCTGGATAGATCTAATGTTTTACATAAATGATATTTTAATTTTTTCTGACAATAATATGATAATTCTGACTGATATGCATTAAAACAGTAAAGATAAGACAATGGTTGATTTAGACTTTGATTAACCTAAAAGTGATGACATTTTTAATTCATACAGAAGTGTAATTGTAATTTACTCATACTTGTAATTAATTAATTTTTTAAGAATGTAATTGGTACATGTAACTGAGTACAATGTAGAAGATGAAGTAATTGTAAATGAGCCCAGTTACTTTTTTTTGGTACTCTTCTCATCACTGAATACAGGTAACTCTCTTTCACGAACCTTCATTGAACAAATGTTCACTTTAAGGAATGAATTGAATTTTATAGCTTTACTTTTCGCCAAAAATTCTTTTCACTTTAATGAATTAAATAATATGTATCCAACTCAGATCGAAGAAACACAGATGTTTACAAAAGCTCTTGGAGTCACAATAACAGTCTTGTTTACCCATTGATTCTTCATGTGTCCACTTTATCACACATTTTTCCTATTACCTGCATTTTTTGAGAGGCTTAATATGACGTCACTGAATGTGCTGTTTGTTACTCAAAATATATTTACAAATATCCACTTAGACTTCAAGGAACTCTTGTGTACCAATAAAAAGGAAGAGCACTATGCAGTGTTTCCCACAGCCATTCTATACTTGAGTCTGAGACTTAGATTGACTAAATTTGGTCGCATTCATTTTCTTGTGATTCATACATAATCGTTACATCATGAGGGTTTGTTTTCAAGCCATTGCCATGGCCAGATTTATCGTACTTTCCTCATAACTGTTCAACTTTTTGTTAATTATTTTTCTGAAGATGTTTAAATCACAAGGAATTTTTAATTCTTTATTGACAGTGTTAGGAGGTTCTGTTTTTCATTCAAAAGTTGAATTCTCTTATATCATACAATAGATGGCATAGTACATACTTCTATGTTCGATTGTTGTTGCTTCGGTTTTCTAGTTGATCCAATGTTGCTGTTGCTTTGACAGACATTTTAATAGCTAAGAATTATAAATTCAAGAATAAAAAATCTTTTGTCTGGAATGCATCAGGAGTTTTAACGGGGAAGTCAACGGAAAAATCACGATCGTTCAGCGAATTTCTATATTACAAATGCTTTTCAGGAATGCATGTCGTTCATTGAACAAGAGTTGCCTGTATAATGGTCCAAGTTCAATTCCAGGACAGTAAGGTTTAACTGAGCAAAGTATGAATATATAAATATGGAATTAAGATGTTCCATTTAAAATGTGATTATAAGTTGTATATTAACCCATTCGCAGACAGTTGCAGTATGGATAGATGATCAAAAAATGCACATTCATATAATTGATAAATTTATTCCTGGAAATATTTTATTACTACATATACAGGGTGATGAAAAATTCGTGGACACAGACTCCATCACGCAATTCCTTGGCAAATATTAACGCATAGTTGACTTGATCATACAACATACTTTGAATTGTGTAGCAGACAGCATTGGCTCATTTTTAATTTCTCCTGTCAGAGACAGGCTTATCCCCTAGTTATCTATATAAAAGTTATTTATAAAAATATTCTTTATATTATCACTTGTTTAATGACTGGAATTAAGGTCAGGGATGGTTGATTCACAGTCTGTGATATGGAAAGGCATTATCTCAAAATTATGTAATTTCTCTCATAGTAGAATTATTTCCCAATTCCTTTTTTTAGATACAAACAAGATTCTTTTTAGTTAACAAAATTACTGTAAAATAAAGGAAATTGAATGTTTACTTAAGTTGATTACAACTATATCAGAGAAAGCATAATAATTTTTTAGGCAAAATCAGGATGATTGGGTATGACTTAACAGCGGATTATTTTTACCTGTAATAGCTGTATAGCCTCTTTTCCCTCCTGTAGGACCAATTCGAGCAGAGAATACAGATTCTCCTTGAATATAGACAGTGGGCCAAGGCTTTATTCCATCATCCACTGTGGATGCAGTTTCCAGAGGTACTTTGCATGAATGGTCATTATGGCTGCTGAAGTCAATTCGAATGTCTTCTAAACATGAAAGTAGGAAACAAAGACATTAAAGCACAAAAGAAAAATTTCTGTTATGATTCAATTACCGTAGTTTTCCATGTATAATACACATTTTTCACAAAAAATTGACCAAAAAGTTAGGGTCTGTATTATACATGTTAACAAATGCAAACAGTTTATTAGCCTATCAATAATAGTTATTTACAGTCACATTGTCACTGATAAAGCATAGTTGTTATTAATGTTGCATTTTGATGGAATATCTATTTAAATATCCGTGTTAAAAGTAAAAATAAGAATTACCATATTTTGTGGTATGTAAGACGCACCGGGGTATAAGAAACACTCTGGCTTTTAGAAGACTTTTCAGGGAAAAAGTATTTTGGTTCACCAAGGCATTTACGAAGAGCCACGTCATATATCATTTTCAGCCATGATTAAGTTTGTACTCAGCAACATTTACAGAAAATATTCCAGCGTGATAACAGTTTAATATAATGTTTTATAGTAAACTTCATTCGTAAAATAAATAGAGATGATCTAGAACATACATAATTGCTTCGAGACTTGTATAGCTAAATGTGAACTGCATGAACTTGGCAGTCGCATTAATTAAAGATGTCGGAGTGTGCCACACTTGTTGTATGTATACCGATAGTACTTACTTAATCTTAAGTGCAAGATGATATTTTAATTTAATGGGATAAATAATAAATGGAATGCATATGTAATAACGATATGTACGCTCAACTAGTCCTTTTTCTTCTGCAACTCTTATTGTCTCGTACATAACGATTTTGATCGATACAGCAATATCAAACCTCCTCTGTTCTACTATCCATTACTTCCTCCTCTAATTGTGGCCATTTAAGATCAACCTTACGAAGACTACGTTTCTCATTTACCATCAGCTTCAGTTTTTTGTTTTCTCCATTCATGAATCATTTTTTTCTGTGGAAGGTGGACCAAAATGACGTGCTGCTACTCGGTTTTTGTGTGTCTTTTGTGTATTGAATCACCTGAAGCTTATAACTAATAGCGTAGCCATTGCGATCTCAATACACGTAACGTTATTTATCCTAGATACATATAAAATATTTATGGCATCTACATGAATTCTACTGTTTCATGGCATTAATTGCACTATTCAATGGGCAACATCGCAAACATGCCGAAATTGTAATCACTGTGAGTGGACATGTAGGTATTAAAGCGTAATAATGAAAATGTATCCTCAGAATTCATGTTGCATAAGGTATTACTGCATATATTAACAAATTTTTCACTAATAATTATTAATAATGTATATTTTATTGTTTATGCGATGAATGATTGCCAATTATTTCATTTTGGGGATGAGTGTGCTTGTTAGTGCCAGTATAGAGAACAGTAATAATCTTACCTTCTGAAAACCTGGGTGCATATTATATTGGGTACATATTACAATCATAAAATTGCAGTAACACATTTACTACCACATCTGACTGACTCTTATTGTTAGATAGGATTTTCAGTCTAGGCTACCATACCAAATATACATTTGGATAGGAATATGGATATAGGTTTCTCACTGACACATGTTTCATTAAATTACCTTTTGAAATTTAGGAGAAGCAATGAAAAAATTGGAGTGCAGTAAAATATGCTGATATACCTAAGTGGCTTTGATTGACTATCAAACACTGAGGATGCTGATGGTAAACAATTTAACAGATGCTTAAATGTCCAAAACAAATTAATAATAATCAAAACTAAGTATGTTTTTGTGGATATATGTTTGTATGGGTGTATGCATATTTTTGAATTAAAATATAGAGCTAAAGATTAAATTGGGCTTTGGTAATTTAAATTAATTAATCAAGTTTTACAATGGTTTTAGAAAACCATTTATGGATATTTCATTTTGAGTTAAAAACTGATGGGTGAAAATTTATAGAAATTGATGAAAATTATTTCTTTGTATTTGTTTGTGATAAAAAATAATTATAATTAGAAGCTAATTTTGGACTGTCTACCAACCTGAAGTTTTATCTCCTGGTCCATGGGCATTGGCTTCTTTGCGGGCATTGAGGGGCCCAATGGCAGCAAGGACACTGACTTGCCCCCTCAATGGGATTGCTCGGTCCAGTGTTCCCTCATTAGTGGTGAGAGGACGCCGGTATAGAACTCTTGTGATTCCCGCTCGCCTTTCTCCAGAAACCAGTGTCACATCATCTCTTCCTCCCAGCCGCTCATCTGGGCAGACTCCATTCTTGCCATCACACTAACAATTTATTTCTTTTAGTATTTTATTTGTGGACATAATTAAACATAATGTAGTTGTACAATATATTTGTGAAAGTGAGCCTTAAGTAGACTAACTTTGTAATCAGGGGCGGATCTATATATGGGCTAATTGGGCTGTAGCCCAAGGCTCCGGTTGTCTAAGAGCCCCCAAAAGTCACTTTTTTGTTTTTGCATCTTGCGTACGATATGCACAATTCTAATTTGAAATGAAAAAGTTCTCTGTATTTTGGTACTGTTCATGAAAAATTTTTTCTTAGTATGTTAAACCACAATTATTAAATTACTTTCCAAATATTTCCATCTTATTCCATGCCAAACCAGTCAACTTTAATTTGGAAACCGCGATTTTAATAATATTAATATTTTAGGAGGAAATATTAGAGATTTAATAGTGTTAGCAAAGCTTTGCAGAAACCTGGCTTGGATTTAAAGCAAGCAAGGTTTTGCGATACTATCCTCATTAAAAATATTGATTCAAAATATTCTATTAATACAGTAGAGAAATTAATAGAATATGAAAAATTTTCTAAAATTATATGACTCAAAATAAAAAACCAATATATATACGAAAAAAAGAATTATGACAAAAAGATTTTCAGATGGAGGCACTGACAACAATAGAATAACAGGAAAGGATAGATTTCGTGTTGAAACCTTGAATATCATTCTTGACACATTAATTACTGAATTAAACAGAGAAAGTATATAGGAAAATTTAGAAATAACATAAATTTCTTTTTGATATTTCAGATGAAAGCAAAGACATAGAAGATACAGAAAGTATAAATAAAATGATAGATCAAAACTCAGGCAATTTGGATCAAACTTTAAAAAATGAATTAAGGCATTTCTAAAGAACAAAATTTAAAAAAATGGAAGTGTTGGTCTAGGATGCCCTGATATTAACAGAATAATATTTGATAAGATATTAATGGATGTTTTTCCTAATCTTTACACTGCCTTGAAAGTATATTTAACATTACCTATAACGAATTGGGAGGCAAAAGGGTCATTTTCAAAAATGGCTTATATTAAAAATAAATTTAGATCAACAATGTCGAACCAAAGATTAAATTACTTGTTTATTATCAACAGAGAGTGATATACCTAAGTCATTAACATACGAAGAACTATAAAAATTATTGTAATTTAAAGGCAATAAGGATGATATAATATAAATAAATCGATAATTATATAAATATAGAAATAGTTTATTGTTGTTTTACAACTGTTCCTATTTTATATTTTTAAATTATTTTTTTTAAATGTAAGTAAAATGTGGATGAAATTGAATATTTCATTGTTTTGTGATAAAATACTCTTGTGATTATTATTGTTATCATCTATTATTATTATTTATTGTTCCTTTATTATGTTTATGTTGAGGGCCCTGAAAAAAAAAACAGTCCAGGGCCCCAAAAATCCACCATCTGCCTCTGTTTGTAATATAGCAAAATTCCAAACCTTATGAATGTAAATAAAGTTGGGAAAAGATTTTTAAGTTTCATAAATTAAATTGGACAAATAATGACCTCCACTGTTATAATAATATCATAAACATGAATTTCACGATTCTTTTACTTTTAAAGTGTGTTCACATTGCCATGGTTGAGTCAAGTATCATATAACATAGACTCCTTGAATCATTATAATTTGAAATATGACAAATTGCTGAGTCAAGGTTTTGAGTCACATCATGACTAAGGTGACCAGACATCCCGATTTCGGTGGAACAGTCCCGCTTTTGAGCAACATGTCCTGCTGTCCCCCAAAAACTTTAGGGGATGCAAAATTGTCATGCTTTTGAATATCTTGATGATGAATGTCCCGATTATTCAAATGTTTTTACAAGAAATGGAACATAAGATAAAGCAATTCACAACAATGAATTAAACATCATAAGACAATCAAAGATACATAAATAATAACAGCAAATGAAAGAAAAATAATAATAATCATAAGAATATTAATCATCCTCATCCACAACAAAGCAGATGATGCAGATAACCAATCGGCCGTGATGCAGCTTTCACATTGGCTAATAGCATTTTGCAGATGTCAAAATAAATTATGACATTATTAATTGGGATTTCCCTTATTCAAACGTGTCATAAAGTTTATATGGTATCGGTATCAGCCTAGATGGCGTCTCATCGTCTATGTCTAATTCAGTTTGAGAAGGAGTTTTGGGATGCATCTGAGATACTGATGCTTGGTGGAACTATTCACTCATTTCAGAGACACAGATATCATCCACAAACAAATGTCAGAATTAATTCAGTTTGGTCTAAAGATATATACTAAAGGAAGATATAATAATTTATTGTTTGGAGTTAGAAATTCATGAGAAAGTTGGAGAAATTTAGAAAAGACATTAATCTTGAAATTTCTTTGGTTGTGTGCACTCCTCTAAGAAAAAAATTGTTTAAGTAAAATCACACTATCTTAGAAGTGCTAAAAACACTGGAACAATGGTTCACTACTTAATTTAAATGCTTAATGCTAACAACATTTTTATTTTTAAACCCCTTATTGTAGGATTTTCCTTAAGTAATTTTTAATATAAAAGGGAGGACCAACTGTATACATGCAACCATTTTTTCCATTATTGTGAATTTACACAAATTCTCAAGCAATGGAAAAAATGGACGTCTCAATTTATCGGAATTAGTAGTTGAACTGTAGTCGGTCACCGTGAATTGCCTACAGAATTGCAAACAGATTTTGTCCCGCTTTGGCTTATCTGAAATCTGGTCACTTTAATCATGACTAGCTACTGTAAGTATTGGAGATGTTGTGTCTAACAGCGTTCAATATATAATCATTGATGCTGTTGTAGAAATCAACATCCATTATAGATTCTTTCCATAAATATAAATTTTGGGATGTTTGGTCATTTATACTTTAGTTTTATTACAAACCTTGAAAATTTTCAAATTTTTCTACAAATCTTGAGTCATTTAAAAATTTAGTATCATTGGCTGGAAATGGTATTTTTAAGTTGAATATTGCTCTTAGATTAGTATAATAAAGTTTTGCTGCATACATCATGGTAAATGGAACAGCACTACGACAATGACTCATGGGAGAATAGGGAACAGTGACAGATATAAGAGGAGTCACACTTGGTGCATGCCAGGGGTCCCTTGAAGTAAGGAGCTCTGAAAAAATGTTTTCTATATATTCTCAAGAATATTAAATATCTCGATTTAAAATTCATGAAGAAAAATTATTTTTTTTGCACAATGATACTTAATTTTTCACTGGATGGTGGCTCTGTTGTTTTACTATTGGCTGCTATGCCTGGCATACATGTGCACATTTGGTGCACAGTGTTATGGTGTGAACGTACACGTCTGTTTGTTATTTCTAATTCTGCTAAAGATTAGTTCATTAATGATTTTCATTCCCCTATTATATACTGTTTGAATTATGTTTGAGTTTGATTTATTTTACATTTGTATAATTTTTATTTGGCAATGTTTCAAGAGTTATTGTTTTTATTTTTTCAGAAAAATAATAACGTCCTGAAATGTAATTTTTTTCATTTTCATTATTGCCATTTCCATTTTTTTATGTTTGATATATTAATGGAATCTTGCTTTATATTCCATAAAAACTTTTCATGATATTTGTGATTGGTTATTTTTATCCACTTACAGCAAAACCTATATGATTCCATAGAAAAATGATAGTGAAGTGAAATAAAGGGGCAGTCATTAGGTGAGGTTTTACTATATACAGTAAAACCTCTGCCTTACGACCTCCTTTATAACGAAAAACTCCGTATAAGAAATTAAAGCATCGGTCCAAACGATTTTAGTGGCTTAATTATATAGGTAACCTCTATATTACGAACCTCCGATAACTACGAAACCTCTCGTTTAGGAAGTAAAAACTGCATCCGTTCTACTTAAAATGAACCTCTATTAAGCGAAATTCGTAATGATTCGGAATTAAAAGTTTTGATTTTATTCATTCTTATAAGGCAAACGCTATCCCATTGCCATCCTTTTTTATGTAGAACAACTATTTCGACTATGACACATCATGCTCACTGCTCTTAATTATGGGCATACATTCAAGAATATTTTGGAATATTGTAATCGAGTTTTTACGTAAGTACGCATAAATATACTTGATTATGTAGAAATTAATTATAAATGCTAATACAGTAACTCTGGTTAATTCTATCCAGGATAATTCGAAATATTGAATTCGAACTGAACTTGTCTCCCAGTGAGATCGCAGGTTTCGGTGTTAAGAGAATTTGGTAAGTGGTTTTCATCGATCAATTTTATTGTTAAAAAGTAAGTACTAACATAAATTTTCAAATTTGAGTTAACATGTGTTTGTCTGATAATGAAAATACAAAGGCATTTATTCGCGTTTTCCAGGTCTATTCTAAACTGACATTTTGGAAGATAAACGTTCTTGTTTTGCAGATTGTAGTCGTTTTCTTTTTACGTAAGTATACATAAATATTTATGCTTATGCACTGGAATTACATATGCTTGCTAGTATAATAAACCCCAAGTAATTCTATTGAGTAGAATTCCAAATATGCCAAGATTATAGGATTTTCCATAATTACAACTAGAAATAAGTCTGCAATGTAATTCTAAGTCATTATTTGATTGGGCAACTTGCAAAATTTTAGTTTGCCTCAATACAATTTTGTACAATACTAGGCACTGCAAATATACCAGATATTAAACAAATAACTCGCTCAAGTACACTGTTCACATACAAAATGGATAACAGAGCCAAACTTGACCGCTGAATGGAAATTGCGCATCAGAGATACGCCGGAGTCCTATTCGCTACTCATTTTTTTTCTGCCCGCGCATTATTTGAACGTTATCGAGAGGCATTGATAACATTGAACGAGTAATGGTTGTAATTGTTGAACTACGTTATCGTGAAACACCGTTAAACGAGGACACACTGTATAACAGATTGTTAAAATTTTATTGAATTATTAAAATCATTTTTATATTTGATTTATTAATATCTAAAATTTGTATTTCTATTAAAATTTTTATAATCAGTATTATATAATAACCACAAAATAATAATCATTCTAATTTCCTAGGGGCAATGGCTGATAAAAGGAAGCGTAGGCAGATAACAATTAGGGAGAAATTGGAAATACTCCATGCCGTTGATCAAGGAATAAAGAAGAAAAACATTTCTGAGAAATTTGGAATTCCAGAGTCTACACTCTCGACAATTATTTCAAAATGAGAAGAATTAGAAAATAACCAACAATTACAATCAAACAGAAAATGGACTCGGGTGGCAAATCAAAGTGAGGAATTTGACAGAGCAATATTTGACTGGGTAATGAAGTCAAGAGCCTCAAATATCCCCATATCAGGGCCAATTGTGCAGCAACATGCAAGGGATTTCGCCCTAAAAATGGGAATAGATAATTTCCAGGCTAGAGAAATTTAAAGCAAGGTGGAATTTGGTTACTCTAAAAACATCAGGGGAGGAAGGAGCCTCCCCTTTCCTACTCTCTAATACTCTCCCTTCCCCATCTTACTTTGTTTACTTAGAAGCATATTCACTCCCTATATTCCTCTCCACAATTCACGGACCTTCTCCTTCCACATTGTATACATAAAAGAACATTTTATTGCCCGCCAACCAACCTCTCCTTCACCATTCCACCTCCCCTCTCCTACTCACCGATTCCCTTCCTCCCCCTTGGTGTAACATTTGCTATAGATTCTATATACTTGCATCTGATGATACCAGGCCTCTGTTGTTGACTGTGGACTCTTCCACTGCCTCCCTCCACTCACCTTCCAAAATTGACTCGGAAACATAATTACATCTCATGGACTATAGTTTAATTACGTTGTGCCCGCAATCCACGAAACAAGCCCGGCACTGTGTTCCATCGTAGTTGTTTGTATATCAGTTTTTTCGTTTACCATTGTGTAATATTTAAATGCGTTGGTGAGTGATTGTGAAAAGTGTATTCTACGTATTTTGTCGAATTTTGGCAGTACGTGAGTAGCCTTTTGCATTAATAAAATGAAGTTTAAATTTAATATATTTCTATTTATTCTAATAAAATTACGTCTGCTTGGTACACATAGGATAAAATGAGTAAACAGACCATGTTGACTTTTTTATGAAAAATTCCGGAGTGAGTGAAACAAATGTTGAGGAAACGATTCCATCTACTTCCATGAGAGACAATGCTGGTAATAGATAATGTGACTCACCTTCCTGATTACATTAAATACGGTTTCACATGTTAAGGCAGTAGTCCACAGTGTGTTATTTGTTCTGAGGTTTTGTCAAATAGCGCCATGTTTCCAGCGAAATTAAAAAGAATCTTGATAAAAAACACCAGCAGTATCAAAATAAGCCAGTCGAGTATTTTAAGAGAAGAGAAAATGAATTTAAAAGTCAGTGGGGATTAATTAGTAACATATGCAAAGTAACTGACTCAGTGCTTAATGCATCGTTCTTAATTTCACTCCGAATCGCCAAAACTAAAAACCTTTCACCATAGGAGAAAGTTTAACCATGCCTTGCTTAGTAGTTGCATGCAAGACAATTTTGGGAGGGAAGGCTGAAAAAAAATTAGACAAATTCCCCTCTCCAACGATACGATTGCGAGACGTATCGCAATGATGAATGAAGATCTTTATCAGCAACTGTTAGAGTAAGTGAAAAAAGCTAGAACCTTCGCTCTTCAATTGGACGAATCAACAGATATTGCTATCAAAGCTGTAATAATTTTGTAGTATATTCTGCTTTTATAATTAATGTTTTATTTGTTTTATGTAATAATTTAATTATGGTACTAGCTATCAAGCCACTCTGGCTTTTATAGACCATAGGTTTCTATGCTGAGGAATACATTTTTCCATAATTTATTTACAGGTATTATCTGTGTAAAAATAAGTAAGAACTTATTTATTTAATTTTGTGGATCATTTTCATGACAATGTAATATTCATGTACTGTAAAATGTAAAAAAGTATATGCATATATACAGTACCTTACTTAATTACAGCAACAATTCAGATACCCTTGACTACAAAATTTTTTCGTCTAAAATTTAGCCAAAATTTCTTTTTAATAATGAATTTGCGGAACAATTCTACCCGTATTCGAAAATCAATGGCCGGAAAATGAATTTCCATTCTTTCAAGCGTCGTTTGGTTCAAGTGCCGCATTCATAGAGGGATTCTAAGTGATTTTAAAATGCGAATGAAAAATATGCTGCATCGCATTTGCTCCCATTTAATTTTATGTCAACCTATAGGGAGAGGGGAGGGTTTTGATTTTATATAATACAAGGATTTGGTCTGGTGCTCCTCCTAAATTAGGGGATATCTTGGTGTGCTCTACGGTCTAATAAAGGTTGAGAAATGCTGCTCTAAGAGATACATCGAAGAAAACTCCTCCCTCTCAAATGGTGAGATTGCCAAACAAGAAATTGATGGAATAATATGATCCGAAGATCCTATGCAGACAGGCATAAGCTGTAAAGGTGGGAATAATTTTGAAACGAGAAAAAAGTCTGCTATGACCGGGAATCGAACCCGGGTCTTCCACTTGCCGGGCGGATATTCTACCTCTGAACTATCGTAGCAGAACACTTTGTCTCGTTTCTGAACACGGATGTTTCCTTGGTTGGGACGATAGTTCAGAGGTAGAATATCCGCCCGGCAAGTGGAAGACCCAGGTTCGATTCCCGGTCATAGCAGACTTTTTTCTCGTTTCAAAATTATTCCCAATTTTTTAGGTGTTCAAATGTTTTAATACGCTGAGACTAAGCAACCATAACTAAATAAAGATTTTTAATCATAATGTTTTTAAAAGTGTAAAACTATTGGGAATGTACTCTAAATAGATTACAATACAATAGAACAGAATTATAACTGTAGGGAAGCATCATTTTTTGACTTCTAAGAAACAATGGTAAGTAAATAAAATTTTAATTTTCTAGAAGTTTACCAATATAATAAATTTCTTTTAAAGATATTAAAATTATGATAAGTGGGAAATTTTAATCATAAAATAAAATTTTTACTTATGAGTGTACATTAGATCTATATTTCAGTTAGCATGCCTTGTTTCTGCCTCTTATTTGTTAGTGTTCATATTACTGTTACATATGCATATGCCTATTCCTATTTCAATATGTTACATATAAGAAATGGGTTTAATCTAAATTAACATCATTAATATGGATAGCTCTGTGGTAAAGCCATTCAAGGAATGACAAGATTTATATTATTATATATTTATAGGGGAAACTCGGATAATTCCGTGGTAGTTTAAATAAAGCTGATTCACGAAATAATACCTGCATATTTTCAAGAATAATCTTGCTGCAACTACTCAATGAAAGCATCAATTCACAATGGTGCAATTTCGTGATTTACACCAGTGTGAATTGATACTTTCGTTGAGTAGTTGCAGCAAGATTATTCTTGAAAATACGCTGGTATTATTTCGTGATTCAGCTTTATTCAAACCACCACGGAATTCTCCGAGTTTCCCCTATTGTTTTTTAAAATATAAAATAGAAACACTCATACAACAAGTTTATTATTGAAATTATAAGCAAAATTAATAGTGATTGTGCCAAAATAGCGACCTTAATGAAACCTCTATACAATGAACCTCCTTACAGCAAAGTGATGAAAACTGGGTCCCTTCAGTTTCGTTACAAAGAGGTTTTACTGTATTTAGATTGCAGGGTCCCCAATTGTTTAGCACCAGGAGCCCCAGTATGCCTAAATCCACCACTGATACGGCAAGAAACAACCATGACCCAACTCGACTAATGTAGACGGAACTCAGTCGGTGTAAAGGGATGTTGTTTTACAAAATCTAGTCCATGATCTTGGATGAGTCCTGCAGGGTCAAACTTGACATGAAACTGGCAGTGTGAATGCACACTTAGACTTAGCTCTATTATAGCTACGATACTCTATGTTTATGCCAAGGATTTTGAGGAGAGAGGAGCAACAAGCATCATAAAATTTTCGATGGCATAATGCAGGACATGGGGTTGAGTGAATAAAAAATAAGCAAATGCTTATGCTTAAGATTTCTATCACTTTTTAAGCAAATGCTTGATTTGGGGTGAATAAAAAAATAGCATTTGCTTTTGCTAGAAAGAATAAACATTTGCTTACTTTATTTTTCTTAAGCATTTGCTTAAAATTGTTTGAATAAAACCGAGCTTTTGCTTAATGCTTTAAACATATGCTTCAACTTTTTTAAGTGAGGTAAAGGGCTTGCTAAGATATTTCTAAGTACTCTATTTTCATGATAATTGATCCTAACTATAAACATGGCAGTTTATGGTGACATGAAAGGTTAAAAAATATGAGAAAAGTTTCAACGACCAACGGTTATAAAAATTTATATTGTTTCTCTGAAGAAAATGTTAAGTATACTTCAAAACTGTTACTTGGAGAATATCAAGAGAGACGTGGTGAGGCACTGTCTTCCAAACAGAAGATAGAAATATTTTTAAGGTACTTAAGTGATCCTGGATTTCAAATAGGAGTCGGGGAAGAACACCATGTACAATGCACAACTGGGTGTAAGACAGTAAAATTTGTGGCTTCCAAAATCACTATAAAGGCAAATGACTGGATAAAATTACTATAACTAATTGAATAAAAATGCACCCATGATTTGTGATACTATCGAATTCAGTTATAAAAAAAATAGTTAAAAAAATTATTAATTAACTTTTTAAAAATTATTACCCAATATAGTTATGTTTTTTAGTTTGAAATTCAACTACGTAAAACTTTAAATGTAAACAAAAACAAGTGAGGGAAGAGTTGCAAAGAGCTTTCTTCTGTAAAATTTAAGCATTTGCTTAAAATAGTAGCAAAAGCAAACTTTTATTTATTCAATATGAAGCAAATGCTTTTAGCATTTGCTTATGCTTTTGCTTTTACTGTTTGCTTTCAGCATTTGCTTAATTTTTATTCACTCGACCCATGGTCTCATTCATCCATTTTGATATGTATATAAATAAAGTCATAAATTCTTTTGGATTTAATTTTTAGCACATTTTAAAAAAAATCTGCTTATAGTTTCACTTTGGCATCTGTCTGCCTGTGCACTTGATTAAATTGATATTGTGATGAAACAGTAAACAATAGAGAGCTGAAACTTGGATGGTAAATTTCTGTACTACTGCCATTTGTTTTTCGTAAGATTTGAGTTTTGAAATATATACAAGGTCGGATAGGGCTCGTTTAAAAAATGGTTTATAATATCTCTGAAGGTATAAAAGATGGAAAACTGAAATTTTGACCATACATTTTCACATTGATATCACTTACAAATAAGGTTCTAGCAACCAGCCGGATACGTGGCAGTATAACCACATAAAAAAATAAGATAGGCTAAATTTCTGTACATAACAGGCGATCATGTTCTCCTCAGTCCAACAATTAAATCAATGGGAAAAATATTCATAGTGAAATAAAACATATATTAATGAATTTAATAATAGACGAAAAACTCAATTTTATTCATGTTCATGGATAACACTATACATGTTAATAATAGCTACAGATAGCAAAATATTTAAATGATGCCAAAAACACTTTTTATTCAAAGCAGAGGTACTTTTTTCAAGTTTTCTTTAGAATATATGGGGCAGAAGGAATACCCATGATATACAGGTATGCATTGTTTAGCGCATGTTCTTTTAGCACTTTTTCTATAAAGCATGGTTGGCATCTCGGGACAAAATTTTTAAATTTTGAAAATTTATAAAATAAAGTTCCTTTCATTACCATCTCAAACTTTTTCCCACATTCATTCGTACTTCACTCTCTATTCAGTGATAGTCATTCAACTCTAATTAAAGACAAATTTGTGGTTGTTTATACGTTTATTAGCTTTATTTCTATTTCACTCATTCACTTTTACTATGTTTTTTACATTGATTTGCTGAAATTCCACAGTCTTTTGCAGTGCATTGGAAATTCTACACTTGTTAATGTTACTGTTGAGATGTGCAAGGTTAGGTGTGCTTTGGATGGGTTTTGTTTGGTATTGTGTTAGATGAAAAAAAATCTCTTACCAAATGTTATTATTGATGCGATAAGCCTTGATACGCCCTTGACGTTAAATGAATAAGAGCTGCACGTTAAGTTAAAAAAGCTGCATGTGGCTCGCGAGCCATGGTTTGGCCAACCCTGTTATATAGTAATTTATTCTTTCTATACATCGGTATTTAAATATTCGATAGTTATTGATACAGTTCAAGTACAACAAGAGTGTAAATTCCATCAAATTTTAATAACCGCAGGGCAAATAAAGTAATGGGTTTAAATCTATCAAAAATATTTCCCGTGTATATGTCGACCCACAAGTTTTTCGCTAAAGATTTTGTCTTAAAACCTCGACCTATTCATGAGTATATATGGTATATATAACACTTATTTTACAGGATATTAAATGTCTAGAGAAATTTAACGATCATATTTAATATGAAATCTTAAATTTCATGGAGTATCGTGGTCACCTTCCTCCCATAGTTATTTGGTGCTGAAGATGATGAGGAAGATGAATTCTATGGGTTTTAAATTTGTTACATTGCTAATTATATATAATCTATTCATTAACTAAATAAAATTATGTTAATTTTCATATACTGTTTTTCATTTTTGATACATTTTGTGGGAAGTCTACCAGGCAATTTCATGGGAGATTTCAACAATCAGCTGATGAGCTAGTGAAATATGGAATATTTGGAGAGGATGGAAATACAATTGTAAGGAAATAATTAGGTGTTTGGTACATTTAATTAATACATGTATAAACTGGATTATCGATAATTAGCATGTTTTTCCCTTCAATTATCCCAAAAAGTGAGAAACTGGTGCAAGCTATGTACACTTTAATTTTCTATTTTAACTGCACAGAAGTGTTACCCGAGTATAATGCGCACCACTACTTTATGACCTAAAAATTTGGTCTTCAAACTGCATGTTATACACAAGTATATGCAATAGTATATAAAAAGGATCTACATTCTATAAGTTGCAAATAGTGAAATTTCTGAAAAGTAAAAATCAACTGGGTTGAGTGCTATGTTACAAAGTCTTCATTTAGCGCAAATTATGTTAGAGCACAGATGTCTTGGAATGCCTTCCTTGTGCTAAGCGAGGCATGCCTGTATCTGAATCTAGTGTACTTTCAATGCCATTATAACCAGGGTGCAAGATATTTTGAATGGAATTCTCATTAACAATTATATTTTATAATAACTGAGAACAAACTCATACATAAATAACAGCTTACCTGGGATGTAGAAGACATGTAGTAATCTACTGCTCTAAAGGATGCTTTTTCTTTGTCATAGAAGGCCACCACCACATCTCCACCAACCATTGATGATCTAGGCATGTTAAAGACATCCCCACATTAGCATTCACTTTGGAATATTTATAATAAAAACTACTTTCATGTTATCATGAATAACATAGTTATCAATTCATCAACAAATAAATTTGACTTATTAAATAGAGTGATTTTTTTAATCGAGAACCATAAAAAATAGTTATACCTTAAAACACAAAACAGAGATATGTGAACATTTTTGTATTAAAGTCTCTACATCAAATTTAAATTTAGGACATTCTTTTTGACTTACCTCCCTTGATCTCCACTGAGTCCAAAAGCCATGTATTCATCCTCTCGAATTCGACCTGAAAGTTGTATTTCAACAGCTTCTGGTGGTGGAGTAGGCTCCCCTGGTGGAAGGAGAATGCCACTACCTTCCACCATTTGCCACTGAACCTGTAATCTTCCTCCTAAAAGCTCTCGACAGTTACTCGTAAGAGTAGAGAGAGGTTCACTGTAGTTTGTTGTGGGGCTTCCATAGGTATCCTTTGAAGGATCTGGTGTTGTGCTTGTTGTCTAAAAATTGAATATTAAAGATTAACAAAATTGTATATATTAAAATGTTTATGATGTTATGAATGTTTTCATAATAATAATGTCTTGTATGTGATATTGATTTGATGAATTTCTTTTGTGGACATTGCAATTCAAGAGAGATGTCAAAGAAAAAACACATCTTACTGTTATTTCATATGCGTGATTAAATAAAAGAAGCTGCATGAAAAATTATTGCTACCACTAAAAATATTTAGCAAAGGATGAACAAAACAATTAAAATGAAGCAATAGAAGATTATTTACTTTGATACATAAATGTTAAGCTTCAATTCCACTTAAGCCTTAAGTAAAGTTTGGTTAACTGGTTTATTTCATTCATTGTTACTTACAGGATTATACCACCAAGGTGGCTAAACATATCCAAAGAGATTAAGACATGTAAGGCAACAAAAATAAAGGGAATAATCAATCCATGTCTATTACTAAATTAATAAAGTTTATATACTGATGTCATACCATAAAAACAATCATTAAAATAATCATATTCTCCAAGTTATATTTAAAAAATAGAAATTCATAAAAAAAGCCTTTTAGGCAATTTGCTAATGGTAAATTTTTGTCAGATTATTTTGGCTATAATAACAAATTAAAACAATGAGCAATGCAAAAGTAGATTTATAAAAAGGACTCCGATAAAATAAACTTTAATAAAGGTAAAAGTTCTATTAACAATTAGATTAAATGAAGACACTTTATTGGATGCTACTTCGAAAACAACTGAATGAACTCTTTATAAATATATCTGACCATGAAAACAAAAGTCTTCAAAAGCATAATTGCTTACGAATTATGACTTGAATGTTTAATTGGGCTATTTGCAAAATTTATGACTCCAAGTAGGTTAATACCTAGCCTAATTTGGCTGTATCATGTACAGGCATACCCTCTTGTCTTAAAGTGATTGTGTATGCAATTTTTGCAATGGAGCATTAATATTCATCAGAACATCATTAGTGTTAAGCTGAATCAATAAAAAGAGTTTATAAGATATTTTTAAAAATGTTGAACATCAGTACACATAACAAAGTCCACTTGGGAAGGCCCTACTTTGTTGAAAGAACCCATTGAAATAAAAAAAGAAACTTGTAAATTTCCACTAAACAGATTAATAACCGACCGGTTTCGCCTGTTACAGAAATTTAAAAGTTTTTTTTCATTTCAATGAGTACACATTAATAGAATGATTTTTATGTACCACAGTTTTGCACCTGCAAAAACCAGCTGTTTAGTAAATCGTCCCTCAAAACCATTTATTTATACCATAGTCAAGTTGTACAAATCATGCACCTATCAAATGATGTTCCGGACAACATAGACTTCTTCAACTCCTCTTTGAAGGCTTTCAAAAGACCTCAAGCTGACTTATTACCGTATCAGTCCGAATATAGCCCCCCCTTTTTGGCCAAAATATTAGTAAGAAAAGTAAGGGGGAGTACTATATTCGCGCAAAAAAATTAGCAAACGAAAATATCACCGCCGGCACTAAGTATCGGTAACAATTAATGTCCTCACTTGATTTGATTGTTTTACGGAGAATTTATTGATACATATGCCTCAGCAACTCAATTATTTTTATTCACTCTTTGAAATCCTTTCCTTAATGTTCGTATTTTCATAATAGACGGAATTGCAGAAGTTATCGCTTTGATGTGCCAACTTGATCCCTTCCCTAATTGTAATTCACAAATATGAAAATATTGATATGTAGTGGTGTCACCTATCGTTACTTTAGAGAAATTGTCACTATCTACAGAATGTATTCCTTGATGTAATATTACGAGACAAATATCGGAAGTAACAAAAATACGGGTAAAATAAATTATGAAAAGAATATGTTAACTAGAAATCTGGTGATAATTACTTTTTTATACAGGCACGATTCAAGTAGCCATTGTCAACGGCAACTGAATGGTACGAATGGAATTTAAATAACATTCACAAATCAAAATTTTCGAATTTAGTCCTGTAACACTTGATACATATTTAAATTACGCCTGCAACTATAATACGCAAAACGTGATGTCACCGTTTCATTGCAAATTGATAGCTGTAACTAAATTGCTCGTTCTTTAGAATATTACAAGATGATCCAAACAACTTATGATGCCTACTTTCCCTTTAATCATTTGTTTAATACTTATATTGACTTTAATAACTTTAAAGTCATCGCGGATACGTGTTCCCAAATTTCATAATTTAGCGTTATAAAATATTACAAATACATTCGATCGGAATATGAATCTGATCACGAGCATTTGTGCGGTAAAAATAACAACGCGTGTACGTATTAGAATACTAGTAGAAGGTGCTTGCATACTGCAAGCATTTCATCTCACCTTGAAAAAACATTCATTTTTCAGAGAGATATTTCATCATGGTAAATATTTCTTTAATTCAAAAGATTTCTCCCCGGGACCGATTTTCGTATTTTCCTTATGAACAATAATGGAGCAAAACAATTGCTAATTTTTACAATTTTAGGAATATTATACTTTTTCCATATTGGGTTAATAATGCCACACATTTATGCCAAATTTTAAATTTATAGCACATTTAGAAGTGAAATAACATTTATGTAATTGTTTAAATTTAAATAATTTTTAAAGGCCGCAATAAGAATTTTATGAATACACTGAAATGTTTATTCCTTTATATAGACTAAACTCTAAATAACTTAAAAATTTTAGCTCTCTAACTAGCCCCGAAGTATCTAAACATTTACCTATTTGTTTAAACTTTAAGAATTTTTAACTGCCAAACAAATTAAAATATCAAAATTTGTATAATCCCTATTTCGTTTTTTTTACAAATCCTACATCTAAAAAAATTTCAGCTCCGTAGCACTTTCGGAAAAACATAAACCTTGAAACTTCGTTTAAACAATTGCGAATTTTTAGGGACAGCATTGTTGCACTTTTTCAAGATTTTCATTTTTTCTAGTCGGTTTTGCACAAAACCTACCTAAGAAAAAAATTTCGAATCTCCAGCTCATCTGGAAGTGCCTAATCATTAGTATCCTCCTTCGTAAGGAACGTCTATATATAATGACTAGTAAAAGGTGCTTGCATACTGCAAGCATTTCATCTCACCTTGAGAAAACATTCATTTTTCAGACAGATATTTCAACATTACAAATATTTTTTTAAATCTAAATATTTCACCTCCGCAGCGATTTTCGTTTTTCACTTATGTAAAATAATAGATTAAAACAATCCCCAAACTTTGCAATTTTAAGAATTTTATATTTTTTCCATTATGGGGTACTAATGCTACACATTTCTGCCAAATTTTAAAGTTGTAGCACTTCTTGAAGTGAAATAATATTTTTCTAATTGTTTAAATTTTATGCATTTTTAACGGCCGCCGCAATATGTTTATGGAGATATTCAAATATTTATTTTTGCAAATGAACTATTCTAAATATAACATGAAAATTTCAGCTTCCTAGCTCATCCTGTAGTACCTCAATAGTTATGTATTTGTTTAAATTTTAAGATAATGTAACTGCCAAACAAATAAAAATATCAAAATTTCTATATCCCCTATTTGGTTTTTTTACAAATCCTACCTATAAAAAAAATTTCAGCTCCGTAGCACATTCGGAAATACATAAACCTTGAAAGTTTGTTTAAACAATTGCTAATTTTTGGCGGCGGCATAGATGCACTTTTTCAAGATTTTCGTTTTTTCTAGCCGGTGTTGTACAAAACCCTACCTAAGAAAAACATTTCGAATCTCCAGCTCGTATAGAAGTGCCTAAACATTAGTATCCTCCTCCTCTGTAAGGAACGTCTATATATAATGACTAGTAGTTGGTGCTTGCATACTACAAGCATTTCATATCACCTTGAAAAACATTCATTTTTCAGACAGACATTTCATCATTACAAATGTTCTTTTAATTCTAAAGATTTCATCTTCGCAGCGTTTTTCGTTTTTTCCCACATGTAAAAATAATAGTTTAAAACAATCCCCAAATGTTGCAATTTTAAAAATTTTACACTTTCTTCATTATGGGGTACTAATGCTACACATTTTAGCCAAATTTTTAAGTTGTAGCACTTCTAGAAGTAAAATAATATTTTTCTAATTGTTTAAATTTAAATAATTTTTAACGGCCTCCGAAATTCATATTTGGTAAAATTGAAATGTTTATTTGTGCAAATTTACAATTCTGTAAATAATTTGAAATTTTCAGCTTCCTAGCTCATCCCGTAGTACCTAAATAGTTATGTATTTGTTTAAACTTTATGAATTTTTAACTGCCAAACAAATTAAAATATCAAAATATCATCTGGAAGTGGCTAAACATTAGTATCCTCCTATATCCTCCTCCTCCTCCTCTGTAAGAAACGTCTATATAGAATGATAGCGAATATTGAGTCCAACAATAGTTGTTGTTATGGCAACACTCTCGTAATGAGTGATAAAAACTGCAAAATCGCCAGTATTTACGCGAAATTCAAAGAAATACAATCGATAAGCCAATTCTATGATAAAAATTAGAATCTTCATTCCTTTCCTCAGAAAATAGTACAAAACTTCCTCCAATATTACAATTCTAAGATATTTTAGTGTGGAAGAGAAAATTACCCTGTACGATGGATTTCAGATTTCCCATGTAAACCAAATGGGAAGGATAGTTCCTGGAATCAAACCCGAGACTTCAATCTTAGCAACAAAAACTATCCTCGGGAGCTCGGCTCATGTAGCAAGAGATTTCCACCAAGCTTCATGAAAATGGGTCTATTGGTTCAAAAGTTAATAGGGGAGGACGGACAGACAGACACAAAGACAAAACTAGAAGCCTATTTCAATTCTGGAAAGTAGGTAAAAAATAGAGGTCTTTATTGGGGTTCAAACTTTTTTCCAAAACTGAGGCTTCAGAAATAGGGGGGGAGGACTATATTAAGGGAGGGACTATATTCGGAATAATACGGTATTTGTTCAGCATTAAGTAATTACCAGTACATGAAATCAATATGTATCATTATCTATCTCTTTAAATATGTATTCTATATGTGTGAAAAGAGGAAGAAAATACTGTAATTCTATGCATACTTATATGTGTTGAATTGTGAATTGTGTTGCTACATATATTATATACTTATACGAGGCGCGATCAAAAAGTTTCCAGACTGGCTGCAAGATGACATTATTGTAGTTAGTACAGAACTCATCTGCTATGTGGTGGTGGAGTAGAATCTGCTGAATCATTTGCCTTTTATTTCAAAGTTCTATCATGTATCATTGAGCAGCAATGTCTTGTGAAGTGTGACTGTGTGTTGTGCTCTTTGCGATTTCCGCTCCATTAGAAAATGGTAGATTTCAAAGAGCAATGTGTATGCATCAAGTTCTGCTTCATACTAGGCAAAACTGCTACAGAAACCTTGGAGATGTTAAAACTTGTTTTTGGATGGGAAACAATGAGCAGAACTGAAGCATTTGATTGGTCTTCAAAGTTAAAAAGTGGAGTGACATCAGTTGATGATGCTGAATGTTTGGGATGTCCATCTATGAGCAAAACAGATGGAAATGTGGCACAAATCAAGAAACTTGTCCATGAAAACAAATGCATCACTATCTGTGAGTTGGCTAATAAGTTGGGAATCTCATTTGGATCATGCCAAAGAATTTTGACCCAAGATCTGTGATCATGTGATGGATTGCTGCAAAATTTGTACCTTGTATGCTGAGTGATGAGCAGAAGCAGAATTGTGTCAATATGTGCTAGGATCTTCAGGAAAAACTTCAAAGAGACCTGCAATTCCTTTTGAAGGTCATCACAGGTCACGAAACATGGGTTTATGGCTATGACCCAGGAACAAAGCAAGAGTATTCTCAATGGAAGTCCATTATCTCCACTCCCGAAGAAGACCAGACAAGTTCATTCCAGTGTGAAGTGCATGCTGATTGTTTTTTCGACATTCATGGAATTGTGCAACACGAATTTATTCCACAGGGACAAACTGTAAACCAAAATTTCTACACAGATGTTCTATGGCGTCTATGGGAAGATGTGCAGCAAAAACAACTCGAGAAGTGGTGCACTGGAGATTGGTTTCTCCATCACAACAATGCTCCTGCTCATTCTGCTTTTTCTGTGCAGGAATTTCTGGCCAAAAATGGCATGACTGTTGTCCCACATCCTCCTTATTCCTCAGATCCTGTGACTTTTTTCTTTTTCCAAAACTCAAGTTAGCACTGAAGGAAAGGAAATTTTATGACATCAATGCCATTCAAGAACAATCGCAGGTTACACTTGCTGAGATCAAAACAAAAGACTTAGCAAATGCTTCCAACTATGGCAGAATCACTGGGATCATTGTATCAAGTCACAAGGGGACTGACTACTTTGAGGGGGACAGCATGGAATAGCAGGTAAATGCTGCTTTCATAGAGAAAAAAATATTGCCTAGAAACCTTTTGATCACACCTCGTATATCTATATTACACATCTATAAAACTCAATGTAAATATTATACACTGTTGTAAATAGGCAACCTATCCATATATTTTATAAAATAAAAAATAGATGAATAGATGCAGTAACAATAAAAATCTTAAAAATATATTGCTACAAGTTATACCAATAATAGTAGTTACTTAGCAAAATGTTAATTTATTCACTGCATTAGAGTCAAATATTCTTATATTATCCTTGTATTTACTCAACTGATTAATTTGAAGCCACATTAAAGATGCCCATCCAAAAGCAATAATGTGTTATAAGATATGAATTAATTTTTTAAACCACTTAAAAGTAAAAGACATTACAATTATTCATTCCATTATATGCATGATAATTTATTTATTTATTTCTTTTTTATGACCTGAAATTTTTTCAAAAGAAATTGGAAATAGTCAAAAGTATGAAAATATCACTTTTAGAAAAAAGTATTTTTAATAATTCATTTTCAGAATCGTAAATTGTTAGTTTGAGATTATATTGCTGAATATTTTGTAAGCTAAGTGCAACAAGAAAAATTATCATAACTTCCTGATGCTCAATGAAGAAATGGTTGACCAATTTTTAAGAAAAATGAGAATGAAATTTGTTCTTGGGCTTGTGATTAAATATAAGACAAATCTCACAGTGATCTTTGTTTGGCCCAGAGCTGGTGGTACATCCAAGTCTTTTGGTATCATCACATGGCCAAAGTTGTGGCGATATTGCACACACCAAACAGCCAGCCAGTCAATGTCATATACTGTTAGGTTTCCAGGAAGTTGAATCTCTATATCTTCTCCTTGGTATCCTCTTAAAGGGTCCAGACTGTGAAAATATATTTAATTTTTAAAAAATAAGTGCAATACTTGTTTAATTGTCACTTTTTATATCAAATTATAACTAAAGTAACTTACTTATTATATAAGGGAAATAACTGTAATGTAAGTGATCAAATTTTGACTTAATGTGTTAAAAAATTAAATTATGAAGCAGTAATAAAAGTTGACTCTCTGGTTATAATTGTCGCATACCCCACAGTTTGTGACTGCTAATCTAATTCCATCACTCTCTACCAACCCTTCTATTTCTATTATTTGTTTAAACTATGATATTTCATCCATTTTGAAAATTAAACTACAAATGAGTCCTCTCATTTTCATCAACTTTTATCATTTACATGTTTACAAAATTAAATATTAGTATGCTCAATTTATAGCTTTTATAAAGTAAATGTCACGGGATAATATTGCACTCATAAAACTGATGAATAACCTACATACATAATCAAATTCAAAGTAGTCATCCTGTGGGGATATTTGCTGATTGCTTATTCTAATGGAGGTTAGAAATTGTTAAGTATGTCTATCACTTTAAGTACTAATTGACCAAACAGTGTCTCATGACAAAAAACTATCTGTAATTAGAGGTAAAAATCTTAATAGAATTATATAGCACATGCCACAGCATAATCTCAGGATTAATTTGATTTTCATAGATTGGAAGTTAAAATATACATTACTGTGTGCTGAAATAAAAATGAATGAATAGTATGAGACTACAAATAACTATAAATATGCTACAAAAATGCTCATAGTGTTTACTCAATCATTTTATAGCTATAAGAATTACATATAAATTCAATGCAAGGGTTTTACTGGTTCATCTTGATTTTACCTTAATTTGTGCCATTCTATCTTTACTATTGTTAAGGATTCCATTTTCTTCATATGTTCACACTATCATTGAGGTCATTTTTTATTTTCTTCTCTGTTTCACATAGTTTTTAAGGATTTTTTTATAAATTGAAACATATCCCTCCTTTGGATCAATTTATTCTCTTATCTTTATCAATAACATATCAATCCTTACTTCATACTCCTCTCACTACATCTCTATTAAAATACGAGGATCGAGTCTACCTTTGGAATGAAGATGGAATTTAACACTTATTGCATAAGCTTATTTTGGGGAATATTTAGAATGTCTGACTTCTTGGATTCGAAGGTTTGAATCCAGTCATTAGCAGAGGTCACTATTTATAAACTCATTGTAATCGGCTACATTGGTACTTCTATGATGCGATGTAAAACAAATGAAGTGTCCAGTTGAATAATTTATGTAGCGGGAAAGGTCAATTTAGCGGAAATCTGAGAAAAAAGATCTATTAGTATACTTAAAGAATACACTGCGGCGTTGAGATGAAACAATGGTGTTCTTAGGAACGCTAAGCGTGTTTTTCCCCACCTGCCCATTTCGTTGGGCACTTTGATCCCGAGCTGACTCGGTTCGGACCCGTTTCCGACCCAGAAGTAAGCGTCTGGACCGGCGCCGTCGTAATGTAGGTTTGGAATGTATATTGTCTTGGCGTCCAAGATGGACACGTTGCCGGATCGGAGGCCGTGCGCCAGGCGACGGAATTCTGGAAGGACGCGCGGCCTCGGCACTTCCAAGTTGGGCGGGATGAATATTTCTCCGAAGTCCACCTGCGGAGGAAAAGAAAAGAGTGATTGAACAGCCCCATCTTGGAATAAGAGCAGAGTGGCTAACAATGACGAAAAGAGATCGAGAAAAGTCTCAAATGAGCATGAGTTTAACCACAGCGAAAGTCATATTTTATTCTGTTGAAAGATGTGTTGACCACTAAAGAAATAGCAGCTGAAGCAGGCAGTAAACGGCGGTATTTTTACAAAACAATTTGTTAATACATAATGTTAAAATTTATGTATACTTGTACGATTAGTCGGAAATAATATTATAACAAAACATTCATCAAAAAAAGAAATGAAAATTCCATTTTTTATCCTCGTTCTGCTAGTCACAAGAACCTCCACAACAAAACCTGCACAACGAGACAGAATACTGAATCGATTGGCGAAAAAACGATGTCTCTAGCCGCTTTCGTTCAGGAGGAGTAATTGCGTCAGACAGACAGACGGACAAACCGAGAAATCATGCACAACGAGGCAGAATACTGAATCGACTGGCGAAAAAACTTCTTCCGTTTATAAGTTACCGTGAATATGCACGTACCCAGAAATTAACTTGGGGGGGGGGAGGTCTGAGGCCAAAAAACAATTTCCAGCAATTGATTAAATAAAAGTCCTATTAAAATAATATGAAATTTTATAACCTTTTTAGTTCTCACAACTCAACGCAGCAAGTGACAGCGTAGCAAGAGGAAACGTAGTAAGTTTGTAGCGTGGTTATAGCAGATTCCACAAATGTCTGTATAGCTGGGATGGGGCCCGGACCCCCCTCTCCCCGGAACCGTCCTTGATCGTGAAAGACAGACAGACCGACACACGGAACTCCGAAAGAAAACGTGCACAACGAGACAGAATGCCGAATCGATTGGCCAAAAAAACAGTCTCTACCTGCTTTCGTTTAGGAGTTAGCACGTCAAACAGACCGAACGCATAGGCGGATATTTTTTTAAACTGCTAATACAATTTTGGATTATTTTGATAATACTAAACACGTCGATTTTTTTCTGTGGCTCATTAAAAAATATTTTATTTCAGGTAGCTCTTCACTTGGTTTGGGTTACCAGGCTCTGGTTTAGGAATCAGCAAGTCAGGCAGACGGGCAAATCGATCGTATAAGCAGATTTAAAAACATCGCTATAATAGGAAATAATGTAATGTCCAAGAAAAACCAAATAATTAACCTCTTCGAATAAAGAGGCAACACGCTTTATACATGATAATTAGTGGAAACAATTATGCATCTTGAGTATTATGCCCAAAAATAACTTTCAGCAAATAAAAACAAAATCGATTGAGGTTTTCCAACCCCCCACAGTAATAAGGAAAGGTGAATTGGTCAAACATTTGAAATATATACTGGCCATTGGTTATTTAAAAACTTGAATACTTAAGCACTTATAGTTTCGCCGCGGATCTCATTGCAAATTTTTAAATATTTAATCAACCAACGCCATGGCAGGAGAAATTTCACATATCCGGAAAATTGTAATGAGCAAAAGCAGAAAAAATGCAGACTGATAACTATCAAAAAATTTTGGAAGACGTCTAAAAACATAAAAACTGAATGAGCACAAGTTGAAAATGACGAAGCACTTCCTTAAAGAAAAATGGCTAAAAAGAGAACTTCGAGAAATTAAAACTGGATTATCAGACTTCCAAATCCCCACAGTAATGGAATGAAGATTCCCCTGAATTTTAACTTTCTACCTCAAGCAACATTTCCACAAATTAAATATTTTACGGATGTATTTTATATTTAAAAATTCACAATAGCTTAATGCCAATAACAAAAGGAAATACTGAATTAAAGGTCGTACAGGACAAATTTAAGCACCATTCCAAGACGTTACAGTTAACAACTGAGGTTTTGTAAATTCATTTTGTTAAATGGAATCATTTCGATGCCAAGTGAATCCACCGACATTTTGTTCAACTAAGCTAACCATGCTAATTCTCCGTTACATTACTTCAAGGCATACGCATCAGCTGAACGAGAAAAATAAAAACGAGCGGAAAATATTGGAGCTTTCATCAACTCCACCCTTTGATATAATCTGCGCCTATATTTTTAGCATCGACGCAAACGATTCTATTCTGTTTGTGATCACATCGAAACGCCAACTCCGACCACAACGCGCAAAAAGGGGTCGGAGGAAATGGGGACGCCATGGCGGAACGTCTTCAACAAGTAGACCTCGGGCCGATGTTTTTATAATCTCCCCCAGAACATTCTTTCTACGCCCCATCTTCTCAGCGTCTAAGATCCAAACAATGAGATCATCCACCAATAAAACCATCCCTCTCCTCCCTTCTACAATTCCACACCGACCCTCCCCTCCCTTACCCTTCCACCATTTTCACCCCCAAATCCACAGTGACACCCTCGCCTCCACCACCACCCTCCATGCATCCACCGTAGCATCACCCTCTTCTCCTGCCACCTCCCCCTACCACACCCCCCTCTTTCGATCCCATTTCCTGTATTAGTCGCCTTTTTCTCTAATACCCCTAGGCTCCTTCCATCCCCCAAACCCTTTCTCTCTCCACAAACCTCTCCTCGACCTCCTCCGGAAGCCAGTTCTCTCCACCAACTCCTCCCGCCCCATTCAACCACGCCTTCCCCCACTCCTAGCACGCTCCGCGACAAACATCCACCCCGACCCTTTCTCAGCAGGCCCTTTCTCTTACCACCCCCGATCCCGCTCCGTTCCCTGAGGGCTGCGCACCCTCCCTTCCCTCCCTGCCTCCCGTTCGATCCTCTCTCCCTTGAATAGCAAGCGCTGCTGTCGGAGAATCTTAAGGAAGGAAAAGGGGATGAAGGGGGAAAGGATGGGTTTTCCCCCTCCACCCCCAACAACCCCTTTCGTGGGTGGATGGGGTAAGAGAGGACGAAATGAAGAGCAGAGAGGCGAGTGTATTACGACGTGTTTTAGGAAGAGGGACGGGAACGAAGGAGAGGGATGGAGGGGGTGAGTATTCGGCTATATAGCTAAGGTAATGAACTCGGAAGCATCGGATGCTTCGCCTCCACTTTGATGGCGGCACACAAAACACTCCTTCGATTATCCCTGCGATTCGAAGTGGTCGAACGAGGGGAAGGAAGCGGCAGCAATCTCAATTAGATTTCCAATCGGGATCGCATTATGTTATTACAAGGAAAAGGCAAGCGGAAATTGAGTTTCGAAACAGAAAAAAATAATAAAAAATGAGAGATGGAGCCCATCGTTAGGGCTTGATTCAAATGCATAATCTAGCTTCCGACGACCGCTAAAGCGGTTGCAAACCAGGCAAATATCCCAGCTACGAACTAGCCATCCTCAGTGGTAATTATCTGATTGTCACTTCTAGTAAATTTCTCCGAGAACGGTTACTTTGTATCTGATACTTGCATCTGAAATGCTCGAAGGTCGTATGGTAACAAAATACACCTGGAATATCTATTTGTATAGTTAGGTAACATTTTATGGTGTTTCCGACGCGTGCTTAACATTTATATTTCAGCCGAGATTGAAATTTGAACAAATAATTGCAGTATTCATCCGACTGCCACGTGGCTCAGAGTGATCATTCTTCTTTTTTCGGATAGGTCCGCAAATTAAATCGCTAAAATCCATTGAGCTAAAATGAAGCTACATATTTCATATTACTGTCATGTCTCAAGCACAAATCCTTTCTCATTAACAGCAGGCAGAAGTTAAAACGCGGATAAGAGTAATTTCATCTTTTCATACGACTTAAGATAGCGAGTTGCTAGAACTTGGGAGCTGCTTCAGGGTAAAAATGCTCAAGTCGGTTATTAGACCTCTTAGCCTCTTTCTAGGAGTTGTACCAATTATCAACACATTTTTATGTATTTTTTATGCTTCATTCCTTCCTGGAAAGAAACGTTTGATATTGACATTTATCCGTAAGAAATTGAAGAAGGTCACTCGGTAACGGAGAAAGCCGAGTGAAATTGATACACATCAAGTGCACCAACAAGAAGAATTTAGCCATAAATAGTAAACGGATTAAATTAAGCACAGTGAAAATTAAAACATTATACAGTTTGTTAACTTCAAAAGTACAGGAAGTCTAATCGACACTGATTTTACATAGTTACATTACACAATAGAATCGCAAGAAAAATGTTATGATTACAAATTGAAGCATCATGATCAGGTCACTGGAGCATTGGATTAAGGAATTTTATATCATCCAGGAGAATTTTATCGCTATCACATCATTCCAACAAACATCGATAAATAAATTCGAGTGTCGCCAGTCATCTTGGAATTAGGGGCAGGAGGGTGACTCGATGTTGCGACGCTACTGACTGCCTAACCGCTGGCACCAAAGCTAAAACGATTCAGGATCTGGAGTGAAGATTTCTTTGCGAGACAACTATTTCGGATTTCAGTTCAAAATAGGAATGTCAGAGTTTAGAGTAGGCTCAAAATTTGACAAATTGTGTAATTGAAATAATTGGATCTTAATGGAATGATGATAAATATCACGGGTGAGACTGGTTTTCTTCGATTCTCAGCGATATTTTCATATTAATGTTAATGAAAAAGCAACAGCCAGAGTAAACATTAAATGAATTATATTCAAGTACGTTGTATCGATGAACCAGTTGCTGGAGAACTGTAGTTAGATTATATATCTCGAGTATGTTTTTTTAAAGGATAAAGAAGCAGCTGAAAGCAAACTTCCTTAATTTTAACATTTTTTCTTAGGTTCAAGATTTTATCGCATCGCTCACCTCAAAATTCATTCTTATTCCTTTCGTTTCTCAGAAGTCTTTCCTCAGAAAACTTCTCCTTTAGATTAGCTGCTTGACTGATAGTGACAGTTTGACGAATACGTTGGCGAATAACTGTGCCGTTGCGTGGAAATCTGCAGCCGGAGAGAAAAAGATAATATGCGACCCCAGTTTACGAAACACAGGCGCAGATCGGCGGTGACACGGCTATAATGCTGCCCCATAGAAAAGTGCCTCCTGAGGCGGTCTCCTCTGGAACTCATCTCACCCGAGGGCCCTTGCGAATAAGTTACCTTCTTTTGACTTAGAGCGCTCTAGCATATCTACCCGATATGCCCATGAAGACGCACGTTTTACTCAGGAAATTTGTAGGACGAATTACTCCACGCTTCACTTCCCCGTCTCTGCTGATCCCTCGCCCGAACCATGACCGATTACTTTCTTCGACTCTATCGCACAGACTTAATTCGCATTAATTACCAAGAGGAAATTAGATAATAGGCAAAAGGTTTCTCAGTTATTATTAAAATTGGTGCTTAATTATTAACATTGGGGTGTCCACGCATTCTGAGAAGAGTGGACTAGAACGTATGTTCAGCTGATTCTCCTATATTATTCGTCTATCAGTTTACGTGTGATTAAATATAGTATTGCATTCGGTGGCCGCACAACTCCTTTCCCAATTGACGATGAAACAAACTTCAACCACTGTATAAAGCATCAATAATTATAGTTTTATTTTGCTGAACAGTATATATAATTTACCATACAATGATTATAATATATGAATGTGCCTTAAAATTTGAACAAAGTGCTCTTCGTAAAGACTAGGCTAAACCGGCACCGGGTTTCCCTCCTCTCAACACCGGTGTGGAAGGAGTTATGGCTTTAATAGTCAAAGAGGCTGATTAGCCAGAAAAACGAACGAAAAAACAAACAAAATTTTAAAAGATGATTAATTACAATGATATTAACTTGGGAATTTATCCAGACTGCTTTATTTTTTTAATTCTTGTCTTATAAGTTATCAAACGAAATTGTGAATACAAATACAAGCAAAAATATTATTGCGATAATTATATCATTAAGGTTTTTTCCTTAATTGGCATCAACGAGTGTCTAACAGCCTTTAAGCTGAACTCGCAAATTTTTTTTAAAAGAATGTTTCTCGGCAAAATCAACAGCATATTGTTCGGATTTCATAAATTAAACGTTTTCTAGTTTTCATTATACAATTTCAAGAGGCAAAGCACAATTCACTATCTGCATTCGCTATATAACAGACATGGCCAACGCGCGGCTCGCGAGCCACATGCGGCTCTTCGATACCTTCAACGTGGCTCGCCGTCGGGGAAATGTGGGCGGAGTCATATCTGTGGAGGAGAAACGTATTGCGCGGGTCCTGATAAACACGCCGTGAGGGATCGAACGACGCACGTGAAAGCATTAAAATAATATCAGCAAAAACAGAGTATCACTTTTGCTCGTGTCTTACTACGACGCAAGACGTATTGCGAACATAATGCCTTTATCGTATCAATTCAACAGCGATGACGTGGAATGAAGTCGCAATGCACTTGAAAACTTTGGCTGCATTACATATGCTGTAATTTTCCGATTATAATGTGTAAGGGAATTGTCGAATTAAAAAATTACCAGAAGTCACAACAAATAAAAGAATAAGTTTTGTTTTTATTATTATTGTTACATGCGTCAGCAGCTACATTACGTGTTGAATATTTTTTATCGGCTCATTAAATGTTACTGCGGCTCTTCGGTGATGTGCATTGCAGTGTTGTGGCTCCTGCTCAGGCCCATGTTGGCGATTGGAAGAATTATGCGAAATCAAAAATATCTAAATTTGGAAATACCAGCTTACGATATTTAAGATTAAAAATATACTAAGTTTCAGTGTGGTAGAACAGCAATAATATTCTCGTGGCCGATGTGCAAGGTGCTAATTCGGTTTAATCATCAAGAGTCAGTTAGTAAAAGGTGTGAATTAACTATTAATATATGTTTTCTCATATAGTTTGATTGTCGAAATCATCACGTTTAGAAAAATTTGTAAAGAAAGGAGTGAAAATACAACAACAAGATACATCGTTTAGTGTTCGCACAACGGACTGTTTTCTACACTAACTATTTTTGTTATTAAAGAGGTATGATCGTATGCTGTGCATACGTCGCATAAACACGTGTACCGGATTTGTATTCCCGTACTCCATTCAATTCCTGGACATTATGTCATACAACCAAAAAAAGCACGCGAAATCTTTTGGCCAGCTCAAATGTGGAGATTTTCTTGGTTAAAAGTCACGATTTAATTAGTAAAAATATCAAATTAACGATTTAATTATACTTTTTACTTTGTCTACTTTGTATTGTATACTTCTTTACTGTTAGTAAAAGATAAAATAATATTTTAATGAATTTGCTATTGAGTGTTTTCTTTAATATTAACACTTAAAAATGAAGAAGAGTGTAAATGCGCATAAATAAAATAAAATTTATGAAGAACCTACTATACTTGTTCGATTAGCTTTTACATACAGATTTAACTTCCTATAAAAATTTAAATAAACAATCAAAGTATTGTAAAATAAACGTACATTTTATGTAGAATTTCGAAATAAAAAGTAAATTTAAATCATCGAATTGAAAGGCCAAAATCTGCCAGCCATATGTGTGAGTAGTAATAATTATTTGAGGCGTCGATATTCGTCGAAAATCTCTCCGGAAAATAAACGTCGATTATCAAAAAAATAAACGAATCTATCAAATAGTAATTTTAATCGTCGATATTCGTCGAAAATCTTTCGGGAAAATAAACGATTTAAATCAGGCATGAGCAAACTTTTCCCATCTGAGGGCCAGATTTTCATTTTTAAGATTTCCAAAGGCCAAATCCACCTATCGCCGGGATTTCAGATAAAAAACGAAAATATTAACAAAGGTATGTATACGATATATTTAAAAAAGAGGATACACAAAATTATTAAGACAAATTTATTACATTATAGTATGTTCGAAAAAATTCAGTAGCATTAATATTTTCAGTGTACCGTTGGCGTTTGAGTATTTATGACAAGATCATCAATATTTGGCAAGATTTTTGTAGTTGCTATTCTTAAATTATTTTTGAGATGTTCATCACTTAATCTGGATCTTGTTTTTGATTTTATAAATTTCATTTTTGAGAACAGTTGCTCTTATTTGTATGTACTTCCAAATAAAGACATTTTTGCAAAATCCAAGATAGGAGGAAAAGCTTCTCTGGGTAGATTTTTATATCTAGTAACGAACAATTTATCATTCTACATTTTAATTCTTCGTTTTCTTGAAGATCAATTAACTCCACCTGTAATTCTTATGGAACTTGGTCTATACTGACATCAACTGGGGAAGAGAAAATGCGCAAGATAAGTTCTTGTGACCTAAAGTCTGTAAACCATTCATTAAATTCCATATTGATCGATTTGATATCCTCAGAGTAGGCCAAATAAGGTCCTCCATGACTTGTCAAAGTTGGAAAATGGAAAGAATTACAGTTTTGTAGCTGTGTCTTCCATAACTGTAATTTTACTTGAAAAGCTTTTACATGCGAATACAAATTATGAATAGCCTAACCTACGCACTGCGCGCCGCGCAAATCATAAGATAGGCTTCAGAAACTAGTAGGGCGATTACTCAGAATGCGAATTATAGTTTGTTAATTCGATTGCGTACTTATACAAAAAGTGATATTCCAAAATTAGTTCAAGAAAAATAAATAAAAATCTGCGAAGAAAATTCCGCGTGCCACATGGAAAGTGCCCGCGGGCCACGGGTTGCCCATGTCTGATTTAAATCGTCGATTAAAAAAAAATAAACGAATTCTACCAAGCCTAGGTATATGTATATATAAGGTATCGATTAAAAAAATTATTCGGATAGAGGACAACACAGCACAAAAAAGTCAGAGAGACGACATATTTACGACTTATAGTTTCGGAGGTAAAAATTCGAGAAAATCCAAACCTGACGTCACATATTTTGCTTACATCGATCGCTAATGCTATTCAATCAGCAAAAAACAAAAATTTATATTTTTCTTTCTCATGCTCTTATATGATATGTGAGGTATAGATTAAAAAGTGTATTCGGATCTGGGACATCCATTTCCACAAAAAATTCCTCAAGACCACATAATTATGACTTAAAGTTTCGGAGATAAAAAATCAAGAACCACCCAATTCGATACCGCTTTATACACATTTCCCAATTATATAAAGAACACCTTTGAAATCTCTGTGTTTTCCATTTATGGAGTATACCTTTCCAACTTGTTTTATCTTTCCACAACAGGCTGATTTTCTAACGACCATTCAAAATAAGTGAATTCTTCGCGGTGACCAGTGAATCCCTCCCTTCTAAATGAAAGCCTGCTAAGTATTCATGAAAATATGCGTGTCTGGTCCGTCTTCTCCCACCACTGTCTTTTCCTGAATCGCATTTCACTCCAAATTCCAACTTTAAGGATTACTCCGCCGTGACCTAGCTGGTCCCATGGCTAGATTTTTTTTCTTCTTAGTGTGCAACATGTAAACCAGTTCAAATATTGCAGCAGCCGAATAACTTTAAACGTGGTTTTATTGTGCAAAGTTAATAAACCTGCAATCACTCTAGCCTCAACATTGCAATAATCTGAAGCTATAGATCAGGGGTCGGCAACATTTTCTGCATGACGGGCCGCATTCATAATATGAATGCTTCGGAGGGCCGCATTGAAAGTCACGAGAGCTTCAGCGGGCCGGTTGAGTACTTACTTCCGAAGTTATCAAGAAGCAAAAAAGAACTATCTAATACTTTACTTTGCAACATTTGATATATTTCATCATTGTACTAAATATTCTCTATATCTAATATATATAAATGAATGTGGGTATGTATATATGTATGTTTGTATGTCTCTTATACGTTTTTACACCGTTGAAGCTATCTAATTCAAAAGTTTCATGGGCCATCCTATGGACAAAAGGAAGAACTTGGTCTAGGTTTGCAGACCGTGGGGTCTCTTATACCCCATGGGGTCCAAAAAATACTATTTCCATAAGAATACCTGGGAAATGGTGCGGAGAAACCCCAAAATGCCATGCAGTCCTTCACTGATGTGGATATAAATATACCTAAATATTAACTTACGATCACGGGAAATGGCTTATTTTACGCACGAAAGACTGAGTATTTTTATCCTATTCATTTTTAGTCGTATTACATGTTATATCGCTCGAAATTATCCTTTAAGTACAAAATTTATTACTATTTTCCAGGCGGCAACAAAACTAAATTTCTTAATTGTTGTCCTCCTCAAAGGGAGATAGTCACGTAAAGATTAATGCAAGGAAAATCCATGCCGTGGCGAGCCGTAGAAGAAGAATAGCCAACGCCAAGATAAAGGGTACAAACGGATTCATGCCTAAATATAGTCTATGAATACTTTTAAAGTGAGTCAAATGATTTTTAAGGAATATTATAACATTGTTATCTTTTACCATTAACATTGAAAGATTTATCGCAACATAAATCGATACATCTACCTACATTTGTACGGTAACCAATATGTTGTTTATTGTTTACGTTTTGGCTAATAGTATTGACATAATCCACATAATTTTATTGCTGCTTTAAAAGCTTCAGTGCATCTATCCATGTGGATATTAAGCAAGACGTTAATGCGTAAATATATTAACGGTAAAACTTTACAATGTAATAGATAAAATATTAAATGTTAATGTAAGCATCGCTTCAGGGCTTATGGTGCACTCGGAGTAATTTCTATTTTTATAAAACTGCTCGATTATGCCAAATATTCTTGGAAAAACAGTCTGCCTTGATTATATGATGGATTCGCCATTGAGATACACCCACGAGCACAAGCCTGACTAAAATTTTTCAATGGTTTCTTTATGTGGTAGGTAAAATTCCGTGTGACCCTCTTCTCCGAATAACACATTTGAGAAATTTGGGGGCACCGATAGCGCGGGGCCCCGAGAAATAAAAATCATTTGCTACTTAGAAAGAAAATTCTTTCCCGAGCGAAGCCGGGTAACTCCAGCTAGTTAACATAAATTGTATAGAGAGAAACATTAAGACTAAATTATTCAGCGCTTGATCAACAATCTTACCTCAAATCCTAATTAAAATATTTTCCCATCCGACATAATATTTTACAACAAATAGCAAATAAATATTAATCCTTAATCCCTCTTCAATGTTAAGTAACGATTTCTAATTTATGCGCATCTTTTTTAAACCATTATATATAAATTGAAATTTACTAAACTGTAGCAAAGGATGAAGGAGCCAAAAGCAAGAGAGCGGAACGATCCTCCCTGGATAAATTTTAAAGAAAGACTGCCAAAAGAGTGAGTTTAATGCATACGGAGAAGGGATGAAAGTGCATACAACAACGTCCATCTATAGGAAAAAGCCTAGCAATCAATCGAGAAACATTTGTTCCAGGAATATACTCCCTGGGGTAGATGCTTGGAATGGGTAGCAAAACGATTTGTCTTCAAACGACCACCGAAATTCCGTTCTTCCGAACCTCCAGGAACTCTCAGCAGGGCATATCCATGACCTTATCTGTATAGAGAGGCTCGTGGAACAACCCACCATTAGGTCGGCAAATATAATCTCAAAAACCTCAAAAGGGCTAAGAAACACGTGTTCTCAAAACTACCCCAGGGCCTTGCGGTTACCTGATTGTTCAGAGTAGATGGTTGGGCTTCTCAAAAAGACGCATATTTGAGTGTAAGTCCCACTGTTAATTCAAGCCCAGAAAAGGAACGAAATCGTTGGTAGAAAATAATACTGCGAAAAAAGTAAAGAGAAACGACTTAAATATTATAATTCAGAGTAGGTTTTTGTACGTCTACTTTTTCATCTTTTTGGAAAATCGACGCTTATCGACGACTATTCATTTTCGTCGATTTTGAAATTTAAAAAAATCGACGATTATCGTCGTTTTTCGATTTAAATCAAATCCTACCTAGCCTACATATATCATATAAAACCATGGGAGAGAAAAATGTGGATTTTTAATGGTTGCTTGACGGATAAGGAGATACGAGTAAAATTTTATTTAAAATTCGTCCCGCGGTTCAGGAGATGAAAGTCACAACAGAGGGACGGACGAGACGTGCCCATAAGGCGTTCAGCTATTACCGCTTCGCTGATAAAGAAGCCTAAAAAGGGAGTTAGAAGAATGATAATTGAGCTTATTTTTCCACATTTTCACATTGCATAAATGAAAAAATTGATTGACATTTAACCTATATCAGTTGAAACATGTTTCTGAGAGCTTGGATGTAATGATTTGCCGAGAATTAACCGTGGAGACCATTTTCATGAAATTGCGCACACATTTTCATAAGATATTTAGCTACAATTTCCCTAAATGACATTCCCAATACCATACACCTTTCCAACTTAGGTCGAGAACCTTTCAGCCACCTTCCGTATCTCTGTGATGATCGAAATCCCAAAGTTTCTGTTCCAAATCGCAGGAATAATACAACATGAAAAATTATTGTTATTTTTTATTTATTTTTATTGTACTTAATCTTCAAATAAGAAAAATAAAGGCTCCTATCGATTTGTAAAGTCAACAATCAAATAAATTAATCGGGAATTTAGTGTGGGAGAAAGCGATTATTCTATTCTGTCTTCCGACCTTACTAAAATTGGAGACGTTCCTATTACACGAAAATTACCGACCTATTTTCGCCTAAACCGGACAATCTCCAGAGTTTACATAGCAATGAAATTCTCTGAGATTATAGCATTCGTCCTTTGATATTTCTTTATAAAAATCGTTGCAGGAACTCTTCCCTGCAGTTTGACCGTGTTTTTGCCAAAGCATCCTCCAGTGAGTGACATCGCTCCGAGAGCTTTTCAGTCATTACACTCAATATAACTTTGGGTGGATGTATAATACGAGAGTACAGAGAAAGAGCAAAGAGCAGGGACCAGGCTACAGGGCCTGCGAAAACTCTCTGAAATTCAAACAAGTCTTGATAAAGTTTTATTCTATGCATAAAGGTCTATCCGTCTTTCGAAATATCTGCTCTCTTCCGCGTACAGAACTAGAAGAAAGAGTAGTAGAGGCAGTGGATATATATTACTCGCACCACTCTTTGCTGAGTAAAATAACTTAGATGCTAGACTATATGCGTGAAAATGGATTGGTTTCTTTGCGAATGCAATCCACAGAAATTTAATCTAAAAATCGGTTTCCATTAAAACATTAATAATTAAAAATCCATAACTACACACATTTTGACGTTATCTAACGCAAATTCAAGAATAAATTACTTTTTATCGGATGATGACGGCAGCATAGCGAAATCCAACAAAAAATTGTCTTTAGCGTAGTGAAATGATAGGCGTTTGTGGAATCACGAACTTGAGAAACATTTAGGGTAGGGAAAAATTAAAAATAAATTTAATCATAGAAACATCGAAGAATGTGATCAGACGGTATACATAAACAAAGCTATTGTGAATAAGAATGAATAAAAACTCGATGAATTCATACGTTATAATTAGGCTTGGTAGAATTCGACGTTAATTTTTTTAAATCGACGTTTATTTTTCCAAGAGATATTTGACGCTTAAAATTACTACTACTTACTATAAGCTTGGTAGTTTTCGACTTTTATTTTTCCACGTTAATATTTCTTAAAAAGCGAACACTACCATTGTTTATTTTCCTAAAAATCAACGACGTATATCAACGTTTATTTTTATACATATAATTCGGCATTTTAGTTTTCGACGTTTATATTTTGGCTATAATAATCCAAGAGGTTGATTAGCCAGAAATACACACAAACTTCGACGTTTATATTTCTTAACAAGTGATATCTAATTTCGATTTTTATTTCAACACATTACATCAATTTTTATTTAGAAAAGTGTTATAAATTGAATTCCTTCTAATTAAGTAAAAGCGTATAAATAAAAATAAGGCTTATTTTATGCTGATTTGTTTTTGTTATCTATATTTTGGCGAATGTGTTGTTGTTGACTTCGGCCACCAACCTGAAACAGTTAATATTTTGCAGTAAATCAGAAAGTATATTTTACTCGTTAATTCGCTCCCCTTATTCACGAAATCGTAATCATTAGTGAGAAATTAATGTGACGTGAGTATAATGCACAACTTAATGTATGAAGGAATATCTTGATGAAAAATATCTCACCTTTTTGAGTAATAAACGACTATGATTGCGGAAAAAAGCCTAGAGTGCCTATATGGAACGATGCTCCTTCGACACCAATGCAAAAGAAACTAAGCAAGGGGGACATTCTCAGATAGATTATATGAATTTTATGACAGGGTTCTTTTGGAAATGCCATAAGGCCGTCCGATGATCGGTACTCATTTTTCAGTCCGGGGAAACTTTTTATTTCGCCTCTTGGAGGATGTCGGCAGATAATGTCGCGCAGAGGACCCAATAGACATCCCCCGACTTTTCGATAAATGGAGTCCAAAGTGCGTATGGATTATTGGATCTGTCTGAGGGTAAAGAAAGAGCACAATAAACCGATCATACTATTTTGTCCTTTACCTTTGGATCCCACGGCTGATAGTATGTGCCCTTAAGCGACATTAGAAAGTAGAATCCGAATGTTGTGTGACCGTTCGGTATGACAAATACAAACTGTCTCTACCGTTTTGGATGTTTGGTGGTAAAATATGTTAAGTTTGAGAGAGGATAACAAAGTTTTAAAATCATGACGCATAAATTTCGTAGAAAATGTAGTGATGAAAATCGATACTTATCGACGTCAACTCATTCGTCGAATTTAAATTTTTAAAAAAATTCGATGTTTATTGACATTTATCGATTTAAATGGAATCCTACCAAACCTAGTTATAATTATGCCAATAAAGACAACAAAACGTATACTATAGACGGATAGGGGATCCCAAAAGGTAATTAATAAATTATTGAGATAGATACAGGTCCTATATTTTTTCTGCCATAAAAATCCTAAGTAAGATAATACTTGAAATAAAGTACTAAGTAAGATAACTTTTGTATTTAAAAACGAATTGACGATGCATTTTTATTTATTTATATTTGTGTGTGGTTTTAGCGTCCTATCTAAAATCGGGGTTATACGTGATGGTCGATCTACACACGACTCTATAGATATATATTTCTCTGATATACTGCACTTTCCTTGTGAAAAATTGAACATATACCGCACTCGCGTTGATGAGTTCACTTGTCCGAGTTTCGTTTGTGTTCCAACAGTCGATACGATACGTTCGCTCCACGATTCCTTCATACTGACCGCATAAAAAGAGTTCATTTTACTTCTTTCCCTTTTATAAATAGTTTTTAAATAAATGTGTATAAAGGCATTTGCCTATTTTTATAATGTATAAATAATCCTTTAACTTATGCGTATCTTGAAAGCTTACTCTAACCAACAGAATAGCAGGAGTTGTGCGTAATGCATACCACCAAGGATAACGTCTACAGTTTGCCTAACTTTAAGGACACAAAATTTACTCATGATTGTATATTGCTTTTTTAAACGTAATAGGTCTATAAGTTGACTTTATCCACAGTATTAATTGATCAACGTAATACATTTAAATGAGTCTTTTCACAGATTCATCAGTTTAATGAAGTATTAGAGGAACACAGCGGATTTTACATGAAAATGTCATTCGAGAATGCATTTAGGGTTTTTACGTCTATGTATAAAAGTCAATTATCCGAAATCAATCTGGTTTTTTAAAAATAAGTTCGACTTTTAAATTTATCTGCAAAGGCGCCGGCAGAGTAAATCGCAGCGTAAAATTAATTGATATTAATAATAATTCATTTAACAATACAGGTTTCCTAAATGACATGTGCTATAATAGATGTAATGACAAGCATAGGCGACCATGCCCTCGGAAGGATTCGAACCTACGAATCGTATATTGGGATATGCTAACCATTCCTCTACCAAGGCCATTATCAAATGTTTTAAACTTCTTCGCTCTTAATCAATGAATGGCACAAAAATTGTTAAAAATGCAATAATCGTGTATGTATTAACTATTCGAATCCTCTATTTTTTTATAATCATAAAAAATCGATAATCCGAACAAGATCTGTCTCTCAGTTTTAAAATTGACGCTTTACTATATTGAAAATAATATATATTTTGATTAGAGAATAATATTTCACTCAGTTATCTGATATTTATTTTTATATTAGTTCTAAATAGGTAATTGTATTGAGTCGAATGAACGGATTTAGTAGAAACATATGAGCTCTATCTAAAGATGCGTCCATTTAAAAGAGCTTAAACAATGTAACGTTTTTCATAGTCCATTTAAAAAATTAAAGGTTCTTTCTCTCTAGCCTAAACTTTAGAAGGCTAAAGCTAAATTTGCTACAAGGGATTAAAATAAAAAACAAAAAATGGAGATATTTATTTACTGACACATAAGATAGGGAATATAACATTTTATCAGAAGTGCTCTCAAATCCCCAACCTTAGTACGCTTAATAAGTTACTTATACATAGTTACGTTGTTACAGATTGTAAAAAATAATGAAGAAGTTGGAGGAAGCAAAGGAATGCCCGCAGGGGGTTTAAACATATTTTGAACGCTTTAGCATGGATCTGCTTATGGAGAATCTTCGCATAAAAAGGTTCCTTTATTACATTTTCTAGCAGATATTCCCATTGTAAGAAATGTATTTATAATCTATTTCTTCTAGAGTGAGCAGAAATGACGTTTAGCTTTCCGCTTTCAGACTAAAAGATTATATTCTTCTCTTTTACTTTCTAGTTCATCGGTTTTCTTTATAAGAAATACGGTTTCCGACTCTTTAACGCTGAACAAAAACATACAGAATTAATTGTAAGTGACAAGCGTATTCTCATCAAATAAACACTCGAAAAAATGAATAAATTAACTCATCTAATTATTTGAATAAATAAACGATAAAAGTAAATTTTGAAGCCACAAAAAAGATTGAGTTAACTAGAGCTACGAAGTCAGTGTTCATTCACCGACCGTCAATCCTTAAAAAGAAGGGACTTATCGGATCGTAGAATTATCGCCGAGGAAGGTTACTTTGCAGATGGCGCGCGCATCTAGTTTACTCGACCGTTTTATGGCTTCAGAATCTGCTTTGATCGTCTACCGGTTGGCGTAGCGGTGGCAATCTTTCCTCCTGCATATTTCATCAGGAATATTCTCCCTCTCCGTCTTTCGCTTTCTGGACTCGACTCCATAATTCGTATTCTCTCCCTCCCTATTTATCACTCCATTTGCTCTCTCGATTCTCTCTCCTCTCTTCCATAAACTTCCTCTCCAATAAGGGAGCTTCCGATCACATGAGGCAATATATACCCGCAACTGTGCCCTGCTTGCAGCGGCTATAACCCTACCTATTAAAATTTGGCTTCGCTCCTACGCAAACATGTCGGGAATATGGCGGTGCGACGTCGGAAACGCATTGCGACCAGGAAAATCCTATCCATCCTGCGACATATTTTTGCGATCTTCTTCAAACCCCACGTGAGAATTTAGCCGAAGGCGTATTATTCCGCTTTTTTAGCACGTTTTCTAAAAAAAGCGTGCTAATGTGATCACTCTGTCTATCAGTCTGTAGACAAACAACATTTTTTCCTTTCAAGAGATATTTGGAAAAATACTTTTGAATCTATGAATTTCCCCGGTAGTTCATAAATTTTTCGCTAAGCGGCTTCAAATTTTTTAAATTGTATTGTAGCCAAGCTACTGAAGCTACAGTAATGAAGTTTGCACGGATAGGATGGTTAGTGAGGCTCTTCATTTCAACGGTGCGGGTTTTCCCTTTCCCATCAGAGGAGGCAAACCTGAATTCTGAAATACAATATTTTAATAAAACGCGCTTCCACCTCTTACTTTAGCAAGGGCATCTTGCCCGTTTTAAACATTTGAGCTATACTTTTAATCGCCAAAGACGTATCGCATGTTTCTTCGTAACATCATACCTACGATCCAACGAAAATCTATATTAGCCCAACCTATCTCATCTGGGATGGAGGACCAGCGGCACCTGGCGATTATTTAGTCAAAATCACGCCGGGACTAAGCCTATGCGGGGAAGCCGAGCGCAAAGCACGCCGGGATTGATCAAGACTGGACGGGAATAAATGGAGTGGGAGAGGCGAGTGTAGTGGCCGATTCGAAAAAATTAGGAACCTCCACCTACTCTCCGACTCCATCCTCATACAGCACCCACCGGAGGCGAGGGAAGGTGCGACCGCAGTGCCACCTAGTGGGTGGAAGGGGAAGGTTCGGCAATCGCTCGAGGGGTGCGGCGGTGCGGTGAGAGAGAGAGAAAGAGGGAGCCGCGGTGCGGTTGCCGGGGAGAGGCGCCTTCCTCCTCCCCCCTCCCCACGCCACTCAGAAATGGAGGGAGGGAGAGAGAGAGAGAGGAGGGACCGTGAGGAGGAGAAAGGATACAGGAGTCCCACTTACGCGCACGCTCTTACGCGCAGCCGGTCCTCGACCCTCTCTCTCTCCACCCCTTCCTCTTCCCCTCCCCCTTTCATCCGAGGGGCGGCAAAGCCCCCGCCCAAGTCCCTTTCCTCCTTCGTGGCAGCCCGTCGCGTTCTTTCTCCTCCTCCTCTCCCGTCTCCAGCACACGGCGTTCAAGTCGGCACTGCCCCTCTCATCCTCCTCCATCTTGTTCGAAATTCCCGTCACGCCGTGAATGCGGTGGAGCACGATTCTCTCTCTCTCTTTTCTCTCCCCTCCTCCTCTCTATCTCCCTAGCACCCGTTATGTGAGCATACACAAAAACACACCCGTACTCGCCTGAACGGCCGCCATAAATTTCGCCGAGTTGGATGATTTTCGCGGAATGCAAATAAGGAACGAGATCGAATTATGGGAACAATTTCGTCGTACGCACGTCCAAGTGAGAGGTGGGGACGTCCGAAAAATATCCAAGTGGCTATAAAACGGTCGATATAACCAAATGCGAGCATTTCGACTTCAAAGCTGGCGTCATCAGCGGTAATTTAGCGATAACAAAGCTCTTTTTATATAATTTGAGAATGGTGATTTACCGCTAAGGGTGGCTGCTTCGTGAGAGAAGTGGTCATGTGTTTCAAATCAACCGTTTTATGGCTGTTGTGGTGTCTTTTTACTGGATCCCATTAAGTTAGCTCGGAAATCGTATTTGGAAGGGAAGACGATTGAAAATTACAGCGAGCAAAGGTGGAGACGATTGTGATTGCGAGAATGAGTTTTTCCGCATGACATCGTTTCGGTTACGGCTAATTTTCGTAATCGTAATAAAAAAAGTAAAATTGAAAAGCAGCATATTATTTCTATAGCGATTATCAAATAAGTACCACATCATCGAATCTTTATAGGGTGGCGTTGTTAGAAGTAACAATATCAACATGCACCGAAATATAACGTAACGCAAGTCACCTAAGACAAAACAAAACTTTTCAAATGTACCAAAAGAAAATAGCATTTTTATGAATTTAAAAAGCTTTTCAGCCACTGCGAGCAGATAATAAAAGCGAAAAATACTTTTCACGGCCATTTTGTGCTCATTTCATAAAAAATAATCTAGCTATAATATTTCCCATTTTTTGGAATGAAGCGAATAAAAACCAATCATTTTCATATGTATTCTATCCAGTCTTGAAATAGAAATTCAACTTTTATCGTTTCCTGTTTCGTGGAAACAAAAAAAAGAATACAAACGAACCGGGCGCCTCATTCCATGCAGTAAATCACACCCCCTCTGAACTGAGTTGTGATTATTTGCTTAGGATGGCGCACATGCAGATTTATTTGTCTTTGGATCGGGTTTCTCAGTAATTGCTACTGAAATACCTCACATGTCCTCTGATTTGACTCGATACCGTTATCAATCCATAACGCGCGCTTCATTTTTGGCATTTTCAAGACAAAAAAATATTAACGGTTTATTTTCATCCACATATAAAATATTCACAGAATCAGTGGCCTCTATAGATGTAATGAAAAATTTTGCGTAGGCTCAAGGCGAAACGGCAAAAAACGCGTTGAATTTTTTGACTAAAAATCCGATCGAGATACCTACAAAGAAATCTTTCCATGGAAATTAAACGGATGTTTATGAGTACATAAAATAATTCGGGAAGCTGAAATATTAAAAAAAATACAGCTACCGAATTAAATATCTAATAAAATCGCGAGCAAAAAACTATTAGGGTAATCGTTCTCTTTGAATTTCCCAAACCCTAAACACTGATTTTTTTCCTCGGATTCCCGCAAAATCGCATGCTCCGTGGGAAGATCCAACATCGCCATCCTCCCTCCATCTTCCCATCCGTCACTTTCCCTTGGATCTCTCTCCTTTCCTCTTAAGAACCTGCCATAACCATCTGCTTCTGTCCCTTTCTCACGCCAGATGTGATCGCTCTTTATTCAACTCTTACGCCTATTTTCTCTTCTTGTCCGTGCAAGTGGTTTTTCTCCGTCGTTCGCGCCAGACAACGATTGCTAGCGGGATTCAAAGCGATCAGAGAGGCTCGACATCTAATCGAATTCATACATGTTTGGAGATAAAAAGAACTTGTGCGCATCGGGCACAAGGGGAAATTTTTTCCTATCATTTCACTCGATTGAAATATTGACGAGATAAGTCACTGCTTCAAACTGAAAATACCCAAACTTATCGTTCCTTTTACGCGAGTTAATATCTCGAAGTCGTCTCGCGGATGCCAAACCGATCGTCGATTATATTTTTACTTAAATTATCCTCGACTGATCAAATAGAAGTATCAGCAGATGGTGTGCATTTTATTAATGAGGGAAATTGGAATTGTCTCTGCGGAATTCAGAAACGACCTATCGTAATAATTTATTCGCGTCTTTTTTATCTATTCCTAGGTACTTATTAGTCAGTCCATATATCATACAGGTAGCCTTTTTACACTTCGATAGAATTTGATGCCTCATGCTCTTCAAAATGGTCCGCTGTCTTGAAGCTTAACGAGAGCCTTTAACCAATTGACTTCACAAAAGCATTATTTGAGTTACTACGCCCCAACCGAAAAAAAAGAGAAACATATCCATTTGGTAATTCACTGTTTATCGTTTTTTTAAATCATCCCGTTTTGTGCCTGTAAATCGATAATGAAAGCCGCCAATTCAACTGAAGGGTAGACATTTTTAATACGCGAAGAAAGTAAATAACCAGACGTCTCCGTTCGCAACGATATAACTCAGAAAAGAGGGTTCTGAAAAATCGACCTAATGTGATCGATTAGAATACGGAAATAAAAGAGAGAAATAAACAAAATAAGACGAGAGCGTGGGCAGAGAGAGAACAACAATTGAATAAAATAAAATCGGAAAAGTGGCGAAAAGGATTCCAATGTTCAAGGATTCCGGAACGTATATTTCCCGAAAGATTGATCGGAAGAAAACCGAGGAGAAAGTAGAATGAATTTTCGAGAGAGGGAGGAGGAGAAGGAAAAAAACAACTTATGGGAAAGAGGTTTATGGGAAATTGAAAAATATAAAGGTAGAGGGGAGTTTAATAAGGAGGAGAAGGAGTTTTGCATTTTCGACCGAAGAGAGAGAGAGACGGGGAAGAGCTCTAGAAAGAAAGGGTTGTAAAAAAGACATTATAGAGAGATGGGAGAGGTAGAGAGAGAGAGGTAAAACGAGAAAAGAGGAACTATGGAGAGAGAGTATAAAGAAAAGAGTAAAGGGTTAGAAAAGGGGAAAGAGGGGGGAGAGAGAGGATGGGAGTGATGAAGAGAGGACGGAATGAAAGGATAGAGGACGGGGAGGGGGGCCCGGAGGGGAAGGGAGTGGAAGGGAGTGGAAGGGAAGGGAGGGGAAGGGAGGGGAAGGAGTGAAGTGGGAGTGGCCCTCTACCTCTCCACCGCGAGGCTTGCGCACACTGTCTGGGTGTGACTGTTTCAAATTCGCCCTTCCATTCGCTGCAAATACGGAATTCAAACTATTGATCGTCGGCCCATGCCTCCCAGAGCATCCAGATGTGAGAAAGAGAGAGAGAAACGAAAGGGGAAGAGCGCAATATAAGCCATTGTGTAATCGCTTTTTTTTAGACTTAGGGATTTGGCTAATATATAAAGGGTTATGTTTAATTCCCACAGTATTCCAACCATCTCCGCGACGATTCTGAGCGGACCCGGAATGCTGACCTATCATATAATATATTTGGCAAAACTCTACAACTGGCATTTTTGAACGAAGGCTTTATTCAAAATCTTCACGAGTCATTTGATTCTCATATCGGGATTAAACGGAATTTCTGCACGGAATTCGCTCAGAGAAGTATACGTTTGGGTCAAATACGCGCAGCTTCCTTTACGAATTCAACACGCCATTTAATAAAAAATTATGTTACTTAAAACTACTTGAATTCTATGTTTCATTAATTTTGATGTAGCATATTATGCGGGATGATATGTATAATTCTAATGATTATATGACTGTAAGAAATTCCTTTGCTATGACTTTATTTCATTCCCAAAACCTTTGCGTGGAATGAAGTTAGTTCAATAGGATATGTCGCCCCATTTGAAGAATATTCAGTATGGGTTATAAGTATTTCCACTCGTGTCAAAATACAGTTTTTCAGATAAATTCTGAAGTATCTGACAGTGATATCATAATTCGTCTTTTAAATGTGAAACTTGAAGCATAATTCCCCAGTCAATTTGATCTATTCCAAGTAAATGCTCCAAACCCAACAAAATCCACTTGGAAAGGCTACACTTTGTGGAAAGATTCCACAATAGAAATAAAAGAATTATTATATTTTCTACTAAAAAAGATTTACTCGACCGGTTTCGCCTATTACAGCATCACCTAAATGCTGTAATGGGCGAAACCGGTCGAGTAAATCTTTTTTAGTGGAAAATACAATATTTATTTTATTTCAATGATCCAAAACCAGCTCTCGCCACCAAATGAGCTCTCGAAACATAAAGTAATAAATTCGATCAACTAAAAGCATGCATATGACAGTAAATTCGTAAGTATCTTTGGGACAGTCGCATTTATTGATAGTTCTAACGTTACTGTAGCTATTAAAAAAGCATTAAACGCATGTTAGTCTTAATTTCGTATCTATAAACCATTCTAATAATTTGGATATTAATGAAAATATAGTTCTAACTAAACTAATTGCCATAATTATTGAAAATATATGAATTATGTCGAGAACAATGTAAATCTAAGATGGGTGCAGCAAAAATATTAACTTGAAGCAAATATTAACTGTGTTAATGACAAGATTTGTTAACAAAACAGAGTAGAGGTGGTTGTTGTTATGATCGAAGCGCTTATCGCTATCATAAGGTATTGAATACTATGAGGTATTCCATAAAAATGACATCTCTCATTTCAATTTAATACTAAAAATAACATGCGAATTTAATGGAAAAATTTTGTTCCTAAGGAGTTTCGACTCAATTGAACTATTTACGTTTCTTATCGGCGTTAAAAAAATTTAAAGATATTAAATATGTAAACGAATAATAACTTTTATTAAATAAATGGAAAATTTTAACGATCTATGAAGTAACAGGGAAATGCATGTGAATGGTGCCGAAAGCGTTACTAGAAATCTATTTCTGGGTTCGAGTTTTCAGGTTCGCAGAAGACATTTCTTCGAATCCCAATCTTCCATATTCAACACATTTTAGACATTTTTTAATTTGCATATATTGACTCATAAAATAGTAATATAAAGAATACAATTGTAAATGTTCACTAAAATATGCACAGTGGCCTATGTTTCACTTTTTCCAAGCATTTTCAATGAAAGTTGGGTAGTATTATATACTTTACAAAGTGAAAATTGACAAGTTTATATTTCGTATTATTTCACCATGAGATTGTTTTCAAAAGTATTGGCTGCAAATATTTCTTTTCTTGACTCATCTTAAAAAATGCGTAAATTAATGCATCTTCAAAGTAAATGTATTGGACAACTTTTATTGGATTACCTTAGGAATTTTGATTTAATTCACATATAATGATACCACTACATCAAATGTCGTATTTTAAGAGGTGTGTTAAGAAAGGTTGATGAATTAAGATCTCTGGCATTAGAAAACTATGGAAGAAGTTTCCTGCACATTTTAGTCCTTCAATAACAAGACCTTAAAAATACTCGTCTCAGGTATCTCCAATAACCATAAAAAGGTTATAAAAAACAGGTGCGCATCTTGGCTATAAAGCAGGCGTCTTCAGTGGCAATTTACTGAAAACAGATTCTTTTAAAAACTATTAGAATCGATTTTCGGTGAATTACCAATGAAGACGGTCTTCAAGTTTTCTCTTTCTGTTTAGAATTAAGAAAAGTTCGACTCTGAAAAATACCGAATTTGGCATAGAGAGAACTAATCGTAGCTCTTCAAATGTGCGCACATTTGAGATCCCTTGAAGTTCCTTCTTTTGGGATATTTAGGAATCATCCTTTGAGTTACCGCAAAAATTAACACGATGGAAAGTAAAAGTAGACAATCGTAACTCAATTAAAAATCGTAACTTTCTATACTGATATAAAGCTGTAACGCGGGTAAATTCAAAAAGAGGAATGGCGGACGAACGACTCCTCCCCCAATCCACTGCCAACATACCCATTATTGACCCTAACAGGCCAAAGAAAATTTCCTAATTTATCATATTTCCTTTCCTTTCTTTTTGAATACCTTCCATAGCACAGATTTCCAGCCTTTTTCTTCGGCTTAGCAAATAAGATATTACCACTCGCCAGAATTTTATTTTAAACATAATACCTTGCTTCAAACGATCATTTCGTAATAAATGCCAGTATATGTGCCCATCGTATTTGATTTGAAAGGAATCTTTTCACATAGTTTGTGCTCTCAAAGTTAACGCTTCCATAAATATCAGCAAATGTTTCTTATCCTTTAAGCAACAAAGGATTTAATGTAGCGCGGGCCGCATGAAGGTCCTCCATCGAAATCACACGTCCCATTTCAAACTTTCCTAGTCCTCACACAGTTTCATATTCTTTCGAGATTCACTCTTCCCTTCCACAAGAGGAGAAATCGTCCAAACCCAATGATGCGCTCTTAAACTCATTCATTATTCAAATGCTGCGTCGACGGTTTCCTTTGGAAACCCAAGAAACGCCGTCTGAGAGAAGAACGTTTTTCTATACCCCACCTGGGCAGGATTTTTATAAATGAGAATGATCAATGTTTATAAGTGATGATTATAAGTGTGCGGATTAACCGTGCGGTGGTTTAACGCGTTCTAGAGCGAGTTTGAATATTCCTGCTTATATATGATAAATGAAGATAATACGGACTTTAATGATTTATAAAACCACCATCTATTAATCAGATCAAACAAACAAAAGCCGTTTCAGCAAGAGAGAAGGCTGACAGAAGTCTTTGTCGAAAAATGTAACGTAAACCAATTTACTTAGCTACCATTTTTATTCGAAATGAAATTTTCCCTTATATTTTAGAGTCTCTTATAAACCAAGGACAATCTTAAATTAAGTTATTTTATAGGCAACGGAATACTTTATTAACATTTATATCTTACGGGCCCATGTTTTTTATATTTGCACATGACGATTGCTTGTTGGTCAGTCACTGCCAAAAGCAAATTTTAATTTTTTGTTAATATATTACACCATAATTACAATTTATAGTTTAATTGATAGCTTTTTACTTAGGGAATGCGGCCTGTTTTTACGTAAATAAATTTTTATAGTACTCATTTAACAGACATTAGGCCAAAATTTACCTTAAAAATGCGGATTATCCATGTTCTTCAATTATCCGTGCCTGTCCAAGTCCCAATTAACACGAATAATCCGAGTTTTACTGTATTTTAAAAGTTTAGATTCAATACACTTCTTAAATTTCTTAGAATATTTATAAAAATTCGCTTACAATTTTTTATACGAAACACACCTGAGTTTTAGTCGTGTAGTATAAAATAGTTTACTTCGCGAGCCGCATAAAAGCACCAAGGGCACCGCGAGTTTGAGATCCCTGATCTAATGCATGAAATTCTCCAAAATATGTTCGACTACGGATTTTAAATTTCAGTTTATGCAGAGTACTCTAAATAATCGAAGAACTGCTACTTCTAAAATAGACAACATAAATTTCATTATGCTCTGAATTATCGAATTTGGTTCACAGTAATCTCCCGATCGATCAACGCCCAATTCACGATCTCTAGATCTTACGAATTAGAAATTAGGAAAATAGTGAAAAGAAAATTTTCGATATCATAACTCGATTTTACGATGTTCGGCTCAAATTCAGCCACATCCTTTTGAAAGACACATTGCTATCTATATTTCAGGAAATTGTAATTTTCGTAAAAAGGGAGATGATCGTTTCAAATTTTCATTTCACAATATCAAAAAAGAAACTAAAAGTAAGAGACATAGAATGCTCCTTACTTATATAATATTATGGGATGATATATTATCTTCAAAATAAACTGAATACACAATTAGTTAACGAAATACGGTGGCACCATTACCAGGCCTTCAAAACGTAAATGAACGATTCATGGAAATTATACGGGTTATTTTAATGATATAGAGGAGTATCCTTCCAACAGACAAAATATAAGTAACGATTTGTTAAGTAGTTGGTTTTTTAACGAACGTTTATTTCAAAATTTGAAAGAGTAAAACTAACTATAAGATATCAACAATAACAAGACATGTTATAAATTTGTCGAATAATATAGAAAAATGTTATTTTTAACATTTTGAAATTAACATGCGCATCCAAAGGATTTCTATCATCTTTAAGACTCCAACCAACAACGTGACATTAATTATAAGTCTCCGAAAATCGATTAACTTGGCGCACAAGGTCCTCCGGAATGGCAGAAAGGGGAATAAACGAAAGCTATTTATCACTGAAAAAGGAAAGTGAGAAAGTGAGAGGGCGAAGAAGTGGAGTGAGAGGAGAGAATAGTAAAAGAGGCATTCGGAGATGAATGAGAAAATGGACGGATGAGTGGTCATCAGAGGATCCCAATTAGCATGTGAATGATAGAGCAATTAGGTAGGGATAGGGTGCACTCTCAAGTGAATAATAGCGAGGCAATTGAGGATGGGGGAAAAAGAGGGGGAGAGAGCAAGGGAGATGGGGGTTAGGGAGTGGGAGAGGGGTGGGAGAGAGGTGGGAGAGGGGTAGGAGAGGGTGGGAAAGGGTGGGAAAGGGGTGGGGAGGGGTGGGAGAGGGGTGGGAGAGGGGTGGGAGAGGGGTGGGAGAGGGGTGGGAGAGGGGCGGGAGAGGGGCGGTAGAGGGGTGGGAGAGGGCGGAAGAGGGAAGAGAAAAAGAGTTAAAAGTGGAGTGGACTGGAGAGGTGAAGAGAGGGAGGTCGTGAAGAGGGGTGGAGGAGGGGAAGGGGGAGGTTGAGAAGGGGAGGGGCCGAGTCGGGAAGGAAGAGAGCAAAGATAAGAGGGAGGAGTGGGGCGGAGGAGGAGAGAAAGGTGGTGAAATGGTGCATGAGACGGCGGGAAAGTTGGAAAGAACCGTTAAAAAAAACTTCCATTCGAATATTGACAAAAATGTGACAGAGTATTTATATATGAATGGAGTTATTTTACCATTATGAAAAAATATTTTATCACCTTGTAATTATCGAAACTCTAGTCTAAAATGTTGAAGATATTAGTCAAACTTAGGCCTCCGTTCCGAAAGTTTTGATAATGGACTTGAGACTTAGTGAACAAGCGATGGGAAGTATGTCCACTTAGAATTTTTTAGAATAGTACTGTTAGTCTCATATAATCAACCGAATGAACCGTAATGTAGTGGTACTCAATGATCAAGATGTCATTATTTTTTATTTTCATAATTCTCCTCTAAAGGGAACCTATTCTTGTTGTATGCTACAATCCCAGCGTATTAACGACGTCCGAAGGCCTACAACAAGTCCATATTTGTCAACCTCTAAAATTTATCCATATAAAAAATATAAAAAGATTCACACGGACCCAGATCGGGAAGAATGGGATGGTTTGCTCATCATTTCCACACACAGGTCGCGGTCCCTCTAAATTACTTACACTGATGAATCGTAGCAACATCTGAAATAAGGCATTTAAAATCTCTGGCTGCAAACTTTGTAATTTCCTTCCTAATATTATCCACTCTAGCCAACATATAAATAACTTCATATATCAACGCAACAACCTTTTAATGAAAATAACATGCTTAGCCCGATTTCCCATAGTTTCTATCTTCGCCTTCCGATATACCTTCTCCTTTCCATATAATTTATGCCTTTTATTTAACTTATCTTACAACATTTCCTCACTTAATACCAACAAAAAATTCCGATTCAAGGAAAAAAACAACCTCAGCTATAATGTTCTGTTTCATGTCCCTATTGCTGTTTTGATCTGTGCACACTGTAAAAGGTGAATGGAAACGAAGGGGCCTCATAATCCCAACAGCGCCTTAACCTGCAAAAATGTGGTTTTTAACGCGTGATCGATGAACTGGCACTTTGTCCTGAAGCAAGACCAAAACCTGGACGCGCTCGTAATATAATTGCTTTTTCCTTCGATTTTCCGTCCTGAATTAGTAGGCCAACCTATATGGACGGTGACGGAGCGATATTTTCTCACTATTTCTAGAGCTCAAACCTTCTTAAATGATTATATCACTTGACAGCAAATTCGCCTGATATGGCAGCTTCCGTGGATGCCGCATTTGTAGAATAAATTATTTTGGTTGTAATTTGACGAATTCGGGCGAAGATTTTGATAGCAACTCTCTTTCATCCAGTTAACCTTGATATCGTCCGAACGCATGCATTCATAAGTTGCTGTGACGAGATTAATGCAAGCTAAAACGATCCGCGTAAGTTGTAACAAAATCCAGAACACCAGGGAGCGGAGTCAGTATGTTGTCAACACACAGGTTGCTTTTTGATTTATACGTAATATGCATATTATTAGAAGATGACAATACATGACTTTTCATATTGTTCCCTACCGCCTAAAACATGCTAAATGTCCAATCCGAATATTAAAATAACAACCAAATTTTTAAGTACAAATACCTGAAAAACGATTAGGGACGGAAAATTCGCCCGCGACTTCTTTATGCCAATAGACAAAATAGGCAAAAATAAAATTTCGGACCCGATTCATTTCGGGGAAGTAGCGTCGGAGTAGGACTACGGTGGAAAAGGGGAAAGTGGTTTCGGTTGAGGATAGGGTTCGTGTTTGACTTCAGTAAGGTGGGCGAGTTGGAGAATGGGTAGGAGGTGGGGAGGGAGACAGCGAAGGAGGATCGAGAACGAAGATACGGCGGTTGCGGGGGGGGGGGGGGAGGGGAAGGGAAACAGAGCCGGCAGGGAAGATGATGGGAAATGAGGCGACGGGAAGAATTAAGACGGAAGTGTGAGATAGGTTGGAGAGAAATGGAGAAAGGAGGCGGGAGTGAATGGAGGAGGGCGTGAGTTTAACAGAGGTTTAAAAGTGAGGAAGCGGGAGAAGGCGATAAGACCGTAGTTTGGATGTTAGGGGAGGCGTGGAAACAAGAGGTTTGGGCGGGCGAGATAGAAATAGGAAGAATAGGAGTGAGGGAGGAGTGGAGGAAGATGGGAGAAAGATGGTTGCGAGAGATTGTGTCGAGGTGAGGAAGGAGAGAAGATGATTGAGGATACGAATGTGTAGAGAGATGGTGAGGAGAGAATCGGTGGGGATTTCTGGGAGAGGAAAGGAGAGGATTAGAATGCCAGAGCGAATAGGAGGAAAGCGGGTGGAGAATATTCGCTGGGAGAAAACCCGTTGGAGGCGTAAAGTAAACCAGTGGGAGTGGCAGAAGACGGGAGGAGGAAAGGGAAGAAATTGTTTCGACTAAAACGCTAGGAAGATGCGGAAATTAGTTTGAGGAAACTGCGGAAGGAATGAGAAAATGAAAGAGAAAACTTATTTTAATCTTTTCTCTCTCTTTTTTTCTTCTCCAACCTTGTGCGTTCGCATTTTGGTGGGGGAGATTAATTACCGCCAGGAGATTTGGCATGGTCGAGTCGTTTCTTTAAATTTTCGTTGCACACACACACATGTGGGGAGACAAAAGTTTCGACACTTGCTTTCCGAATTACGTAATCCATCAAGCGACAATAAGCCGCTACACGCTCGTAGGCTCTCAAAGTTGGTCGTGGGCGTTCTGAACAATTGGACAAAGTGGCGCTACAGTAGCGTAGTTTAATTATGCACGCTGACAAAGCAACGAAAAGAAAGGAGGAAAAAACAGAGAAGCAATTATCAACCTTTTCAAAAAAGTAGTTCTTTGTTATATTTTGCTATGAGAGTGAAATATACTCACATTAATTTTCGTCAGTATTTATTGAACCGTTGGCAAAATTATGCAAAGTAACCTCTCACACTTTCAATGAGAATACGTTCAGTTGGCTTCTTCTGATTAATAAAATAATAATATAAATTGTTTTCCTTTGTTAAGATTTTTTTATTTATTTTCATACAGGTCAATTATAATCAACGGTAAACGTTTTCACCCGCTAAAGGCAAATTAATATGTTTTACACCTTTGTAATTTGAACTGCTCTGCTGGATACTTCTTTTTGCTGGCATCGGAGGGTCTTTATCAAATGTAGGCATCACGATATGTAGTTTCAGGAAAGGACCAAGCAGCGGGTAAGGAACGCTCTTTGTGTAAGTGGTATCACGGCGATACCAATGGGACAAAAAGAGCAAGCGCCGGCAGATGGCGATAAATTCTTTTGTGGAGTTTTGGTCCATAACAAAGAAACATTCAGCCTTGGTTTTAAAAAAGTCATAGCGGAAAAATATTTTCCATAATTATTATGTTATCATTAGCGCTGAATGTAACAAGCGAAAGTTTGTTTAGATCTCATATATGTTTGAAGCTATTTAATACATTTCATGCCACGTAACTTTGCGCTTTCTGGAGGATCGGGGTCCGACATTTCACGAATTAATTTTCTTAAATTCCTACAGTTCTTCTCTAATATCTAAAGAGTATTAGATATTTGAATGCTTCGTGCGTTTCAATCGTTTATATCTATGTTTCTTTAACGTCAACCAGATATAGAGCTAATGTCGAATGGTATGATGTATGATGAATGGAGAAAACAGAATATATTTTTTAGACTATGCGGCGAATGTGATACAATGCATATGCAATACCTTTCGAATACCTCTGAATAGATTTTGGCGAGCGTCGAGATCCTATTGGATACTGAGAGAGCTTAGCGCGTCTCATTTATTTAGTTATTCATTCCCAACACTGAAAAATGTGCATCTGGGCGACTCGAGAGCATTTTTATTTTCAAACCCTCCCACATCTGGCGAAAATAAAGGAATTGGGTCCCCATTGTCGCGCGCACCGCGCTCGCGCGTGGTCCTCGACGCTGTTGTAAATGGGATGTTCCCGAGGGAGAAAAAAGGAAGGAAGGGGAGGAGAAACCGGCAATACTATGGTAAAGAGAGAGAGAGAGTCGAAAAAGTGAGTAACGACACGCGGAGGAGAGAACGACATGGAGAGTGGGCGTAAATGATGCAGAAGATCGAGCGCCAGCGGTGTATACGAGTGTGAGAGTACAAAAGGACGGCGGATGGAAGCGAAACCTATGAGGGCGTCGCGTGATGAAGAAACGCGGATGGGGAAAATGGCGGGAAAGGGTAGGATGACAAATGAAGTAGCAGAAAAAGCGTACATAATTAAATAATACATAAGTGAAATAAAACGAGTAAATGAAGGGGAAATATTTGCGTGTTTGTTGGCGCACGTGTGTGTGCGCTTGTGTATGCGCGCGCATGCAAAAATACTGACACATTTACAAGGGCGAGATGAAAAAATTCAGATTGCGAGAGTTGGTAACACTGCGGACCTACGGGCTGAAAGAGTTGCGCTAAAAAGTACGATGTACGCAGACAGAATCAGATATCGATTAGCTGTTAGATGAAACCCGACGGGAACGCGGAATGCGAAAAAAATCGAAATGAAAAAGAGAATACGAGCGGTCTTTCGGATAGAAAAGGGTAAGAGGAGGATTTTAGAAGAGAAAAAAGAAAGAGAAAGAAGGCGAGAGGAAAAGGAAGAAGAACAGGGGAAGAAAAGAGGGCAAAAAATTGAGAACAAGAAACAAGGACGCGGAGAGAGGAGATGGACAATTGAACTCATTCGATCAGCCGAGGTTAGAGAAACGTAAATAATTACCGTTTATTTATCAGGAAAATACCCGAAAATTCAAAATATAAACTAAAACATTCCAAGTAACGTTACTGTACGAGTTTTCTACAACAATATTTCATATCTATCTACTACTATATATTTTCGAATGTCTGGATGTTTGTGCCGCAATAACTCGACAACTACAGAACGTAGGAACAAAAAAAGATTTCGTTTTAACCGCAATATAAAGAATAGCAAAATGATGCTTTTTAAACCGATTCGATTGACATTTTTATTTTTTAAATGGTTCACCTTTTTATTTTTCTCCATTTAAATGACATGGGAAAAGGTGTAGCATAATTTTCGTTTGCATTTTAAAATTATTTAAAGCCATCGCACAAATTTAAAACGCACACAGAAATGCAGAAAAGTATAACGTTTCATTTGGTTAAGGCCAAATTTCAGATATCAGATCAAATTTTTCAAAAATTAAACTTGTAACCACAAAATTTCCATTTTTTTTCAATCGAAAAAATTTCGCTCTCTTGGCAACTCAATTGTTGTCGATTTAAAACAGTAGCGTAATCCAAAATACATAAAGAAATATATGCTTATTAATTATTTAAGTACATGTGCTTTTTCTTGAGACTCGAATATTGTAAGACGAATTATATCAGAATTATGATTATGATTGCTATTTTTATCGCCGTTGTAAACGAAAATTGAAATATAACATCGATGTACAGAAGGATCGAGTGTTTTTATATCACCTATTCCTATAACTCCTAGCGGCTACCGTTTTTAATCCAAAAGTCTTCAATTTTCGGTAAATGTTTCTTTTGCAATGACAACGTGGCACAAAGTCAATCGCTGAAAGTTGTCCGAGTGCACTCATGTGCATACTATTTTGTTTTGCATAGCATGTTTAAGAGTAAGTGACCGAAATAATTTGTATATTCTTTCTCCGAGTAGCAAGACCCGCAACATAATCCATGAGGAAGTATTCTAAAAGGGCCTTCAATTTGTTTTTCAAAATTATGGAGGTCGATGAAGATAAAGTTATTACTGCGGAGTCATGATAGATCATTGGTACCTGAGGAATTTTTTCAAGGTATTAAACATATACACCCGGGCAAAGAACCTGTTGTTCTACTAGTTAAACAAAAAGTATGAAAATTGAAACCTGTGAAAGCTGGAAAATAAAGATACATTTTTACAGCTACCCAATGGCGGATTTGGAAAATTGCCGCCCCTAGGCCAAATTGTTTTCGCTGCCCCTCCATTTTTTCGATAAACTGATTTAATTTAAATATTATTCCAGAAAAAATAATATATTACTTTGTCGGTATTTATGGTTGGATCCGTGACGAGTTTCGATAGGTTGGTTCCAATGATCTCTCGTGATTTCGAAGTGATTTTCTTCGTCCTTCATCGTCTGTCTTTTGTCTACTCCCGACATTCAATAAGCGCACTATTATTCTTTTATTGTCTCCACTATATAATTTTTTAATAAAAATATTGTGTTAAATCGGCAACCGTTGGGTTGTCACGAAAAGAAAATTTATTCCATAAAAATAAACTTGAAACTTGTTGTTTAAAAGTTTAATTTTGAGAAAATGTTGTCCATTGGAAGATTGGGCTCAATAAAAAGAAGTTTATTCTTATCCGTGCTTTAGTGCAGGTTTTACTTTCTTTCGATGAATTAAATAAACTTTAAAATTCAAAGCAAAATTATTTTATATGGGATAAATTAAATATTAAACTTCACTTTTGGTTTTACACAATAGTCTTTTTATTCTCATTCTGATTTAAGTTTTAAGTTGTCTGGTACTTAAAAACTTATGTTTCTGAAGAAATAACTCGCACGTGTCACAAAAATAAACCCTAAAGCCCAAAATGTATCGTCAATGGGACTATGAGCCTTCATTTCAAAATTGGAATGTGAAGGAAGACGAAGTTATTGTGTGTCCAGCAGTTATGGGTTTGCACAGATTTCGTGTCTATTCGTGACGAAAATTCTTCCTTGCGATTAACGTAAGTTAAATTTCTTCGTATTAACTTTGGTAATCGTTTGTAACGTTATATTTATAATTAATTTTAAAGATATCTTCTTCTACAATCAGTTTGAAAATATATTTATCTCGACTTAACTTATGTCTCCATTACGCGGCGAAAGCCTTCGTACTAAAATCGAATAAACAATTTCATTACACAATATCATTCGTGAAAGTTCGTCTTCGCACTGAATAGTGATTTCTATAAGCCATAATTAGTTACACTAATACTCTTTTCCATCCCCGTCATGAAATACCGTTTTAATTTTCATTCTTGAATCAGACCGCCTCATATCCCCACCGCCTCGAAATCCCGCCGCCCCTAGGCCATGGCCTACTTTGGCCTTATTTTAAATCCGCTAATGCAGCTATCGCAATGTTTTTTTGTGAATGACAGGTTTCCATTTAGGAGAGTTTTATAAATTGGCAGACAAATTAAGTATTAAAATCATATCAGGTCAAAATTCGGGTCTGTTTATTCATAATAATATACTATTGACTAATTCGACGGTTCAGAAGGCACTCGACAAAACTGCTGATGGAAATAACCAGTCAGTTTATGATTAATAGAAGAGGTTAATTTTTTATGCATTAGTTGTTTTAAGTCCCGGCTTAAAAGGTTTTCCCCGTAATTCATATAATCTCTTTATATGTTATATACCGTTAATAAAAGTTTAAAAACAACTCACATTTTACGCATCAAGTCAAATAATCCCTTGGAACTAAAATAATAAGTTATTTAAATGGAATAGTTAATCAACTATATACTACACAATTACTATAATAGTCTACATCAGCGTATAAATGACGCGATGCCAAAATGTAAAATAAAAGTACACATACATTTTTCAAAAAGCATCCTGTCATAAAATCGCTGTCAGTTTGACTTGCTTTCTATTCTCTCTTTTTCAAATGTATTTTCTATGGCAACCGAGATTTTTTTCGGAATTATTTAGATACCTGTTTATCGGTCTCTTTCAACCAGTCAAACTTTTCATCCCACAACGAAAGTCAAATAAATTTCTAATAAATAGGAATAACATGTATGCCATGTAGAGGGTAATAAAGAGCGCTCGTTTGAAAGCAACGGACAATTACGTTAAAATTTTTGCTAAGGCGACAGAAATCCTTCGTGAGACACTGAGTGCTGATGATGGCGGCGATTAAACCGATTAAAAGGGGGAAATTAAAAGAATGCTGGTTGAGTGAATGGATTAAAGAGACAGGTTTCCTACCCTATTCGAGTCGAAATCACCTCTCGAGATCATCCAGGCTTCTTCTATGGTGCTGTAAGGAGGATACACGAGTTTCTCAGCCAGTCGCAAGAGACAGAGAGATTAAGGCGAGAGATAATTCCTCGATTAATTTCATTAAAGAGTAGGTCAAAGGTTGACACAGGATTTTGCAGTTTCCTACAGAGTGCAAATGCACTCTTCTTTCTGATAGGATCTGGGTGAATGGGTGTATATGAGCCCTTTTACACAGGAGAATGAATGCGCCGCTTCCTTAACATGTCACGCGTATGGGATCCGACCTAGTAACTCGCCAATTCAATTACAAAGAATAAAAATAAAACAATTAAAATTCAGTTCGTAATTCAAACTGTAATAAAATGGAAAACGAAAATTCGGAGAAAATTTTTGAAAAAACAAATTTATTAAAATGGCTACGCACAAATGCCACTATTAAAATTAAGAAACTACTGTTTTCGGCTCACCGAGTACCTGGTGATAGCTTGATGAGTCGAAACATGGTACTTTCATAGTGAAATTTGTATGTAGCCATTATAATAAATTTGTTTTTTCAAATTTTGCCTTTGAATTTTTGAAATGAAATTCCACAAACCTCAGTCGAATTTTAAATGGATAACGTCAAATAAAGTTAACAAAAGACGTTTTTATGCACCTTTTCATTTTGATTCAACTATCTATTAAGTCAAAATAAACTAGGACATCAAATTTTCCAGCCAAAAATCCTTATACAACACAGTATATAATAAATACCTTAACTCAACTTATCATCGAGACCCAGACGCAATTTTTTGGACTTGGAGGAAAACGTTTTCATTTTTTTTTCAGAGAGCGCCGAGAAATATTTTTCAACACTCCTGCCGCCGACACCTCACCTTAAACGTCGTTCGTGAGCAACGTGTCAATAAATCTCTGCGCCGGAGAGAACGAAAATAAGAAGAGCGAGAGAGCGCGGAGATATAGGCGGAGACGCAAAGCAATCGCGAAACATTATTCAAGAGACGCTAAAGAGCGCGGAATGCCGGACAAAAGCATGTATTGGTTTGAGAGCATGACGGCGAAGGCCCTTCAAAATTGAACGCCGAATCGTGAGTAAATCGAAGGGCGTGGATTGGATGCGAGAGACGGAGGGGGAGAGGGAGGGAGAGAGAGTGAGGAGGGGGAGAGGGGAGAAAGGGTGTGAATGAGACGGAGGGAGGGAAGGGGGTTAGGAAGGGGAGGAGGCATTCCGACTCAAAGAGGAAAGAGATCCGAGTCCTTAGAAAGGGGGAGAGAGTATAGAGTGGATAAGAGTGGGAGAATGGTGTGGATGCGGGGTTATTCAAGACCTGGTAGGTGGTAGAGAGGGACGGAGGATGAGGGAAGAGGGATGGGAGGAAAGCCAAAAGGGGGAAGAAGGGAGAGAGGCTACGGTGGGTAGCCACGAAGGAATGACTGGGGTGGGGAAGGAGACAGAGAGAGAAAGGGAGGGTGTGGGGGGCGAAGTGGGAGAGTGGATGGGCAGGGGGGGATGTGGAGTGCTCTGAGGGAAACCCAGATGGCGTGGGGCACAGCGATAAGGGGCGCCTCGATTCGAAATGAGGGCCATTCGGAAAGATTCTGAGGAGAGAGCGAAGGGGAGAAGGGGGAAGGGTATTCGGGGATGAGGAAGATATGGGAGTGTGAGGAAGTGGAGGAGAGAACAGACCAGAAACATTAGATGCGGAGGGAAGGGTCCAGGACTAGGATACGGCCCAGGACTAGGATACGGAGACGGACCGGGACTAGAAGACTGAGGGTGGGAGTGTGTTGAGGAGATGAATCGGGACCACGGGGTTTGGACGGAGGGAGTTAGGAATTGTAGTAGTGCGTGTGGGTAGAAAGGTAAGGAAAGGGGGCAATAAGATGATGTGTACGTTTGGACTGGCTTTTGGGTGTGGATGGATGACTGTAAAGATGGTCGCCGTGGAGGGAAAGGCTTTTGGAGGAGATTTTTGGATGAACTGATGGAGTGGATGGATTAAGGGGAAGGGAATGAGAGAGAGAGAGAGAGAGGGTGTTGAAGGATGACCGAGAGTAAGGGAATGGATGGAAGTGGGTTAGGGTGGGAAATTAGGCAAAAGGGATTTGAAGGTGAGAGAGAGGTTTTGAACTAGGCGATAATGCAGTGGCGGATTTACGCCTTCTGGGGCTCCTGGCGCTTAAAAATTGGGAGACCTGCAACCAAAATATAATGTGAAACATCTCCTTACATCTACTTTCTTATGTGACTCCTCTTAACGATCGTTTTACTATGGTATCATTCCACTGATTTTTAAATTGAGATACAGTAATGCCCCGTTCAACGCTGCCCCGTATAACGCTGATTCGTTATAACACTTTATTTTTGACCTATTTTTAATTTCTCCATACGTTTTTGCGGGCGCTCTGACTCAAGAACCAGATCATGAATGAAATTTCATATTTAACAATTTTAAGAGTTCTTAAGTTTTACGCTATGGAAAAATAATAAAATATTACAAGACATGATTTGATTTCATTGCACATTTTTGGTATGTAGCAGAAAATTTTCAGTCCAAATAACTGAAAGAAACTACCGAAATCAACAAATGAGCCACAGGAGAAACACCACGTTCTCAGGCTGCAGAGTAACGTATGGTTTTCTTTACATATCTCATGCAATTGGACACCTATTGGTGATATTGGGCGCTGATTATAAGGGAAGGGTGTGTGGTTTCTATAACAGTGTGAGAAAATGGCAAAAAAAGCTGCGACAGTTAGTATATTGCACGGTTTCTGGTATGTAGCAAATCTGCTACATTGCGCGTTTAAGGATTGATTATTGTGTGTGCGTATTTCTGGCTAATCAACCTCTTAGATTATTATAAAGGATTGATTATTTACAGTACTTCAGTTTTAGAGTATCGGAGAGAAGAGCGGCCAGACTAATATTTTGAAAACAGGTAAAAAATTAGGATTTCGGAAACGCATCTCCATAAGTGCTATACCAAAATGACCCCGCATAACGCTGATTCAGTTAGCACTCTCGTTTTCAGGAACCCATCCCCAGCGTTAAACGGGGTATGACTGTATTTAATATTTCTGAGATTATATACACGAACATTTTTTCCGGAGCCCCTCCCTTCAAAGGGCTCCTCGCTTCAAAGGGCCCCAGGCGTGCACCAAGTGCGACCCCCCTTAAATCCGCCACTGTGATGATGTGTTAGCGGTTAAGGGTCGATCCATTCCGTCATCTCTTAGTATTCTTTGAGGAACAGTCATTCCCCGATAAACTCTGAATATTCAAACCGTTTTGGGGTTATATCTGTCACCGTTAAGCAAGAATATGCATCTAAAATAAACCATAAATATGTAAAGTGGTGATAAATTTTGAAGTGATTAATGAATTACGGGCTGTTGCGTTATGCGAGATTTCCAAAAATGAAGGGCCGTGGGGATTAACTTTAGTTCGTTTAATGGGTCCGAATTAAGTGTTTGGAATTTTCGATACCTCGCAATTTATTTCTATTTGTGATATTGCCCACAGCGACGAGAGAGATAAAAAGTATAAATAACCATAAAATATAAAAAAAGAAATCGGAATTCTAGACAGCTACGTACTTAGATGACTTGACGCTATTACAACTCGAGATTAGTTTGAATAATAATGATCTGCACGGAAACAGTTTTACAGAGGTGTACAGCATCAAAATGTATTACGAAATAAAATAGTTATTATTTGAAGTTAAAATAGTACCTACTCTTATATATAATGATTATCAATTCTATCAAAACAGAATGAAGGTTGTTATTAAAATCACATTTCCATTATAGGAGTTTAAATAACCAAAGCATATAATTAAAAAAAGGAAAACGATGACAGCATGGAAGATAATTAATTAATAGCATTCAAATAAAATTGATTTTACAAGACAATTTTCATATTAATAACAAAATAGCGTGGTATCATCATCAGATACTATCATAACTCTGATGGATCAGTAAAATAATTTGATTTTATCATTACTAGCAGAGAGCCAGTTATTTGCAACGGTTAGCCCCAGGAATGTCAAAATAAACATTTCTTTTAGAATGGAGAAAATTAAGAAAATTTAATATTGGAGTTTGATAAAAGGAAAAACAGCAATTACTTATTGTTAGTGCAACAATGCATTCAAATGACTTCTAGTATATATGCACTTAAAATTCTCTAACGAAAATTATTAATGAAAACATTTAGCCATTGTATGTACATTATGCTTCACGTAAATTTGTCGAAATTTTGGAGTGAACTCAACATTTGGAGAGCCGCTGGGCGTGTCGGTGGGTCACACGTCAAGAGACGTAATTTGGAAGCTTTCAGGTAATACTCGTCTTCAATTACAGGCAGAAGACAAGTACTATACCTTATTTATCCAATTAAAATACGTGTTTTTTCTGTTTTTATTACCATCAAAGGTTGGCATAGTGATAGCATGGTTTAAATCATATTTGTCTCTGCTCTGCAACGTGCGATGTTGTTATTTTGGAGAGTTAAATAAAAAAATAACTCGGATAATTTTGTTTAATCTTCAAAATGCCTTACAAAATATTTTTTTGTCTTGTATTCGAGGTCGTCTTATAGTCTGATAAATATGGTATGCATGGGTGGTAACTAAATCTCCGTAGAAGGGTCTTACGCCATATATTTCTCCATGTCTTTTCAAACGTTCTCAGTGACTCTCTAAACGGTGTCTCCACAGGAATTCCTGCAACACCTAGTTGCATCCATATATTATTTTACTTTCCTCTTCCTCAAGTGTGTGTCCTTAATATACGCATTAAAAGCCAACCTCATTGTCATTTTGTAATATTTTACGAATTAATGCGAATAACCCAAGAACTGTCCGCTCGATTTCGATAAATATTTTGCCAAAAACTGATCGTGCCCCTTTTCAGATTAAACGCACGTCAAATTTCGTGATAAGGACATAGGTTCGATTCCAAAAGAGTTTATTTTCTTCATTTTATTATCATGTGAATGAGTATCGGATGTTATTCGTATGCATTTTAAAAATAGTTACAATCGAGATACGAGCTTGAGACCTGAGCGTGTTGACGTTAAACTTAATTTATTTGTTTCGAGAAAACTTGAACAGATTCCAAATAACCTCGTAAACAACAAATCCGAAGAAACGAGAAATTTTCACGGATCAAACAATGAAAAATTATTGTTGTAATGATCACGTCACGATTTATAGCCGCGTTTGAGCTCGTCAAAACTCTTTTATTTCCCCCAGACTTTGGATCAACTAGCAAACTAATATAAAACATATACAGTCGTCCCTCCTATGACGCGAGGGTTACGTTTATGAAAAACGCCGTAATAGGAAACCATTTTATAGAATGCCTTAAGTCTGTGGAAAATAAGGGGATAGGGACCGGTCGGACTAAATGTCTATGCTTAAACTCCAAATATTATATTATAAACTCAGCACAATATCATAATAAAAATAGATATATAAATATTAAATTAATACAAATTTTCTTTGATAAAATTGGCTTTATATAATAAAACTTGTTTTAATAAAGTAAAAAATGAGTAGAAATTACATAAATTTCACGCAGTGTACATAATGTAATACAATTCTATGTACAAATTAGAGAAAACAGTCTGCGTGAAACCGCGCTTTAGGGTACCGCTTTACAGGCGGGATGACTGTATTTGTATATCTACTGACGTAACACAGTTCATTCCTACTCATTTCTGTCGGACAATTTATACTATTTTGCAAATAAAATAGTAGCGCGAGATAAAAGGTTAAAACATACTATACAGCCCGTTTCGCTTGGAAACGGGAGGTACTCACTGTGAATCGCCTGCACCACACAGACAACCACTTAATGTCCCGAAGCCTTTTTCCCATCGGCAATCGAAGAATGATGTCCACATCCTTGAAAGCCGATAGGATCGGAGGATCCCTGGAGAGATAAATTGAAGAAACGAGAGAAGAGAAGATTAAGATCGATCAAAATAAAGGAAAGAATTTCCGCGCATCGCATCGAGGATGCACGGAAATCGACATGGGCAATAAAAAAAACATAAAAAACAAATACCGGAAACCTGGGAGACCTCAATCAGGTTTTATTTTGCCTCTGTATTGCCTCCAGATACACAGAACTTGTTTGTCCTATTTTTTGCTAGTTTTCGGTTCCGCGTGGCGCGATTTTAAAAAATTTCTCGTTCGCGTTTCTTTCCCAGCCGGATAAAATAACGATCGAACCGAAGAGCTCTAAGGAGTAAAGCGCTTTTTGTGTCAGCATTTTCAATTTTCGAAAGGAGGATTTTGGAGGCATCAATGCATTCTTTGAATATTATCCTATAAAGGAAGGTAAATCGTTCCAAGAAGAATAATCGGTGAGTCACACATTGCACTAACTGCCTCATATAAGTACGTTATTAGTAAATTCAATAATTTCGTAATATAAAACTTCTTTGTTTCGCCGTAACTTTTTTGGAATTGCATAATTAAAATGAAAGAAAGAATCACTTTGAAAAAAATAAAATGGGATTTTTTATAAAGTGATTCTTACTTTCTTTCATTTTAATTTAATAGCAATAATTTAGTAATAATTTAAAAATAATTTAATAATAGTTTAATAATAATTTAATAATATGTTACCATGTTGGCAGTTTGGAAACATTTGGGCGTAAAACTCGACATGTTATAACGTCATCGGCACTGGCGGCTTTACGCCTCCTGGGACCCCTGGCGCTAAATATTTGGGAGCCACTGGCGCTAAACGGCCAGGGGCCCTGCAATCTAAATATACAGGTATACGCTGTTTCGCGATACGCTTTTTTTTATTTACGTTCATTACACTTTCTGAAACTACCTCTCGATACGCTCGCTTGATTCGGACATACGCTCTTACAAAACCCGGAGAAAGAAGGTCCTTTCTCTGCCCATTCAAAAAGTCACAACGCAAGCAAAGAAAAACAACTTTGTTTCATTATATACGAATTGCTTTTATATGTTTTCATATTCATTTCATGTGTATACAATGTTGCACCGGAGAATCGACGAGTTTCTTTTTATGTCCAAGGTAGAGTTTCGGCGGACTACAGCCAATTTTCAGTCCGAGCTCGTGGTGATAACTAGACCGCGGATTTTTAGGTTCTAAAAATTAAGTTTTAGGCGACTAAAATAGGCTCTTTAAGTACCTTAATTAGGCTTTATAAAACGTAAAATAGGCTCTAAAAATTAATTCCAAAAACTGTCCAGTAAAAAACAACATCATTTCTGTCAACTATCAACTTTAATTCACGAAAAAAAACTGAAACATGCACGCACGCAAAAATTGCCAGTCAATGAAACATTGATTTGTGTTTTCAAAGAACAAAAATGTTTTACTACTATGCATTGAAACTTATTCTTATGGTTAATATCCCATGCGTTACCGAGAAAATACTATCTAAATTACATATAGTAATACTGACTGAACACACTATTCAAGTATATACTTAAGTACTACGCAGAGTGTTTGACAAACTGTTTCATTCGAAATTCCCATAATGAATTTGTCACCTCTTTGTGTTTATTTCACAAATTTTTCGTAATTGGCCTCACAATAAATAACAAGCACCTTTTCTAAGTTTTCTACCACAAAACTATGGCGTTTGTCAGTTAATATCATTTTGTAAGCAGAAAAAGAACGTTCGACATCAACTGACGTGACGGGGGCAAACTTCAACTTGGGTACATGTTGAAATGGAATTTTGCACTCAACTTCACTGGATTTTCCTGCCAGTATATCTGCTGCTGTACATAGGCTCTGCAGTCCTGAGTTCTTTTGTAGCAACTTTTCTAGTTTTGCTTTTACTTTTTCCCCCACTTCACCTGGAGCTTCCTTTATTTTTTGTTTCACTTCATTCAGCATAGCAGTTTTTTCGTAGATGGGTTTTCCTGAGCCTTCTAATTCAATAATCTGCACAAGGGATGTATAGTGGGATCTAATATACGCCAAATCCTTGGGAATGGAGGGATCACCTAGCAACATTTTTGCCGAAGTGACGCAGGCAGCATCCTCGGCTAGATTTGTCACAACTTCCTTGACATGAAGGATATGCTCGCTGTAATATTCAGCTGCTTTCAGCCATGTGCCCCAGCGGGTGAGCACAGGCTCAGGTGGCAGAGGGACATCGGCCAGTTTTTCTCGAAAAGCCTGTATTCTTGTTGGTGCCTTGACGAAGACCTTCTTCACGGTGGAGATCAATTTGTTCACCTTGGGGAATCCCAGTCTTATTTGCTCTGCTACGCGGTTCAAACCATGGGCAAGGCATGTCACATGCACAAGGGAGGGATAGAACACCTTGAGCAACTGCATGTCAGCAACCATGTACGATGCAGCATCTGTGTATAGGAGCAGCACTTTCTCTTCGTCTAGATTTTTGGGATACAGCACTTTCAGTCCGTTGTTCACGAAGTGTGCTATTGTTTCCTGGTTTGTTTTGGCAAGTTGCTTCGTGCAGATGAGGTAGGCTCTGGATGGCGCATCTGGGTCCAATTTCCCAACAACCAAGTTGGCCATGTATCTGCCAAGAGCATCAGTGGTTTCATCGACCGATATCCAAATATGTGAATCTCCAATGTCCTCCCGTATCCTGCGCATTGCGTCATCGTACGTGGGTTGCATGTAATTCTTGCGTAGCGTTGACTCGGAAGGTACCGACTGATGGCAGTATCGTTCTAGGAACTCCTTGAATGTTGGATTTTCCAGTGTTCTGAATGGAATGTTGGCTGCCACAATTGCGTGACACAAATCTGCATAAAACTGATTCTTCTTGCTGGATCCCTCAGAAGTTTTTGTTAAATGCATTTGTTTCATCTTAGATTTGCGTTCAACATTTGCCTTATGTAGCACTCCTTGGATGTGCTGAGTTAGGTGGGATTTTTTATCACTTGAAACCTATAAAGAAAAATTATGAAGAAATAATTAACCTTAAAAATACGGAAATAATCTAATGAATATGGAAATCGGACAAAAATATAAAATTTACTTGACAGCTACGAAGATCCGCAGCTGGATTGCTGGACATTTTCAATAACCACTTCTATAGTTACCATAAAATGGCTCGTATAAACAAAAGATGTGGATGGTTTTTGCCTCAAAGATGACAAGCAATTCACGGCCAATAATTCGTTGCAAACCAGCATTATAATGTACTTACCTCCTTGTTGCATGCTTGACAGAAGATAATTTTTCCATCCGTTGTGAAGTACGGGAACTCTTGTAACCACTGACGTATTAAATAAGCTTTCGAACTTGATACTTTAGGCATTGCACTTTCACAATTTTCACGTTCACACTTCTCACCTTCACCCTCTGCAGTCTGGAGATGGACTGCGGGGTTATTCTCGTTTTCCCGTGTCGCACGATATGACAATGTAACAACGAGAAATAAACGCAACATCGGATTAAAGGCATTGTTACATTGTCGTATCACGTGACACTGGGAAACAGAATAACCCCGCCGAACGCGAGACAGGTCCGAGCTGCTGTTCGCCACTTGATCGTGACCGTGGTGTGAAGGACATTTCCAACCCATGACTGAACATTGTACAGTCAGTTTAAAAAATATGAATACTACCAAAATCTGCTTTTATAGTCGATTATTTTAGAAAATTAGCCCTTTTTAGGCTTTTTTTGCATGAAAAAGACAAAAATAAGCATTAACGTCGAAATAGGCATTTTAGGACATTAATGTCAAAATAGGCATTTTTAGGCACTATAAAATATACGTTTTCGGGGTTAATTATTCATGAAACGTATATATACAATTGTATATTGAGATATCTACCAGGAAAAAAATAGGTTTTTACCTAAGGATCCGCGGTCTAGTGATAACACATTGGATTTGTGCTCGAGTTTTTACCCTTATAAGTTTGAAATATCGCAAGCGAAAAAATTAAAGCGAAGTATTTCTCTTAATTAATTTAATTGTATATAATAAAATGTTTTGAAAGTGGACAAGGGCACGCTGCTTTAGGCCATGCTCTTTCTCTAGCTCTACTGTGAGAACTATTTGCAGAAGTGCTGGAAAAATTATTAAATGTGCTCAGGCGGCTTCTTCGTTAAGATCAACTGTGCTGGGGAAGCAATAACACTGATAGAAATGGAGCGTTGGCTCAACATATGGATCGAAAAACAAAATAGTACACCAGTTTCGTATGTTTGGCGGAATATGGCAGCACAGTGTAATTTGCGTTTTGTATTATAGTGACATTGCCTAAAAACTATGTAAGGCCCTTCCGTAGGGCAAATAGTATGTATGTAAAGATATTTTATGCCACCAATCTAATGGAATGAAAGTCTTCGTGTATGCATTGTATTTTATTTATACTTTGATGATAATTAGAGTATAGTATAAAATACGTACGTAATATATATCGCGCGCGCTCTTGATTTTCAATGGGATTTTTGTAGTTGTTGAGCATGATTTCGCGCAACAAGACCCTTTTAAAAAATATCTCTCTCGCGCTTACCCGTGATTTTTATCCATTTAGGAACGCATCTCTTTTTATAGCATTGCTCTTATGTAAAACTGTGTTTCGCAATACGCTGATTCGCATACGCTCTGGTTTTTTTTAACGCAACCCGATCGTATTGAAACCGCTCCTGACGGCGACCCTCTTTTGTGACACATCTTAACGATCGTTTTTCGATGGAATCATAGAGAGGTTCCACTGATTTTTAAATTGAGACATATAATATTTCTGAAATTATATTCACGGACATTTTTCGGGGGCTTTTACTCCAAGGGTCCCCTGTCGCGCCCCTTAAATCCGCCACCGTGTGTGAGGGAGAAATTCAAGATTTAGGTTAACTGAGCGGTGGAGAAATCTTGCCTTTTCCCCCATTTTCGCGGATCCACACGGAATCCCAGTCTTTCGCGGAATCCTAGGGTTCCGCGTAACCCAAGTTGAGAAGCACAGCCATACGGGACCCCATACTTCCCGGGATCGCTGGCGCGCGCTATGTGCGACCCCTCCTAAATCCGTCACTGGTCATCGGATGCTTTATAATTATTTTTGAGACTTACAGCTTGAGTGGCATTGTTTGGGACAATGAGTCCCATAACAGGAAAGATTATAATAAAAATTCTTTTTGCCATTTTTTAGTAAACTAAGAAAAAAACTCCCATGCATTGTTGCGCGATATGGTTCATCTCATCAAGGTTTCTGTCCCTGATGATACACTTAATAAATATCAGATTGGGGAATCGTCCTTTTACGTGTGTCAAATTCACCTGTTATATTTGTTTCTACTTTTTGACACAATATTAAAAATTTAAGTTCTTTTTATGTGTGGAAATGTTTCCAAAATGAACAATTTGCAGTCTAATATCAACTATACTTTGAGTTTATTACCTACGTCGGAGGTATCAGAATTGAAAGAATGTTTATTTTGCGTCAGTATTTCAAAACTTGTGTTTATTATGTGCATATTCAGTCGCGGTTGATGCTTTAAAACAGTGTTTCTCAACCTTTTTAGAATCATGGCATCCTCAAGTAACTTTTCAAAATTTGGCGGCACCCCTCTCCCGCCATCAGTAGTAATCGTGGGTTGGTTATTATAATATGTTAGGTAAGAAATCAGGTATTTATAATTACTTATTCCACTAGTAATTACGTATTATATACATACTAGCGTGATTGCCCGTCAAATGTGACGGGTATGCGTGATTAAGTATAAAATTTAAGGCACTTCCCACTCTTCCTCCTTGTCTCTCTTTCTTTCTCACATCCTCCTCCCTCCAATTCTCCATCTCTGCTAAATAGACTTCCTAGTCTCAATCTTGCCCTAATAAAGATCATTATCTATATATCTCTCCCTCTACCCCTCTCCTTCCTTCTCTGTCTCCCTCTCTCTATCTCCCTTTGTCTCTCTCTTCCTTACTATCTCTCCATCTCCCTCCCTCTCTCCTTCTCTGGAAAAATATACTTCCTAGTCTCGATCTCGCCATAATAAACAACATTATCTCACTCTCCCTTTTTCTCTGTCTCTTTCCATCTCCCTTTTTCTCTGTCTCCCTCCCTCTTCCTCCTCTGTCTGTTTCGTAAATGGCTTTTACTATAAGAAGCAATCATTCCTACTAAATTTCAATCTTCTACCTAAATAGTATTACAGTCAGTCATAAATAATTCTCGACTATCCCGTTCTTTTATAATGGCTTTTTAAAGATGGTGCCTCAGTCGCGCTTAAGGGACAAACGTGGCTTATTATTAAAAGAGAAACTAGTTCTAACAGTTAATGAAACGTATTTACACGTATTTAATTAAATGGATAGTTAAATTTTGGCCAACAGAAGAATTTTCGTGGCACCCCTCAGAAAACCTCGCGGTATCCCGGATGGGAAACACTGTTCCAAAACAAGTGTCAAAATTTGAAAAATAAGTATTTATCGTTGGAATTCCCAACAGCCCTAACAAGGTTACGAAAAACCAGATGCAGATATAGAAGGCTTAAGTTGTGATTCACTGAAATAAGATTCTAAAAAAGAACGCGTGTATTTTTGTTGTTTTTATTCGTTTGCAGTAGAGGAGGGTTGTGGGTGGGTGTCCGTTAAGGGTGCGCGTGGGAGGAGGGATCTGATGTATGTGTAGCGGGAGGCTCAATGCAAGGGGTGTGTGACTTGGACCTTTCCCTGGGATTTTTCTAGGAAATCGGAACAATGTGTTCTGGAGGGAAATATAGTGGAGAGCGTGGAAATGGACCGAGATCGTTGTTCATGGACTTTGGCTATTTAAAAAATCAAAGACGAACTTCACAATTCTCTAGGGCAGGGCTCAGCAACCTACGGTCCGCGGGCCACATGTGGCCCCAGAGAGCGCTTTTGCGGCCCGCGAAGCTGTAATGAAAAGTGATAGGGAAATTTTTACATGGACAATTTCATATTTTTCAGCAAAATGATGGCCTTGAAAATCTTTTCTGATGAAGTTTCAATGCAATTAAATTAGGTATACTTGATTTTCACTTATATGAGACAACAGAAATTCTAGATTACTTTTGATTTATTCACTCATCCGGCCCGTCGAGGCTTTATTGACTTCCAATGCGGCCCTCCGAAGTATTCACAATTGTGAATGTGGCCCGTCCTGCTGAAACGTTTGCCGAACCCTGCTCTAGTGAATCGGTTGATGTTGGTTTACAACCTCAAACATACTCTCAAGAGATTATATATCCTGTTTATTAGTATTGAATAACTTTTAAATAGTATGGCGAATTTGATGATGTGATCGCCGCAAGTTCGGCATGCATCGAAATCCTGTTGAACGTCGCTGTCTTGAAGCCTCGCACATACGACAGACAAGCCGCAAACAGACATAATTGTAACAATCACGTTTTTCTAACTCAGGGGCAACTTAAACGTGCATGATCATCGAAATATCGAAGAAGAATATTTTCACGATCGCAATACTTTCGCGATATACTTGAATAAGTGTTTGGGCAAACACGCTGCGTAAAATTTTATCCGGTTGTGTGTATCCTATCACTCTTCGCGATAAAGTAATGTGACAGCGATCACAGAAGGAACTAATCGCAAAAAGATAAACGGACTCACAACAGGAGAACGAAATTGAAGTCGGATGAAAGGGGAATGTGAAAGGGCAAGTGGAATCGGGATGGGAGGGGGAGGAAAGAGGAGCAGGAAGGATAAGAAAAATGGAAAAGGGGAGAGAGAGGATGGGGAGGGGAATGCGGGGTGGACGGATATAGTGTGACGGAAATGGGGGGTCTACCCTTCTCGACTTTGTTATAACCTGAGGCGACGTGGGGGAATTGTCACGCCTATCGCGCGGCAATTGTTGGCAGAGGAAGTGACGTCACGCGGATACTGTCGAGGGGATTGGATGTGAAGGGCGGGGGTATGAGCGAAGGCAGGCTGAATTGGCGAAAGAGAATGAGAGAGAGAGAGAGGGAGAGAATGAGGGAGGTAGGGATAGAAAGGGGGAAGTCTAGGGGAGGGTATGATAAAGGAGTATACGGGAGAGAGACAAGAAAAAGGGATGAAATCTGGAGAATGAGAGGTAGAGCAAGACTGTAAGGTGGAGAGGTAGAGGTAGAGAGTGCGGCAAATTGTAGAAGTTCGTTTCGGGGAACGGGAATAAGAGCCGAATATGCTCCGGAATACAGCTCAATTAAAAAGTGTGCGGAATACGCAATTGCAAATAAAATATAAAATTTCATAACCATACCTTTTAGGTAACACGATATTTTCTCGCCCATATGTTTAGTTTCCTTAGCTTTCCCGTGAAAGTGCAGTAAAATGAAAAAATGTGAAAAGGCCCCTTTTTTCGGGAGAAATGATATGAACCGCCTTACATCATAATCATCCTTGTAGTTGTAACGGGTCGCCTTATACTAATCCGCGTAATATAGAGTTGATCTATAACGAGGATTTACCACACAGCAAAATACTGGGGAAATGGGAGACCGGAAGATGCAGCAGGAAAAAGGGAAAGCAGTTGAAAGAGAGGATGGCAAAGGGAGGAGGAATAAGGAAAGAGAAACAAACGGAAAGAGAGCAAAAGAAAACGCGAGGTAAAAAAGATAGGAGCGAAAAGAAGGAGACTTGAGAGGCAGAAATTTGTGGCGGGGCAGTTATAAGGGAATAAGGAGAGAAGGGAGGGTTGTAGAATCTTTTTTTACCTTTTCCTCTCTTTCATCTCCTCCTCTCCCACTCTCTTTCTCCTCTCTCTCTCTTCCTCTCTTAATCTCTTTTCCTTACTCTTCCTCTCTCCCTCTCTATCTCACTTTCTCTTACTCTTTCTCTCTCTCTCACTCCCTCTCTTCTTCTCTCTTACTCTCTCCCTCTCTACCCTTTCCTTTCTTACTTACTCTTCCCCTCTCTCTTCCTCTCGCTCTCCCTATATTTTACACTCTCAGTGGTAGATCGCCACTTCCTCGAGTAGATGGCACCACGTAACGCCGTGGAAAGGAGTCTCCGGCATCGATTTCTCCGCATGGCTTTTGATTCCTCAACACGGACTCTCTTCTCCTCCGCCGTCCAATGAAATGCATTTCTAAAGAAACCCTTTTTAGTTCTCCTCGGGGATTCGGCAAGTACAGAGAGAGAGAGAGAGAGAGGGGGAACGAAGCCGCAAAAACCGCGGAGGAAAATCTCTCCGCGTCTTTTATTTTCCTGAGCCGATGCGGTATTGGAAAAGCGCATCGTTTTTTCAAACAGAGGATGAAAAAAAGGAGGAAGCATTAATAACACTTCGCGACTTTAAATCTTCTTGTCGTCCATTTGTCATTCGAATTTTTCGTGGTGGAGGAACGTTAAAAAAAATTTATTTCGCCTTTTTTCGGCCAATACGCGTAGGCATCTGGGATTTTTTTTTAAATCTACTATCCGCTTAGAAAATACTCAAATATAAGCTCCATTTAAAAAATTAAATTTGATGTGACGATATTTGAGCGTGAGTGACCCCGAACGAATCTTCGTCATCTATGATGCTAAATGAATTGAATTGAAGTAACTTGTACGCGATTTGTAATTTCTATGTGGACATTATATTCTCGTCTTAAGACAATTTTCGATCGAAAAAATAAATAAATTTTGCTGTTAAAAAATGAATTGGGTCCACAATTATTATTTTTTGACTGCATAGACGTAAATATTACAATGTGAATCGGAGAGTTTTTAAAATACGGAAGAGTACGCTTCTCGTTTTTTCGGCGCTGGCAATATGCACTCATCCCTCGAATTGCACAGTTTCGCTTTACACGTTCTCGGTTTAGAATTGTTTTCTTTTTAAAGAACTACCTCGAGTTGCACGGACATCAATTTCGTTTTAGGACGCTTTTGAAACAGTCTATGAGCATTGAAATCATAAAATGTTTTTCACAAATTATGAGAAAGAATAAATGAAGAAATTCTGAACTCTAACTAAATTGTTGCATAATGAACTCAACACGGTGCTCAAATGTAACCTCATGTATTCCTATTTAGAAACCTGTTCACGGTTTCGCTTCACACGGCTCAAAGCGTGGGATGGGTGAATCTATAAAAAAAATTCAATGTTTTCATAAAGGAAGTTAAAACATTGTGTTTGTAAATCTGGGCATTCATGAGAAGGGGATTAGATAAGGAAGAGAATTTGAATGGGAGAATCGTTTTGTAATGGTTCATGCAGTGCCTGGCACGTTAATGCGCCGGGTGAAAATAGGGAAAGGATAAGAAGGGTCCTTGGAATGGTGTGGATTAGGTCGTAGATGTCGACTTCCTGAGACACATAGAGGCAATAGCGATCGTACGAACTATTATAATGGAAACGGGAAGAGTAAGATACTCGAATATTTCGCGCGCCGAACTGTACGAAAAAGAGAATTAGATTGATTTTAAACAAAATTTAACTTTAAGGATATCAAAAACTGAGTGCTGCGAATATTTATTTTTTGAGTGATCTATTCGCAGCGAGATCCATGACTAACAGACCTAACAGATTTCGCTAAGTTGTGTCTCCACAAAGCTCAGCATTTCTTCTTGGCATTCTTTTCTCATCAATTCTTACTATAACAAGCAATTTAAGATTGTATTACTTAATCCTATAATAGTAAACATAAATAATGGCTCACTTTTTGTGATTATGCCTGGGGAATGTGTTCTCGTGTATGTTTGAAGCGTTTTGAAGCTTCTCTTTGAAAAAGCAAACAACCTACATTCTGCTTCAAATTGTCAGCAATTATGGAGGAGTTTCCTAAAAAACATCGGTACAATATATATTGCACAAACTTTCTCATATATATATATATATATATATATATATATATATATATATATATATATATATATATATATATATATATATATATATATATGAGATTGGAAAACAAGAGAAGAAAATCAGAAAACCATGGATCACGAAGGAAATGCTGGAGAAAATGGATGAGAGACGAAAATGGAAAAACGTTAACAGTGAAGAAGGTAGAGCCAACTATAGGCGTATAAACAATGAGTTGAGAAGGGTAACAGATAAAGCTAGAGAAAATTGGATAAAAGGAAAATGTGATGAAATAGAACAAATGGAGAAGTTAGGACGATACGATATGATGTACGCTAAGGCACTGGAATTAGAAGATAAGAAGTCTAATGGAATTTGTGGTAAAGGAATTATGAATACGGATGGGAAGATAGTCTCAGAAACAAAGGATGTAGCACAGGTATGGGAAGAATACATTAAGGAATTATACAGCAAACAGACAGGAGCGGCAAAAATAGAACTGGAAAATGAGGAAAACATTGAAGAAGACAACTTAGGACCAAGTATTATGGAGAGCGAAGTAGAAAAAGCGATAGTGGAACTTAAGAAGGGGAAAGCCACGGGCAGCGATGGAATACCGGCTGAGATACTTAAAGTCATAGGATCAGAAGGACTAAAAGCGATCACGAAATTAATTAATAATATTTACGACACGGGAGAGTGGCCTCAGGATTTCCTAGAAGTAACAATGATCCCTCTAAAGAAGAAGCCAAAGGCAATGCAGTGTAAAGATTACAGAACTATAAGCCTTCTGTCACACACATCGAAGATCATCACGAGGATTCTTAATAAAAGGCTGGAGAAAAAGGCAGAAGAAATAATAGGGGAAGATCAATTCGGTTTCAGAAAAGGACGAGGAACTAGAGATGCTATAGGAGTAGTTAGAATCATATCAGAAAGGGCAATAGAATACAGTCAAGATATCTGCGCATGTTTCGTAGACTGGCAGAAGGCCTTTGATAGAGTAAATTGGGTAAAGTTGATGAAGATATTAAAGGATATAGGTGTAGACTGGAAAGACAGGAGACTGATTAGGAATCTATATGAGAATCAAGTTGTAAAGGTCAGGTTTGAGAATGTGGACACCTGCGGAATAAATATCGGTAGAGGAGTAAGACAAGGCTGCTGCCTATCGCCAACCCTATTCAATATATATGGAGAAAGTCTAATGCAAGAAGCTTTAGAAGGCACAGGGGATTTCAAAATTGGAGGAAGGATTATAAGAACAGTAAAATACGCAGATGATCAAGTACTTCTAGCAAGAAAGGAAGAGGAGCTACAAAAAATGATAAATAGACTAGTGATAACAGGTAGAAAATACGGTATGGAAATAAATACAGAAAAATCCAAGGTCATTCGAATATCGGGTAAAGAAGAAAATCTGAACATAACTATTGGGGGAAAGCCATTAGAACAAGTTTCAGAATATAAATACCTTGGAAGTATCATAACACGAGAGGCAAAATGTACGGATGAGATCAAAACTAGAATAGGAAAAGCAAAAGCGGCTTTCAGGAGAAAGAAACAACTACTTACAGGGAATATAAGGGAAGATATCCGCAAGAAGTTGATAAAATGCTACGTATGGAGTATAGCATTGTATGGGGCAGAAACATGGACGCTAAGGAAAAATGACATAAAATACTTGGAAAGCTTTGAAATGTGGACTTGGAGGAGAATGCTGAAGATAAAATGGACAGATAGGATGAAAAACGATGAAGTGCTACGAAGAATAGGAGAGAAGCGAATGATTATACAGACTATCAGAAAGAGGAAGGCTAACTGGGTTGGACATTACCTGAGGAGAGAGAGTATGATTAAAGACGTGTTAGAAGGAAAACTAGATGGGAAAAGGGAAAGAGGTAGGAAAAGGTATCAGCTGATAGACGATTTGAAAGGGAAAGAGAGTTATCAAGATATAAAGAGGACAGCGGAAAATAGGAGTATATGGAGAACCAGGTTTAACCATGAATAATCACGGACCTGTCTACGGACAGACTACCTATGATGATGATATATATATATATATATATATATATATATATATATATATATATATATATATATATATATATATATATATTGTCTTCTGCGCGTAAATTGCATTAATATATTGATTATGTGAATTGTGTGAAAATAAAACTTGATAAATAGGTAGTTATTCCGCACACAAATATCACGTATTATGTGAATTGGCGAAGCTACACAGGTACTGAAGCATTATTCCTGGACGAAGATTGTTGAGACAGTTGGGAGTGTAAAAATAGATACTTATATTTTAAGGCAGCTGGACACTATATATAGTTATATTCTGAGAAATATGGATTACTCAGTATTGTTTATGACTTCAAGTTCCATAACTGGGTGAATTTTAATCAAAATTGTTAGAGTAATTTTTGAATAAATCGACATTTTGTGGAAATCCACAAGAATGAACTACCCTTCATTGTTGAATTGTTCATCTCTGCATAGTTTCTATTCTGGGTAATTTTATATCTAAATACGAAATACCATTTGATTTGATTGAACCGTTTAGGACCTAGAGCTTCGCACAGACAGACAGACGGTATGACCTAAATCTCGGTCGATTTTTTTTCGCGATTACAATAATTTTCACAGACGAGGCTCTGGCGTCCGAGTGACTCCCGGGATAAGGAGTCCCCCCTCTACCAAATGCCAACGGCCTATTTAGGGGCGGATGAGAAGGTGGAGGGGTAGGGCACCCTCTTGCCCTTGGGGTGGGAAACTGCCCCTAAAGGCGGAGGAACTATTTTGATAGTCAACGGCATAGGATGGAGAAGGCAACAGGAAACCACTCCATTAAAGATCCTATTGGATATCCCGAGGGTAGCAACCATGGAAGGTTTTAGAAAGGAATTTGTTACTGATCATGGTATTCGGAACCCAAGATCCGGCAGGGGATGTAGCAGGGCTTCTCAGGTCGTTATCCAACGAAATCCCTGTCAAAACGTCAAAATAGGTACTTGGAACGTCAGAACATTACTAAAAATAGGTAAATTAGAAGAAATAAAGAAAGAAATGGAGAAAAATGAGATTGATATTTTAGGTTTATGTGAAACAAGGTGGCAAGAGAAAGGAGATTTTTACAGTGATAAATTTAGAATAATTCATAGTGGAGGTGAAAAGAGAGGAAGGAATGGAATAGCAGTCATTATTAGTAAGAAATGGGCAAACAGTGTTTGCAATACATATCACATAAATGATAGGTTGTTGATGGTAAGAATGAGCACCGTGCCAACGGATACAGTGATAATACAAGCGTATTTCCCAACAAGTAGTGCAGAAGAAGGAGAAGTAGAAAAGGTGTATGAAGAAATAGAAGAACTTATAAAGATGACAAAAGATAAAGATAATGTAATAATAATGGGAGACTTTAATGCTGTGATTGGATCTAGTCGAAATAGTAGAATGGTAGGAAAATTTGGTTTAGGTGAAACAAATGAAAGGGGAGAAAGATTAATTGAGTTTTGTGAACAGAATGAGATGATGGTATCAAACACTTTCTTTGAAGTTCCCAAAAGAAGAAGATACACATGGGAGGCGCCAGACAGAAGAAGGTTTCAAATAGATTATATTTTAGTAAAAAGAAGATATAAGAACCAGGTAAAATCGTGTTATAGTTTCCCAGGTCCAGATGTAGACAGTGACCACAAGCTAGTCATGGCAAAATGCAATATTAGGTTTAAGAAAATAAAGAGAACAGTTAAAAAGAACTGGCATCTACAGGGACTGAAAGAGTTACCAACGGCTAAGAATTACCAAGAAAAAACAAATGAGTTGATGAGAAATTATGAAGGACAACTTAGTTGGGAGGAATTTAAAAAAGGGGTTATTAAAGCTACAGAGGAAGTTATTGGAAAGAGAAAATTGGAGCCTAGAAAACCTTGGATGACTGAGGAGATACTGATTTTAATTGAAGAAAGGAACAAGTTGAGGAAGAATGGAAATGATGAAACTTATAAAAAAGTTAAGAATGAGATTATTAACAAATGCAGAGAAGAAAAAGAGAGATGGACCAAAGAGATAGTGAAGGAAATTGAGGAAGATACAAAGGGAGGAAGGCAAGACAAAGCATACTTCAAAATTAAAACTCTCCAGTACAAACCAAGAACTAAATCGGCAATAGTTAAGGATAAGGAAGGAAATATGTTATGGGAAAATGAAAAAGTATGTGCTCGGTGGAAAGAATACATAGAAGAATTATATAGTGGAAGAGATGTTGGAGATGGATGTAGATTTATTGAAAATGAAGAGGAAATAAGAAATGACGAGCTAGGCCCAACAATAACCAAAGAAGAGTTTTATAAAGCTATTAATAATCTTAATTCAGGCAAGGCAACAGGTGTTGATGGTATACCTGCAGAACTTTTGAAGAACTTAGGGGAGGAAGCAAAAGAACATTTCTTTAAAATTATAAAAGATTGTTACGAAAAAGGAAAATTACCTGATGACTTTATAAAAAGTAAAACTATAAGTTTACCAAAGAAGGGGAATGCAGTGGAGTGCAGTAACTACAGAACAATTTCACTACTTTCACACGCCTCAAAAGTTTTAATTTATATCGTGAAAAACAGAATAAAAAGGAAAATAGAACATTATATTAGTGAAGATCAATTTGGATTTAGAAGTGGGAGAGGAACGAGAGAAGCTATATTAGCCCTCAGGGTGATAATGGAAAGATGTTTAGAAATGAACAGGACATTATATTTAACGTTTATTGATTTGGAGAAGGCCTTTGATACAGTTAATTGGGAACTGTTGTTTAAGACTATGAAAAAAATAGGTATTGATTGGAGGGACAGAAGATTAATTTTTAAGCTTTATCAAAATCAAACTACAAGAATAAATATAAATGGATTAGAGAGTGAAGCAAAGATAAGGAAAGGAGTAAGACAAGGATGTCCGCTATCTCCATATTTGTTTAATATGTTCATTGAAGAAAGTATAGAAGTTATGAAGGAAAAGACAAAAGGCATAAAAATAAATGGAGTTAGAATACACTGCATTAGATTTGCAGATGACATTGTAATATTCAGCGATTCAAAAAGAGAAATGAATAAAATGCTGAAAGTATTATCGGACACGTTAAAACAGTGGGAATTAAAGATAAATATCAAGAAAACCAAATTGATGGTTATAGGCAAAAGTAATGCAGGGACAATATCAAAGATCAAAATAGACAATCAGGAAATTGAGCAGGTGAAGCAGTTTTGCTACCTAGGTAGTACAATTACTGAAGATAATAGATGTGTACAGGAAGTGAAAAGAAGAATAGCACTTGCAAAGCAAGCTTTTCAATGCAAAAGGAGCCTACTGACAAGCAGTCACATGAATTTGGAAGTAAGGAAATCCTTTGCAAAAGCTTTTGTCTGGAGTACCATACTTTATGGTAGTGAAAGTTGGACGTTAGGAAAGAGGGAGAGGTCCCGTCTGGAAGCGACAGAAATGTGGATATGGAGAAGATTGATAAAGACAAGTTGGACAGAGAGAAAGACAAACCTTGAAGTTTTGGAAGAAGTAAAAGAAGAAAGGAAACTGATCAGAGGAATGGAAGAAAGGAAGGCAAAATTTTTAGGCCATGTGATTAGACATAATGGATTAATTGTGAACATCTTGGAGGGGAAACTTTTAGGGAAGAAAGGAAGAGGCAGACCAAGAAAGAAATACCTAGATGACGTGGAGTCAGTGATGGGAGTTGAGAAGTACGAGATGTTGAAGAGAATGGCAGAGGACAGGAGTTCATGGTTGCAGAGACAAGGCTTAGCCTTTAGATGAAGAAGACAATAATTTCTCTAAATATATGAGAAAGTAATAATACAGCTGCAGTATACAAATAGGCTTTGAAAGATAACTTTGATATTGCATGAAGGTGTCTATGTGGAGTCTATAAATTATGTAGTATTGTTTTGATAAAGATACGAACCAACATTAAAATTGAACTCATAAGGGCAATTTCTTTTTCGTCTGCAAGGAGGCTAAAAACTTGGAGAATCTATTCTTGGCGCGTACGTTCAGCTTTTAATTTCTCTTGCGAGTGAATCAAGAGATGGTTTGTTAAGAGTAACACATTCAGACCGATCATCTGGACTCCACATATCTCTGTTCTTATTGTCCAAAACAATAGTCAAGCTAATGTTTATAACAGAATGGTAATGTTATATTAAGTTATGCTGTATGTAGCCCAAAAAAGAAATATTCAATCTAAGCTTATATTTTTGATTGTACTTAAGGATTGCATTATATTAGTATATGATGTTCCATATTGTGCCGAAAATAGATGCATGTATTCGAACATACGCGCGTGCCAATTCATCATTGACCCGACCACATTCTCATTCACGAGGCTCTCTCTAACAAACCCAAAACAATTCATCTGCGATCGCAAAAGAAACAAAAAAAATCCACCCTAACGATTGCTTATTTTTCGGGCGCCATAACAGCAGATCCTCTAACGAAGCAAAACTAGCATTTTGGAAGATATATCTTCTTCATTAGTAAAGCGACGGCCAGGGAGGGGAAGAAAAAAACAAGAGCCGGCCCCTGCGCAATCCCTCTCCAAGTCCTTTTGCTCTGAAGGCTCTCCATGCCGCCGCTAACCGGCAATCCCGCTCTTAAATCCTTCCCTTGTCTCTTCCCATTACCTGACGCGACATCCTCGCGTCTCACTTGGTCCCGTCATTTCCTCGTCGAAAATCCCTCCTACACGCCCGTCTCGCCCTCTCTCCCTCCTCGCCACCCTTCTCCTTTCCACCCACGCCACTCTCTCCCCGAGCGCCTTCTCTTCCTCCTCCACGTCCTTCAAATCTCCTCCACGCAGACTTCATTCACACCTACCCACGCTCCCCTCCGCAATCACTTTATATCCTTCACATCGCCTCCCACTCCTCCTTAATTCCCCTCTCGCACCCCTTATCGTCTCACTCGGTAGAAACCCCTCATTTCCCTCCACATCTTCTGAACTCTTCTCTCCCGACCGTAAACTTCCCAGCGTGCACTCTGCACTTCTCTCACAACGCCTCCTCTCTTCCTCATCAAGTCTCATTCCCCTCCACATTTCCTCCACGCCTAAACACATTCACTCTGCTACCTCATCCCCCTCTTGCCTCCAACACCCATCGCGCGCGCACACACGCACAACATCCAAACGTATTTTTACATGCTTTCTACTTTGGATTGATCACGTGTCACTTTCGCCTATTTAGTCATTCCTCCCGTCCTCCCATTCTCCTTCGCCTGCGATTCATTCTTTCTCATTTCCTCTCTCTTGATCCCTCCATCTCAAACCTTCTCTTTCTCCCCATCACTTTCTCCCTTTCCCCTCTCTCTTTCTCTCTCTCCCTCACTCACTACCTCTCTCTCTCACTTTCTCTCTATCTCACTCCCTCTCATTCCTTGCTCTCTCACTCCCTCTCCCTCCCTCTTCATCTCTCTCTTTGTATCTCACTTCCTCTCCCTCTCTTTCTCACTTCCTCTCCTTTACTTCTCTCTTCTCTCTCCCTCCCTCTCACTTCCTCTCTTCCACTCTCTCTCACTCCATCTCTTTCACTCTCTTTTCACTCCCTCTCTCTCTCACTCCCACCGTCCTCTCACTATGTCTCTCTTTTCCCTCCCTCTCTTTCTCTCTCACTTCTCTCTCTCGATCTATCACTCTCACTCCCTCTCTCATTCCTTCTCTTGCTCTCTCTAATTCCCTCTCTCTCTCTAATTCCCTCTCTTGCTCTCTCTAATTCCCTCCCTTTCTCTCTCTCATTCCCGCCCTCCTTCTCTCTCTCTTACTGCCCCGCTCTACCGCGCTCTCCAGAGTCATATGCTCTTGTTCGCTCCTCATTCATCCCTTGTACGTACGGCAATCTCTCCTCCCATGCACAACCAGGCACGCACTCCATTATTGCGTCCCAGCAGACCCAATCAGAGAAACAGGAACAAGCTACTGCATTTTTTGCATACCACTACAGCAAGGGTTTCCAACTTTTTCAGCGCGTTGAGTACCGAATTATATTCCATATTATCAAAAGAGCATCCCAGATTTTTTCGGAATAACGAATAATAATAAATAAAAACAAATCAACTGCTAAGTTATTACTAGGGTGTTTTAATATACAATATATTAATAAAATAAATTTATTTAAAACGATAAGTAATTGCTGCCTTAGAACGTAACTTGTTGACTGGCACTCTTAGAATGCTCTGGAGCACCAGATTATGAATCCCTGGTCTACATAATCCTGTTTTACATTATTTTTCGCAGTGAGGGATTGAAACATAGCAGTTGTCATCGGGATGATTATGACAATAGAGTAACGCCATACAAATGTTGGACGAAATGGTAATAAAATTGTAGGAGGAAAATTACAGAAATTTCCCGGATCTCGTGGCTATTCAAATCCGCATAATTTTTCAGTATACTTCATATAGGTTAGATTTACAACTATAATTATCATGCGATTTATAATTATCAATAATTTAAAAGTTATGGCCCTGAGTGAATTTGTCTTTAATATAATCCAATCTCCTTATAACCATAAATAAAATCTGATGTAGCCACCACATGACTTTCTCCATTTCTGTAATATTTCTAAAAATTCCAAATAGATTACATAATAATAAATATTTTAAGAAACTGCGAGAAAATTTTAGACTTTACAAAGAACAGAAATAAACTCAAACCATAGCCATCCAAAATTGGATATAGCCACAAAGCTCCACCAATTAAGAAAAGAAAAAGGAGCGTTACTAAGAGGTAACTAAGGGTCAATTGTTAACAATAGTCGTCGGTGGCACCTAAAATATAAGATATCTCTTAGACAATGCATTATATGGGAAAATGTATCAAACAAACGTAGAAAATAAAATTTCCTACAACTTTTATTCTGAAACATTTTTACATTTATCAAATATTAAAGCAAATATCTAAAAATAACGGATAAGTGATAAGAGTCAACACCACTTCCGTTTGACTGTTGTTTACCAAAAACTAATCAGTTCTTGTGACTTTCATAGAAATGATGAATATAAAATTTCACATTGATCTGATTAATATTTTTTGAGTTAGAGCACCACAAAAAAGCTATCACATACACACACAGACATCATCGAGAAAATAGACAAAAGGTGTATTTCCGTTGAAATTTTGTAGTCAATTTTTTCCATGAAAACAATACCCTAAACTACGTATGGAGAAAGTAAATATTAAAAAAGAAATACACAAATACACTGCGATTTAGGGGAAATTACTCCACGCCAGGGACCTAACACACACAATCTCAAACAATCCGCGTTTAGGGGAACTACTCCACGCCAGGGAGACTTGTTTATATAGGCACGAATCACGCAAGCAAACAAACCAAAAGTGTACTTCTTTTTTAAAAGAATGCCTAAATACGTATTTCGGAATTAAAGATTCCATCCTTAGTAGGCCGATCGTAAAGGTGACGAAATGCGGGAAATGTGTATTTGTGTACTTCTTTTTTAATTTTTACTTTCTCCATATAAGTAGTATAGGGGAAAGTATTGTATTCATGAAAAAAATCGACTTCGAGATTTCAACGGAAATACATGTTTTGAGGTCCCCTGAACACGTTTTGACCATTTTCTCGATGATGTCTGTGTATGATAGGTTTTTGTGGGTGCTCTAACTCAAAAACTATTAATCAGGTCAACGCGAAATTTTATATTCAACATTTTTATAAATGTCAGAAGAATTGATTAGTTTTGGTAAAAATCGGTCAACCGAAAGTGGGTGTTTACTCTTGTCACATCCGTTATTTTGAAATATTTGCTTTAATATTAGATAAATGCAAAAATGAACTGGATTAAAGGTAGTAGGAAATTTAATTTTCTACAACCTTTGTTTGAAACATTTTACCATATAATGCATTGTTTGAGAGATATCTTATATTTTTAGCTGCCACCACCACGCCACCTACCGACGACTATTGTTAACAATTGACGCTTAGTTACCTCTTAGTAACGCTCCTTTTTCTTTTCTTAATTGTTGGAGTTTTGTGGATATATCCAATATCAGAAGGCTATGGTTTGAGTTTATTTCTGTTCTTTGTAATGTCTAAAATTTTCTCGGTTTCATAAAATATTTGTTATTATGTAACCTATTTGGAATTTTTTGAAATATTACAGGTATGGAGAAAGTCATGTGGTGGCCACATCAGATTTTTATTGTAATTAACCATAGGGCTCCAAAATTTATTTTTTAAGCCAACCTTTTCAACACTGAAACAGTTCTTGAAAACCGTTACAGAAATTAAAAAATTTAAATTATGTTCAAAGAACATTCCTACAGTGTTGAAACGTCTTTAAGGCCGGAGTATTCAAAATAACCGGCGCCTATCAGTCAATGATTATTTAGCAGCTACCGAAGAAGAGGAATTACAGATGACACGATATCAGATAATTTAAATATGTTATATTTATCTATTGCTTGTAATTATTTGATGATAGCATCATCAGAATAACTTCATATTTTCTCCTTAGGCACAATATATTAAAATAAGAATGAAAATTTACTTCTACAAAGCAACTTAGTAATTGGAATCCAACATCAGAGAAATACAAACATTGGCACACAAACATATCGCATAACCTTTCTTAACCCTGCTCTAAAACATAATCATTATTTTTTAAAACAACTATTTCAGTTTTTCAATACAGTGGAAAGTTTATCTTAAATTCTATGCAAGTAAGCATATGCTGAAATATAATTATTTCTGGAAAGCAGGAGAAATCGAACCCGGGTCGTGCACTTACCAGATGGTTATTCTATCACTGAACTATAGAGGCAGACTAATCCTAGTGCGTTTAACTTGCCATCCCAACGTTGAGATGAAATTGGGTTTTATTTGAGCGTTCCTCGTGGAATTGATATTTGCATGTTCTTTTAAGTACCCCTTCCCTTGAAGACGCTTTAAGCTTGATAAGAAAGAATGTTCGAACATAATTTGCTTTCTTAATTTTAGAATTGATTTTCAAGAACTCTTTCAAAGTGTAGAAAAGATTGTATCATATTATAGACATTCTATCTCACACTTTATCTTTAAATTTTCAATAATAATAAAGACAGAATTTTACTAGTTTTCCAAATATTCTTATTCTTCAACATCATAAAAATTGAGTTCAACCCATAACTTATAACTTGAAATAACCTTCTTGCGCTAAATTAAGTCGCAAAACTAAATTTTGAAAAATCAGTCAAATCAATGCTAAACGAAAACACTTATGCCAGAGGAATACATTCGTAAAATCGTACTGTTCATTAAATGTGCATAATATTAATTCAGAAAAATTACATTACAAAAAACGTTAATTTATACCTAATTAAATATTAATCAGTACTGTGCGAATCTTAATATGATGACTATATTTCAAATTTCTCAATCAGTACTGTGCGAATCTTAATATGATAACTATAATTCAATTTCCTCCTGAGAAATTTGAAATAATAAGTTTTATCTTTTATCTTTTACAGATGCTGAACAACACCTACAACGCGAAATTATACCTAGTAGCATTTATCTATTAATTTGACAGGGAAACTAACAAGCGTATTACTGGTTAAGTAACAAATTTACAGACCCTTTTGAAGCTATTTGCCACTGTAAAAAGTAGATTTAAATTCTAAATAGCCAAATAAATTTAAATACAGGAAAGAATGTGTAATTAAAAAGTGGAAAATTGACAGTTGATCGAAAAAACTGTCCTCGAGCAATTGCTCCTTGAGGAGCTGTAACCTCGCGCTTCATATCCACCGAACTACACCTCCGTCCCTTTATTTATTTTTTCGAATCCCCGAACGAGTTTAAACCTTATTTTTTCCGTCTCGAGATCCTTAGAATAAGCTTCTCTTTTTCATTTCGGACGACTTACTTGCTGAATGCAAACTAAAACACCTTTTGTCGCCTCTGTTAAAACCCTCCAACACGCCTCACTCAGTGCCAATGGTCCACGGAACACTCAACTAAAAATTCTTCATGGAGTGGGCTTTGTTCCTCAAAGTGTGCGACTAATCCCTTCACTTTCTTCCGATGCTGCGGTCAAACGCACTCCGTTTCCTCCCTCCCTTTCCTACGTCCCTTTCCTCCCTCCCTTCCCTCTCTCCCTTTCCTCCCCCCTTTCCATCCTCCCTTTCCTCCCCCCTTTCCTCTCCACTTTTCCCTCCCTTTCCTCCCCCTTTCCCCCCTGCCTCCATCCCTTTCCTCCCTCCCTTTCCCACTCTCTCTCCCCGTATATATTTTTTGCTTTTCCCTCTCTCCTCCTTTCCTCCTCATAACCTCTCCCTTTCTATCTCCCACTCTCTTCTAACCTTTCTATCCTATCTTAGTCTGTTTTCCCCAATTCCCTCGATCTCCTTTTTCACGTCTCTCTTAGCCTCCTCTCCCCTCCCTCCCTTCCATCGCCCATCCCCGCTCCAAATACTTTTCAATTTCCTTAACAACCCCTTCAGACTCCTCCCCCCCTACACCCACCCGTCTATATACAACGCTCCCTCTGTCCCCCTCTCTCCTATACTCCTCTACATCTCTCCCTCTCCCAACCCGTCCACCTCACCCACCGTCTTCTTTCTCCCTCCCTCACCACGCCGTCTGTCTCCCCACCTTCTCTCTCTCTCTCTCTCTCTCTCCATCGTATTCATTGCCATGGAAACAAGGGCCCCCATGTCGATCTGTAAATCCCCCCTTCCATCCTTCCCCCTACCCTATACGCCTTTCTCTTCCCAGAAACTCTAATGAGCCCCATTCCAGCCAAATCTTCTCCGTCGCTCTTTCAGTTTCTCTCTATCTCTCTTCTTTTCCATCCGCTTTGCTCCAAGTTTCTCTTCCTCCTCCATGCACTACCTGTCCCTTCCCCCCTTCGTCTCTTTCGTTTTCGTTTCCCCCTTTGACGTCTCTGGAGATTTACGTACGTGATGGCGGCCTTTGAAAAAATGATGGAAAAGGAAAGGAGGGTGAGTTGTCACCACTCATTCTCCTCCTCCATCTCTCTCTCTCTCTCTCTCTCTCTGGCTTTAGATTTCTCCCTCTCTCATCATACGGGCTTCCCAGTCAATATCTCAGTCTCTTTCTCTCTCTCTCTCTTTCACTATCTCTTCCATATTTCTCTTTCCCTATCTATTTATTTTTCTCTCAATTTTTCCTGTTCTTCGCCTCCAACCATCCTCTGCTTCTCTTCTTCGCAAGTTTCCTCTTTTTCCTCTATCCCTACCTTTTCCTAATATTTTACTTAAGTACTTATTCTTGAACACGCTTCGTATTGTCCACCAATTCAAACTTACATTACTGTGGCTTTCAAGTAAATTTCTTCATGAACGCCTATTTAATATTCAGGAATGGAGCTTATAAATTTTCACTTGTGCTATGGCTTTTGGGTCAACGCACCTCAGCAAGTATCGTCCATGCAATATTCATTGAATTATGTAATGTTTATAATGATACAGTATGGTGTCATAACCGCATAAATTTATACGCAATAATGAAGAATGCGTACATTTAAGTTCGTCTTACTGGAATATTATTACATTATTTATATAGAAAATAGGATGGGGATTAACAAAGAGTGTACAATTCTGAAAATTACGTTCATGAGAATCACAATATAAGGTGGTTTTATTAAGTGCCTTGTTTTCTTTCTTTAACCTTTCACCCCTTTCACTTATCCCTATTCCACTCACTTTTTAAAGGGGAGAAGTCTTTCCCCTTTTGCATCGCATCACATTTGTGTGTTCTTCGAGCAATTTGAAGCGAGATTCAGAGTCGTGTCCCACAATCTAAGTGTGACTAGTACTTGGCGACGCAAAGGCACACAAAAAGTATTCCAGAGAACAAACACCTTAAGTGGTATAGTTAAACAATTTGAAAATGCTTAAATTGATGAGTTTAACTACTGAAAAACCTTATAATTATTACTGAAAACAATTGGCATAGCCAATAGTAATAAAAAAGAACAAGCAACAGGTTTAAGGAAAAGGATTCCAAATATTTAATTTATGATGCAGTTAAAAAAAATCATAAAACAGCGAAATTTACCTATTGCCGTTTTATTTTTGTCAATCATAAAATTTTATATTGAGTATGCGGACAGATTAGTTAACCTAATTCATATTAAATATCGGAACGGCTTCGTTAATATACGCTTGTCAGCTTACCACTAAGTGACAGAAAACATTGTGGATATAGCAAAACTTCCTTGCATGTAAGAATGATTATTTGGTAGCTTTCACGCTCCAAATATATATATACATTTCAATTTAATAAAATTTACTTGATAATATACAATGGTATTTTTTCCCATTCTTGATACTTTCAAAGATGGAGAAAACTCGAAGGAAAATGCAAGGCACAGAGTAGATTTATTTGAGTTTATCGAATGAGTTATAGCCTAATCCTAAAATCATACTGAACTAGATAAACCAAAACTAAAATAAAATTTCTTTACATTAATCCTGATAGTAAAAATATCGCACTGCGCAAGGAAAAACATCGTAGCTCACTTTTTGTGTATTTTGAGTTACGATGTTTGGTAGAAACTACACATCAAGCTACACCATCTGTAGAAGAATTGTAACAATATAACAACAATATCTCCGTAAATAAGTAGTTGTTTTTCATTGTATCTGAAAATGCATCGTTTTGTGCGTGGAAAACTATCGTATTTTTAAATACGATGTTCTTCCGTGAAAATAAGAAATAGATATATCGTAACTCGACATACGATGTTCTTCCATGAAAATAATACAACTATTTAAGTTGTAACACAACGTTACGATGTTCTTGTTCCCTATTAAGTTGTCCCCATGGGTAGAGCTACGAGTATTACAATATATAGGTTTATTTTCCCGAAGCGTTTGTGGTCCAGGATTGTTTCGTCTGTACGTTGTTACGTTATCTTTTATCTTTTGTTATTAGTTTGGCAATCAGCTGCTATGGAGAGATCACGAAAGTTAGTTGAATTGGCAAAGGAAAGTAAGGAAAAAATAAGAATCTCAGGTTACGATCCCATAATAAGAGTGCAAAACTGACGTGAAAATAATAATCTTCGGTTTGTCAGAACTTTCATACACTGTTGCAATCAGATGCTGGCAATAATGCTGCAGTTCTCATTATTTTCAACCTACATATTATCCATGATGGAGGAGGACGAAACAGGAAGATTTCAGTCCTGTAGTTTCAGAATATGAACCATCGGATGGTACGTAAATTCACGGAATGTATATTAAACTCCACCAAATGCGTTATTTGGACGAAATGCAACAAATAAATCCTTTTTCAGGTAGTGGAGGCTGTTTTTCTGTGTATGCATTTATACACACTTTAGACACTTTTGGGTGACTTGCTAATATCCATCTGTACCGTCCGTTCTTTAGTTTCTCAATTTTTTCCTCGAAATTATGTGCCAGAGCGAAAACTATTTCAAACAAAAGTTGTCCTCTGGCGACAGAATGTCGTAAAAATGTTTTTGTAAGCCTAGGAGCACTTGTTAGAATTAGGCCGTATCGCCTTTCATACTTGATATTACTGACTAGAAATATAGTTTTAACATGTATTTATGTTTTCACAGGTGACTCAGATTCATCTGAAGATAGGTTTCTTAATGAAAGGACAGCAGCCAAGAGGAAAAGGGAAAACAATTCACAAAGTGAGCAAAGGAATTCTAAGAAAACTCAAAGTTATATTGGTACAGATGAAAATCCCTACAACAATGAAAACAAAGAGTAGTTATTGTACAATTCAGGGCCATTGGGTTTTCAGCTTATTAATTACATACGCGTTGCACCCACTGGAGGGACTAATGGAAGAGAACGGTCTAAGAAACGGAACTCATCTGAGAAGAGCAACAAAGTTAGGATAATAACAAGGGATGAAAGTACTTGGGGTGATGTCCAAGGGATAACAAAGAGAAACTTGGATTTAGAGTATACTAACAGGGCGGGGAAAACATTAGCAGAAAGGAAAATGGGTCCTGGTTGTGGAATTACTGTAGATATAAGTGCAAGAATAAAATAAATGACGAAAATAGACAAGGAATTTTTAAGGGTTTTTGGAGAATTGGCAGTAAGACTCGTCAGTGGGATTTTACTACAAGACATGTAAAGAAAACAGAAAAGAAACAGGTAACAGTAGGCCAGAACAGTAAGTCTAGACGAGGATGCACCCTTATATACACTTTCAGAGTAAATGATGTGGAAATAAAGGTGTGTAAAACCATGTTTCTACAAACTCTAGCCATTACAGACATGGTTATTAAAACTGCGTTTAGTATACTTGGAGAAGGAAACAGCATTTCTCCTGACAAGAGAGGGACTCACAAAAATAGACCCCATGCTCTTAGCTATGTTATTAAAGCAACGGTGTGCATCCATGTTGATTCAATTCCAAAAGTTGAGTATCGTAATTTGCGCAAGCAGTCCAAAAGGCATTATTTGGAGGGGGATTTAAGTTACTCAAAGATGTACAGACTTTATTGTGAATGGTTTAGAAAACAACATTTTGAGTTTGAGCAAGCTACAGAGAGACAGTATAAGGAAGAATTCAACATAAGTTTTTTTAAGCCTAAGAAAGATCAATGTGACTTGTGCGCATCATTTAAGAACATATGCACAGAACAGCAAGAGTTGCAGAAGGAGGTTTATGAAAAACACATACAAAACAAAGAACTGGCAAGAAAAGAGACAATTTGACAAGGAAAAATCGTTGGAAAGCAATTCAGAGATATCATGTGCGGTGTTTGACATGCAGAAGGTTCTACAAACACCAATGTTTGAAGTAAGTGTTTTCTACTATAAAAGAAAATTAAGCACATACAATTTTACGGTGTATGACATGGCGAGTAGAGATGGTTATTGCTATATGTGGTATGAAGTAATTGCGAAACGTGGCGCGAATGAGATTGCAAGTTGTTTGTTTGGCTATATAGGAAAACAAAAGTTAAAAAAAGGTGCTAGAAATATAATTCTGTACTCTGATAACTATGGTGGACAGAATAGGAACAGATTTGTATTTGTTTATGCGTCTCAACATTACCAGATTGACATAACTCATACATTTTTGGAAAAGGGCCACACCCAGAATGAGGGTGACTGCATTCACTCTCTAATTGAAAGAAGAAAAAAGGAGTAGACATTTTCACACCTCAACAATGGTACATGCTTGTCAAATCTGCTAAAGTAACTGGACAGCCCTACATTGTAAAAGAAATGGCTCAGAGTGATTTCTGCGACTTCAAGCAGCTGATAACCAAGCAGAACTGGTCCATTGACTTTAAAGGAGAGAAAATTGTTTTGACTAAGATAAAGTAATTCAGTGTGAGCCAACAAACACCACAATATGTTAGTTTCAGATACGCCTTTGACGAAGATTATCGAGGTCTTAATCTAATGAGATCCATTAAAGGCCGTCCAAATAAAAGGCCTCTTTTGTTACCTGCATATTCAGAAGAGATTCCTATTTCCATTGTAAAATACAAAGACCTGGTATCTTTGTGTAAAAAGGGAAATATTCCTATTCCGTATCATGCATTTTACCAATCTCTGAAGCGCACAAATCAGCCGGCATCTGTTGATAGTGAATCTAAAGATGAGTTGTGAAGATAATGAAAAAAATATTATTATTCTTATATTAACATATTAACCAAGGAAATTAAGGCAAAAATATGACCTTTGTTAATTTACTATCCTAAGAATTCCTTGCTTACTCCTAAAATAGTATTTCCAAGCAAGGCAGTTGAAAACCTGATTTTTCAAGGGCCTGCAAACTTTAATTTTGTTCTGCTGAAAAATTGTAAAAAGTGAGTCACGATGTTTTTCCATGCGCAGTGCGGTATTTTTCTTGGTGTAAACCTAACAATAAGACGTTCATATACAAATTTCAAAGGGTTTTACTATCCACAAACATTCATATTGCGCTTGGCGGACGAAAACATATGAGAGAGGATATATAGGACACGTAGGAATTCAGATGGCGTCTACTAACCTCCCCTTGTAATCCTCCGGATACGGAACGATAAAACCCTCCGGAGACGGCCGTGGCGTGCTTCCCACCCAGAAGAAGGCGTCTGCACTCCCCCAAATAATAGAAGAGAAAAGAAATTTTAATAAAAATATTAATTTATGTAAACCAGTATTGAAAAACTAACTACCAAAACAAACTCTAAAAAAACATAGAAATGGATTATAAATTATATAAAATATTAACATTAGTTCATAATTTGTTATGTGCTACAAAACTGAACTTTTCCTGTTGATATGTTTTAAGACAGGAATGCACAATCTGAGGACAGTTTTATCTTTGTGCGAGGCCAGCAAGTATGATTTTAAGACTGCAATGACTAATTCATTCACAAAATTTCGCGTTTATCTCCCAGTGCGGTCGGAAAATTGGGATGCGGTCCCCAGAAAAGAAAGATTGTGCGTCATTGTGTTGAGTTTTTATTTCAGCTGCAGTACGGAGAGTGAATTTAATTTAACACAATACACATTTTCCATATTCAGGTTATAAATAATTCTAGATAATGAAACATTTCCGTTTTTCACTTGAAAGATTACTGGAAAAATTAAGCATAATTTAGGTAAGCAGAGTTAAATATTTGTTTGGATGCAAAGGATTTTTATAAGAGGGAGTAGACGATGAGAGCGATATAGAAAGCGTGTTTTACTGAGACCAGTTATGAGAAAAAGTTCTGGATTACCTGCAAGTAAACAGGAAAAAGAGCTTTTTGCTTTCTAGATATTTAAGAGCTCATTAAACCTTGTTGTTTTTATATGGCGTGCGGATACCAGAATATAAGTAATGGGACGTGGGACACCGTTATCACATGCGTACCCTAAATATTTTGAATGCTTACAAAATTCTGAACTCGCAAACAAATAGTATGAGCATATTAAGAATATTTAAAACGATTTGTATTAAAAGAAGCGTCGTTTTCATGAAAGCTGGGCATCCTGAATTGATTTGGGGGAGGGGGGAGGGGGGGGTGGAGGACTCAATTTGTCAACTCACCTGGTCCCGTGCCGTCGTAGCTGAAACCTTTAATGAAGATGGTACTCTCGTCCACGGCGTATACTGTTCCTCGTATGCCGTGGGCGTATTCTTGTAGTGGTCCGATTAGCCTGCCCAAGTGGTTTCGCGCGGGGAGTGCTAAAAACAAAAACAGGATCCATTAATTTTAAAGCTCTCATTCTTAATAAGATACGACCAATAATATAGATTTGACGTTCTATTTAACGTCCATCAAGCCCTATCAAGTAGATTGTTCAAGTCTGCTGTGTATTAACTGGAAAGTCTCATTAAGAAACCAATACAAGAAATTTATAGATGATAGATATCCATTGTATAAATTCTGTGTGTATGTATGTATGTATGTGTGTGTGTATATATATATATATATATATATATATATATATATATATATATATTTAAGGCGCTAATAATACGGAGTGAAACGTATGAAATTGATTGGAATTAAATGATACTGGAAAGCTAAATTTGCTATGAGAATGTAAGTGAGAATCTTAGCGAAAAATAATAATTTTACGCAATCAAACAACCTGCAAAACCCCATCCCAATTTAAAACACACACACATCGTTTTATAGTCCATTGCAGATTACTCGAGATTCACTACTGTGAATTCCAATCGACTTTTCCAACGTTTCATTAAGCCCGTTCCTCTACATTTCCACCCGGTTAAAAAAAACACCCATGGCCGTTGGCTTGAGTTCTGGTGAGAAGAAGAGAGAGAGATGAAAGAGAAAGGAAGGAGATAGGGTGTTGGGGAGCTGAGGAGGTGGAAGGGAAATGAACGTCTTTATTAGGGCGAAATTGAGACGTCTCCTATTCCATTGGCAGGGAGAGGGTGTAAATTGGGATGGAAAAGAGAACGCCGAGGAAGAGGGGGTGGAAAGGAGCGATAGAGGGAAGGGAAAAGATGAGATAAGAGGAAGGGTTAGGTAGAGTGTAGTAGAGAAGGCGAGAGAGAGAGTAGTAGGGTGGATGGAGAGACAGGGAGAAAAGGGAAGGATGTGAGAGTGTGGTGAGAAGAGGGGCTCAGATCACGGCCCACCCCTCACGACCGCCTGAGCACAGACTACCCGCCGGCGGTGGTTCAATCCCAGCATGGGATCAACTACTAACGTCGCAGGGCATAAATGCTACGCGTGAGCATGCTTGTCAAAATAAATGGTTCGTACACCGAGGAAAGGGGTCGAGAGAAAGAGGGGTGGAGGGAGGGAGACGGCGATCCAGTTAAAGGGGGTTTTGGAGGGAGATGGGGTGGACCAGGAATGGGAATGGACAGAAGGGGTGAAAGGGCTGAGGGGAGGGAGGGAATTGTCACCCAAACCTGCGCTAAACGGTGGAACCTTTTAGCATTTACGGAGAACGATGCGCTGAAAGTAAATCCCCCTTTTCCTGGTTTAACCCCCTAGTGCATTTTCTAGTAATCTTTGTCTCTTTCTCTCTATACATACTTATACATACATTTTTCACACATACATATTCACATTTTTAAATAAATAAATAAATATATACATATATATACACACACCCATGCATGAATATGTCATGCATATTTTCAGACCGTCTCCATAAAGGTCCTTTATTAAAGGGTAAATCTGATTCTGCATTTGGTCCGGTTCTTCGCTGTCTCAATCTTCAAGCCCTGTAATACGATACATAGGTGGGTCACTTTCCTTCCTCATCCCCGTTCGCTTTCGAAATTTTCCTGAAATCACGATTTTAATAAGGAGATCCCTTCTAAATAAGAGTCAGACATGGTCAGATTTTTCCTTTCTAATCTTTCGCATAATCATTTCGATTTTATTCTTCTTAATGCACACCTACACACACGTGATAGAGCTTATGATAATAAATAACAAGGAGCGAGCATTTCATCAACAAAATACCTTACATTCCCATCCGCATTTTTTTTCGAATCGCGTTTGCATAAATAGTACCGTTGAGGTGAATTAATATCTCCACAAAAATCAACCGTTTCCATTAATTTAGCGACAACTTCAAGTCAGGCAATGACTAAAACCGACTTTAATTTGGTCGCAGTCCCAGGAGCGTAATCAAACCCGACAGTTCAATTTGTCGAGTGACTCTTCTATTCAACGAAAATCCTCCTTTCTCCCTTCCTCCCCAACCGAACCCACGTGCCGATAGAGCAATTAACAGAGAGCGGCAAAGCCGGAAAGAGAGAAAAACGAACGAAAATCCGTTCTCCGAGAGTCCGAGACCTCTTCCTCCTTACGTGTAAAATTCTCTCTCTCTCCCACCTCCCCTCTTTTTCAGATCCCGAAATCCTCCCCGCTTCTCCGCTACGTAATCTCCAAATCCCCTACCGATATCTCCACCTCTTTCCTCCATCCACTCTCTCTCTCTTTCCGCTCTGTCCCCTCCTTAGTAACAGATCAAGAGGAGGGGAGGAGAGCGTGCGAGAGAGAGAGAGGGAGTGAAGGGACAGAGTACCACATAGGCGAAACCGGATGGGAGGGGAGAGAGGAGAGGGAGAAAGGAAAGCAAAGAGGGGGGTAGCAGGAGGAGGAACCACACGAAGGGTAGAGAAGAAAGAGGTGGAGCTGATGGGTATATTGCTTCCGGGAGAGGGAGAAAAGAGAGGGGGAGGGAGGCAGTGGGTTAGAAAGGGGAGGATTGTGAAGAGATGGGAAGAGAGGGTGTTGAGAGGAAGGAGTAAGAAAGAGGAAGGTATTATATGTCGAAAAGAGAGAGTACAGTTGAGAGATACACCGAGAGAAAGAGGGAGAGAGAGTGAGGAAGAAATAGGGAGAGAGAGTGAGGAAAAGATAGGGGAGTGAGGGAGAAAGAGGAGAGATAGAGGAAGATAGAGAAAGATTGAGGTAGATAGAGGGAGATAGCGGGAGAGGAAGGGAGGGAGAGGAAGGGAGGGAGAGGAAGTGAGGGAGAGGAAGGGAGGGAGAGGAAGGGAGGGAGAGAAGGGAGGGAGAGGAAGGGAGGGAGGGAGAGGAAGGGAGGGAGAGGAAGGGAGGGAGAGGAAGGGAGGGAGAGGAAGTGAGGGAGAGGAAGGGAGGGAGAGGAAGGGAGGGAGAGGAAGAAAGGGAGAGGAAGGGAGGGAGAGGAAGGGAGGGAGAGGAAGTGAGGGAGAGGAAGGGAGGGAGAGGAAGAAAGGAAGAGTAAGGAAGGGAGAGGAAGTGAGGGAGAGGAAGGAGGAAGAGGAAGGAGGAAGAGAGAGAGGGAGATCGAGAGGCAGAGAGAGAGAGAGATCGAGAGGGAGAAAGAAAAAGGGAGAGAGAGAAAGAGGGAGAGAGAAAGGGAGAGATAGAGAGAGGAGGGAGATATAGAGCGAGGGAGAGAGAGGAGAAGAGGAAGCGAGCAGAGAAAGGGGAAGATCGAGGGAGAAAGAGAGAGGGGGAAGAGCGAGAAATAGAAATGGGGAGAATGTGAGAAAGAGAGAGAGGGTGGGAAAAACAGTAGGTTAGAACGGGTAGGATTGTGAAGAGGTGATAAGAGATGGCGTTGAGAGGAAGTAAGGAAGAAGGAAGTATATAAAAAGAGAATAAGGTTGTGAAAAAGAGAGGAGAATGTGAGAGAAGAAATGAGAAGTTATGGGATCTACGGAACGCAGGAAGAAGGAAAGTAAGGGACGAGAGGAGATGAGAGGAAGGGAATAAGTGCGAACGAAAGACGGCAAGAGAGGGAGAAGGGAGAGGAAGATGGAATGAAGGTTGGAATGGGGTTTTAAGGGGACCTCACACCGAATGGGATTGTGATCGGAATTGAATTTGGCGCCGTGACAAGAATACTTAACCCGATGAAAGGCGAAGAAAAGATATTTTGACGATTTTTTCGAAATCTGAAGAATGATGTACTTAATCCAATTTTTTGAGTTCTTAAAGTCGCAGTTTGTCACTCTTTATGATGTTCCCTTTTTGCCGCTTAATGAAAATTTTTCTCGGTTACTTGAAGTCGATGGTTATAAATAATTTTTAGAAAATGTTGCGAGTAAAAAATACGCTCTAACTATCACAATATAACGCCGTAGAATAAGATATGTACTGACAAAACTGCATTCCAAATCGATCTAATTGAAATAATGAGGTATTTCTGAAAAAAAGGGTTCGACTTTTAGGTAATGCTATTCATCCAAGAAAGAGAAACATGAAATTGTTAAAGGTACGATGGATGCTACGGTGAATTTAGATCCAAAAATCAAAATGTCTCGTTAGGTATCATAAACGACACAACATACTGCAGCTTTTGAAACATGCAACGTGGCGAAATGTAAAAGCACTTAAAGTACTTTTGGAACATTTAAATGAATTTAAGATATTTCTAATGGGGATGTGTAACGAGACAAGAGACTAATTGTTCTATCAATGGAATATCTAAAACCATTTAACTATTTTTTTGGTCATCGCCTTTCAAAGTGTAGCTTTGTCTTTTCAGTGAAATATGTGATCTGCATGAAGTATCTTCGACGATCCATTTTGCCTTTAAATTGGCGCCTTCTCGAATCTTCACAAGTATTTTTCTTCGCTTTTCCGAACCATCACGATCTATTTATGTAAATCCCGATATCACGCATAGAAAAATCGTAGATTTCGTAAACTCCGTTGTACCTCAATTCGTTTTTATTCAGTTTTAAGGTTCTTAGAGACGATAATAATATGTTGTTGAATGCGCATGGTTCTCTCAATCAACGCAAGATATCTCTCTCAATCCTCCACCAGTGTGTTGCGTGGAGCATACGCAACAGGGGCAATAGATTCGCGCTCTCCCCTTCAGCATAAAGATCCCGCTTTATGAAGGGTTTCCCTCGCCCTCCAAATATTCAGCGAAAAGATCCTGCACCGATGTGTGTGTTAGTTGCACTCATACCGTTTGATACTTAATGAATAAGGCTTAGATATAAGAATCATCTATACATTAAAAAATTTCAAAATTGTTTTATTATCGTGCGTACAGAATTTAAGCAAATAAAACATAATAAAGGTTATATAATTTATGAACTTAAGTTGGACTAACGAATATTATTAAATGCACTGAATTATTTTTCTGATTGAATAGGGAGACCTTTCTCGTTTCCGATAAACATTTTGTCAAACCTCTATAAAATTACAAAAATTTTATTTTTGAATGTTTTACTAATGAATGTTTCCGATAAAATGACTTTATCATTTTGTACGTGAACACATATGTACACTCTTATAACTTAATAAACGCTTCAATTTCATGTTTTTCCAAATTTTGATAAAATTTGTCTCGGTGTGAATTTAGAAGCAAAACTCGATTGGCTATTTAAAACCGACAAAACAGCTAAAAGGTCGCGGAATTAATTGGCAGACACTATATACAACACGCGCCTTTCCACGTTATAGATTATTTTACCTTGAAAATTTCAAAATTTTCTCAAGAATTTCTTGAGCTACAATCATGTTCTCTCGAACTAGGCTGGAAATCAATTTCGCTCTTCAGGAAGCGAAGAAATTGGATTCCGAAATGTAAACTTCCTTTAGTGCTCTCTTGTTACAATTTTGGATGGAAGGAGACTTCTTGGATGCCCCAACCACGTAGAGTGAATCTCCTCTCGCCTTCCCTCCCGCCCCCTCATCCCTCACACTCCTCCGTTGCATTTCTCTCCGCCTTCGCAGTTCTGTCTCTCCCTCTTCCTTTCCCCTTTCGTAACAAAGCTATTCTACTTCCGTCATAACCGATATCAGTTTTCTTACTCAATTTTCATGGCAGAATCCATGATCGTTTTTGAAATGGTAGTGTACGATGCATGAAATGTGCAGCAAAGAAGTTTATAAGAGTTCCCAATTACTTCTTGAATATTTTAGGGAAAGTCAATAATAAAAATACAGAATATAAAACTATCGCTGTAATTCTCAGCCACATTGAATATGCAGGTGTGGTTGAAGTTGGAGTTTCACGTTTTTTATTTTCATATTCAAGCTTTAAAAAGTTATAGAAATCTGAAAATGTTTAGTGATATCTTTAAATATAGAAACTACTAATGCAACAATTTTTCTTTTAAAAGGAGCCATTTAACATAAAAAATTTCGAGATTTGCAACTTGTCAGTCACCTCTGCCAGTCAGGCACTTACAATCAGACCGAAGTCGTTATCTGTCGCTTTCTTTTGTTTACAATTAAAATAATATTCTTGCTGCTTTATAACGAAAATCGATTACTTATTGAACAAATATTTAACATGAAATTTTAGCTACCAAATTTGTGGATTGTAAAGAAAAAAGGACTAATAAATATAATATTATGGTTAACAAAGAACCACAGATTTTATATTCGCTCCAGTTTTTGCTTAGAAAAGTAGTGTGCTAGCTTAATTTTAAATTAGCTGCTCATTAAACTTTGAGTACCTAATTGATTGATAATACTTTTTAAATGTTCGAAAGTGTCACATAAGGCTACCCTGAAAACGAAAAAATTAAAATACCATTTATGTTATTTATGAAAAACATTTCTTATGTACATGAACATTTACTTGTGCTAACTGCGACCCCTAACTTATTTTCCCAATTCTTCCGTTTACCCCCCACTCTCATCCTTCACCTCTTCCTGACTTACTAGTTCCTCCCTACTACCCAACCTCATCCCTCTCTTTCAAATCAACGCAAAACTCTCCACTTTCCCCCCACTCTGCGTACCAATATTATCGTTTCCTCCCCCACCCCCTACGCCTCCTTCCGAGTTACCCATCACCATTCCGCAAAAGAAATCCGAAATCTGGTTGCGAATTGTCGCCCACGTTATTCCTACATCCTTCCACCCTTAATACTTCTCCTCCCAAACGCTCTCACGCCCGCCAGTTCTCCACCTCCCGCCCCATCAAAAAAATACAACCCTCCCCAAAAGGTTCACCGCAAACTTCCCGGAACAGATGCATTCACGGCCTCTACTTACACGCTCTTGCCCCTTCTTCCGTTTCGTCTCTTCATCTGCGACACCCTCACTCCCAAACAATACTCTATTTTATTTCGTTCCCATCCTATTCCACATACATTTACTTGCTCATGTAGAGAAATTATTGCAATCGCAAAAAAATCGACTTGGAGGTTTTTACGGAAATACATGTTTTAGGTGTCCCTGAGTTCAAAAAAGTAGTTTTCGCCATGCCCTCGGTCTGTCTGTATACAATTAGAATAGAAAATCTGAAGAGATGAGCGATATAGCGCAACAACGAAGGATAGGTTATTCATGTTTATTTTCACAAAATGTTGATTTTCACAAAATGCCGATTCTTTCAAAAATGGCTCTGATGATTCTGATTAAAATTCACCCGGATGCAGAGATTGTAGCCATCAATAATATTGCGTAAGGCACATCTCTAAAAAAAATAACTATATAGCGTCTAGCGACATTATATAGATTTTACGCCCAGCTACTACCCAGCTCTCCCCAGTTCTCTCAAGAACCTTCGTCCAGCAACAATGCTTCAGCGGCTGTGCTTTCGTCAATCTGTAAATACTTGATATTTATGTAAGGTATAATTATTTATCAAGTTTGATTTTCACATAATTTACATAATATATGAATACCATTACCGTACAGAAGATATTTTCCTTGGTTATGTTGTTTTTGCAGCAGTAGGGGTTTCATCTAGCCAGAAAAAAGTTTAGCGAGACCAGATTCATACGTAGTACGTGAAAAGTTTGTGCAATGTATGTTGTGCCGATATTTCATCTCGTCTCCCCGCTTCTCTTTCCCTCTCCTACCCACCCTCTCACTTTCTCGCTCTCCCACTCTGCCTTCCTCCCTCACCCTCTCTGCTATCCTTCCTCTACCTCCCACCCTCTCGGTCCATGCTCTCCTCTTCCTCCTTCTCCATTCACTCTCAACTCTCTTCTTCACTTTTTCCTCCTTCCCTCTCGCTCTCTCTCCCCCTTCTTTCTTTACCAAACCATGCGAAAAGGGTCGGTTGATGAATCGATGGAGTGGGATCCCATGGCCACTTTATACTGTCTCCGCTCTTTTTATATATTTTTTTATTATTCCTTATTCGAAAACATTCGATCGTCCATTTCCAGACTGCGGATGATTGAGATGAGGTTGTAAGGAGTGGTCGGGACCAAAAGTGTGTTGGTTACAAGGGCATGAGATGGCATAATGAAGCAGGAGCATACGAGGGGGTATTGCTCTAAAGTCGGTATCAGCGCACAAGGGAAGGTGGTGCTTCCCTATGCACCCATCCAGCAATATATCCCTAAATATTTATACTTTGCTACCTCCCTCTTTATCCCTCAATCCGTCGCTGCTCTTTTTCGCCCCTTACCTCCCATCATCTGTGATTCGTTACAGTCATTTTGTCACACCCGAATCCCCACTCATTCACTTCTTTTCTCTCCTTTCTCTCCCCCTACTTCACTCCCTTCCCATCAATTATGTGCTACGTATCCCTTTAATAATTTTTCTTCTACGTTCCTAACTTCTTCTCCCTCAATCTCTCTCCTCCACCCTTCCTTTCTCTCTCTGAATCACTTTTCTCACTCCCTCGCAATATCTTATCTTTCAACCTGACGATCTCTCCTTCATTGCCTTCCTCTCTCCATCACTTCATTTCCCTCACTCCCTTTCCTTCTCTCGCTCACTATAACTTCCACTTTTCCCGGTCTCTCCTTTGCAGCCTATCTCACTCTCTCCCTTCCTCAACATCACTTCACATCCCCCTTCCCCTACCACTCTCCATCACTTTATTTCCCTCACTCCCTTCCCTTCTCTCCCTCACTATAACTTCCACCTTTCCCGGTCTCTCTTTTACTGCCCATCTCACTCTCCCACTTCCTCAATTCATCATATTCCCCTTTTCCTACCTCTTTCCCTCACTTCTCTGGTTATTACTCCATTATTCCCTTCCTCTCTCTCTTTGAATCTTACTCTCTTCCACACTCTCCTCCCTTTCTCTTCCTCTCCCTCTATCTTTCTTTATATCTCGCCTTCTCTGCCATGCTTCTCCTCAAAAAGCTCCTTACATTTTCCCTTCAAAATTCCCTTTAACCCTCTAACCTTCCCTTTCTCTCTCTCTTTCGTGCATTTCTTTTTCCCCTCCTCTAATACTTCTCTCTCTCCGTGTCCGTCTCCTTCCGTTCCCTCTTCCCCGTTCTAAAAGGGGAGCTAGGGTATCGCGGAAAATTCGAAGTCCATTTGGGCTGACTACTAACAAGCAGGCATCTTTCTCTCTCTCTCACACCCTTCTCCCTTTCTCACTTCCCTCTCTCTCTCTCCGGCGATTTTTCAACTGGAGGAAAAATATCCTCTCCGCAGGAAAAAATATATAAGCTATAGTGAAAAATAATCGGAACAGTTTTTATATTTTTAGATACAAAATCAATGTAGGAACGGAAAAGGGAAGGTGGAGGGAGAGAAGGGGAAGGGGGAGTAACTAAAATAACGACGACAGATCAAAGGAATTGGAGAACGAATTCCATCACGTTGATTTAATTTAATTTTCCAATTAGATATTGTAAGTAATAAAATTTTGTTGATTATGTATTTCGTCTCGAAGTGATTATTGCGTATTTATTAAGTTTTTCAGAAAACGTGACTGAAAAAATGTTTATATATGTATATGTATAATGGATAAAGCAATCTTTTGGATGAGGTAGGATAAAATGTATGTACCATTCAGAAAATTTTCCATATGGTGAAAAGTCTACAATTTCAGCAAAATGAGCGTGATAACACTGAACTAAATACAATGATATCAAAATCTCGAGCGATCTGACAATTCTTTCTTCGAATTTCAAATTTTCTGCTGGGCTAAAAATCGTTTCGAGAAATTGACTATTTATTTACAAATTTAAAGTATTTTTTGTTAAATTAAGAGTAAAGTTAATTGATTTTAGTGATCGCAAAATAATTTGAATCAGTGTTCGGCATAAAAAAGGTCATGTGAATATTACTATATCAAAAACGGAACAGTGACAACAAAGCAAAGTAACTCCTTGTAATAATGTAATCATGAGTAAGATATATCTTTCTGTCGCCTTTTCAGATGAGTAGGATTAACGCGATTTGCCAAAGAAATGCAAAAGATTTTACTTGATCATCTTTCAAATTTTGGCAAATGAAAAGACATGAGATGATAAATGCATGGTCAAGCAACATGAGATAATACTGGCTTACGTGTTTCAACGATCTTTATGGTACTGAAAAAAGTATTCAGCAAAGTAAAAACAAAAAATTAGCGAATATTAGATACCCTTATTTACAAAAACAGAGAATATATTTTTACGTACGTAGAAATTTGTCATAAAAACACATTATATATATATATATATATATATATATATATATATATATATAACACCAAGTTATTATGCTTATCCATTGCTGATTACACTCATTGTGTATATTCACTCAGTTACCCCATAATTCTAGTAATACTAATAAAATTTAATGTTAGAGAAGTTCGTTAGTAACACTCTCTAAAAAATTAACCCGTAATAAGAGAACGGCCACAATAGATCAATACATTATTTGTGCAGTGAAGTAAACATTTCGCCGCCGTTTTTTTTCACCGACAAAAGTTTCGCACGCAACCAAGAAAATACGACAGGGCCATAAATTATTCTGACATATTCGCAACTTTCCCGCCATTAGCGATCAACAAAAACTCATTACGCTAACAAGGCAATCACAAGAAATAAAATCGGAGTAGAATGGAGAGAGAGAAAATGATCAATGGTTTATTAATCATTTTCAGGATATAACAGCTAAAAAGGGGATAGGAAAGGAGAAGGGAAGGGAGGGAACGAGAGGGTGGGGGAGATAGAGTAAAAGGGGAGTCCATCGACGGAATACGGTATAACAAATGGTCGGCTAGTTGAATACGAGGGATGGAAAGGAGGGTCGCCCACGCGGTAAAAGCGAGAGGGAGAAGGATAAGGAGGTTGGGAGAAGGGTGGGAGAGTTAGCGATAGGGATGCGTGATCGAGGAGGGGGGAGGAGGAGGGGAAGACGAGGAGGAAGGACTCTTAATAGGAGTCCATATCGCTGGGGTGATGGCATGGGCGTAGCAGCTAAAAGGGAGGGTCGGGTGAAGGGTACGTAGCGGAACAAATTGGCGAAGCGGGAGAGGGAGAGAGAGTGAGAAAGAGAGATGGAGGGAGAGGAGGAGGTATGGAGATGAAGAGATGAGTGAGACTTTACATCAAAGGTTGGCAACCCACGGCCATATGCGTCCCCGAGAGGATTTTATGCGGCACGCGAAGTTATGATGAAGAAACAATCCGTAAAATTAAATACATAAATTCATATTATATTTTGGTAAGTCTACAAAACCTTGAATTTAGAAATTTAACCCTAAAATTCTTATTTAGCCTCAATTTTCACTCATACAATATCTTAGAATCTCAGGATAGCTTCCAATTTAAACTCTAATCCGGCCCGCCGAAAGCATTATTGACTTTCAATGCGGCCCGCCGGAGTATTCCCAATCACCGATGCGACCCGTCGTGTGCAAGAGAATCCCCACTCTTGTCTTGCGCCCTCTACGGACAGATTGGGTTTTAAGAAAGGCTGGGACGGTAGCATCCCAGCGATGATCTCTGTCCCTACACCTATCCCACTTAATACTCCTAAGCACTAATTCCCATCTCTCTCTCTCTCTCTCTCTCTCCCTTCTCTCTATCTTTTCTCTCGCTCGCTTAATCACGAAACAATATATATATATATATATATATATATATATATATATACACACACACACACACACACGTGTGTGTGTGTGTGTGTGTAGTTCTCATCTTCCGTTAACGGCTGGCAAAGCGAGTTCTGCCTAACCAATGAGCGTGGAAGAGGAAGGTAGAAGGTATCTTTTTATCATTTTTTTTCGGGAGGGTGGGTGATGGAGAGCTGGTGCCACGTAATGGGGGATGTTTCGATGCCGGGAGGAGGGTTGTCGAGGGGAGGGGATGGTTGAGAGATGGAGTTATGAATAGGGTGCAGAAGCGTTACAGAGGGGGAGAGATGGGGAGGGGATAGGGAAGGGACGAGATCGGATGATGAGTGCGGGGCGAAGGGGAGAGCTCCGAGGGGTAATAAAAGTTAGCCGGTGGCGGAGGGAGGCGTGTAAATGAGAAAGGGAGAAGGGGACCCAAAGCGATTTTACGGAGGATGAGGGAGTGTTAGAGGAGGGTGAGATGGGTGTTGGGGGAGGGGTGGCTGACAGATGGGCGGGACGATGCGTGGAAACCGCCGACGCCGCCGCCTCCAGTGGATGAATGCGAATGGATGGTGGAACATTACTTTGGCTTCGTGGCGTCGCCATCGAGAGAGAGAGAGGGACTTGTGGAGCTACTTTTAACGAAAGGCATAGCATATCGAATTACGGCGTAACCGTAAACGCCATCAAAAGCCTATCATTATTAAGGCCGTTTTGCTGCGGCTGGCGTATTATCATCCTTTGGTGCACTGATAGGGCGTAGAGGTCCTCCTACATAAATCCTTACCGCGATTCTCTCTTGTGATACGTCTATTTCCGGGAAATATTAATCGGATAATGTTGCCGTTAATGGCGATTATTTTCCTGGCCCGGTTTCCGGTTCATCCAACGGAGCGGATGACGGGAATTACGTTTCGGAATTTATTTATCGTCCGAAAAAAGTAAATCTTTAATTTGGAGTCCACATAATTTTACCTGGAGCTCGTTAACGGCAATTTAGGCCAATTTAAGTCACCAATAAAAAATTTGAAGAAGATTACCCAATTATTAAAGGTAAGGTTTTAACATACGATTCCATTATCAGGAGAACGCGTATCCAACAGTTTAACAAGGTAGCCATCTAAATTTATTTTTTTTCTTCAAATTAGTTTTCAATGATAGGATGCAATATCTATTTTCGTTCACAACTTTTGCATATTTAAAAGTTCGGTATTTTACTTCTCTTTAGTATAAATAACAACCATAAAGACTGCGTATAGTGTCCAATGCCCTACCTCACTATTGATAAAATTTTACGAAAATAAATTTCTTTATAATTGTTCAAGAAAAGATACATCTATCTTGACTGAAGAAAGGAAAGATTCGACCGCAGATAAATAACATATCGACCTCGAGGCTCCATGTAAAACCGAAGCACTCCTAAAAATTATTTTTGCGTAGAGAAATAAAATATAAAAGACGACATTGAATTTCGTTTAAATTCATTAAAGCGACGCGAGATATTAACAGCGCCAAACGTTGCCATCGCACCATTTTTGGGTAATATTCCAAGTTAGCAAGTGTCAATTTTATCCGTCGAAAGAGGAGCGGGCGGGTATATTCTTTCCTCCCTTTTCCTTCAGGCTCCCTTATATTTTCTCCCCGCCCCTCTCCCTCCGTTTCAGTGATCAGGAACATCAGTTCCGACGCCGTAGTCTGGATCCTTGATCTCTTTCTCTCGGTTCTCTCTCAATCTAGTTCGGAATCCGTCCACATCCTTAGCACCCTCCCTTCTGGAAGGCACCTCGCCACTTGAGAGGGGGGTGATGGGGAGTGGGGGCGGTAGTGGAAGAGGAGCGAAGAAATGGGGAGAGAGAGGCCGAGAGGGAGAGAAATGGAGGGTTGGAGAGGTGGGAATTCCATGCATTCCATGCGTCGCCCCGAAACCGCTTGGCTTCCCTCTTTTTTCCCCCTCCCTTAAACGACGCCCCTCACTCCCCCTCTCTTATTCTCTACTCCCCCGTCCTCCCACCTTCTGATCCGCCTCCACACACACACACACAGGCAAGCCCCAATCTCGCCCCCTTTCACGGAATACGGGAGCCGAGCATTGTAAGGAGACGTACCCGAGAAACCGCTGTTCCTCTCTTTCCCTTCCCCCTCTCACCATCCATTCTCCGTTCCTTCGAAACCGTTCCTTTCTCCACGATTCCTCTCCTTTCCCGCCTCTCTCCCAACAATTCCTTCTCTTTCTGTCTTTCAATTGCAATCCTCCAATCTTGTCGTTCTGCACTTTAATGAATCAGACGGTAACATTAATCGAATTGACAGAGATAATTTTGTAGAATTGTCTATAATACGTTTACTCCACGTCTCCGAGAATATAGAGATTGAAGCCCAAAATAAAACTTTATGGGTTTAATGGGCCACGCCGTTCTTGAAAACCTGAATTCTCTATTCTAAAAATATTAGTCAAATCAATATTTTAAAAGTCTTGAATTTTCCCATGCAAGCGGCTACTTAGGCAAGGGAGAGTAATGTGAATCGTAAGATTTTTTCTCATTCCACTAGTTTAGTTTTTCTCTAAGAAACTTCAAATTTCATACAGAAAATACAAGGTTACGCGTGCCAAGTAAAATCACATGAGTGCCACTTCGGCCACGCGTGTCACGTATTTGCCATTCCTGACTTAGACGGAAGAAATGTTATATATCTGGAAAATTGCGATGAGTGCAAGCTGAAATTTGTCCAAATATTTTAAGGCAATTTTTGCAAATTGTTAAAAGAAGAATCTCAAAGTTATACTATCACGCACACAGACAATAATACCGCCTTTAATGTGATTAAACGCAACACTACAATAAAAATGGTAAAAGAAGTAAGGCATGGATAAATGAAGAGAGATGATGCATTAGGAAAAGTTAAAGGAGGTGAAAGACGAATGAATGCAGGGAGAGGGAAATAAAGAGGTATAATTAATTGGGGGTTGAAGGGAGTAGGTATAGAAAGAAACTGAAAAATACAGAATGAAAATAAGAAGGGATAGAAAGAGAGGAGAGAAAAAATTTATCATCGCAGGGGAGAAACACGTGGAATTTTAAAGTAAACCGAAAAAGTGACAAACGAGGAAAAATGCACAAAGAGGCAGAGATTTAGCTATAGGGAAAGACGAGAGAGAGAAGAAAGATATTGAGCGAAGAAAGCGTGGAAAAAGAGCAAGTCGGAAAAGGAGAGGGCAGGGAGAATGGATTTACGAAGCAAAGTCGAAGAAGGAACTGCGAGGGAAAAAGGAGATACCGTGGAAGAAGGAGAAACAGAACGAGATAGCAAAGGAGGCGGAGAGGCGAGGAGGAATGAGGGAGATAGGAGGGTGAAAGAGAGAGAGAGAAAAGAGGTCCACCTTTTTCTCTCTCCAATCCTCTTCGTTAAGAGAAGCTTTTCTCCGGGGGTAGGAATAGAATGGGGAGAGAGGGAGGGAGAATGGAGGAACACAGAAGGAGGAAACATATGAGCCGAGACCTTGGACAGAAAATACTTCTAACGCCATCGAACCATTCCTATTTCCATTTTCCGAAACCGCGGCTAGATTGAACGTTAAGTCTCCCTGTGTGACGGAGGCTGGGGGGGGGGGGGTGTTTTACTCGCCGGGTCGAACTACTACGCGCTGCGCTCTCTTCTCCTTCATTTTTTTCCCTCGTGGGATGGGCGAACGGGAGAGAGGTTTTTTGAGGGGGGTGAGTGATGGGGAGGGATCATTTTGGAGGAAGGTAGCGGGCAAGGGAGAATCGATTGTGCGGTGGGTTATGGTGCTTATGTGGCATCGAGAGAAAGAGCGGAAAGGGAGGAAGGGAGAGAAATGTAGAGCCGGCAGTGTTGGAGGAATGACACACACAAGTGCGGAATAAACAGTTGAAGGAAGCGGAGAGAGAGGAAGAGCTCACGGGAGCAACAAACGTGTGCGAGAATGGGGAGGTGGAAACGAGTAATGCTTTTTTAAAAAATCAGTGACGATGCCCCAATTTTGTCGTCGGGTCCAAATGCCGCTATAACGTTCGAAGTTGTAATCGTAAACGAATCCTCAACTTCTTAAACATCTTCCAAATATGCGCCCTTTCGAATCCTAAACGTTATTTTTTGCGCTAATTTTACAGGGAATAAAATTCTGTCGGCAATGAAAATTCATTTTATTCTTCGTTTTTGATGAAAATATGTCTAAATGTCGAGTTCACACATCAACTATAAGAAACATTAAATAAATGCTACTTTAAATCATTTGGAACCGACACCCATGCATTTTCTTTCAGAGAACGGAAGAGAAAATAACAACCCAAAATATGAGGACGAGCGTTGCAATAACCGCGATCGTAACGTGGTCTGTTATTGAGATCGTACGTATAATACGAGCCGTGATTACGTGTAAGATCTGCCATAAGACGCAAAAGAGCGTTTCCATCAAGAGAAGATGAAATAAGAGGAAGAAAAAAAGATTTTTAGCGAGGAGTGTAGCTGAGATAAAATGAGGAATGGTCTGTCCGCGGATTTTTGGCTCGGACCTTTTCCCCGGCGTTTAATACGTCTCGAAGGGAAAGGATTTCCGAGGAAACGGAAAATAGCCCGGACCTATATATATGATCGCAGCGTGGGTCGGAAAGACCTCGGTCCCGTAATCTTGAAGGAATACGTCCCGTTTCGACGGCGGCGGCTGATATTAAAGAGTACGTGCAGAGGCGAAAGAAACGGGAGACCGAGAGAAATGGTCCTTGGTGGTGCCTTAAAGAGGACTTCAACCCAAGAAAAAATCGACTGCAACGGCTGAGAACAGCGACTATTCGGTTTATCAACTTCTATGCGGCGAACAAAATGATCGATTGGTCGAAAACTTAGATTTCTAATATTATAGCTTACGCATCCGCGACAACAGATCTTTTGACTACGCGACACGAATCCGAATGCAAGGAAACTCGTTAGAGATCAATAGTATATTGAATAAAATCACTTTTATGGAGCAAAATTTTTTATAACGATTGAACTTCCAATCTGGAGTGGACTGTCATTTGCGTATGAGCCATACGTGTTGTCAAAATCTCGGTAAATGAGCTTTCCAGATTCACCAGGAAAATCTTCCAGGACATGAACGATATCCAAAACAGTTTTCTCGATTATATTTCACTCGGTATTTTTTACGAATTTCATCGAATAAGAGTAATAAACCTCAATATTTTTAAAAAAATAAGTAAACTTTTCGATCTATAAACTAGTGGTTTGAAAGCATCGTAAAGTACTTGGTAGATCAATCCTGACGAATGAAAGTTCACACATTATTAAAAATAAAATACGTTCGCACTGCAGTAATATGTTTTAAATATCAATTTGGGGTCTGATTAGAGCACGCAAACAAAAATCCTACATATTTCTCAGCGGTAATTCACCGTTTGTCGGTTCTAATGTAAACCCTTTTTCATCATTATGTAAAAAATAATAGAATCGTGACGTGGAACTATGTGTGGGGAAAAATAACTATACGTGGATGCAAGAAGAGTAATATTTAAGTAACTTCCTACAGAGGAGAAAAAATGTAATTTCAGAGGATGATTTACTTCACGGATGACGAAATACTCTCCATCCATCGTCCGCGTAATTCGCCACGCAATTCCGTCTGGGATAAGGAGACGAGGGTGCGGGAGCGAGACGAGGTGAGAGGGGGGGAGGAATGAAGCGTGGTATTGGGTCTAGGGGGAGGATGGCTTTCACATCTTTGACGGGGAAGAGGGTGGAGGAGTAGGTAGGCGAGGGAGGAGAGGAACAAGGGACGAGGGAAGGGGAGATATATCGGATTCTGAACAGTGGACGCCGTACCGGAGCAGACCGTAAACTGGCATGGACTCTCTCTCTCTCTCACTGCTCGCTCCGCTGACGACAAAGCGGCCGCCGTCGTCATGGCAACTGAATCGAGTGAGCGCACGCCGCCTCCGTCAGGGGGAGCGTTTGCAAAGCCACGTGCGTGGCTATATGATTATTAGTTCCATTTTCCGCCCTCCTCTCTCCCCTCCCCTATTCACTCTTCCCTTCCTATCCCTCCTCCCTCACTCCATCCTCCCTTTTCCGTCTCCCTCTCCCAATCTACTTAAACCCTTTTTTGTCTCCTATCCCTCTTCCCATCGCTTTTCTCTCTCTGAATTCATCGCATTTAAAGCTTCCTTTCCTTAAAAACCATCTCCTCCCTTCCACCTCACTCCTCCTCATCCCTCAATTTCCCTATGCTCTCTGTCATTCTCCTTCTATCTCCTCTTTCCGTTCCCTTGTCCTAGTCACATTTATCTCTCTCTTTCTTCCTCTCCTTCCATCTCCGGCAAGAGTAATGCTAGTGTAAGGGGCTTATTGGTCCCCCTAGGAAACAATCTGACTCTCAGGCATCGAGGAGTAATTTTTTATTTTGTAGGTCACGCCGATTGATGACGAGAGTTCTGTAATGAGAATGCCTTTTCGTTGGGTAACAACAACTCGGAGATGCGCGGGGATCTTACCATGTGGGCGAAATAAGTTTCTTAGACGAGTGGGTGACAACATTCATGGGCTTGCATATCAAATACTTGTAATTAAAAAGAAAACAACACCTAATGTGGACGTTGTCGTCGAACGAATGAAAATGAGTCTATAAGATAAATATAAAATTTCTCACTATTTATTAACTCAAATGTAATTTTATTAGATGAAGGCTATAGCAATTTTTTTTCTCGAAGAATCCGTATTTTTAGCCTCGCCAAGATAATATATGAAGGCAGAGGCTTCTACGATCTTTATATAAAAAGTTTAGGCAAACATTTTCACGCGAATACAGAAAATGTTTTTTTAAAAGCGACAAAAGGCATAAGATGCTAGGGGACGCAAATATTCCGTTTTTTAATCCAATAAAGCACACAAAAAGCAAACCAGGTTGTACCATCTAATCGAACTCCCTTTTTTCACAATCATCTTGAAATACTCCGTAAGAAAATTAAGTTATATGTTAGTTTTTTAAATACTAATTTCTAATCGCATTTTATTCGTTCAGTCAGTCTTCTTCTAACAGAGAACCGACCTAATCGACTGATTCTGGTTAAAACAAACGTTTAAAAAATCTTTTCTTTAAATTACAGTGTATCTTTTCTTTGGATTTACACTTAATTTATGCTTTAACGCATCATGTATGAAACGGATCATGATAATTTAGGCACTTCCGATGCCCACAAAAAGGCTGAGGAAACCAGATGCGTATATCGGCTACGAAGAATCCGTCATCAGTGGCGATCCACCGATAATGGGTTCCCAAACTTTTTATGGCTATTTGAGTGACATAATTGGTCAAATATACACCAATCATAGGGCAATTGAAGTGATTCATTTTTTTAAACCTCTTAGTTTAATAAAAATGTACATTCTCTCTTTTTCATATCTCCCTTTACAAGCGTCTTCTCTATCTCCTTATTGGTTCACAGCTTTCCCTTTTCCTATCAATCAGTCTTCTCCGCCTATTCTCGTCCATTCGCATCTCCCTCCAATCATTCCTTATTTCTATCTCCACCCAGCTCGGATGTCCCTTACTCTAATGAGATTTAAGCTATATATGGAAATTAATAAAGAGGTAAACTGGTCGAATGGAAAGGGAAGAGAAATAGAAGAAGCTGAGGGAGGTATGCGATGGTTGAGGAAAGGAAAGTGGGAATAACAGGGATGTTATCAAGCAAAGGAAGTAAGGAATACAGTAAAAGAGGAGGGAAGGGATTTAAGGACGGGAAAATCGAAGGGTTGGTAGAGGAAAGAAAGTAAAGGGAAGGATGTGAAAACAGGATGGAGGCCGCCAGAATTATAGGGATGTTTAATTTATCGAATCATACAAAATAAATGTCAATTATAATTTTATTGCTGCAAACATTGATTCAAGTTGTATATTTTCCAGATCGTTTCGTTTTGAGATTTTATTGCAACATAAAAGTGCGGTTGAAAATGAAATCAACACCTTATTTGCAATGCTATGAAAACAAAACAAAAAGGCAATTGAAAACGTTTTTCCGAACTGCAAAGTAAATAACTAAAATATTAATTTGTCATAAAATAAAATTTAAAAAATCTTACGCAATAATTTGAAAATGTTTATTTTTAATTAAATTAATGAAAATATATCTATTGTTTCTTTCGTTACAATTTACGCCTACATGTAGTTATTCTACTGACGCGCGTCCAAACAATGCACAAATACACTTATTAGGATTTAGCTATAATCTACACAACTCAAGAAACAACATTCAATGCCACATGTTAAATAAGTAAACACGTAATGTTGTCGTATATATAAATCCAATTTGGTATGCATAATCTCATAAAGATAGAAAAAATACGGTTGCTCTTACGTAATATGAAATAAAGTAGGCTTTAGTGGACTCTATAATAAGTATTGAGGACAAAGGAAACGGTATAGCTGCTTATATGACGGCGAATTGAAGTAAATTGAATTGAAATAGCATTGAATTTAACCCTTAACTGCTATCGTCGGGTATTTTCTGACTCGTTGAATTTTAGTTTCTCCATCACCCGGAAGTGTTCGCTAGTTAAGGGCTCTGACGCTGTGACATCTCTAGTGGAGGGATTCAAGGTCAGCCTCAATATAGCTTTCACTTAGGTCAGTTACCCTTACGGTGTGGTGAATATTTCGTGTCACTAGAGACCCGACAATAGCTTAAACGTATACTTTTATTTTTTGTTGTTTATGATTTTTATTTTTTTTCAGTGCTATTATTTGTTTTTACAATGAGTGAAGATCAGATTAATAGGTGGTTGAATGAAGAACAATTAGACGATACTAGTGATGCTGAAACTATATATAGTAAACATTTAAGTGAAAGTGAACAAGACTTTAACAGATGACGAATGTCAAGATGGGTGGGAACAAACTCTCTCAGTTTAACAATAACATTTTCAACCTGCATCTACACATACTAACGAACAAGCAAGTGAGGATAGTGACACTTCTGATTCAGAATCTAGTTCCTAGCATGTTAATGTTGTGTACGGGAAGAACCGATATTAATGGCGTACCTCGCCATTTCCATCCTCCCAAACTAGAGCGCATAACATTTACAGAAAGAAGCTATCTCAGCTGAAAGGTGCCTCAAAATCTTTGCCAAATAAGGATCCAATTGATTATTGGTCCCTTCTTTTTGGTGATGTCATACTGAACACCATTGTCACTCACAATAACACTATGATAACAGAGCTTTGCGAAAATTATGCAAACAGCCCTTCTTTTACAAATCATGTTGATTTAACTGATATGAAAGCTCTCTTAGGTCTTCTTTACCTCAGCGGTATATTTAAATCAGGTCATGAAGACGTTAGAGGCCTTTGGAAAACAGATGGAACAGGACGTGACATATTTAGGGCGACGAGGTCAGTTCAACGTTTTCTTTTCTTCCTTATTGCCTTACGTTTTGACGATCCCACTGAAAGAGAAGAAAATAAACAAGCTGGAGACCGGACCGCTTCAGTATACGAGATTTTCGAAAAGTTCATTGTAAATTGTAAGTCAAATCTTACACCCTCTGAATTTTTAACAATGGACGAAATGTTAGTGAGATTTCGTGGCCGCTGTGCATTCAGAGTGTACATGAAGAGCAAACCAAATAAATATGGACTAAAAGTGGTTTGTTTATGTAATGCCAAGAAACATTATATGCTCAATGCTTTTATATACAGTGGGAAGTCCAACCAGCCAAATCCAAAGAAATTATCCGTGCCTACGCTTAGTGTGTTATCACTAATCGTACCCTATACCAACTCAAACAGAAACCTAACAGGAGACAATTGGTTTAGCTCCATATAGCTTGTGGATCAGTTAAAAAACTTTGGCACGCTAAGAAGAAACAAACGTAAAATTCCTGCTTACTTGATGCCAAAAAAAGATGATGAAGAAGGGGCACAGAATTTCGTGTTTACAAAGGATAAAACCTTACTCAGCTACGTTCCCAAAAGAGGAAAATGTGTCCTTCTTATATCGTCTATGCACCATGATAAAAAACTGGAAGGTCTGGAAAACCAGAAATCATAGAAGAATAAAACAGAACAAAAGGTGGGGTCGACGCGCTAGATCAGAAATGTGCAAACTATTCAGTACAAAGACGAACTCAACGATGGCCCCTTGCCATATTTTATGGTATGATGGACATTGCTGCCGTGAACGCACATGTGCTTTACATGTCCAAAAATATGACAAGCACCATTACCAGGTATGACTTCGCAGTAAGTATTGGAATAGTCCTAATAAAAGATAATGTAAAACAAAGACTGTTGGAACCTAGGTCACCAAGATCTTTAAGAAGAATAATAAGGAACGTTCTCGGAGAAAAAGATGAAGTTGATATTCCACAAATGCCTTAAAAGAAAAAGAGACGACGTTGCCGCATATGCCCCTCAAACAAGGACAATAAATATTCCTCAACATGCGGTCAGTTTTGTAAAACTGTATGTAAAGGACACAATGTGATGAAAATAGTCTGTAAAGCTTGTGACTCGGACAAGGACGACTCAGAGTAAACATAATGAAATGTTTTCAAGGACTGTTTCATAGTTGTTTAAGATCTACCTGTTTTACGATCTTATCATTCTTAATTTTTATATGATCATTTTTGTATTTTTCAGGCACTCTATAGACTGGGGGGAAACTAATTCAGAGAAATGTTCTTATATTCTGTAATAATATAAAATTTTATTTAGTTACTTTAGCCGTTATAAAATATTTTTTAATGTGGATAATAATCTTTGATTTTTACCTGTGAAATGTTATAAAAATAAATTTACAATTTCCGAGTTGCAGGAGCAAACTATGCTACAGAACCTTATTTTGAAGAAAATTATTGTTCTGAATTTAGATGTTTGCAATTTTTGAAAAATGAATTTAATTTTCTTGTGAAATCTATTCTATTTTTATTTTCACTCCTTAAATAGTAGTAATCAACAGAAAAAACTGTCATTGTTTAGATTACATACTATGACCATTTAATAAATTTTATACATTTTACGCGTCCAAAAAGTGGTGTTTTTAAATTTGAATTTTTAAAATTCTAATTTACATTTAAAACAATTTTTTTTTCAAAATAGTATAAAATCACAAAGTTTTTTAATAAAAATTCATTTTGCATTTAAAAATTTAAATTTAGTGGGTAATAAATACGAAAAAAATCGGGTCAAAAAATACCCGAGGATAGCTTAAGTGTAAACAAAAATGACGATAGCAGTTAAGGGTTAAACCTGAGAATAACGAGCTCATTTTACTAACTAAAGGTTGTAGTTTACTTGAAGAATTCACCAGAACTCTCCAAGCGTAAGCAAACAAGCAAGCTTAAGTTCACTTTAGTTTTTTATTTTGATATCATGGCAAATGTTTCAAAATAACATCTAAATACACAAGCAAACTTTTACCGACGTATCAATAAATAATCACGCTCGATGAACGCTGAAAAATTGAATGACAGCAAAGCAGGCGTTCTTAAATAATTTACAAAGAAAAACTAACACTTAACTGTGTTGAATAAGAAAATGCGTATTTGTTTAAATACCGTCCTGTTTTCCTAAATTCGTTCCCAAAGGCCCTAGTTTAGGGTGTTTCAGGAAAAGACTGCTAATTATCAAACGTAAGAAGAAAGAAGATACTATAAGATCGATTTTTTTAATCTATCTTGTATTCTAAACATAACAGTAAATATATATTACATACTTCTTATAAAATTTCATTTATAAGATTAGTTAAATACGACATTCGTAAATTGGGTAACACCTTTAATATTTAAGATCCTTTGGATCCATTACAAGGAAATCAGATATATGTATGTTGAAAACGTTAATACAAATATACGTTGATAAAAATAAAAGAATCGATTTAAATCAAATGTTCCTCCTCCCGAACAAAACAATCAATAATGAGAAAAAATAAATATTAAAGGTTATAAAACAATAAACGAAAAATATTCTTTAACCTTCAAAAATATAAGAAAATTTTGTTATCGGTAACGTTTTCTAACCATGATAATAAAAAACTACTGGAGGAACATATATGTTTTTTTCCACGCAACCGAAAAAATACAATGCTTTTCCCTCCGGGCGCGACCTGTAAATGCGTCCTCATTTGACGCGCGCTCGAAACAAAAATAAAAATGGAATGAACAGCTTCGACAAAACGAATCGCACACATGAATTTGATGCCTTAATTTTAAGGACACGTAGAGGGGAGCAAGCGAAATTGCATCGTTTCCGTGACCTAGATAAGGAAATCCTCGGCAATCACCGTGAAAAACAGTTGTTGTTCGAAGAGAGTCAACACGACCCTTTTCTCGCCTCATTCCGTCGCACCCTTTTCCTCCCTCCCGGCTCCCTTCCCCCCTCCATCCCCTCCCCAACCCTTTTACCCATCTACAATCGATACCACTCCCACGGCTTGGCTTCTTTTACTCCACTCCTCCGATCGGCTCCAATATTCCGAACCTTGTGTTTTGAATCGAGTCGGAACGTAGAGGGATGGCCCGTGTGTCTCGGAGCCTATTCGCTTTCTCGGCGCGGATGCAACACACCCAATGCATCAAACAACCTGGGAAATTTCTCGTTGATTGGAAGCCTATGAAAATAGCAGCTGGTGCGGTGCTTAAAGAAGACTTATCGTGTCCTTTACTTAAAAAGGATTTTTTAAAATATTAAAGGAAGAAGTTCAGAATGACCAGCTACGGTAGTGTACAACACGATAAGTTAATGTAACAGAGATAAGAGGGGAACTGGTTGCATGGAATATTTCTGTCCGATTCATTTTCATCGAAGGAGTAGCCGTTTTTAAGACAAGTAAGGAAATAACTGCTGAAGCAGACGGTAAATGGCGGTTAAAAAAAAAAGTTTTATACAGACGGACCTCCACGAGAAAACGTGCACAACAAGACAAAATACTGAATTGAATGGCGAAAAACCAAGTATCATATCTTCTTCTTACGCTTAGAACTAGTTAGCACTTCAGACAGACAGACGGACAAACCAAATTCATAAGCGGATTTTTTTAAATCCGCTAAAACATGACTTTGTAATCAAAATTACAGAATTAAACGCTGTATTAGAGAGGGAATAAATATTAAGAGAGAGAGAGAGAGATAAAAATAATAACAATTTCATATTTTGAGGATAAATCATTTATTTAAAAATCCGATTGGGATTCATAAATAACGAAATAAAGTTTCTTATTCAGAAACATTATAACCAATCTAAAATTAGTCCAAAATAATACCGTCAATTTCGAAGTATAAGAAGGAAATTAAATTTATCCTTGAAGAATAGAGCTTGAATAGAACTGAAGTTCCTCATAATCAATGGATAAAAAACATATCTAATGTTCAGTCTGTGGATCAGAAATGAAGAACTTCATTCAGCGAAGATCAAAAGGAGCGATGGAAAAGAATTATAAGAGCAACTGTTTATTCTTAATTTTTTGCGATTTCTGGAATTAATGGTTATAAAACTTTAAATTAAATAACAAAAAATATAGCAAATAAGACGATCCAAACGGAACCTATGATGCCTACTTTCCATTTGATCAATTATTTAATACTTAAATTGGCTTTAATAGCTTTAAAATATGTTGCTTTTTGTGTTTTCAAATTTCATAATTTAGCTTTATAAAATATTACAAACACATTCGAACGGAACATTATATTGATCACGCGTATTTGTGCGGCAAAAATAACGCGTGTTATGTATTAGACTATACCGAATCCGAGTCCAACAATAGTTGTCGCTATGGCAACACTGTCGTAATGAGTGATAAAACCTGCAAAAAAAACAGTATTTACGCAAAATTCAAATAAATACAATCGATAAGCAAAACTCTACGATGAAAATTAGAATCTTCATTCCTTTCCTCAGAGAATAGTACAAGACCTGCTCCGATATTAAAATTCTAAGATATTTTAATGTGGAAGAGAAAATTACCCTGTACGATGGATTTCAGATTTCCCATGTAAACCAAATGGGAAGGATAGTTCCTGGAATCGAACCCGAGACTTCAATCTTCGCAACAAAAACTATCCTCGGGAGCTTGGCCCATGCAGCAAGAGATTTCCACCAAGTTTCATGAAAATAGGTCTATTGGTTCAAAAGTTAATATGGGGACGGACAGACAGACACAACGACAAAACTATAAACCTATTTCCATTCTGGAAAGTCGGCTAAAAAATTACGGCTGCTCGCTTAACAATTACCAGGACAATCCTAAGCCCATCTGAACTATTTCTATTACTAAACCTTCTACGTTCCTCTGAAGCCACAAGTTTGGACTCCTTTTCTCTCTCAGCTGGTCTGAAAATCACATTTCAGAACCTTTTCCTTTCGCCACTCCTTATTCCCTCGCTCCTAACCTATCTTATTTTCTCTCTCCTTTCCTTTCCCTCCTCTCTCCCTCCTACCCTCTCTCTCTCTCTCTCCTCCTCTCTCTCTCTCTCTCTGCCATCCCTCTTTCCCTCCCCCTCTCTCACTCCCTATCTCTTCGTCACGCTTCCGATTCCGACCCTTATCTTATTCCGCTTCATTTCATCCGGCTAAAACAAAAAGCTAACGGAAGAGGATCCGAGATCCCACCGAGGCGCAAAAGAAGAGATGTTTAAGGTTCTAAAAGTCGTCGTTTATCATAAACACCCGTGCGATAGGAGACACTTAATCGAAAAGACGAATCCGGTCTAGCCGAAAGGGAGGGGGGAGGATATGTGCGACAATATTTTCCAAATGAAAAACAATTCGTCTACAATCCACTTCCTTTTTTTCTCTCTCGCCCATAGCGCGGGATCAAAAAAATGAGAATCGAACCGCGAAGAATGAAATTCAAAAAGGTTGCGGCGTGTTATCCGCATAGCATTAATTCAAACACTTCTTTTTTTCACGAGGATGAAAATTGTCTCGCATTTGCTGGAAATTTTCATCGCACACCTCTCTCTCTATCTAGAGCCGAAGCGAGCGGTAACCGGTAAAAAAAACCTTTACACCTGACTCGGAAAGCGATAAATAACTGAAATAAAGCGAGGAAACGCCGTTTGACTATAATGGAAACGTAATGAAGAGAAAGGTGTTGCGTGCAATGTTAACAGAGCGAAGCTTTCAATGCCCAGTCTCCATATAAATTACATTCGAGGGAAAGGGAGAGAGGAAAAAAAACCTTAGGGTTGGGGAAGGAGGGAGGGGAAGGGTGTGTGTGGAGGGAACGAGAGGGAGAGGATTGGAGAGGAGCCGCTGAGGGAGTTTCGATGGCGCGTGCATTAGGGTAAGTGCACACGGTCTGACGTTGGCGATGGATGGCGTGCTTCCAGGACGGAGGGAAGAAGAAAAAGCCCAGAAAGAGGCGAGAATGGGGGAGAGGAGGGGAGGGAGGGTGAAGGGAAGTGTGAGTAGGGAAGGGGTGAGAAGGGGAGAGAGGTGGAGAGAGGTGGAGTGGGAATAGGAACAGAAGGAGAGAGGGATTGAACGGAAAGGGAGGGGTGTGTTTTGGTGGGGGTGAGAGGAGAAGGGGAAAGAGGGGGAGATGGAGGGGAGCGGGATGAAATGGGGGAAGGAGAATAGGAGGGGTTGGAATGGGAAAGATCGAGTGGGAATGAAGAGTGGGATTTTTTTAGCGAACGGAGGGGCGAGAGGGGAGTAAGTCAGACGGTGAGGGAGGAAAGGGAGTGTGTAATGGAGTGGGGGAAAAGGAAGAAAAGGGAGAGAGAGAGATTGAATGAGAGGGAGACAATGATAGGGGAGTGAAGCGGAGGGAAGCAATCGGAGGAGTGGAGGGAGGGGGAGGGATAGGGGAGGGGAAATGGGTGTGCAATGAAGTGAGAATAGAAACGGAGAACAGAAGGGGAGGGTTTCAATGGGAGGGCGAAAGAGAGAAGGGAGTTAGAGGATGAAGTTGGAGATGGGTAGAGATCTAAAAGACTGGGAAGGTGGAGGGAGGAGTGAAGAGTGGGAGGCAGAAAGAGGGACAGAGAGGGAGAAATAGATTGGGAATGAGTTAGGTGGATAGATGGAGAGAGGGAGGGAGAGTATGGGACGAGGTGAAGTGTGTGAGAGGGCGGTGGTCGAGGTAGGAATGGTTACGTAGGTAGGAAATGATGGGAGGAGAGAGAGGTAGGGAGGGTAGACAGGGAAGAGGGCGGGAGGGGAAGTATGAGTCTGTGGAATGGGAACGAGAGATGGAGGGAGAGAACGTGAAGAGTGAGTGAGAGAGAAAGAGAGTGAGAGTGGAGAGAAGAGGAACCGTTCCATTAGGCAACCGAGCAAACAGGGAGGATTTGCCGGGAAGCGCCTAGCCCTGAATGCTGACTAACCGCAATACTTGTATCTCCTGGCCGCGTTGATGTAGTCTATATCCGAGGGGTAAAAGGGGAGATTTGCGGCGCGTTTTTAGGGGAAAACGTGGAAGACGCATCTGTGCGCTTGTAAGTGGGTTGTGGATTCTCTGCAGTTTAAAATTTCTAGGAATAAGGATCCAGTTTCAACTTTATTGAATTGTTTAAGATGTATTAACCGAGTTTGGGAATATGTGGTCAAGATGCGAAAACTTGCTCATCTCACTGCCCTCGGCGTACATATTTGTTAGTTAAAAATGAATAGGAAACCTCAAAGCTATGATCAGTAATTTTGTCATGCGATCATTAATAGTTAAAGTAAATTTAAAATTTTTGCGTATATCTTGTTGAATATTTGCAACCTAAGTTTTCATATATCAATAATGAGGTCAGGCTCAACCCTCTCGAATTTACTCATCATGAAAAAAATAACTTAGTTACTTCCACGAATTTAATTTTAAACGACCGGTTTCACTACCTGGATGTTTTTGTCATATTAAGCCATATCGCTTCAGGATAAAGTTTGTAATACATACATTCGACTAGAATAATAACATTTATAAAACATTAATAACTTTTTTGCTTTCCTAAGATGGATAGAAAATTTCAAAAGAACAAAATATTTATCAAATGTTTAAGCGTAGCAAAAAGGAAAGAAATCAATTTTCAAACTCTAGAAACGTTCTGCTCTTCGTATTTTTGCTTTTTTTCTAATGCTATGAAAACTGATACAATAATTATTTTCCTCCGGTAATTGGTAATAAATCTTGATCAGTTCAGTTCTTTCTCTATAAAATTTAACCTAAAATAAATCAAAGGTCCAAAAATGTGAAGGATTGTTAAGGCTTAAAAGACAACACTTATCTCGGACGTTTTTTACTAGTGACTCCTTTTAATTGACCGAATAACCATTAAAACCGTGATAAACGGAAAATGCTCATCCGTCACCCGTAGTCATTAGGTGGCTTATGGCTCCCTATAAGATGAAGAGAACAGACACACTTGTTGCGGTTTTCAATGGGGACGTAAGGAAAGAGAGAGAGGGGGGAAAGGGGGAGGAGAATGAGGCATGGGGAGGGGGGAGAGAGGAAGCGTGACGGAGTGGTGGAAGAAGGATGCGAGAGGCGTCGGGAGAGAGAGAGGAAAGGAGATACGGAAGGAGAAGGAGGGGGAAATGAGGTTAGGAAAAAGGAAATAGGGTGAGCTTGGGTAGTAGAGAGAGAGAGAAAGAGAGAGATCTGGGAGTGTGGGGGGGGGGAAGCTCTAAATGTCCCGTGGGATGAATCGAATCCCTCCTGCTTTAGGAGAGGCTGATCTCTTTCGCAAGGGAGTTAGGATAGGAGAGGGAGAATCAGGAAAGGAGGTATGATCCGATGGAGGGGAGAGAGCGGTAAGGCGTGGGAGATAGGAGGGAGAAAAGGCACGGTATGGATAGATAGAGAAAGAGCGGGAAGAAATAAGGTGAGGGATCGGACGAGAAAGGAAAATATGGGAGAAAGAAATGGAAGGTAAGAAAAGGAAAAGAAAGAGAGTGGGAGAGGGATAGAGAGAGAGATGGAAGAAGATAAGAGAGAGATGGCAATCTGATGGGGGAGTAGAAAAGGAAGAGAAGCAGTTTTGGAAATTGAGAGGGCCGGAAAGTGAGTTAGGGCGTACCGAGTGAGAATGGAGAGGTGAGAGGAAAAAGGGGGAGGTTTTTTGAAGGAAAGGAAGGGAGGGTGGGAGTGGATAGAGAAAGAAGGTTGAGAGAGGGAAAGAAGGTTGAGAGAGAGGGTTGAGAGAGGGAGGGAGGAATGGAACGGGACGGTTCTCCGTACAGGCGGCGTGACGGCAAGAAGGATCGACTTTTTTTTGGAGGGGCGTATGCAAAGGAAAGGGCGGAAGAGTTTTGAGTGCCCCCTATAGCAGATGGGGTGCAAATTCTCTCTGCAGAAGTGGGTTGGATGGAGCGGGAAGGCGGATGGATGGATAACATTTCCAATAAAGACATGTCCGTGGAGATTTCATCCGAACGAACCAGTGTATGGGGTTATATTTGATCGAATTGATATCACGTCTTGTCTACCGTCTTTCCATCCCTCTCCCTCCACTCATGTTGTCTTTTTCCGAAAGCGATTTATCGGAAAGATAGCTCCGCGGACAGAAAACATCAAACGAGGCTCGCCCTTATACGAGTGTTTAAAACTTGAAACGAAGAGAACGTTCACTTTAAATAAACCGACCGAAGGCACAGTTAAGCCAGAATGGTACATAATACATTGAAATAAAATTTCAGAAGTAATAAAGGGGATGATTCATTGAAAGATCAGAGGGAAAGTGGTAGCGTTAGAAAGATCTCGGATAAATACAACAAAACGTAGAACAATACACCAAAGGTTATAATTAAAAGACGAAAAAGAAATAAAAATAATAACTCAGAAAAAACTCAAGGTGGGTATAAATTTATCAAAGACAGATAATTTAACGGTAGAACACAAGCATAACTACTGCACATAATAAAAAAACGATGGTGAAAGGTGGATTTAACACGGCCGATTATGCGATGATAAATGTTTCGCTCTCAAGCATGGCAGGAGTATAATTTTGTCTCGTTTGTAAAAATCTACACAATTTAAAACTTAATGGGAAATTCTGCCCGCCGAATTTTGATGTTTGAGCCAAAACAGCGAATTTTCCTGAGCTCGAATTTTCCACTCTTCAAGCGGGGAGGCAGTAATCACACGCAGTCTGGAAAAAGGAACGTATGGAGCCAACAGAGGTAAAACGACCATGCCAAAATATTGGGCGATTGGGGAAAGAGCGGTGAACGTAGAACAAACCAGCTTCTTCTACGCGCTGGTAAAGGTAAAAAAAATAAATTAACACTTTTATTTTTTTACACCTCTCTCTTTCTCTCTCGCACAGAAATTGCCCGTCGAAATGAAGGATAAAAATGAACACCAAATTAATGCGATCTTTTGAGGATTCTTTTCGCTCCTAAGGCACGGAATACAAACCAATTATTTTAATCGATTCCGCATCATATAAAACGGCACCTCAAAGGGGCCACCTAAAAGAGGTCGAGGAAAGAGAAAAGGGGTTCGGGTAAGAGAAGAGGGTGAGAGAGAGGAGGGTTCATCCAGAAGAGGGGTGAGGAGAAGGAGTAGGGGGTAGAAATGGGAGGAATTCCATCGATCTATTCTCCTCCTCCCTCCGCACTCTCTAGAGGGTTTGAGGGGTAGAGAGGGAGAAAGAGGTAGGGACGAGCTCACAGTTGGGTCGCAGAGGGATGAGGAGGGAGTCAAAGGGATGGGAAGGGAGAAAAAGGTAAGGGAGAGAGTGAGAGGGGGAGGAGATGGAAGAGAAAGGGAAAGAAAAGAGAAACGTTTTTAAGGGTGCATTAGGACGACGTGAGTGAAGGAGGGATGAAAAATGAAGAATTTTTGTTCCCGAGTAATAAGAAGAAAGCCTATCCGAAAATTTAGAAAGCTTTTTTTAGGTGTAAGAGAATCGAATTAACGATTTAAACGGGGAGGACTTGGGGTGAAATGGGCTCAGGAGGTCGGGAGACGCTAAACCGGAAAAGGGGATGGAGCGACGAGGAAAACAAACAGCGCGCTGCGGATTTAATGTTTCACTTGTTTCGGATTATGGCGTTTGAAAAAAAATTCCGACCGATTCACCTCGCTACCGCGACGTTTCAAAGTGAACCATAGAATATTTTAAAAGAGTGGCAAATTTCGAGTCTTTATGACGCTACTGGGCTGGACGAAATCATGACTCGAAGCAGCTGTATTGATTGATCAAAATAGGTTCTTTCGTCTGATATCTCACTGCGATCTCTCTATTACATTACAGTCAAAGTGGATGTGCCGATATTGTAACGTACTCTATGTGCGCTGCAGCTGGGAATTTGCGTCAACTGCGATTTTTTTCCATTTCCCATAATGCGGTATGCATTCACTTTCAAAATTTCGTATCTTAGACTGCATTGCAATCTCACAATGCGGTCATTTGATTAAGAACTGTTATCGGATAAAATACAAATATGGGCAAAAATAGTTTTTCAAGTTTGATACGTCATCAAAGGCAAGTCATTTGTTTATCAGCTTATCCTTATATAAGTGTGTTAAGATAATCTGTAACCCTTCAAGTATATTTGTGAAGACATTCAGCTTACCATTGAATAAATTGCAACGGACGAATTCAACCTTTATTTTGGAAAAAAATACCGCCAATTAAAATTTAATTTTAAATCGGCCTGAGCCACTCTCATTCACCTGAAAAGATTATTAAACTGAACAGGTTTTAACCTATAGACTGAAAATTTCTCGAAATCAATCGCAAATTTATAACATATTTTCCTTCGGCGCGATGCAATGAAAAAGTTATAGGCGATTAGGAAATTTCACGGATCAGATATTCATCATATTCCACTCAATTGGCTTGTGCTCACTTCAATAATGCAACCTTTACGATCTGAACAAGAGCAGAACTCTTTGCTCCCACATAAAAGAGAGGAGGTTTCATCCCTTCAGAGTCATAATTCCGAGCCGGATGGCCTCTTGATTGGGGGTTGCCATGGGCACCGAGGGAAGAAATACGGTAGGTGTCACGTCAGAGGAGAAACGGGAGAATAAGGGAGAGAGAAGAGAAAGAAAGGGGGGAGAAGTCGGGACGGAGAGAGAGGAGGAAGGGGAGTGAGTAGGATGGAGCTAAGACTGACGGTTATGGGAGGTGAAAGTAGAAGGGGGAGAATAGTGAGGGAGTCGATAGTCTCAGTAATGGAAGAGAGGAGAGAGAGAGAGACCTCTCTGTATCACGGTCCGGTCCCGTTACCGCCAATCCTCCCTTCTGCCCTCCCCCTCCACCCCTTCGCTGACCCAAACCGCCTTCCTTCTCCAACCCTCTCTATCTCCTTCTCCCTCCGTCACCCCTCTCCTCTTCCCTCCCTCCGTCACCCCTCTCCTCTTCCCTCCCTCCGCTCTTTTTCTCCCTCTGCCTCTTCCCTTCCTCCTCCCCTTCCCTCCCTCCGCCTCTTCTCTCCCTTCTCTCCTTCCCTTTCTCCTCCCCTTCTCTCCCTCCCTCCGCCTCTTCCCTAACTCCGATCCCTCTCCTCCCTTCCCAACCCTCAACCCGTCTCATCCTAGTTGCTGCTGCTGGGAGGGATTTGCCCTCGCCGTGTGGCTCCGCCGCTCCGCTCTCTAGACCCAGGAGCCGGCGTTCGTGTGTGTGTGTCTGTGCGTGAATGTGTGCGTGCGGCTATGTGTGTGCTTATGTCTGGGGAAGAGAAGATTTTCCCTCCGGATCGACAGGTCTATATCGTGGACCTCGCTTCGATTGCGCGGCTCGATCGTCAAGTGAGAGGCGATTTGTAGCGATGGGTTTCCCCTTAGCTTCCAATCGATTTCCTATACGATAGGATTTTAAAAATCGTAATCATTCGACTCGTTTCCTTGTCTCGCGGATTGTGCTTCTCTAGAAAGGATTGGTTTAAAATCTCTGCTGATAAAGAAACCGAAACCGATATTTGCACAGTTTTGTCAAAGAAACCATGCATTTTGAATAGCTATGGAGAGGTCATCCAAACAAGGGACACATTATATAGATTTTCTTAAGCCATATGGGGTATGTTACCAAGATATCTATGTTACTCGACTAAATACGTATTTATTAATGTGTTTGTGTTCAATAATTCCGTATTCATTCGATTTAATAACAAGTAAGGGAAGAGGTACTGAAGCAAACAGTAAAAGGCGGTTTTTAAAAAACATTTTAAACAGACAGACGTCCAGAAGGACAAACTGAAATAACGTCCACAACGAAACAAAATACTGAATCGATTGTTGAAATTAAAGGAAGTCTCTACCTGCTTTCGTTTAGGAGTTAGCGCGTCAGACAGACCGAACGCATAAGCGGATATATTTTTAAACTGCTAATGCAATATTTGGATAACTTTTAAGATAATGTTAAACACGTCGAGTAGTTGCTTTACAGTTGACGGATGTTATAATGATTTTTTCATTCCAGTTCCGTAGGCTTTATTTTCTAACGCTGGACAAAACTACCAGCAAGACAGCGCTAGAGGATATCGAAATCTAACCGTCCCGAATTCTGCCAAAATAGAATCCGAAATTCTCTTCGAATGGTGATAAACGCAAGAGCGAGAGAGAGAGAGAGACTTGCGCGGCGGAGTTCTTTTCATCCCAATCCTCGCCTCCCTTCTGTCACTCGGGGATTTTCCACTCATAACACCCAATCTCTCTCTCTCTCTCTCCCTTTCCCTCTCCTTCTCTCAGGCGCGCGCGAGTCCCATGGCGAAATACCCGGCTTATCCTCAGTAGCCTATGCCACAGAATCTCTCGCTCCCCTTCTCCCCCTCGCTCTCCCACACACCCAATCTCTCTCTCGCTCGCTCACTATCATTCATCCCTCTCCTATCTCCCTTCTCTTTTATCCCACTCTTTCTCGTGCTCCTTTCCTCCATTTCTTGCTCATTCTTTCTCTCTCTCCGCTTGAAATCTTTTCTCTCTACTCCCTACCCACTTCTATGTCCCTCGCTTTGCTGTCTTGATTTTCTCACCTCCATTTTTAAGCATACTTATCCCTTAAAATTTCTATTCCTTGTCCATCTCTATTTCACCTCGAATGCTTTTCTCTAGCCTCTAAATATTCCCTCGGTATTAATTACTTCATTATGATAAACTCTATTTGTTTAGTTGTAGTTTTGTGGAGTTCCATTTCCTAAAATGAAAAAAAAAACGCAAAATAACCTTTTGTAAAAAAACACTTTAGCGAGAAGATATACGACCCGGGTTTCAACGATTAAACTTCATCTCCAGGTACAAAACACCATTATCGTATATTCCACCCATTCACTGAATATCATTCGACGTTTCTTTAAACGTCTTCATTCACTCTTCATCGCTTTGCACAAATATCAACATCAACATTCGCATTTTGGTCTACGTCCCTTTTTTCAGTTTCTCTCTTCGTTCTCGCGTTTTCTCTTTTTCTACTGTTCTTTCTCTCACCTTCCCGATCCCTTCCTTCTTTCGGGATTCTCCCTCCTCCCACGTTCTCTTCCACCCTACCGACACATCTTCCTTCCACGCTTCAAAATGACGCGCTTGATCGATGGTAGATCAATCAAAGCCCATAGAGCGGCAGTGAGAGAGAGAGAGAGGAAAAGAGAAAGGGAGGAGAGAGGGATAGAGAGAGAGAGAAAGAGAGACAGTCGGACGGCTAGAATGGAGTGCCGAGGTGAGGGAGAGAGAGAGAGAGAGGTAGAGAGAGAGGTAGAGAGAGAGGTAGAGAGAGAGGTAGAGAGAAAGGTAGGGAGAGAGGTAGAGCGAAAGGTAGGGAGGGAGGGAGAGAGAGGGAGAAAGAGAGGAAGGGAGGGAGGGGGAGAGAGGGAGAAAGAGAGGGAGGGAGAGAGAGAGGGAGGGGGGAGAGAGAGAGAGGGAGGGGGGAGAGAGAGGGAGGGGGGAGAGAGAGGGAGGGGGGGGGAGAGAGAGGGAGGGGGAGGGAGAGAGGGAGGGAGGGAGATAGGGAGGGAGATATAGGTATGGAGGGAAATGGAGGGAGGGAGATATAGGGATGAAGGGAGATGAAGGGAGGAGAGGGTAGAGATAAAAGAATGGAGGGAGAGGGCGAGTTATAGGAATAAGTGACGGAAGGAGTGAAAAGGGAGCGAAAATATAACTGTAGTTGAAAAGGAGTAGGAATTAATATTACAAAAAAGGAGAGAGATAGAGTAAAAGGAAGAAGAAAGATAGAGGGAAGCAGCGAGGGGGAAATAAGAGAAGAAACGGAGCTGGAGGAAACTAAAACGAATGAAGGTGAGAATAGAAGTAAAATTGGAAGAGTAGAAAAAAAAGATCAGATGTGGAAAATACGAGAATTGGAAAGGAGTAGCGAGAGGAGTAAGTAGGAGCAAAGAGAAGGAGGAGTAGGAGACGGTTTGAAGAAGACGAAATGCGGCCAGACTGAGTGAGAAAAGAGGAGTGGAAGAGAAGGGAGGGGTAAGAGATATTCTAGCGTTGAAGGAGGGAGGAGGAGGGGGCGGGGGAGGAGGAGACTCGCGGAGAGATTGATAGTGTAGAAGGGCTTGTGTGCGTGAGAGTGGGAACGGAAGGACAGCCTCGTTGTCTTTTCGCAAAATCCCAAAATCTCTCGGAATAGGATGTGAAAACCAGGAAACGGACTTTTTCATTCCTTATTGCTTGTCTCGACGTTGTATTCCTTCGCATTTCTCTCCCTTTAAGCATTAATTTCTTCATATCTCTTAATTAGTTCCTTACGATTCATATCAGTTCCTCAATTCGTCGCCAGTTCATGAGTTCACGAAAAGGAAACGTTGGAAGTATGCTTGGTTCTTGGTCTCATTCTGTTCTGTGCTTCCTCTTTAATAACCTCATAGAAGATTACACCGTACCTGATTAAAAATGAAGCTAAGTAGCGATTCGTTTCGGGCCATATGCATTATACATATCTTCTCTTTAAAATTAATTCAACGATAGCTGGAAATTTTATATATTTATATATATATATATATATATATCTCGCAAATATTTGAACCATAAATATGGTCAACAAATATTTAATCAGTATTTTTTTCTGAGATAACCTATCTATAATTACTTGCAAAAAGCTATGTTCTCAACTGCTAAGCGTCATTATTAGTTTGGAACAATAAGAACAAGATTGGGAAGATGTACTCCATGTCGGAGTACACAGAGTTTCCAAATGCGTTCTTTGCGATTTCATAATGTTCTCAATATTTTTCGCTCAGATGAGTATTTAACGAAAAGCTAGCGAGGTACGTTTTAAAATAATTGTAGGTCTTCATGTGAAATATGGTAATTATTGTCCGATTTTAACCAAAATTGGAATCGGTTGACTACTTTTAGTAAAACTCTCCAATACCAAATTTCATCAAAATACGTCCAGCGGTTCCCGAGTTGAAACAAAGAAACATTGTAAACTAGATCTAGGTCTTTATGTAAAGTTGTTGTAATTGTTGTCCGATTTTAATCAAAATTGGAATCAGTCGATTAATTTTAGCAAAACTCCCCAATACCAAATTTCATCAAAATAAGTCCAGCGGTTCCCGAGTTGAAAAAGGAGCATTGTAAACTACATGGTCTTCATGTAAAGTAGTCGTAATTGTTGTCCGATTTTAACCAAAATTGGGATCAGTCGATCAATTTTAGCAAAACTCCCCAATACCAAATTTCATCAAAATACGTCCAGTGGTTCCCGAGTTTTAACATGCGAACGTACGGACGGACGGATGGACGGAAACCTCCCCTATATGCGTTCACTTCGTGCAAAAAACGCATAATAATCCTAACTGGTATCTAATTAAGCTATCAAAATTCTCAATTAACTAGTAATGTGGCTTTTACACTTGTATATGTAGAAAGTCGTAAGATTTACCTTCATCACTCAAACATTGAAACAAATATCGAAAATTACAGATCATTAATAATAATTAGTAGAGATATATCACGAAGTTACCGCATTTATCAAGTCAACGAGGCAGAAAAAAGGAAAGTAATACACATAGTATATCGAAAACTTGGTTCATTTTTTAGCCATAGAAAGGTATGGCCGTTACTTTTTATTTACATCCAGAGCGAAAGAAAGAACATATTTCAAGATATATAAACGCATGAGATTATTACCTCTCTCTAAACTAAATGTGATATATTGATCATCATGTCACGCAACTAAAATATGGAGTGAGATTGGCCTACAACCGCAATATTCATATCATGACTTCCTATCATCTTGAAGCCCTCAGATAATCATTATTAAACTTTAACGGGAAACTATCGAGCTCGGCTTATGGCTGAAAATTTTCAAGAACAAGCATTTTAAAATACTTGTCTTCTTTTAGAATGTATTTTCGGTAAATTACCACTGAAGACGGCTGCTTTGTAGCCAAAATGAGCATCTGGTTTTTTACAAACTTGTTGTGGCTATTGGGCTGAGACAAGTATTTTTTAAAGTATTAAGCTTGATGAATGAAGTGAGTAAAACATAAAAAATACCTTTATGATATCATAGTTTTCATGAAGATGTCACCTTAACAATACGAAGGATGAGGACCGTTTAACAAGTGGAATTAATCGCTTCTAAAATAGCACTAATAATAATAATAGTCTAGGCATTTTAAATCTCTTTCCTTTTGAGAATGGGTATTTGGTGGCAAAATCTTTATCGAGAATAATATAACATTACATTCAAATTCATGTCGGTAAAGATATTTACTTAATTCCTTTGACAGATTCCTTTACACGCTAAACTTTTTATATGGAATTTTCGGAACTTGACGCTCTTTATTTTCAATTCTATCTCGCTCGCTCGTTCTCCGTCTCGCCCGCTAGCCTCTCAGGCAGCGGTGGCCCTCTCCCTCCTCCCTATTCTCCCCTTAATCCCTCTCTCCATTTCCCCTATTATCTCCCCTATTCCTGCGCTCTCCTCCACCTCGATTCTCCATTCTCGGATAGTTCGAACTTCCAAGAAACAGTGCATCGTTTTTTGTTATCATACCTTGCGCATGGTCACACACGTCAAGGCGCAATAATTCAGGAGAAGCGCGAGGGGGGGGAAGTCATAGGATGAGATTGAGGGTGTCGTGGCGGAGGTTTTGGGGGTGTGGGGATGCGGAGCGCGGTGGTGGGAGAGGAGATGGGGGAGGAGGGGTTTGAGGAAGAGGAGGTGGTGAGGGAGAGGGTGGAGAAAGGGAGAGAGCGCGTTCGAGGGCTCGTTGGCGGAACAGTCGATTGATGGTGCAGTGCAACTTCCGAGAGTTCAAAGGACTTGGTGTTACGCGAACGCAGGAAGCGTTTTACGCCGAGTATTGGCTACATCAGATCGTAGATATCCACTGTTTCTGTCCGAGTAAGCGTTAATTTGTTCCTGCTAAATCTACTACGGTGTTTTCGATGGAGTTAAACTTGCCAGAAGTAAAGTACATTTTACAACAGTAAAGGCAAAAATTTTAACATCCATTTAAAAAAGTCTTAACGGTGAATTATACACAAACTCACACAATCTTGCTGAAGATTTTTCTAACAGTGATCATTGAGGTCTTTCGCATTTATGTAGAGGTTTTGCAAATAAAAATGTAATCCATAAAGTATGTAATTATTGAAAGATTTAAAAAAAAGTATAGGGCAAGTAATGTAATTTTCTTCCCTCTTGAAAAAAATAGTGGTATATATGTTATCGATTAATGAAAAAAAAATTGTAATGCATCGTATCTAAGTTTCTAATATTCCGATTCTTAATTGCAATACCTTTAAAATTGCAGCATTCGATAACGCCGACCACCGCCACCATGGCTCACATTGATTTTCGAGTGAAATAAAACTGCTTTTCACGCGATATTGATTAGATAACATTGTCGCCTCCATTGAAACCTTGTACCCGATTCGGAAACCAATTTATGCATCATTTTCCCCCTCGGGGTACGGACATTATACCATGAAGAGAGTGTGTGTATGTGTGTGTCGAAGTGTGCGCGGGCGAGTTTATAGGGTAAATAGAGCCATTACAGTAATCGGAGATTTCCTCGGCAGCATTTCTGGTTTAGGCGAGATAGGATGAATCGCATCTCCCTTGGGTTTAAAAGCATTAAATCTGCTCCGCCGTCGGCCATACCCCCCTCACCCCTCCCCTCTCCCCTTACCCATAAACCTCTCTCTCTTTCTCCCTCCCCATTTTGCTTTGCTTCTCTCCCCTTCTCTCCCTGACTCAACCTCGTCCGTCCGACCGCACCCTCTCTCCCTCCCTCTCGCATCTTCCCTCTCCTCTCCCTCCGCAAAAAAACACTCGGTCGGTCCGTGGATTCCTCGCTCAAAAGATTTCGCCGCTCGCTTTTAGCGTATCGGAAAGCTTTTCCCCTTTGTGAGGAGGAGGGAAAGCCGAACTTTTTAAAACGCGCTTTGCTACGAGCTACGTCCCAAGTACGAAGCGCTCGTTTAAACTAAAAAAATTCGGGTTTGCAAGGATTTAAAAAGGTTCGGGATGAACCGTTTTTTTGTCATCTTTAAGGTGGCGGAGTGTTTTTGTAGGAATTTTCGAGTCGGAACGAATTTGGTTATCTAAGAGTCGAAATATTTACTCCGCGTTTGTGCAATCGGGAATGGAATTCGGAGTGTAGGCGTAGAGACAATCGCTACGATTCTCGTCTCGGAAATCTTCGCCCTGGTTTTGAATTCCTCGTCGCTCTCGGTAGCGTCGAAGGTTTAGTTGACCGTTAGTATAATTATAAAGGAAATGTTGAAGATATTTTAACCCGAGAGCAAATGTTATTAATGCACCTTTATTTCAGAGCACATTCCATGAAAATTTACCATCATCACGAAAATAAATTAAGCTCCAACATATTACAGAGCGAAATCTATTGACATTGAAATTCATTTTCATATGAACGCATATAAGCCTTAATCGTAGACGTATCTCTGGATGCTATTACTTTTGTGACCCGTCACCATAAACCCAATAACTTCGGAAGCCATATTCAACATGAAAACCAATTATCACCCTCAGAAAATACGGATAATTTCCATAAAATTCAAGTTTTTATCGGAAAATAAGTACTGCTGAGTTGACGTAATATAATAAAATTTGAAGAATTATTCCTCGAAGTTTAAGATGTAGATACTAATTGATAAATACTATTAAATTTTAGAGGATAAGAAACTTTAATAGAGGAATTGATTCGGGGAGCATTCATTTATATATTATAAACGTGTTTTATTTGATAAACGCTCTTCTGTTTTCACTCTGTCTGTGCGATCAATTAAATTGAACTATCAAGTAAACGGTAAAAGACTGAAAATTTCAGAGTGCGAGCAATGATACCATTTATTAATCTACCAAAGAAACCTTTTGGAGAAATGGGGTGAACGACAAGGGGTGCCTTTAAATTATCAAATTAAGATCCTTAGCAAATGGTTATAGAGAGAAAGTTAACATTTTTAAATAAATTACAGAATAAATTACTTTATGTCATATAATTATATTACTAAATGTGTAAAGAATTTTAAGTTTACAATTCTAAATAATCCTCAATACATAAAACGCGCTTTTTCATAATGCGTCAGCAAATGAAGCTCCTTTTCTTCTCTGACGTTTAGGATTTAAACGTAGTTGAACCAACGTTATTTATTGCTACAAAAGCAATGGGGTGGCGAGTTGGTAAGACCAAACTGGTTTTATATACCTGAGAAAGCGCAGCAGTTCGTGAGGAGGCGGAGGGGGTCGAGGAGTATTCAAGAGTTTCACGATTGAACCTCGATACTCACCGTCCAATGGAGATTAAAAGTGAGTGAGAGAGGGGTAGGGGAGGAGGAGAAAATCACTCTAATTCTATTTTTTTATTGGTGGTGCCTTTTTTACAAGTGCTTCCCGCCGAATGGTCAACAAAATTACTTCTTATCGAATTAAATTATTTGGCGTAGAATAAAAAAATTAGAAGTTGCGCTGAAATAAGTACAAAAAAGAGAGGAACATGGTAGCGGAATAACTTGCACATTTTAGTATTAATGGAGTGCGTGTATGTTTGTACCAATGATGCTAAAATACTAACGAAAAATATAGCAAATTGATCAAGAAAAATAATCGAATGAAAATTGCAACACTATTTCAAAAACCTTCAGACAAGTCACACCGCCATGCACATCCACCGTCAATGCTGGAGATGAAAACAGAAAAAAAATAATTAGATCAATCACATACTGTTTCAAGAAAGTTACTCCGAATTATTGTCCGAAGATTCGTTATAACTTCTGCGAAAAAAGTCATAGTTTCGCGAGGATTAGTATATCATAGATCGCATCGGGCGATACTTAAACGAAATAAACACTCGTTACGTTCACATCCGACGCTATACATTACTATTGTACCACCAAGCATTTGCATTCGGTCCAACACCCGTGAAGGAAAACACCTCGAACCATTGTCCGCCGGGTTGTTTTCTTTTGCAGCGTAATCCCAAAGCGAGTAGAGTCGCCTCTTTCATGCGTGGACAGCACTCGAAATACGTTCCTTCCTTTCATATAACAGCCAACTCTCTCTCCTTCCTTTTCTCTCTCTCTCTCCCTCTCTGATATCTTTCTCTACTTCTCTTTTTTAACCCCACGCTGCGTCACCTTCATCCGTCCGGAAAAAGGAATTTCCGGCCGAAAATATGGAAACGCATCCCCTCCCTTTTCTCTCCCTCTTTGATATACCCTTTGGTCATCTCCGCTCGCATTTTACGCCGTCCGCTAGGGTTAGTATTCCCCCTCTCCCCCAACCCCTTCCTCTTTGAAAATAACCTAGTCCCCTCCCCCATCGTTCTAACCTTCACTGTTCCCGTCCCTCTCTCTCCGTTCATCTTCCCTACCCTAAGCTATTCAAAAACCCTCCTCCCTTTTACAGACAGTATTATCCGCGCTCATCTATGACTTCCAAGCACACCGCCCCTTCCCTGTCACATGATAATCTCTCCCCCTCCCGCGTTCCAGACCTCCCTCACAACTCCCCTGACTCGTGCGATATATCTCCCTACCATTAATGTCTTCTTCCTTCGCCGCTTCCGATACTCTCAGTTTCGTTTACTTCCCCTTTTCTCTCTCTCTCTCTCTTTAATTCTGTATACGTTTTCAAATGGGAAATGTTTCAATTCCAGCCAAAGTCTGTTTACGCATATGTATATGAGGTGAAGCGCTTTCCCTAAACAGTTCTCTCGCCCATAAAGTCCTCCCCATTAAAACCAATTCTCCTCCTCCCTTTCGGTGCTTCTCTTCCTCCCGCTCCTGTATCCGATCTCCCTCCTAAAACGCTATCTCTGCACTCTTTCTCCTCCCTGAAAATCCTCTCTTCCTCTCGGCCTTCTTTAAGCAACGCTGACGACACGCTAATGGAAGGTTTAAAATTTTTGAGGCGTGAAATCTTTATGGAAATGAGGGTTTAGCCGTTTCTCTAGACACATGATAAATGTTGGTTCAGTTTTAACTTTTTAGGACAGGCCTGTCCAACCCTTTAAGGTCAGTGGGCAACTTCAACGAAAAAATTTCAAGACGCGGGCAACATACACTGTATTTCAACATATATCTAAATATTGTTAAAAATGATATTTATCTAAAAAAGAATATTCTCACGGAAAACAACAGTTATTTTAGTTTTCAAAATCCTTATGTGAAATACGACATTTAATTGGTTTGAGACGAAACATACTTCGTTAAAGCTATTTTCACACTTTCATTCAAATCTTTTTCCTTCAGAACTGAACTGCAACTTAATTAATAATTTCAATGCAACATATGTCAGATTTACTTTAATAAATTGAAATAACACGAATTCAGACTAAGATAGGTTTATTTTAAAAGCGGTTTTTCTCAATAGATATTCGGCACAACTAAAGTCAGAAAATATTTGTTAATACTTTGAACTTGATCCGCTTTCCGCACAACATAAACGTATCTCGAGGGCAACATACTTCTGCGACCTAGGGGTTGGGCAGGCCTAATCTATAGTACCAAGATTGTTTCAGGCAATTTCTCTGTGCATAAGTCAAGCATGTGGCGTAGCTAGGGCTACGTAGGCTAGATTATTTCGAGGTCTTTAGATAGGGGCGACCCGAGATATTTTGACACAGCGGGCGTAAAACCGCTTAAGGTATTTTCAAAAGAGCTTGTTAATTTATTCATTGTTCCTTAAAATAATTGATGATGAAAAGTAAAAGGAATTTAATCAGGATTCTCTCCATTCCACGACATAAATTGGGATCCAACATCTATTCACTTGCAAGTAATGTAAGACAGATGATCGGGTTAGTCCCTCGATACCAATTCTCCCGAATTCTTATCTCCGAAACTATAACTCATAATTATGTGGTCTTGTCAAAAGTTCTAATTGGCGGATGCTGTTCAAAATCAAAATTGGGCAATAAATTTTAATAACGATCATTCGTAATTAATTTAATTAAAATCTGACCAGCGGTTTAGGAGATGAAAGTTACGACAGACGGACGGACGAGATGTGCTCATAAGGCGTTCTGATACTACCGCTTCGCTGATAAAGAACGCCTATAAAACCGGAATCAGCGAATTCCCTTTGCAAGATGTTTCTCATTATTAAGTTGCACTTTTAATGGGCCCCACCCACCTTCCCGGCAACCGCCCGACTCGCCGATCTTTAGATTTAGTTTCTTGCTCCCCCCTCCTACTCCGAGCTTCGCCCCGGCTGCCGTGACGATAGGGAGTCAAACACTGCATTTTATTTGCGGCGTTTTGTACAAGAAATAGCTAGGTATTGATTCTCTGGAACGTATGTCCAGTACCTTGATACTCATCTACATAACTAAATAATTTAATCTACGCAAAACATCTAAATTTTGAGTTTAGCGTAAATCACAACGAACGCCTCGTGAGCACTTCTAATTATTCTGCTCTTTTTTTACCCCTCGCTCAACTCCGCACGTCATCGCAATTCGACAATCTGCAATCGACTGTTTCTCGGACGTAGAAATTCAAACGAACTTCGCCTTACCTTTAGCATAACTTCTTCAATTCAAATCATTCCACCTTTTTATCCCAGGTTACACTCATTTTTTATCTTTTTGTCGATAAATTTCCGTATAATACGCCAATACCAATGTCTGGGCCAAACACCGCCCCCCTCTCCTCCATCCCGTCCACTTGAAATATCTCTTTCTCTTCATTCCAAATCCACGTCCCATCCTTGCAACTCTTTCTCTCTCTCTCTCTCTCTCTCTCTCTTACGACCTCACAACCAATCCATCTATTCTTCTCGGGGTGAACCTTCTCTCTTTCCTTCTTTTATATCTTTTCGCGATCTCTTTGGTCCTCTCTCTTTCTCTTGCTATCGCTCTCCTCGTGTTCCTCTCTCTTTCGCCTTTGTTCCCGTTGCCTCGGAGACCGTAGCGAAAGAATTCCGTATAACCAAATAGGATGGGTATTTTGAGAATGGACTAATCCTTTTCAACGCGCCTCAAAGAGATTAAAGCTGTTTTGCGAAAAGGGGCTTATATTCCTGATACCTATGTTTCACATTTTTCAATAAATTGTGAGCGCTGATTGGAAATTTAAATACTTTGCGAACAACTGCCTATTGCATTCTTATACTCATTTCATACCATGCGTAGTCAGATTCATAAGAAATACGTAAATTACAGTAAATACTCTAAAATTATGCATCCATTGCAATAGCCACCCTACTTTCGGCATTTTCTGGATTCCAGTAGGCTACAATGGCCGAATATTTAAAGTTTTGGAAAGCTAAGAATCACTTATTACGTTACAAATTCCGTAGAGTAAAAACTGAAAAGTACAAGATAAGAAAATGCGAAGAATCGATTGGTAAATAAAAACCAAAATAGAATCATAATTTATTTTATTTGTCAAATCACCATTCCTTTTCTCTTTTCTAAACTGAGAAGTGTTTGGCAGAGGGAAACCGTAACTTTTCATTAGCGAAGATGAAGGTCAGGTGATCGGTGGCTTGTCTGGGATGGCTAGGGAAGTATACCCTAGTTCCCTAGATTTAAATTATAGAATAGCTACAACCAGAAGACTTGAATTTTGGCACTATTTTTAAAATACTTGTTTTTGGGGAATGCCGAATTTAAGAGATTATTCTGCACTTAATACAGTTTTGCAATAACTAAACTTGACTGGTTGCCAAAATGTTATTGAACAACATCTCCTATTATCTCATTATAACATTTCTGAAAACACATTAATTTTAGATTTTCATTTAGATTATTCGCGTACATTATAAAGAAAAAAATTACTTCGCTCTAAATTATCCTATTCATTTAAAGGCAAAACAATTAGGAGCTGATCACCAACAACCTATCTTTATTGAGGATAATAAAATACGAACAAAATAACAATGTACAGTTGTATTATTTCGTATTTTATTAAAATGAAATTCGACAAAGTTGCACCTTCAGTAGTGAAGTAAATGTTAATGAGAATATTGTTATCGTTTAAAAAATAATCGTGGAAATAAATATATTTAACTACAGAATTTTGAGAAATCGATAAAAGGGACACCTTCCACATTTCATCTTTCTCGAACATTCGCATCAAAATGTAATCAACTTAGAAGGAAATAAAACTTTTTCCTACATAATTTAAAAAATAACGATTTAGCCACGCCTAATTTTCCTTACACTATCTCAAATTTCCAGGATAAAGTAATATCTATTTTTAAAGGAGCTATTATAAGTCAATGTAATAAAATTCAAAATTATTTCGATTATTTTTGGTTCAGCATACAAATATATATTCATGTCAATGAAACGATCGCTTTCTCAAACTTATTCTACATTAAAAATTTTCAGGACACAAAAAAAGAGTTATAAAATTACACGATATAAAAATTTCATATACCGTGACAACCCGATTTGAATGCGTACTGAAGCGGTAACATATAGACTATTAAGTTATATCACTGATTAAATTCACAAATTTAGATGACAACGTATTTGCAACTGGAGTATTGCATAAAAATCCTTTAGAAAGTTCCGATCAGGTAATTCAGTTGGACGAATGAATAAAAATTAATTTTTCGAGACTTAATAAAAAAGTCCGCATCCATTCCGAAAATTTCCTTTTCTCGGTCGAGATACCAAAAAAAAAATAAAACTCGCACAATGAGAAACGCGCGATACTCTTTCTGCCTAATCCTGCACTCTCCTACGTCGCCATTCTACAGAAGCAATGGCTCATATATGTTTGAGACATCCAAAGCCTTCCAAAAGCAGGCAACACACAACACTCCGCACTCTACACTCTCCCACCGAATATTCTCCCTTTCCTTTACCCCGCCCATCCAAACAATCATCCCCACCCCTCTCCCCTCCTCCTACTCTCTCCCTCCCCAACTCTTCTTTTATCCCCACTCTCTCCCCCTCTCCCTCCCATCCCACAAGCATCCCAATTTTCTTCCTCCCTCTTCAACCCACCGACTCCAAAAAAACTTCCCTCCCTGCTGGCTGGCCCCATAATCCTCTCTCCTTTCCTCTCCTCTCCCTCCTTCTCTTCTCCCTCCAGACATCCTCTCCCACTCCTTTTCACCCCAACCTCTCAACACTCCGCATCCCCCAAACCCCCACCTTAAAAATCCAACTCATCCCCTGACCATAGCTCTAGCATCCTCTCGGAAACTCTTCACACACACAAGCTCGCCCATTCTCCTTTCCCCCTTTGCCCCTTCCTCCTCCCCCACTCTCTCCACCCTCCTATTGCCACTCTCTCCCCGCCCACTCTCCGCGTCCGACCGACTCACTCCACTCAGCCCCCGATTACTTCCCCGTGCAAACACGCCGACTCGATATTAAATTCGAAGCGGGTCGCGACCGAAACCAAACCTCCGAGGGGGGTGGAAGGGACTGGTGCAGAGGAGACGGATGAAGAGGCGGGGAGGGAGAAAGTGATGGAGGGAAAGGCGAGAGAGGAAGAAGCGAGAGGGGAGAGCCGGGAAGGAGAAAGGAGTTGAGAGAAATTAGAAGTGAAGAAGAGATAAAGTGAAGGAATAACCAAAGGGAAATACCAAAAGACAACATATAGAGGGGGGAGAGAGAAAGGGAATGGTGAAAGGGAGAATGTTATGAATTTGAGAAATATAAAGATAGGCTAAGCAAGAGAAAGTATGGGAGGAAGGGGCTTGTAATGCTGGAGGAGCATAGTAGGAAAGGTAGCGGGGAGTAGGAGAGAATTGGTACGAATTAGGTCCAAGAGGGAGGATATTTGAGTGAGAAATTAGGCGAAGGCGGGAAATAAGAAGAAGCACACGTGGAGAGGGACAAAAAAAGTTCAAAATGGGAGTATCAATTCTTGAGGCATTACGAAAAAGCGCGTTTTATTCATTGAAGTTTATTTAGAATTATAAACTTAAGATTCTTCATAAATTAATATTATTATATGAGATAATGTAATTTGTTTAATAATCAATTAAAATAAAATTTAACTTTCTATCTATAACCATTTACTCAGAATCTTAATTTGAAAAATTTGAAGGTTCCCCAACCGCCCACCGATTTTTCGAAAACATTTCTCCTGCAGTGTTATAGATGCCATCAAAGGTCACACAAATAATGAAAAGTTTTAACTTTTTAATTCTATAACCATTACCAAACTCACTTTGAAAAATTTTAAGGCACCCTCTTCCGCCCACCGACTTCTGCAAAAGAGTTATTTGGCAGCCTAATAAATGCGTCATAGGTTACATACACACTATCTGTTACCGTTTACTTGCTATTTTAATTTGATTGGACAGACAGACAGAAAGAGCGAAAACATGAGCGCGTTTAAAAATGAAACCCGCTAAAATGGTATAGAATCAAAATGGAGGAAAGAGGATAGGATGCGCTCCGAATGCGAGGAGATATTAGGGAAGGATAATGAGCAAGGAGGATACGAGAAAGGTTCTTTCGACCACGAGGCCCTCTCATATTACTTCCTCCACAAGAAGCAAGTAAATTTGACTGGCGATTTACGATAACGTCGCTTGATGAGTCTACGGAAATATAGAGCTCTCTTCATTAGCTGATTTTATAAATTTAGAGTTTCAGGATGCATATACCTAAGCGTAGTCTATGATAAGATTTCAGTGCAATGTTTACTGCACCATTTTTTAAATTGCGCCACATTTTACGTTTTTGTTCTTCCTTGAACTTCCAGTACTATACTGGAAACCTCATAACTAATTCCTCTCCGAGTATTAATTCACTAGATTATTATCGAGCTCGTCTTATGGTTTAAAACAAATTCAAGAATAAGCACTTCAATATAAAAAATTGAGATAGTATTTATCTTAGGCATCTCCGATAGCCAAAACAAGGTTATGAATAACCAGAATCAGCACCGAAGACGGCTGCCTTGTAGCCGAAATGCGCATATGGTTTTTCATGGCCTTGCTATGGCTATTGAAGATACATAAGTTTTACATTTTTTTATATTGAAGTGCTTATTCTTGTATTTCTTCGATTGGTGTATTCTGTTACTCGTAGTACATAATCTTTAGCCAATATGTTTATCGTAAAATCTTTTTTTTCAGTTCTGTCAAACCTTTACAGATACAAACTTTTCGAATGAGTGATTTCTTCCCAATATAGTGATCTAATAGGTTGAAGTGAAGCTCCATAAGCAGAATTTTCCTAAACTCTTATTCCCTTTAAGCTTAAGAGTAATAGACTGCATAAGAGAGAACGTAGCGTTTTTATTAATTTATTTTACTTGTTTGCATTGACTTGCAGAGATATCCTGTCTGATCATTAAATTCTACGCGTCCTCAAATAATGAAAGGTTGGAGAATTCATAAAACGGAAGGAGAAAAATATTTTTCAAATGGGGTGGAAGTGATGCAGTTACACCATACGATTTAACATATATGACAGGTGTACTGAATAAAGAGGGGAAATGGTGTCGAGCGATGAAATCCGCAGGGAATGGGAATTTACAGGTAGAGAGAAAATCAGAGTTTAAAGGAGTACTTGGATAGGATGAGATGGGGCGAAGAAGGTAGGAATTATGAGTAGCTCGCGAGGGGAAAGAATGCGTCGAAGTGAGGATAGTCAGTGAGAAAGAGAGGAAGTAAAAACGAGTGGGAATAAAGTGAGAGTGAGAAAGTAATAGTTTGTGTGGAAGAAGAGGAGAGCCACATGGGAGGATAAATAGCAGGGATTATTGGGCGAAGATAGGAGCTATAATAGGAGGAAATCGACGGTAGGACGGGTATAGATTGGTAAAAGTGATTTTGAAATGAGATCGGGCAGAGCGAGGGCGGATTGACGCGGATCAAAAAACGAGGATGGTGGAGGGGGGAGGGCAAACGCGTGAGTGTACAGAAAGGGGGGAGGGAGAAAAAAGAGGGAGTGAGGGAAAATTGGAAGAGTGAGTGAGAGACGGTTATATTTGGAAATAGGGGAGACGGAGGGGAGAGAGGGGGAGGGAATAGTGGTTTACACGGAGCAGATGAATAGAGAAGGGGAGGGGGAGAGAGGGAAGGGGGAGAGAGGGATGGGAGGGGAGAGGGAGAGAGATGGGAGGAGAGAGGCAGTGGAAGAAGGGAGTGAGGGAAATAATAATAATCCGACTTTTATTTCAAGGGCGACATTTAGACCATCTAGTTCACTCTTTTATCTAACCCAACATGACGAACACAAACATCCAAATCTTCGGTGGGATTCGAACCCGCAACCTTAATATCTATTGGCAGATATTCTAACCATGCGTCTAATACGGACAATGCATGGTAAGAGAGGGAGAAGTGACGAGAGGGAAGAGGGAGAGAGAGAGAGGGGGGGAAGGACAGACAAATGACTTTATTTGAGCGAGGAGAGGAAAAGAGAGAAAGGGAAAGGGGCATAGAGGTGGGGATGAGGAACAGATATTTAACAATGTCATTTTACCTTTTCCAAAAACCATATATTTTACTAAATGGCCAACCAAAAATTGTTTAAAATTCCCATGATTAAACGAAACTGTTAATAGAGGAATACTGCACAAGGCAAATTTTTATTCCCTTCTAATAGGCATACAGATGGCAATTATTATTATAAATCTATAATAGACACTAGCACAATTGCCCGTCAAATATGATGAGCATGTGCAAACTAAGTATTAAAATTAGGTGCTTCCCATTCTTCCTTCCTTTCTCTCATCCTCCCTACCCTTATCCGTCCCTCTCTCCCTCCTATTCTCTCTCTCTCCCTCCTATTCTTCCTCTCTCCCTCCTATTCTCCCTCTCCCCCTCCTATTCTTCCTCTCTCCCTCCTATTCTCCCTCTCCCCCTCCTATTCTTCCTCTCTCCCTCCTATTCTCCCTCTCTATCGTCTATTCTCTCCCTTTCCCTCCTATTCTCCCTTTCTCCTTATTTTCCCTCCCCCTCGTATTTTCTCTCTCCTCCTTCCTATTCTCCATTCCTCTCTCCCTCCTATTCTCCCTATCTCCCTCCTATTCTCCCTCTCTCCTTATTTTCCCTCTCTCCCTCGTATTTTCTCTCTCCTTTCCATTCTCTATCCTTCTCTCCCTCCTATTCTTCTCCCTATCTCCCTCACCCTCTCTTTCTCATTCTCCCCTCAAAAATTTAGCTATCCCTCTCAGCGTGATATCATCATCATCATGCTGCTGTCCGAAGACAAGTTTTAGCTGTATCGCTGGTAGATGTAAATCTTACATACAAAATTAATATTTATTTGTTAAACATGACGCTAGATATATGGCCGAAATTATTTTGACTCTCTGGAACATAATATAAAGAGAATTATATATTTTTGCTAGTTTACATCAATATTGTTTCATTAAATAAAAATTTAAACATTTATTCTTCTGTTTTAATCAAAAATTAAAAACGTACTGAGAATTCGCCGAAAATGTACTCAAAATCTTTTTAAAATTCAGCACTCACTATATATGTATTGGGAACCCTCATTAACACAATATCAATGAGCAGTAGAACATTTACTTATGTTCGTTACCTTCGTATTGTTTATCGTAACCAAGGTATTGTTTAAACTTCAAAATAGCGTCGAAATTTTGTGAATTTGTGAACAGATGCGACGCATGATTATAATCCCAGTCAATCATAAGAAATTACACGAAACCGGCAACAATGCCAATCACCTTAATGAAGAACGATTTTCACGTAAAAATAAATCGGAAAAATAATTTGTGGACCGATTCGACGCGTATTAAGAAATCGACGGCAAGCAAATGAAATCTCGTTCTCTAAAGGTGTGTTTCAATTCGATTGAACAATCCGGTTGAATCATCCAAATTGAAAAGTGTGAACAGGAATTCAATGTCATAGAGCAATGGGAATTAATCACCCACATTGAACGATAAATGATTCGTGTAAACAAAGAACTTCAGTAGCATTGAAAGCATTTTCACCTCGAGACATCACAGATGCTCTGGTTTTAAACTGCGAATGACGAATGAACTGAAGAAAGCGAGTTGTGTTGGCTCGTTTCTCAAATTGTACGGAAGAATCATGGTTTTTAAGTGGAGAGAGGACCATACACTGTTGTTTTTGGACTTGCTAAAAAATTAAGAGTGCCTGTGGAATAGCAAAAACAATGATTATCAAATCAAGACTGCCAGAGAAAATGCTATTCAAAATTTAATTTCTGACTTAAATTTAGCGGGAGTGACGGAAAAAAATGTGAAGGCCAAGATGAAAATTATTCGGACGCACTATACATTTAAACTAGCAAAAGTAAATAAATCGGAGAAAAGTGGAGCAGGGATAGATGATATTTATGTACCAAAATTGTCTTGGCACAAACAAGCGGTATTTCGTTTTTGAATTAATGGCGAGACCATATCCAAGAGTTCTACAAATTGCACCGGAGACATTCTGAGAGGATATTTTATCATCTCGCGATCTTATGCGGCACATTCCCTCAACAAAGATTAGAGAGATTATTTTTAATTATTTAGTGGAATTCGAACGAAGTCATTCAATAAATTTTACAAATTTTTTGTTTGAGTTTTAAGGCTGGGATTCATATACTTATGGGCAAGGAAAAATTTTACGCCTTCGAGTAGCTAAATTGCAACGTAATGCTGTTCATTTATGCTCAATTTATTGAACGGCTTCTAAGCATTCTGATTAGTTATAAGTCGTTTAACGGTCGGAGTGAACTGGTTTCGCCTCAATCAATTCGACGCATCTCGGTTTCGCCGCTTAGGTCCTCATACCCTCCCCATTTTCACAGGAAATTGGCGTAAAAAGCTTGTCTCCGAGTCAAGGTGGAAGATCGCAATCGATATCTCCTCATTTTCGGAGGCATTATTCTCCTGCCATTCCCCCTCCCTTCTCCAACCCTGCCTCTCTCCCCTCGTCACTCTCCCTCCGTCACATCATTCTCTCCGGTGGTGCCAGTGGTGTAGTGGTTAGGACGCTGGCTGCTGCTGGCTGTTACTCACTTGCTGCTCGAAAGGGCAGCGTTCACGAATCCTGCGAAAGTAGGATTTTTCCAAGGTCGCCCGGCCCCGTTTGTGTGGTTTGAGGAAACTGCGCAAAGTCAGCGTTCCGTCCTTCGGAAGGGACGTTAAGCCGTTGGCCCCTTGGTACTCTTCGCTAAGAGTAGGCTAATGCCGGCACAGGGTTTCCCTCCTCCCTTGTGAGTGTGTTCGGCGTGGAAGGGGCTATGGTTATAATTATCCAAGAGGTTGATTAGCCAAAAATACACACACACATTCTCTCCCTTCACTCCCTTTGCCATATTCTTATGCCCAGCCGTCCCTGCTCTTTCTCCTTCTCTCTCCTATTTCTTTCTATTTTGCCATCCCTAATATTAACCTCCTTCTAGCAGCAGGGAATTCTTAACTCAAATTACACAAGGACCAACAGAGATAATGTCAAAATAAGCCTATATATGTTGATGAAATTTAAGCACACCACGAAGGATTCTATGTATTTTAATTTAAAATTAAATCATAGCACGATTCCTTATTATGAAAAATTAAAACATTCTTTCGTATACCTATATCGTATGCCGTCCCTTCCAGGCTGACATCCGCTAATCGCAATTTTTCTATTATATTACACACCCAGGTTTCCACGAAGAAAATGTCAAAATTGTCCTATCACCATGGATAATACGCACCTAAAATTGTAGCAATAAGATCAAAGTAACACGTGCAGGTTTTAGTGAAGATGACTACGAACTCTTCATATAATATAAAACGCAAATTCACCAAATACACACACATAGGCAACGTCCAGTTAACGTACATCCGCCGATACGTAGGTTGTATAATGATACCGTATGTCAGTACGTAAATACATATTGTCCGGTGATACGTATATCATACTCTGGCAGACTATATTGTCTGGCGTGTCGCCACATGTACACTGTTGCTGCGCGATGTACGGTAGGCCATCTAGACTGTTTGGCTTTTTCTTATGCTTCTACATTTAAACAATTGTATTACATTTTAAATCATAATGGGTGATAAAATATCCAAAAACGACAACTCCTCAAATAGCTCTCAAATCATCATCAAAATCAACTCCAAATCCACAACTAAATCCTTTGACATAAGCCCCTTCATCCTGTAAATAACTTTCCTTCACTATAATAACTCAACAAGTAGAAAGTATGAATTCCCAAAAATTTCAAATATTCCTAAAATTTCAAATATTCCAAAATTTTCAAAAAATCCAAAAATTGCAAAAATTTCAAAAATGTCAAAAATTTAAAAAATTCCAAAAATTTCAAAAAAAATTAAAAATTCCAAAAATTTCCAAAATTCCAAATATTCCAAAAATTTCAAAAATACCAAAAATTTCAAAAATTCCAAAAATTTCAAATACTGCAAAAATGAAAAAAATTCAAAAATTTCAAAAACTTTATAAATTTTAAAAATTTCAAAAATTCCAAAATTTTCAAAAATTCCAAAATTTTCAAAAATTTCCAAAAATTTTTAAAATTCCAAAAATTTCAAAAATGAAAAAATTCCATAAATTTTAAAAATGCCAAAAATTTCAAAAATTCCAAAAATTTCAAAAATTTCAAAAATTTTAAAAATTGCCCTCCATAAGGAAAGTATTGGAATCAATTTCGGCCATTATAAAATTGCTTTTTAAAATTAGTTAGAATCGAAGTCGGGATCTAAACGGTTGTGTTGGAAAAAGTAAGAAGTTCATTTTGGTTACCGTGAAAATTCAATTACGTTCCGAATTTCCCGGAAAATCCGTTTTTTATAAGAAAAACGCGACTTTTAACCAATGAGAATTGTTTGTTACTATAGCTACCTCATTTGGGCGAGTGGTAATATTGGGTGTATACTCGCGAGCCCCTTGACGATATTACGTCATTTTGTTTGTTTACATGGATTTCGAACATTTTTGAAGAATAAGTGAACCTTTCCCCTTTGAGTTAAAGAAAAAATTTATTCGTTATTGTAGCATCGTGTAAAAAATTAATTAAATTAATTCCTTTATGCCTAGAGAAAAACATTTTAAACAGTATAAGATTAAAATAGAGCCCCTGACGATATTACGTCATTTTGTTTGTTTACATTTATGCTGATTTATGTCTTTATGTTGAGCCTGTTTATTCTGTAATATTTACGAAGAAAGAAGTTTAAAATAATTTAGCAAGGTCAGTAATTTTTATTTATCGCATCACTTGGAAAATTTAAAAAATTGATAAAATAAAAATTAAATTATACTTATACTTATCCATAATCCTAATACAGGTTAATAATAAATAGAATCTTCTGTTCTATTTACGAAGAAAGTAGTTTACATCTTTTGTCAAATAAATGTCTGATCAAATTAATTATTTTTTAAAATCCAAATCAACTTCAAGTGACAGCGAAGCGTCACAGGCTCTCTAGCAGTTTCAAGTATTGCGGGTTCGATTTTCGGCCGATATCGATGATATTTTACGACTAAAAATTATGAAAAGTTCCTTTGGCGAGGAAGTGAAGCCGTCGATCCCGTGTATAGTACGATGTCAGTGCACTTCAAAGAAGCCCTTTTCATAAGAGACATTAGGTAGCTTAGCTCCCGGCCTCCTGTAATTAACCTCTTCTTAGGGGGAAGGGGATTATGACTAATGCTTACGTAAGATTGTTTATCTGAGAAATTTTTTATTTTTTACGTGAGATTTACGTATCGCGACAGCCCGTCCACAGCAAGCTTCCACCTGCTCGTTACTCGCGTTTCGCCCGATAATAGAATTCTTTTCGCCGTATTTAACTGGTTTTCAGTAAAAATAACTTTACCTTGTTTAATCTGATAGATTTTTCCTCATTGTGCTTTAAAGAGCATTAAAATATAAACAAAAACTTACTTCATCATGATATTGGAAGCCTAAAGTAGTGACTACTGAACCGACCGGTAATTGAAGTTAAGTCGTCATCCTTTAGAGCCTGAACAGTGGACGCAGACCTCATGCTTCACTTAACAAGTAAATACACACAATATATACAAATAAACACAATAATCTTCCCCAGCTATATATAAAACTCAAGAAATGTTGACTCATGACGTCAAAAGGCATATAATCGCAGCCTATATCTTGCACTGGTTTTCGTGACGAGAAATACCTCTTCTCAGTGTGTTGTAGAAGTCGCCAATACATTTTTCGTGTTCCTAAAGCGGGTGTCAGACGCCTTAGTCAGAACGGTTTGAATGATTGGGCCCCCTCTAAATCTCGGAGCCCCCCCGCATTGCGGGAGTTGCGGGCCTATAAGTACGCCCTTGGTATTGATTAAAAAATTTATTCGGATAGAGGACTTCATTTACCACAATAATGTCTGCGAGAATTATGACTTATTGTTTCGGAGATAAAAATTCGAGAAAATCCCGAGTTTACATCGATCGCTAAAACCGTTCTTTCTGCAAGCAACATTTAAATGCCATATTTTTCTATTTCTCGCTCGTATATGATCTGGAAGCTATATTTTTAAAAGATTATTCGGATAGAGGAAACATTTGCCGCAAAACAGTCGGCGAGACCATATACATAATTACGACTTTAATTCAATTCAATACCGTTTTTACTTATTTCCTATAAAGAACGCCTTTGAAATCTCTGTGTATTCCATTTATGAAGTACACTTTTCCATCTTGTTAATATACTAAGTTTACAATAAATTTTGCGAATTTGAATGAAGCTTAAATGTAATTGGTGTTATATTAACTAATAAGTCAAAAAAATTAGATAAATATTAATGTCCAATCACTGCAAAACGATATATCGGAAGCGATGTCAAAGAAACATTGAATTCAGCGATTTATTTTATAAACAGCAGCCATTAATTAAACAATCGATTTTTTTAAAACTCACTTGAAATGAAGTGGTAATCTTTACATTCACGTTCATTTCTTTGTCGTAAATTATCCATATCTTTTCATTTACAAAAGTTGCTTGTATAGGCAAAGAAAACCAACGTATTTTTGTTCATTTCTTCGTCGTGGAAATTCCAATTCCTTCCATTTACTATACTATTTACTATTTACACGGCAATTTACACTATTTAAGGTAGACTCTAAGTAATGAGAGTGTCGGAATTTTATTGGTGGCGGACCGTGTTGCCGATGTCCTTATTATACCTCGTCCGATGGACGCGACACGGCCATTTAAAGCGCTACGTATGCTTACTGCATCCAAGTGTGTTTATTTGAACAATTTTCATGTTGAATCGTTTTTGTGAAGCATGATTGGTTGCGCGTTTTACGAATGTATTTGTTTAGTCATTACCTTTTGATTTTTCCCATAATACTCTATTTATCGATATGTCACGATAAATATGCGTAGTTATTGTGTACATTTACCACCAAGTTCGGTAAATGTAAGATTAACATACTTTTACCAAATGAATTGGGGAAATGTACACATCTACCTAGAGACACTGGTAAATGTGGATAAACGTTGAAAAACAGGCCACAACTTGGCGGCGTCGCGAACATCTGTTGCAGTTTAAAAGCACAGTAAATGTTTGTTGTCCGGTAAATGTGTAAAATTCGTGGTAAATGTGCACAAATAAACTAAATTTTAACATGAAGACAAATTTTACTCAGCCCCACCGGGTTGGGAAGGTTAGTCGAAGTGTTTATGGTTCCTCCTCACGTTCACTGTGTTCCCCCCTCCGGTTGGGAAGCGTTCATCTTAATATATACCAGTGGAGCCGAACTCTCAATGATTTTTATTATAAATTAACGTAATTATTAAATTGTAACATTTCTTATTCTTACTTATTTCCACATTTACCAAGGCACATCAGTAAAAGTGCACATTTACCGGGAAATGTACGGATAATACGTGTTTCTGGAAACTTACATTTACCGAGCTTGGTGGTAAATGTGCACATCTACCGGTAAATGTACACATTTCCCGATTACGTGACTTTACCGTAACAGATATATCCTGTTACATAAATGAAGACACGGCGCTAAAATTAGGGTTTTTGCACTATCAAATTTTTTTCCCTAATGAGCTAAATACGAAATATCTCAAGAACAAAGAAATGTAATTCAATAAGGACAGACGGCAAAATACCCAAGGGTAAAAAGCCGAACTATTTTAAACTTTAATCAAGATATCTGTATTTGCTGTAAAACTAGTTTTAGAATGCAAATGTATGTCAGTAAAAGGACAATAAAGTGTTTCTTAAACAAACAAACAACTCCTAGAAATTCAAAGCTATTAATTATTTTACAAATTGTTAGTGTTTGTTGAAAAATCTACCATTTGAAAACTGTTTGGCTCGAAATTTTATTAACTTAATTATTATTATAGTCGATTCTTACTTACAGTCGTAACAAGCGAATCGATTCAACTTTTCTGATAAATCGGAACGAACGAACCGATTCGTCTATTAATCCTACCCCAGTTGAGGTACCTTTGGTTTCGTGCAATACATGGTAAATTAAAAACTTCTCCAACCTGCGTTGGTAAGAGACCACTCTTGCGTACGTACTCGACCCGCTTGAATTTTAATGAATATCCAAATCACGTGCAGTTCGTCGCGGGCCAATAAGCGTTTCACGTGATCCGGGTGCCATGGCGAAACGGAAGAAAAAACTATTTTTCGATCGAGCGATTTACGAACGCGATTGCACTAACACGACTGTTTCTCGAAATATGTTTTCAACACTTGGCTAAGTTCTAAGTATTCTCCTCTAAGAATAGAGTAAACAGAGGGAGAAATGGAGAGAGAGAAGGCGAGAGAGTGAGGTATCGAGAGGGAGGGAGAGAGTCACTCGCTCGAGTTTTATATTCGCAACGCTCTTCCATGATGACCTACAAACCGCATCGCAGGTAACGACTGCCGTAGTCGAGGTCACATGGGTCTCTCTCTAATCCTCTCTCTCTTTCTTTCTCCTCTCCTCATTGCGGCCTGCGAGAGAACGCACCTTCGCCCTATTTTTTTCGCCGTAAATTCGACCGCATTCGCTCAATTTCGCTCAAAATGAGTCAAATCCTTTTTCTGATTTTCGCTAGTACGCGTTTGGCCTTGTATTCTGAGGGAACATGGACGCTTGGGAAAAAATTCCATGGAAAAGTTTCGAAATATGGAGGTGAAGAAACGTTCAGACGATACTAATGGAGGGAAAAAGTGAGATATGATAACACTACAGATAATTGGTCCAAACGGATCTAGCATTTCCCTAGACACCTTTATTAACCCTGGAACCAGAAGATTAAACTTGTATTTAATCTCACAGATCTTGGGGTCTGGTGTACCCCGTGCTGGTTTTTGCGGGAAAACTTGGGAGAATATCGAAGTACTGAACAGGTAAAATCTAATTCTAATGATATAATTTGCATTTAAGACTTCGAACACAGCTGGTACACTCACTCAACTGAGTAGTCTGTCAGACTCCGCCATCTGGTTCCAGGGTTAATTGCGTAATCGAATTAAAATTCGAATAAAATGGAGGAAAAAATAGGCTTGAAAGAAAGTTGCCGAGAAGAATGCCGCGGAGGAAAGGACGACGTGGAGTACCCAGTAGCAACCTATAATCACATACCCGTCCGCGGACAGATTACAAATGATAAAGACGAAAGCGCTCGAATGCGGAACGAACTACCTCGCCCTGGAATACATTTTGTCACCGATAGCGAACTAACATAAGTTATGCGGAGAGGAAGGCTAGAAGAAAAGAACCCGACAGGGAACGAATTCCTTGTTCCGTGGGGTGGGGAGAGACCTTTTCTTTAAAGCCTTCCTCGTAACAATGAGAGGGAGTAAGTATTGTTGCGGGGCAAACCGCGAAATTCACTATTCCTTGCGTCTCGAGGCTACTCAAATATTGAGAAACAGCGAGGTGAGAGTTCTATTTTGCAGGATCCGTTCCTCTTTGAGCGGTGTTTGGAACGCAAGCGTGCGGTCTCCGCGAATTTCTCATTTCTTTCACCCTTCCTCATATACGTACATAAAAACAGACAGACAGACATGTATGTGTGTGTGTATGTATATGTGTGTGTGTGTGTGTATATGTATATATATATATATATATATATATATATATATATATATATATATATATATACGTACAACTGCCCTTCATCCTTCTCCTTTCCTTTATAAGAACCTCTCCCATCTCACCCTCTTTCTGTATATCCCAACCAACCCACAAACCCCTCTTCCTCCGCAGTGAATTCCCCTTCCCCGCCATATATATGTTCACATTCTGCTCAATTCTCCTACCTCTCCTCTCTCTTCGACAACAAACACCCCATCCCACCCCGTCCTACTTACATATCCCCAACCCTTTATATATCTCCCCTCCACATAAACTCGTCCCTTAAGCCATCCTTCGTTCCCCAAACCTCACCACCTATCTCCACTACATGCCCCCACCCACTCCCTTCCACCTTCCCTCTCTCTCCCTCTATCTCCTAACCATAGCGTCCTAATCTTCTTTCCCTCCCCCCTCCCACTTTCTTCCTCCCCTCCACCTCCTCCCTTTCTACGCCTACGTCTTCCACCCCTCCCGCCTTCTATTTCTTTCTCTTTCCTGTTGCATATGACTGTATATGCCGCGCCCTAACCCCTCCCCCATTTTTTATATAATATCTCCCGCCGTCTCTCCAGTCCCGTCTCCCTCACGGCCACACGATTTACGAAGGTAGACCGTCGTGCAGGAGGAGTAAGAACCGAGAGTTTTGTTCATGGGGTGTGTGTTGGTGGGAGTTGGGTTGGGTCCGACCGACTCAAAGCAACTTTCCCCACTCACTCCTTTCCCTTCTGTCTCCACCCCATCTTCCTTCAACCCTTTTCTATATACCTCGCTTTTCCCCTCCGTCATTCCCTACTCCCACTCCTCTTCTGCTCTCCTGTTTCCACTCCCCCCTCCTCTCTCTCCCCCCTCAATCCCTTCTCCCTTTCCCTCCTTCCATCGACCGAGATCTCTTTTGGTTTGTCAAGTCCCGCGAATCCTCCGTGTGGCCAGCGGAGGATTTTTTGCGTGGTTATTTCCCTGGTGCCGTGGAAATAAAGAGAGGGAGAAGCTTTTTTGGGGCATAAAGGGAGTGCGGGACGAAGAGAGAGGAGCACAGGAGTTTTTTATTTTAGAGGAAAGCGGAGGATGATGATTTCTTCGCCGTCTTCTGTGTTCTCCATCGGCTGCCCTTTGCTCTTGAACGAGAATTGTATATATATCTCAGTCCTTCGACTAGCCGAATCTTTCAATTAACAATTTTATTTGTATAAAATGTATGCATTAAATGCCATTGTTTCCTTCTTTGCGTAAATTAGGACGTCATAGTCATGTAACCGCGGGCATAGATCAAAATATAAATAAATACATTTTTAAGTATTTATTTATTATTCTCCTTAAAATTACTGCTAACATAGGGCCCTAGTTTGTATTAATTACAAGCGTAAAGCCTTATTCTGCTGCAAATATCAAGTATGCATGTTTCAATGTCAAACATATTACTACAACCTGCGGCATAATGAGCACAGAAGCAATATCTTATTTCTACTGGCCGAAAGTCGATAGGGCTTACAAGAGAAAATTTATTTTCAAAACATTTATCAAAAGTAGTATCAAGAATATTTTCTCGAATCTTAATAAGACATTCCTATAGAAATAATATACTCCCAGGTGTACCTATGCAACAAAAATTCTTAAACTATTTGTTGTTACAGAACATCAAACTAACAACTTTTTCTTTCCCATAAATTTAATAAAAATACTTTTTTAAATTTTAAAAGTGCTGTTTTATTTTTGTGAAATTGCTCCGGTTTTAATTCACAGTGATAGTTGGACGTGGCTTAAAAACATTAAATTTATTAACATTATAGATTCAGCACATAACTCTCCAAATTTCGACCTTGAACCAGAATACATACTGTTCATTAACAAGCAATGTGCAACCTATAGATCTTTTTGCCCATAGTTCTACTTAGCGCATAAATAATGTGCGTATATGTGTGTGTATGTATGCGTGAGTGTAACATTGCCTAAATGTATCATTCGAATCTGACGATAAATATTTTCATGATTTCGAAATGTACCATCGTTATCGGATGAGCCCGTTATTATTCATGTTGCTGGCGGTCCCCGCTTTCCACTTGTTTAGTGACAGCCGGCAGAATAACTGACATAAATCTGAGAGTCGTTTGCCTCTTAAGTTCACCGATTAACAGCTGCATTCGTTCATTTATTGCACAACATATTCTCTCAGTTTTTTGTATTTATAAATAAGCTTTTCCTGGTCTATCACGTTCTGAATTTACGTCTTCCCCTGATTTGGAAGCGTTGATCTCAAGCAGCATTATGTACTTCCCTAATGTTCTAACGCTAAAAAATGTAATGTCTTTCTACAGGTTCTCAATGCAGTCAAACGAAGCACAGCTAAAACATGCCGAATCAATATCAAACTAGATAAAACGTTGAAAACAGAATGAAAAAAATGAGAGCATCATTTGCTGACGCTGTGTGAAAAAGCGCGTTTCATTTATTGAGATTTATTTAGAGTTGCAAACTTAAAATTTTTGGAAATTTTAGTAATACAATTGTGGCATAAATTAATTTATTTAAAAATTAATATAAAAATTTTTCACTTTCTATCTATAACCATTTGCTCGGAATCATAATATGAAAATTTTAAATGCACCCCCCTGCCGCCCAAAATATTTCTATGGCAGATTAATAAATGGCATCGTAAATAATATACATCCTGCAAATTACAGTCCTCTATCTCTTACACTTTACTTGCTATTTCAATTAATATTATAATTTATACCATAGCCGGATAGACAGGGCGAAAACATAACCGCGTTTTATTTCCTAAACGTAAAGAAAATCATCTTGCTTGAGGGCATCGCTTGTCAAATGGGGAAATAACGCAGAAAACAAATCAGATTTTGTTGAGATGGGTGGCGTATGAAGGAGGCGTGGGGAAAGGGCGGAGAACGGCTTGTGTTCGCCGAGGTTAAGGCCAAAGAGAAAGCGCCCTCCGCGCGCGCGTGTCCACTAAATAAATGTAGCGGAACACGGGACTCTCGGCTTTCTATATAGGCGCGCATCTCCCTTGGCCATGAATGCGACGCTTTCTCCAGGCATGCTCCCTCCACCTCGAGAGAGAAAGACGAATGGTAGGGGAGGGGGGAGAGGGGAGTGGAGATAGAGAGAGAGAGAGAGGACAGCCCGTTAGAGGAGCGAGGGCAGACTAGATGTCGAATTGAATGATGCATCAGGACCGCAATGACGATGAGAGTCGTCCGAAGAGGACATCAGAATCACGAGTCTCCGCTGAGGGTCGCAGTGGAAAACATTAGTCTGTGCTGCCTTTGTAAATATTTATTTATACCTAGTTGAAATTATTGAAAAAATACTGTCTTTATTTATTAATAAATAGGAAAAATCCCGGAAAATATGCTATCGATGGCCTTTGAATTGCCACCGAAGACGGCGGATTCATCGAACTCGCCTTATGGTTGAAAACAAATTCAAGACCAAGCACATGAAAAAATCAGTTAGGTATCTCCAATAGACGTGACAAGGTTATGAAAACCACCCTCGTTACGGCAATTGCAGATACCTAAGATAGGTATTGATCTTTTCAAGCGCTTATTTCTGAACCCATTTATTCTATTCATTCACTTATTTATTTTTATTAGCTTTTAAGAAGTATCTTTTTAACATTTTAAAAGGTAGCAAATAAAATCACAGATATTCGTACCCACAGCAGGATTCAAACACCTGACCTTAGCACTGGTGGGCATAAACTCTGATCATCCCCCTGCCAAGGCTGGCAAGGAGAAAAAAATCGTCTCGCTTACAGGAAAATTACGCAAGGATTTTTTATGTTGTACGTAGTGAAGGGCACAATGAGTGACCCGCCATCACGATTTGGGTGACCCACAAAGGTAAACGTGTTTAAAGTGGTTTATTTTTAAAAGATAATAGTACTTCGATAAGTAGATATAGTTAATATAAACATCCAGGATTTATTTTTCTTTTCATTCAAACTTATTTTATCGACCCATCGCATTTTCTAAAAACCATTAATTGACCAACCATCAGAAAAGGTTGCCCCTACTGGCATAGATCGAACCACGTGTGACCCGTGGACTAGAAGACAGAAGAGAAGGGCACTTTTTAGTAGAGATGTAATTGGCGATCTATTTGTGATCGGGTGAATAAAAGAGACTGAAAAGGAGGTTTGAATTTTGGAGTAGCAAAGGTGCTAATCACCATTTGGCTCCTAGAATGGGAAGTAAAATGTTAGACAAAAATTAGTTGGATTTATTTACGTTGGACTCATTTTATCTTGAGGCTTTGTCGTTGGAGTAGCCTACTTAGTAAAATATTTCCTGGTTGACTGAAATACTTAGCTAAAAATGGAAAACTACTCAAAATGAGATGAATATAAACTTTTATTAATAAAGGCTATGATGCGAAAATAATTGTCCACGGCGATAACATATCAATTTATAGCTTTGGATCAAATAAGTAATATAAATTTGGTCTCTTCCTTCTGGTTTATCTAAACAAACAACTGTGAATAATAATAGGAACTACAGAAACTTGGGAACCTCATAAGTTGGCAAATTTCCTATACAGCTATGGCTACAATGGAACACTTACGAAATTGAGACTTGCATGTAAGCAAACGGAGCTGAAAGTTTAGACGCGTATCTCGGCGTTCTTATACATGATAAAATAAAAAGAAGAAAAAGGCTTAGATTGACGCCAAAACTCATGAGTATTGGAAAAGTCGTATTCAATTCTGACTTTTTCTAACTAGACGTTCATTTTTCAATCGTGAAGGATTTGAAAATGACTTTTAGCCTTAAAAGGACTTTTCGGCGCTTGTGGCCATGACATCAGCGTCAAATACAGCAGGACATGAAGATTCTCGTCGTCACCACCCTAGCAATTAGTTTTTAGATAATTTTAACACTAACAGCATTTGAGATGATAAAATCATGTTATCTGTATTGTTACAAATTTACTTTTATTAAAGGTAAAGTACTCCTTTAGCCAAACAATTAGAGGGTTACAACACCCAATGCATTTCGCCCACAAGGTGGGCATCCTCAGGGGCAAAACCTGTCTCAACAGTGACTGGGAGTCGACTGCAGTCACTGTTGAGACAGGTTTTGCCCCTGGAGATGCCCACCTTGTGGGCGAAATGCATTGGGTGTTGTAACCCTCTAATTGTTTGGCTTAAGGAGTACTTTACCTTTAATAATCTAAGCCAAAGTTATTGAGCTACCAACAATTACAAATTTATTTGAGAAAAGGTCGGAGAATTCCTTCAGTAATGTAGTTAAATACCCGTTGTTCTTCAGAGTAAGATGCCGATGCCGTACTTATTAAAACACAAGACAACGCAGAATTTAACACAGCTCCCACAAATACAGGCATAAAAATGAACAAAAAGAAATTTCGAGGAAAAACTTGTATAGGAAATTATTTTTATAGAAAACTGAAAGCTACGATAGTACTCGTAATTATTAGTAATCACTCATTACTTCAAAACTCTTTTATCCTGGAAATGACTGATTTATTCTCAATGACGCATAAAGCGTATAGGATGCTGTCCTGTTAACAGCGGAAGAATAATCACGTTTTCGTATATAATTTTGAATACCACAACGCTTACGCCTTTTTTCGGAACCAATATTTTTGCGCTAACTTGGAAAATTGCTGGGTCAATGAATGTTCGAAAATCGAAACTATTACGCAAATTGCAAAAAAACATTAATCTTCATGATAAATTCGCTAACGAAATCACCTTTTTCAACTCCTAAAAATACAAAATTCATCTCAGATTAGCGCAAATACTGCAATAATATCATCATGTCCGTTTCTCTTGACATAACTTTGATTTCAAATTCGTGATATTTTGTCCTTAGTTCCACGAACGTACATATAAGAGTTTCACGATCATTCCGCCTTGCGTGTGAATCATTGCTTCGGCAAACATTAAAATTTTTAGAAAGTTTCCCGTCAAGGGGAGTCATCCGGAAATCGACCGTGTTGTTCGAGAGTTCGCGACTTACCATCTCCGCACAAACCGTTACTTTCTGGGAGTTATGAACACGTTATAAAAACGCGTGCGTTATCCCAGCCGCTAAGTATCCAAACGTGACTCGACAACTCCTTTTAGCTAACCATGCATAAAAAATTGATGTTTCTTCGGCGAAACGAAATGACCATCTATCGTTGTTCCTGCTACGTTCGTACGTACGTATTTAACGACGGAAATATCGATATAATAAGTGCGACGCCTCTCTTAATTTCATATTTTATAAAATCTAGTTAATGGCTTTTTGGATATATGTATTTAGCACTCTTCGACAGAGTTTTAAGTAATTTTGAAGCCATTGTTATGCATATATTGGTACTTTAAATAAATAATAATAGTAATATTTTTAGCACAGATTTTCTCCAATTACATATGTTATACATAATACATACATGTAATGACAATCACTACAACCATGCCCTCTGCCTGATTCGAACCCATAAGCCTCGTATTGGGAGTAATACACGCTAACCACGCCTCTACTAAGGCCAAGAATTAATTATTATTATAAGTTGTTTAGCATGATAGATATTTTTCTGGGAACAAATTTTCCTCTACAATATTTTATATGATTTTCAATAAATTTCAATAAATTGATTGCCTTTTATACTCTCCTTTATCTATCGCATTTAATTGAAAAGGATTTCTCTGTTAGAGGTATTATAAAATTTTAAAATGATAAATTGTACATATAGTAATAGAATGCTTACATATGAGACTAGCTTGAAACTGTTGCGTTCTGAAACACTCTCGTTTAGAACAGGCATAGACAGATCGTCTTTAATAGGACGAGACTAGTAATAAATCTAACCCATTGTCAATTTCAAACAAGAAAAAAGTAACAAAGAATAAAAATAATAATAAAATAAAAAATTACTATCACATGGATGGAAAGGCGCTTGAACAGAAGAATAACCTAAAGGATGTGGCCTGTTTAACTGATACTCTTAATAGTTACCACCGTAGCGATGGAGGAGCAACTCTCGCTTACTAATAGCCGTGAAAATAATAATTACTCCGCTATAACACGTAATTAAAAATGATTAAAATAAATTCGTGGTACTATCTTGTACTTTCTCTTGACCTTCGAGTTTTGTAAATGCGCAGAACGAAGAATGTGAGAAATCGTTAAAAGCCTTTCAAACAATTGTCAAAGATCAATATGGAATATAGAAAAGCGGCACGCCAAACGACAGATTACTTCGGGAACTTTATGTCTAATTTTATTGAATTATGCATAGAAAATTCATTGAACAATATACGGGTGGAGCAATACAATGTTTTAAAAAATCTACTTTTAACGCAAATAATTTCAAAAAATATAATATTTAACTGTAAGACAGAAATTCAAGGGCGTCATAGAAAAACTAGCTCTATAATAAACGAAAATCAGTTTATCGCAGGTAACATTTAACGTTGACATCCTGACTACCTTACTGAAATGATGCCTTGTGGTTTTACTGAGCTATTTCCCAAAAAAAAATTAATATGAAACCATGTCCTCACCCTCATCCATCTCTTCGTAGCCCTCTATATTAAGCGCGCGCAGGACGGAACAAAGCGAAATTAAAAAACATCTTCGACGTCCCCAGTTCGACACGGCGATAGCCCGAGCAGTAGTAACGCTCTCATTTTTGCCACGTCAATCCGAATGCCAAGAGCTTCAGCGTACTCGTATATTATTCTCGACCTCGTATAACAGTAACTGCAGCGATGCAATTCTTTCTTTTTTTTCATCCAAGACGAGGCAGCCGCTGCTTCATTTTTTTCCAAATCGAGAATGCTCTTTTTCCTTACCTCCTCTCGCCCGAGGCGGGAAGAAGAACGGGCGGCGTCGACGGAGTAGGGCGTGCCTCCGAAAAGAACATGTTCGTTGACCTCGTTGGCTATCCGAACGACTCGACGACCGATTGCAGCGACGGAGCAATGCCTCCTCCGCGATTCGCGGGCATATCTAACAAGCGGCGAAAACCTCAAAAAAAAGGCCGAGGGAAATTGCTTTGGCGAGAAGAGGCTGGGGAGTAAAATAAAATTTCTCCGTTTTTGGAAGACTCGATGTTTGAATTCGGAAGAAAATTATCGAGATCACCTTGTGGTAGAAGTCAAACCAAATCTGTCCTCCAAAACGGCCGTAAACATTTCGAAAAACAAGATGTGTGTTCCGGCTTCAAAGCAGCCGTCATCAGTGCTGATTCACCAATAGTGGATTTTTTAACTTTGAGTTTCCACTGAGGCCGGTCGCTTTGCGATCGAAATCCCCACCTGTTTTCCTCAAACTTTTTATGGATGTTGGAGAGACCTATTTTGCCAGTTATATTGTACTTTTGTCATGGATGCAAACTTGAGAACATTTAAAAATTAGCGACTTTATTATATATAGTAAGCTTGTTATTATATTTCGGCGCGAATCTGTGGTTACCTTTTGACGAATAACATTGAACGACAGCAATTCGTTCCGCTCGATAGTCTCATTAAAATAACGATTCGATACACAAAATTCGTGCTTTAATTACGCGCAGAAGGTCCTTCCGATCAATTACGCAGCCGAATTCCTTCACGAAAGCTTTTTAAAATAACCGTTTCATAAATGAAAGGGAACGGATAAATTAAAAATGTAATTTTTATCGCGAGTTTCATTCACGTTTTCGCGTCGCACCGTTGGCATTTATCCATTTCATAAATCGTAGCCCTGGGATTATTATTTCCAGTTTGTTGACTTTATGGATAACAGAACGTTGGATGTTCGCGTTAATATAGATGAATGATATCCAAAATTAATTTTGCAGGATGGGGAAATTGACTTGGGAGCGGTGGGAGGGAGGGAGATAATAAGCTAGACGCTTTTATCAATGATTAGGAAAAACTATCTCGATATATGCGCTATATTAATTAGAACGAAGTTGACTCTTTCAGTACTGATATAATGCATATATGTTTGTGAGTGTATGTAGATATGTGTGTATAGAGAGAGATAAATTTAATTTCAGATATAATATACATACGCTTCTCACTTAATACATGCGTGAACAGAGTACATCGGATTAAAAATATTATGTTGAACTTTATGAGCTAACTGTGCAAAAAAAGACTAAAGGAAATTCGTTACGCATTTTCTTTTATTTCTTACCTTATCATGCGCTAGCTACGCGAAATGAAACTATAGGAAATGCCACGTCACTCTGATTTTAGTTCTTAATATGATATTGAATCATGAAGGAGGAGAAGTGAACGAGAAAAATCACTATGGTGGACGTCGTCATTAGAAAAATCAGCTGCTTTTTTTAGTTTTGTTACAGCAATTAATATCTTAATAACCCATAGCTCTTCATGATGAATTAACTTGGATGGAAAGGCACCATCCTCGTCGATTCTACATTCCACGAAGAGTTACGTCCATTTGACAAAGCCTAAATGAGATCTCGAGGAGCTATTATTTGCACGGGCATGATCGGAAACGACCCTTTAATATCTTTCCTATATTATTTTTCGTAACTTTTTTATTCGTTGCCTCGCATTATTGTTGTTTTTTTATTTCGACGGAGCGAGCACCGCGATTTCTCGCCGGTTTATTCGCCTAATGGAACCTAACACGTGAGCCGGCCGTTTAAAAAGGATGTCATGGCCTACATAAAGACTCCATGTCCTCGGAGGAGAACGAGGCAATGACCCCGGAGTGAAATAACGGTTACACTCTCAGGTCGCCCGCTCGAAGCCTCAGGCGAGGCTAGAGAGGCACGCCAAGCGACGATAGAGGAAGAGGGGTAATTTCGTAACGAAGCGAGTCAAGGAAGATCGCAGAGACACAAAGGGTGGGAAAATGCACCGAAGAAAGCGAAAGCGAGGGTCGAAGGGGCGACATGTCGAACTGGACGGCTGACGTTGGAGAAAAATACGTTAGGAGGAGGGACCAAAGGCGAAAAAACAGAACGAAATGTGCAATCTAAGATAGATAGATAGATAATCGTCTTTATTCTTCTGAAGCTTTCGTAAACGGCGTTCTTTTAACGTGAGAAACTTTTAGTGTATGGGAGAAAAATTATTTGACGTCGTTTTCTCTTTGACTTTCGCTGCTAAATTCTTCAAAACGAGATTTAAAAAATTCACTTTCCTTATTGAATTCAGTACAAAACGTAACGTTAGGATTGGTCGGGACCACTTCAAATTCTTGATTGATATAATGTCAATGGCACTGTATACGGGAGTACTTATCGTTTGATCAAGTTGGTATGGTCTTGCTATATATTTCAAATTAAGACTTTTTTCTAATTGGTATCTAAAGATTTTTTAAATTTAAAATACATAACAAACGATTAGAACATCACATAAACAGTTTTTTTATATTTGCAATTTTTTATTTTGGTCTTCAAGTAAAGTGAATTTAATAAATTTTCGCTCCATTAGACTTGGCAACCCGGTGCAAAGGCACCAATGGCACATGCTATAAACCATCACTGAATGAGAGCCAGAGTTGGAAACAAATAACCTTTTCTAGAATGGACGTGTGGTTTGCAACAAAATAAATAATATAGAAACAACGTTATATCGTGCCACTATAACTAAGAAGAAAATTTCGTCTCCTTTACACAAAACTAAACTATTTATGAGAAAAAATTGCATTTGGGCCCCATTAAGATACAGCAAGAGCCACATTTTTGACTTGCCTGGTTTAGAGCAGGAAAATAATGCATTTTTTGCAGGTAAATGACATTTTAAAATTAATAGCGATCGGAATAGATACTATGCAGGTGAGAAAGAGAGAAGCGCGCACCTCTCATTTAACCGTCCATAGCCATTAAAATAAACTTGACGAAATAGCAGCAAAATGAGACGTCCCAAAATGACATACGATAAACCCTCACTTATATTATACCAAGTTTTCGAGCATAAACTAATAAAAAGACCGCATAACTTACGCGGTTAAATTCTTCAACGATTTAGCGTCACGACGCTATCCGACGGAACAGCTTTCGAAAAAAATGCATTTATTGTGACAGCAATTTATTTTGTCAGAAGGAACGAAACGGAGAGCAGTCTTGGTGGTAGTGAGTAGGAGGAGAGGCGAGAAGCGACGGGGCGAAGAATAAATTGTCCCAATAAAGCAGGTGTCCCCAAACTACGGCCCGCGGGCCGGATCCGCGGAAATTTTATTAAACATCATAAAATCAGTGTTTCCAATTTAAAAACAGGCGCATTGTTTGCATTAAATTTTTTTATTACGCTTATTAACGTTTAAATATAGTTATATATGCATGTATGCTTAGGTAATTATAGAATCAAATATTTTAAATTTTGAAACTTTTTTTCGATCCGGCCCGCCTAGCACTTTCAATATTCCTATGTGGCCCTCCTCTCAAAAAGTTTGGGGACCCCTGCAATAGAGGATAGGGAGATAGGAGGATTACGGGGACAGAGAAGGGAGTGGGAAATTGTATAGGAATTTTCGAAGAACGTTAGGAGAGATAGAAAGCGGAGAAAGGGTAAAGAGAAGCGACAAATACGAACGAAAAAGTAGGATAGAATGATTAAATGGATGCAAGGTAAAAATGAGGGGGAGGTTGAAAGGAGGGGAGATATGTTTGGAAGAGAAGGGGAGATGACGAGTACAAATGGGACAAGCGTGTTCTGTTGCCTTCTTTTTCCGCCACCCACGCCTCGCGGTTGTCTCCGTGGCAACACAACAAGGAGTGGGTGAGAGAGTGGATGGAGGAGGGTGGGAACGGAAATGGGTCATGGAAGTCAGATCCTCGAGGAGGTGGGTGGATACAATCCCTTTGACCCGATGAGGGAGGATAGTTGGGCATTATAGGCACAATCCACGCTAGGTTTTTCCTACTAGAACCGTCAAGAGCTTCTTAACCTTTTTGGGGGTACGAAACCCTTGAGAAACTGGACACCGCTTCGCGGAACCCCACAATGCTCTTCACACAAAAATTATTTTTAAGTTCAAAACTGACAATTAATAAATTAATATTCTTACGTTTGATTTCGTACCAAATAAAATAAAAAATGCATTATATTTACCACACTCCATCGTCCAATCAAGATCCATATAAAGGTTGAAGAATGTTGAAGATAACTAAATAGATATAATCAAGTAATTTTTAATGTTGCGGCAAAATTTATTTGTGCCATAATCAATATAATACTCCTTTTAAATGATAAAACAAAGAATTGGAAGGCGGCGGGGGGAGGTCAAAATTGGAAATCTTTGGGTTGGCACCGAGCCATACTTCCTCCGCTAATGAAAGTCTATCCCAGCAACATACACAGCTGTGCCCAACGGGCACTTCAACGGTCATCAAAATCCAAAAAGTCTTCAGTATGCGATACTATATAAATTTATTTATATCAACCCATGTTAACATCTAATTGCAATAACAAACCATATATGAATTAGAAATGAATGGTTTCTGTTGACATATGCTATAAAGGCAATTACCACATCCTTTCTGTTATATATGTACACATTTTCGTGGAACCCCTGGACCTCATCTCTGAAACCCAGGTTGTTTGGTCAGAGATAGGATTTTTTATATTATGTTATTATATTATAATATTATTAACACCGAGTATTGGATAATTATTTTCTTAGTAGATTTTTGATGGTGGACACTAAGCTAAGTACAAAACAATGGTGTCAGATTGAGAAAGGAAGGGTTTTCATAGTTATGGGTACGCTCCAATTTGCTTTCAGAAAATTCATTCGGATATCAGGAACAAGGGGTGCGGCATATTCCCATTACAATTATTATATTTGGAATTACATTTCCGCTAATGTCCTAGCTTTATTCTATCACCGTAGCTGTTCTTCTATCTGAAGGTCAGTATCATGACGATTTTATTTTGTTTATTTTTTATTTTTTCCTGTCTTCATTTAATCTTTCTTCGATTCCTCGAAAATCAATCCTCTTTCCAGTATATCCCTCTTTACTCCTATCCATCTCTTCCTATGAGTCTTTTTTATTAAATCCTTTTGTCTATCTGAATTAGAAAGAATGTAAATTTAAGAGCAAGTTGTCACGAAAGATTAAAAAAATGTTGCGCACCCCAATAAGTAATTTTTCGAATACATGGTTGGAAAAGTTTGCTCAATTTCATTTTCAGGTGTGTCGTGTTGTATGCACCGTTATAAGATTTGCTTTCGCGTTGTTTATGTTAGTGTGGATAACTGTTTTAAATTCCTCGTTGTTTCAACTGAATGGATATATATTCGACACGCGTAGGAAAAATGATTTGATTGGTTAGATTGGCCAACAAAGTCATGGTAAGAAATAGATTTTTGAAATTGGACGGGAACAATGTTACACTCAAAACTAAGCTGATTTAAAATTTTTGACCGGCATGTTGCAAGGAGTGTTCGCAATTGCAGCAAAGCGCTACGTCCGGGAAGAGAACTCCGAGCCAAATTTTCCTCATCGCTCTAAAATATAAAAGATCCTATGACGCGTTTCTTCCCTTTCCTACCTTTTGTTTTTCGCATTAGTGAGCGTGCGAAAAGTTACGTTTCTGTCCTCATCGTAAAAATCCACGAAGGAATTCGAAACGAACGACCTGCATAAACCGTAACGACGGAAGCAGATAAATCGATTTATGTTCGCGATTGGCGAGCAAAACTGAGAATTTTACGAGGAGCGAAGAAAAAGTAAAATAAGAACATTTTTTGCTAGATGTTATACGTTGCGGCGCGAAACACGGATAACCTTGGATATTTTCTGCCACAATGCTCCATTAAAGTGTTATTGCGCTCTGAGTCGGACCCGGCCCGATCACCAAGGTGACACCGTTACAGTAAAACTGTTATGTAACACCCGGAGGGTATCTGGTGCACGTCGGCGATATTACCCGGATCGCAATGAAATAAAAGGCGGAGGAAACTCGGTCGCGTTTTAGAGACAATGAAAGTCCTTCGCCGGTAACTAGAGGAGGGGGATGACAACACAATAATGCATTTACACAAATTAGTTTTTTTTTAAATCCCAAGACGGCGGCCTTATTCTCGAGTTAAACGTGCACGTTCACGAAACGTGAGAAACCGTTTTTCCTTTCTCACGAACATCGCAACGGTTCCCGTCGCAAGTAACCGGAACGGAAGAAGAAGACGCAAAAATCTCGTTTTCCGAGAGAAAAAAAATTCGCGTTATTCTAACGTCACGCGAGGACGTCGCTTCTTAGCGCTCATCAATCATTCCGGGCTATCTCTCTCTCTCTCTTCTCGAAAATTCGGCCGCGGCGTTGCATCGATCAGCTGACACGTCGATCCTCGTCTTTCTCATCTCCCACCATGTCCGACGTCGCCAACGGAGACGCCTGACTCGTTAAATACGAAAGTCTCTCGTAATCCTCAACCTCAAAGTGAGGAAATCCGAGTGAGAACGCGCGAGGCGCGGCATTAGTCCTTCTTCCTTTTCATTCCCTCCTTCATAAATTTTGCACACCCAATGCATAGCGGGCCTAAAACGAAAAGCACTGTGCTATCCGGTTAAACCGCGGATTTCGGGGTAGGAGCGTAGGCCAGCTTTGTAAGACCTCCCGCGGTATAACCCTTTGAAAAGCGATGCAGTACGTGGTTTTTTTAAATTTCCATTCAAATGAACCGTTTGACGATTGCTACAAACAACAAAATATGATAATACTGACATAATATGCAGTCAGTAGAGCGGATAATTTTAAGTTAAATGTAGAATACATGGCAGTGGTTGCTAAACGAGGTGCAGATAAAACTTTGTTTAGTAAATAAATCAACGATTTGTATGCGTTGATAGGTAACTAGTGCTATAATTTCTTCTTTAATGAATTGATCGTGTTGTGATACCAACAAATGGATGCGTCCAAAGGTTGTAATATCCGCGTGTAAAAAATAAACTCGTTCAGAGGATGGAATTCCGCGCTATTCTGTTTATCTTTGATTGGGTGCCGCGCCTACGAAGAGTTTGGGAACCACTGATATGGGGATGAGAAAGGAAGAACAACCATATAACCGAACTCACCGTTTAAGTGACAACGTAACACTGTAGGTACGTAGTATCGACAGAAAAAAACTACATTTTATTTAAACAACGCACTCAGTTCCTTACACCTGGCATCGTGCAAATCAAATTCGACAGTTCAGTTTTATTTGATTTTGGGCAAGTTGACTAGACGTTCCGGTGTCCCGAAAGACTTTTTAGGAAGCCGTGTTTTCTTAACTATTCCCTCTATTTGAAATGTTAATAAGGAGTGGAGGCTACGGCGACAATAATTTATAAAAAACGTAATTTAAAATTGAAAATTTTCAATTTACCCCGTAGCCTTTCTCTCATATATATAAGCACGTATATATAAAATATGTTTCAAAAGCCAAGCTCTCGTCATCAGTAGGTGATGTAATCTGAAAAGGTTTTTGAATTGAAGTCACTGCGTGACAGTATCATCCCGGTAATTTTTGTTGAATGTGGCTCTAAAATATTTGTCTCATTAATTTCCTAATCAGTTCTGTAAAATCATAACCAAGTTACAAACTCTTTTCTTAAAAACGACAAAAACGCTAAAAATAATATGCTGCCCTGGCCATTCGTCATCAGAACACGCCATTTCTTGGTTTTTTTCTCCACAGTCGCCCGAATTTAGGGTTAAACTACGACATTTTTTACTAGATTAAGTCGAGCTTAACTGTGCCAATTTGTGGAGATTCAACCAAGATTCTAACCATGGCGTGAAGCATGAAGGTTAGCTGCCTGAAAAATCTAACCTGTTAACTCCTTTAATGGCATACGGGAAGCGGGCGATATGGCCTAACGGCATTTTCTCTAATCTCGTCGAAATTTCATTGAGTTTGTTGGGAAAAGGCTTTCTCTGAGATGTTTTTTTATAGATTTCGTCTTTGAGCCACATTTACTTGGCGTTTAAAATCGACTTCACCTGTGAAGGTATTAGGGAAATTTTCGTGAGATGATCTAATTTCGTGGACTCTCGAATCAGTCGGAGCTGTTTCTTATCCGTGGGTCATAACAAGTTTCCGATGACGTCGCGTTTGTCATCGGTTCACATATTTTGGAAACCAATCCAACAGGGAGTTTGGCGAATACAGCAACATCAATAGCCTAAAATTAGTGTAAATACGGAATTATTTTTAGGAAATAAGGATTTTGTCATAATTTTGATCATCCACTTTGAATGACATATTTGCTCATTAACAATAAAGTAACAGAAACGAAGCAGTTCAAATAGATAAACGTTATCGTAACGTAGCGTCAAGCTTATGCCCACGGAGGTATTTGAGTATTAGGGCTTGACATTGAGAAACGTACTCCCATCAGGTCTTAAAGAACATTCAGCATCGAAAGATCTTCTCCAGTGATCCTATATTCTGCCTGCGACATCGCTTCGGTTATCGATGTACGTAATACATTTACTCGATGTTCTGCAGGCGTTGCTTCGCAGCAACTGGTTCGCTTCCTGCACTTATAATAACGGTCGCGGTGGTTTTTTACCGAATGAATCAGGGTTAACGGAATTGCGTCGGTGATCACAACACCTGGGCTCCGGTTTGAGAAATCGCGTAAAAGCGAGAGACTAATCTTTGAGAGTATCACGAGTAAAACTCGTGTAAAGGAAATTAAGATTTGAAGGGGCTAGAGGTGAACACAGAAGCCATGCATACAACATTAGTAAACATGTTTCCTTCTGAATAAGTGATTGCGGTCTTTCTTTCAAATATATAACATCCTAATCATTGTATGATACAAGTGCCGTTGTCCTCGTAAGTGATAAGAAGAGAACGTTAACTGAAATAGACATAGTTTATATTCATATTTTTAAATTGGGCCGGTAAAATTTTGACGATTAAGACGTACAGTTATAAAAATATAACATGTAATGTTTATCAAATGGCTTGAAAAAGCGCACATAATGCTTTTTAAAAATCGTTCATTCGTTGAGTGCTATCTTTGTCTTCTATGAATCCTTCTTCAAAAATATTCCAAGGCTTATTGTTTAAAAAGTAAAGTCATATAGCTATGTCATACGAAAATTTTGCACTTTAAGATATTTTGATCGACATAGAAATCACTTTTTCAGTTTTTCTCTTCCGATCCATCATCGGAAGAGGAAGTGAGCAACCTCCTACGGGATCACTCACATCAGGATCAACAAACAGTACCTTCTTTATATATCTTCTTTATATATAATTACTCAAATCTGTTCGTCCGTTCCCCCTTTCATCTCTTGAAGAGTTTGTCATAGAGAAATGCTGTAAACGTCATTTTGTTTCTGCCAACTAGGAGACCCCAGGAAAACTATTTTCGTTTATGGAAGTGTCCCAGGTTTGACTCCAGGAGGCAATTATATTTTCCCATATGTCTACAAAGGAAATAATTTTGAAACAGGAAAAAGAAATTCGTCTCAAAATTATTTCCCAAAATTACAGCTTATGTCTATCTGCATAGGATCTTTAGATCATATTATTCCATCAATTTCTACTTTACAAAGGAGTATCGATTTTTCAAGGTACAAAGTTTATTGCCTTCATTCATTAAAATACATAAATATGGACCGAATGTCTCCGTTTTTGCTTTACTCGACGAATAAAACTATAAAATATCTTATTCTTGCGTTGTTTAGATGTTACACGGAAGAGTTTGACAGAAACAGGCGTTTCTTTTCGAACTTTTATGGCTTTTTGTGCTCTTTCCTGGTGTTGCCTCCCATTGAATTTATGTCTATTAAGCCTTCAAATAGACGAAAAAATTGCGTTATTTGATTCGCGCTTATTATGAAGCATTGAAATTATAGTCTTAGCAATGTCAAACTTAATAGATTGCAAATTTAATAATTGCAGATTATTATTATTCAGTAAACTGCGTGTGGGCATTTTTAACGAATGACCAAAAGAAAAAATCTTTCTTTATTTCAATACTGGGAATGTTACCTTTTTCGTGTGGGAGAAGCAATTAAAATAAAATATGCATATAAATTATAAAAACGAACATGAAATTCAAAATGGCAGCTGTCTAATTTTATAAGGAGAAATGGGCTATTATTACTTTTAAACATGCAGATTTCTTACTTACTTCGCGAAAGTTTTTGCGGGTACCACTAGTAACTATAAATGTATGTCTATTAGCTGAATTTTGGTCTCGACAGTATCATCAAACAGCAGACCTAGAGACGTGTCGATTTTAGCTACATTTTTCAGCGTTAATAAACTGAATCGTGAGAGGCAAAATCTGTAACAGTGGAAGAAAAATCTGGACGAAGATATAAAATACTCTATTAAAATACACGTGAAGAGATTTATTTTTTGTCCAACTGCACAGGCAGCATCGACCTTCCAAAGTTTCTTGCAATTTTCTCGCACCGCTAGAGGTGTACATACAAAGTTACGATTACCTGTATCGTTAAAAACCGGCCAATAGTCCATGAATTTTAGGTTAATTGCACATCGCCAAGTTTTTCGAAGCAAAAAAGCTGTGGCTTCCTTTCCCATCGCTTCAGTCGACGGAAACTGCCTTCTGTGCCCAATGACTTGGGGCCTTTGTGTCACTTAAGGCAAGGGCGTTCAACCGATAGCCCTGCATCCGGCCCACGAAGCTTTGATGAAGACGCATTCTGTGATATTTAATATAGATAGTTTTTTAATATTTTAATAAACCTTTTGTTTTTGTTTAAGCTTGATTGAATAAATTAATAACTTTCGAGATTTAAGCGAAAGCATATATAGAATGCCTATTGCTTTCATAGGATCGCCATTAAATTAAAAGGCAAAAGTCACCCAGGAGAAATCGTTTCATTAAATTTTAAGCATGAATATATTTAATTCAATAATCACCTAAAAAACTGACATATGAATAGACGATTTAAACCCTCCGCTGACTTTCTACCTACTTTTGATAATGCCAAACGTATTTCAATGGGAAATTAATACAACACTCATAACAACTCCATATTATTGGTACAATATAATATTCCAAAGCGAATGAATGCACCCTTAAGCGAATTTAATTTCCTTAATGCGAGACATCTCGCATTTTTTTAAATACGTTTTTAAAAATCGAAATCGTTAACCGAGAAAAATCACCGAGCAGTTTCCCAACGAACAAAAATACGCGTAAAGGAGACTAAAAAAAATCCTTTCAGCCTTACCCACGCGTCATCCCCCGCTTTTGCGCGAATGCAGAAAGTGTAAATTAAAACAACGCGGAAAGGTAGGCGGGGGAAAGAGAGAGAGAGAATAAAAAAGGCAATATCAATGAAAAAATTTCGAATTCCGCGCCCTCTTTGCAACCGCAACCTTCCGCCGTACTCGAGATCAAAGCGCGGAATACGAAGAGAGCAAAACGTCCTCTCTTTTTCTCCCTCTCTACAGCATGTTTGCCGAACGAAATGACTCTCTTTTTTCTGCACGGAGGAAGGAATCTTGGAAAATTCCTCGGCGCCTTATTTCCCCCCCCTCTCCCCATCATTCTTTTACCTCCATCCCCCTCCCTCCCTCGCACGTTCATTATTCAAGTACGCGGAGGAATTTCCTCCAAATTCAAACTTTTTTTTTTCGGATTTCGGGACGGCGCCGCGCGCGAATGCCGCACCCAAAGATGCTCCACCACCACCTCCTCTCCACCCTCCCCTATGTTCATTCCTCCCTCTATCTCTCTCTTTATTGTTTATTTCCACCTTCTCTCTCTTTCTCCATTTTTTCTCTCTCCTACTCTCTAAACTTTTGCCAATTTCTGTCTCTCTCTCTCTCTCTATCTCTCGATATTTCCCTCTATATCTCATTAATTCCCACTTTCCCTATTTTCTTCTCTATATTTCCCTCTTCTCCTTTCTATCCCTAACTGTACCTATAGCCTTTTTATTCCTCCTTTCTCCATCTCGTCATCTTAATCTCCTCCTCATGTCCTCTATCTCTATTTACCTTTCCCTATACCCTCTCTCTCCCTTTCATCCATCCCTTTTCCCACTCTCTTCTTCCCTCCCTCCCTTTCTCCCACTCCGCACACGTCGAAATAATGATCCCTCCAAAACTCCCTCCCTGTCTCTGTCTCCCGGTTTTGGTGAGCAGGGAAACTATCGTGCCTCCCTTTACCTCCCTCTCTCCCTCTACCTCTCTCCCTCTACCTCCCTCCCTCTCTCCCTTCCCCTCTCCCCCTCCCCCGAGGGGACTAGCAAACGAGGGACTCAGCGTGAAGAGTATGGGGGAAAAGAGAGAGGGGGGAGGGAGGGGATAAAGAGAAAGGAAGGGTGGGAAAGAGAGAGAGAAGTTGGAAGCCAGAAAGGGAGGAAGTGAAAGGGAATAGGAGGGAGAGAGAGAGAGAGAGAATGAGGGGAGTATAAAAGGAGTGGCAGCGAGCACAGCTTATTAAATCCGGGCTCAAAAGTTGGGTAGGGATGGCAGCACGATGGTGCATTTGTACAAAGCATCTTTCCACCCCCCTTCCACCCTCCCATTTCTCTTCCTCCCCCTCCCTCCGTCGCCACCCCTGCACCGTCACCTCCCTCTATCTTTCCAACAGACCAACTACCTCCCTCCGAACACTGTCTGTCTCTCTCAAGTCTCTCTTTTCCCATCTTTCTTCGCTTGCTCGTTTTTGTACCTCCTCTCCTGTTCCTTCGTTCTCATCCACCGTCGTTTATTCGTTAATTCTTTATCCTCATTTTCCAAAAATCTTTTCTTATCTCGCCAGAATTTTTTTATCGAACTAACGTTCTTTTATAGATATATTTTCCGCGTCTCTCTCTCTGTCTTCATCTACCCATCTGATTTTTGGACGCATTTCTAGATAGAAAAAAGTACCTACCGCATTGCCTGTTTTTCCGTGCGTTGTTCGCATTTATCAGACGCTTTAAATCGTATTTGAACGGCATTTGGTATTTAAGACTGATGTCAAAGCAGAAGACGAAACTTGGATCGAATCTTTCATTCAGGGCTACCACTTGGCTGTAAACGAAAACATTTTCGAGTGAACGAGTAAAAATATTCATAAGATCTGTGAAAATTATTTACTTACTTATTTTGTCGAGATAAAAAAAATAAACATTTTATTTCAATGTAAACGTTTTGATAGAATACTCCGTTTTCAAGACGATTCCGATAACAACATTTCTATTTGCATATCTCTTTAGCATGTATTTTAGCGAGCTGTACTTGAATAATTGATTGAAATACGATAAAGGATGCCATTACGGGGACCTATTACCTGATAAGGGCTACCGAATTACCGGAAACGAAATTTGATATTTCAACTCCTAAAACGTTCTGTAGAAATTCATCAAATTTAGTAGATAGAAACTTTTAAGAAATCGATCAAATGACGGCATGTTTTTATCATGGCTGGCACCTTATTGGAAACCAACATTGATATTTCGACTGTTAAACCTACAGAAAGAAAGACCTCTAATACGTGTAATGCGTGAATTTTTTGATCCCGCACTTTTTCTGCATTCTCTCTTTGCCTTCTTCATCTCTTCACTCGCTCATTTTTTCTCCTCCACGTCTTCTCTCATTCTTTATCTCCTTTTTGTTTCCCTCCCCTTTCCCGTCTATCTTTATCTATTTCATCACCTCGTTTTTCTCATTTGCCACCATTTATTTCCATTTTCTCTTTTCTCTTCTTCCATCTCCTTCTAGTCTTTAATTCTCTATTCTATTCGCGTTTCTTTTCCTTCTACTTCCTATTTTTCTTCTTCAACTAGTTTTCTCCAACTATTCTCCTCCTGTTCGTCCCGTTTTATAGTTAATTACAATCAATCTGAGCCACGATATTCCTTTCGTTCTTATCTTTCTAGTGCTGTAGTCTTCGCCCTCACCTATATATAATTGTGTTTATATGTGTGTGTGTGTTTGTTTGTTTGTGTATATATATATATAATTTATTATTTTGCTTCATTCCAACACAATCACCAAAATATGAATCGGAATAAATTTCATCCTCAAGCTCCACCTGAGCCGCGGAATAATGAATAACACGCCACTTTAACAATCAAACTTAATTTTTTTGTTTATCTACATTTTCAGCTGATTAGTTATTACACTTTACCACTGAAAAATTACTGGTACATCACACTGTAAAATTGAAACTTCAGCTAGGTCATAAATGTGGAAAAGAAAATATTTTAGCCTCCCTTTTTCAAAAGTACTATCTTACGCTGTTCTGATATTTTGATCGTAAAACCTCCGATGAAACAAATAGTAGTACCCGTTCTAAATAAAATCGATAAAATTCATTGGCTGCATAACATTGCGAATTGCTTTATCGATGCTAATATTTGGGTGGATAACTGAAAAACAAACCCTCCTTTCCTAGAGGTTCACGCGACGTCCCACGACGCAAAACCAAGCAGACCAAGACAAAAATTGCGCAACAAATTGATAGCGAATTTATTCTATGTCTAAGCGCCTCCGAAGTACTATTGTTCTCACCTCGACCGATGCGGCTCCCGGTTTCCAAGTTACTAAATCCCAATGGACTCAATCACAAACCTGAGAGGAACTCTACGTTGCAAAACCGAAAAGATTTCGATCGTGCTCGGACAGCTATCTAAAACACCCGCATCTGACTTACACAGGATAATTCGCCGGTTTAGGGATGATTTAACCACGCTTCTTTAAAAAAAATCCGTGCTGGAAAAACCGCGCAAAATACTTTAAGCCGCAGCGCAACGTAGTAATGATCTGCTACTGTCTCATCCCCTCCTCTCCCTGCCACTCGCTCACACCCACACACACACACTCGCACACACACAAACACACACATCAACACAAACCCTGAACCTCGGCCGCCATTTTGTTTCCGAAGACCGAGTCGATTTTGAGGCGCGGGAGGGGTAGGGCAGGATAGCAGGAACTGCGTCTCAGCAAGCAGCAGAGAGAGGTAAAATGTAAAGAGGAGCTGGATTCCCTGGGGACCAACGCCACGGCTGAAGACCCCGTGAAAAAAAACTCGCCGTCGTTTATCTTGGCTAGCAAATATTCGACGTAGGATCGGATTACTTAAAACATTACACTTCTGCAACTCGTCGACGTGAGAAACGTAGAAACTTTGACGACGATAGAGTTACAGTTCATTCGAGCGGCAGGCTTAAGCGAGTGATTAATACGACGGTGATAATCAATTTAAAAGTTATCGCAATTGTCACTGTATCATTTTCAACACAGTAAAGGAAACCATTTTTATTCTTGAAACTAGCCGAAGAAGCGTTTTATTGCCGTTGATATTTAAACCCTCGATGACATTTCTAATAATCGTGGTCCGTAGTGTAGCAAAATCTGGGTGTCGCTCGTGTATCATGAAATTTCCCTGTGAGAGAAATACCCACAGAATTGAATTAGAAAGAACTGCGTACGAAGGTGGCGCCATTTTCTTGTTCGGTCCACTCCCAGATTTTCGCAGGCTTCCGCATTTTCTAGCAAGGTGGAAGAGGAAATCGCTCCCTCGATCCTTCCCTTTTTATACCCTTCAGCATTACTCAACACTCTTTTATAACGTTTTCCTTACCTATTTTTCCGCTTTAGGGAACTTTGGATTGGTTCCAGTACGAAATTCGACTAGTTTCCTCGCATCCGTCCATCCTATGCAATTCTTTCTTTATTCTCAAGTTCACCGTTTCCAGCTTTAATCTCTTTGTGCCGCCCATTAGGACCGTCCCAATTCTCTTTCGTATTTTTGGGACCTCTCCTCCTCTCGTTACTACGCATAAGAACTAAATTATTCTACAAACCAAATTTCAAGTCACTTTCTTCTGTTAAAAAAATAACAACTCGTATAGAAATTCATAGAAACCGCAGAACTATTGAATTTAACTCCTATTTTGTCGCTACTTTACTAGCAATAATAACTCCAAAAATTTTCGCGTTACGTAATCTTTTTTGTCGTCGATACGCCTACGCATCAAGAACTACGCCGTTATTTTACGAAAGCCTTCAATTTCGTTTTGAGACGCTATTCGTTCTTCGAGTCGGTTTTTACGTGCTGCTTCATCTTTTATCCGCAAAAAATGGCAATTGATAAACAAGGCAGAACTTATCACAATCGAACACCTTCGAGAAAATTCTCGGCAGGCGAGACGCTATCAATCTTCGGTTTGGCTCCTTCGTTTCTATTTATTCTGTGGACGCTGGTGTTGTGATATAAACCGCTGAGGTGCTCAGTAAACAGTTGAGTTAATTTAATCTTCGAAGTAACGACGGAAAAATCTTGTTGTAAGGAATGACTTAGTAAAGTGTATACAGCTATAGCTAAAGTGACAAAACCAGCTGATTTATTCAGTATTTTACTGATTTTGCAAACATTGTGTCGACCAATTACCTGTACTAATATAGTACGTATTGCTCTACGAATACCTATATTTCCTTATTTCATAAATTGCCTCATTGCCATCACTTTAGATTCTTCAACTTCTGTACTTGTTTTAAACACTGCTTTCGTGTATAGCAGTTTGAAAATTTATAGATTGACTGAAATTTAATTATAAAGGATTCATAAAAATAACTCGATACTAGTATCGTTCTAACTTATAGCAATCGTTCTTTGTAATGAAGTTCCTCAATGCTACCACTCAAGTTGTTTTATTTATGAGCGAAAAATGAAATTTTTTACTGACTCGTGCTAAAAAATAGGTCATTTTAGTTACGGCTACATTTGGAATTGTAATAAATTACCACGTACAAATGTTCCAAGTTTTAACAACAGAGCGAGTGGTAATACGTATATGAGAAAGATTTAACGTGAGTTTAAAAATTAGCAAGTAATACTAAAGCAGCGAAAATTAAATTTAGTATTTTCTAAAGAATCTACTTAATTAAAGTGGATTCTTTACAAAGTATTACATTTATTTTTTTCCTGAATATGGAGTTCCACCGCTGCATCTGTTGATTTCATTACTAGAACAGTTTTAATTGTACCTTTTAAATTTTAAGTATACTTACATGAAATCCATCATTTCTGCTTACTTCAGCCCATTATCTTTCTCCATAAAAAACGTCATTTGACGACCGTGCCAAAAGTCACAACTTATGCCCAGAAAAATCAATATAAATGCCAAACTTCGACGAAAGTCGATGAAAGGAGGAGACATCGAAAGCTGTTTCGACGTGACAAATTGTCGATAAGGATAACGGCCAAAATAATATGAGCAGATTTAAAGGGACTCCGCGAGGGATTATTCTGATTGACATGTTTATTGGAATGTCTCCAGAAAAGATGAGAAAGGCGTTTTTAGAGCCAGCGGTTTGTCGCTGCGATTATTTTGCTCATTTTAAAAGGCTAAAATTTTACAGTGTGTTGTTTGAAAACATTTTTTCGCTTAGAATAATGAAATTGTTATGTGGCCACTGTAAATCAAACATTAATCAGAAGAGATTGCTATGGCGGTCACCTGAATAATTTCGGTCATTTTCAAGGAAACGCAAGTATTTCACGTAAATTTTGGCTGTTTCAAAGTATTTTTCCAATCATAAGGTTAATCGCATATCTCACTGAATATGAGATTTAAAAGACTTTGGATATACTAATCGACATGATCTTTCAAAATAAAAAAAATAGAGATCATGAAATCGAGCCATAAGATGTTAAAGCTCCACAATGTTTTACACGAAAGATAATCTACCACAAGCAAAGGTTTTCGATAATTACAAGACACTTTATGGAATACATAAACTTGCATATTACATCTCCAAATTGCGATAAATTACTGACAGAAACATTTTCGAAGCATCTGCGAACTGCAGGGCAATTCAAAGGATTATTTTTTTGACTAATTGGTGTTTACTTATCAAGTCTCATCTGCAAGTGACTATGGAAATGGTAAATATTTACCATTTCCAAGGAGAAAGAACGTGGATTTTGAGAGGAGGGGTTTGGCGTTAAGATTCTATGGAATGCGGGAGGAATTCGAAGCAACGTGGAAAGAGAAGGAGGACGCAGCGAGACAAGGGGAGGGGGTGGCAAGGGAATGGGGAGGCTGGGGATGAAGGTTTGCGGAAGAGAATGCGATCGCAGTAGGGAGGCAAAGGTTTAAAGGGAGAGGGTTGCTTTGCTGCAGAGGAGCCGCGAATAAAAATTACTTATGATTATAATGGATGGGTGACGAATAAGACGAATAACAATCAAACTCATCAGTAAAATAAAAAAGTTGATTACCCGCAGACAGAGGGAAAGACAGCGTGATCACATTAACACGTTTTTCCTTTTAAGAAAACGTAATAAATAAAAAGAGAAATTTAAAATGAGAGGCAAGATTCATAAAAATATATGATTTCCAAAAAAGTAAAGTTACTCGGCTGTAAGGAAACAAATTAAAAATTCCATTCATATTTTTCTCGGCTGGTTAATATACATACATCCTTTTTAAGAAAATGCGCCAACATTTCGCCTAAAATAATATATTAAGAGGCTATAAATTGCAAAAGTGTGAAAATTCACCCACTTACGTCCAGAAATAAGGACGAACGAGATTACACAACGTCTTATTTAGCGCCCTTACATCACATACGATGTCACAAATTTAAATATAATCTGAAAGCCAAGCGCAGAGCCCACATCGGACCTTGACCACGCATTGGACAACACGCAGTCATTACTGACACACTAATAATTTAAAATATAGTTTATGTTTTTTTTTTAAGCGGTTAACGCTTATGCAGTCACGGGAGAATACGAACTGCAATTCTCAGTTAATATCTCTCTACCCAATCTTCCATCGCTCTCCTTTATTCGCAAACGAAGTGTGTGTTACGGAGAAAGGTAACTGGGGCGTATATGCTGGACCAGTTTCTCTTATTGCGTTTAAAAAAAAACAGAACCAAAATGTAGGCCATGGATCTCCTTTCTACAGTCTCCGAGACGCATCCCACACGCGGTGCAGTGCATTGTGGGTGGCACGTCCGGTTTATACAGCTTGTTTCGCAAGGCGCCTTAAAATGATAATTTTCGCACTCGCATACCTCGCATAGTCGCGCTAATAATTAAAAAATCAGATATATTTTTAAAAAGAAAATTCAAGTAATAACTGTGATAAATATTTTAGGTGCCTATTTTTTCTTTAAATATACTTTATAAGTTTACTTTACAACAAGTATTTTAAAATAGAACTTTGAATAGTTTTATGTTAACATTTTTACGATTTTAAGTAGAAATTTGTTTGTATTTCTACTATTCATGAATAAGCACTTTGAAGGTATGATGTCATTACATTCCCGAAGTCCGCAAAAACCTCCATGCCTTAAATTCTCATACTTACAAATGTATATTTTATACACAGAGCAAGGGAAATTCATAAATGCGACAAAGATAATAACTATCTTTCTGTGCGAAGCAGTTCTGTTTTCTCACGTCATGAATATGAACAGGAGAGACATGAAAATTCCACAAATTCCAGGAACAGAAAAAAAAGTGGATGCTGAAAGACCAATCCGCCAGAATGCATGTCCCCGGGACACTTATCGATTGTCATGGTAAAAGCCGACCGCAGTAAAAACCTTAGGTTTTTCCAAAGGCAAATCAGGTAGCCAATAGGACCACGAGGGATAAGATTCTAAATGCGCCCATATCCATCTATTTCGCTCGAAGCGGTGTTTTTTCTCCCTGTTGCTCATAATGACCAATTACGTGACAGTCTCTTTTTTGGGAGAATTTCTCGGAAGTATGATGATGGCCTTCACGTAAGTTCTTCCGAGAGGATTTCTTGGCCAATTGAGAGGAAGTGTAGGAATTCGAGCCTAAACTGTGTCCCGCCGAGTTGATGGGCATTCACATCTTCGTCTTAAGGTGCCATCTTCATTAATGAAGTTTGGCGGCAATTGCGGCAAAATCTTTTCGATTTTTTGCTGTTCTGTTGAGTGAATGAGTGTCCATTCCGGTCCAGTCACAGATGTTCTTCAACCATGAGTATTTCCTTCTTCCAAGCCCTCTCTTCCCTTCAATTTTTCCTTCTATGAGAAGCTGTCATAGGTTATATCTGTTTTTTTCGGAAAACATGTCCGAGGTACGCGGTTTTCCGATTTCTAATTATTCGTACTAACTCTTTGTCTCTACTCATCCTTCTCAGTACCTTTTCATTGGTGACGTTTACCTTCAAGGATATGCGTAACATTCTTTGGAATATCCTGAACTCGAACGCTTGTAGTCCTTTTTCCACGTTTTTTCTTAGCGCCCATGTCTCCACACCGTATATTAATATTGAGTAAATGTAGCATTGAACAAATCTAAAGCGTGTTGCAAGGTTAAGACTACGGTTGGTTAGTAATTTCTTCATCTTCGTGAAGGTCGTTCTTGCTTCCTCTATTCGTGATCGGATCTCTAAATCTGGATCTACCTCTTCTGTCGGCCAGCATCCAAGATATTTAAATTTTGTGACGCTTTCAATGTGTTCACCATATATCCTAATTTCCATTTGAGCCTCAGGATTTCTGCTAAATATCATTGTCTTCGTCTTTTTGGTATTTATTTTTAGGCCGAATTCATCTCCTCTGATTATTGCGTTCATCAGACGTTGTAATCACTCCGGGCTGTCTGCAAATACAACAGTGTCATCTGCGTATCGCAGGTTATTTATGAGTTCATCTTTGACTTTAATGCCATCAATGCTTTCCGAAAGATTTCTTCTGAATACATGTTAAATAGCAACGGTGACAAGACACAGCCTTGTCTTTACTGAGGACATTTTTGTGTTTTCGCCTTCAATTCTCACTGCTGCAGTTTGTCCCCAATACAAATTCCGAATGAATTTTATATCTTCTTCATCGAGTCCTTTCTCTTTTAATGATCTTAATAAGATCGTGTGTCTTACATTGTCGAAAGCCTTCTCATAATCAATGAAGCATTCACATCACCTATACTTATCTTTCGACTTGAGTTTTGATCAATGAATACTGCTTCGGGCTATTTTTTTATTGGGAAACCGTTTCCGGGATTCAAACTCGCTGCGAAACCGTGTAAAACCTGTTTAAGTTCTATCTGCAGATAGCTACGGAGCAGAAGTCTCTAAAAGATCAGGGATTTAATTGGGAGTTGATAGCAGTAAAGTTAGGATTTCGCTATGGTTTCATCATTAGTGTCTCGGTCAAAAGCGCTTGATTTGCATGGTTAGTATCTTAGTCAAACCTAAAATCTGGGAGAATATATGTACTCTCCCAAATTAGGAATGTATTATCCAACATTTTGGAATACACAGCGACATCGTATTAGAACCAACGATGCGTGAATGACCAACAGGTACGCACACAGCAATCAAAGTGCGAATGTGGTTTGTTCGACCGTTTAATGAATATACGTCGTAGAATATACTTAAATTATTTACCGCAGAAAGCGTATGGTTGGGGTTGCTTTTGTACCATTACTGCTACTAGTAGGTGAAGAAAATCTCAATCGGCCAATCTTGACGGATCAGGAATAATTTTCCCGAAGCACCAGTCGGTTCTAGCAATTATTTCTAAGAATTTTCTCCTTACTTATCTGATAAGAAGTTTTGAAGGTACGTTTTCTCTTCTTTGAGAAGTCACCCATCTCGTGAAAATACATTATTTCGGTTCTCTAAACACGCACTTTTTCCTTTTAATGTAATTTATGGTTTTTTGAGAGTTAACAATTTATTCTCCGCAGATTGTTTATCCAAACATATCCATTAATCTTATGGAAAATGACCACCAACTTTTGCGAATTCCAGGATCGCAGACTGAGTTAAGATATCATTATTCATGAATCTTGCGGAGAATTCGCAGAGACTTTAGACTAACTGCGTAGCATGTTACCCAAAAGATTACGTGGCACTAAACTACCTCCTTCGCAACCTTCGACGTTTCCAGGGCCAAGTCTACGCTTTTGAGGACACTGCTTAGAGGAAGTGACAACGCGCATTTTGGGAACAAATTTCCATTTGATCACTTCCTGCGAAAGGCCCAAATTACGAACAAAATTTTCCCAGCCTTTCTAACACATCCAAATTTTCATGTGAGTCGTTGTTTAATGTTATTTAATGTACTGACAATGAGTATATGCAACGAAAAACATTTATTCATTTAAATATTCCCACGACTGCAAAAGTATTATTTTATCACTTACGACTTCTGGAGGTAAACCGAGTGATATTTTCCACGAGTCATAAAATCATCGGGCCAGCAGAATTAGAGATTATTATAGTCCTCTCATAAAAATCGAATTAAACCCAAAGAATCTAAAACCACAAATTGGACAACAATTGATAACATTAATGCTAGCCAAACAATAGATGAAACAGTTTGGTAAAATCATGCATTCTGTGGAACTTGTTGCTACTTAGGAAACAGTATTAGATCTTAAGCATATTTCGAGAAAAATAAAAGGAACAAGGCAAAAAAGGACTAGCGAAGTGGATTAAAAGACAAAGTAGCTGTATTTGAAATCCTTCTTTCAGTTATGAGATGAAGAGCAGTAAATTTTGGAAAAATTGATATAACGTTTTATAATGACTGAGTGTGATTCGAGGAAAAATATAAGGAACGGACTTTGATTTAATACTGTCTTTTGTCATTAATCTCTCTTTTTCTAGATGCTATTACTTAGCGAGCTGCCTCATTAACCCGAAGGCCGCATTAAGATGATTTCACTCGCATGAATTGATTCGAAGAAATTCTACATGACCCTGAGCAGCGAAAGTTAAAGAAAAGATTCTTGGAAGGTCACTTTCATCGATCACTTCGATATAGACTTTTTACCAATGCGAATGTTCTCTATAGAGGTCACAGAATTCGTTTAGGTCCATACTTTATTTTGCATCAAAGGTTTTTAAAGGTAGCATTGGCTTAAACTCTTTTCCCCTGTATATCAGGAGCGTAAGCTCTCCAGAAACTTTGAGTGATTTAGGAATTGGAGATAATCAATCCTTATATACACATGAACTTTTAAGACACACAATGACGAACGTGGACGTCTGTCAGCTAACTCACCTTATTTACTGACTATAAAAGAATAACCTTTATGTCAGGTAGACTGATTCACAGGGTAGGTATTGAGACCTTCATAATTAAGAGAACTGATGCTAGTGGAAACAATATTACGACCACAACAATCAAAAAACATCAAAGGGTAATTCCAAAATGAAATTCGTCCTTGAGAGATTTTTATATATTTTTTTTTTCAAAATCAGAAGGTTTTTACTATGTGCTATCCGAGGATAATACTTAAAATTCCAACGAAAAGTTTTAATTTATCATTCTCAATTGTATGTCTTCAACGAAATTTAAATATACTCTAAAACAGCAAAATACAGAGTGTCCAAAGATAATCTGATCCATTTAAAAAGTTAATGACTTCAAATACCTGTTTCATTTAACTCGAATAACAGTTCAGAGACATTTTTTCTTTTTATTCTTTTTTTCTTCTATTTTACACCAATGCTTCCTACCAAGCATCTACAATAGAAAGGAATATAGCTCAATTTAAATCAAAATGGAGTGTCCCCATAATATTTTTAAAACTAAAATTTTTAAAATGGATCAGATAATTTGTGAACACCTTGTATAACAAGCATTCTAGCTAGTTTGACATTATCCTTATACAAGGTGGCAATTGTATTGTTTCATATTTAAGTTATTCAATTACTTAAAAGTTAGTTATAGAATCTAAAGTTAAGGTTTAAAATAAAAAATATGAATAATTCATGGAGGAAGTAGCAATCTTAATGAAATTATTGACTAATTTAGCATATTTCGGGATTTACGGCTGTTGACTAACACGAACTAGATGTTTTTTCCCACGTCCTTCAGCCTGTGCTAAAAAATGACTCATCGCATCTTCTGTTGCATATTTACCTGTCGGTTGTTGAATATTTTTTCGGCTTCCTTGACCTGCCTGAAAGCAGAAAAGAACAAGCGACGCATATCCGGCAACTTGCATGCGAAACATGTCAACTGTACCCGTGCAAATTCAGTCTTTGCCCTCGGCACAAATTCAGAGGTGACCTTTTTCACTCGCTAAAGGATGGCTAACGATTTCCATGCGGGACTGGAGAAAAATCTCACAAAGGAGTCCGCCAAGTGTTTTGCTGATAAACGTCCATGAACTATGCAGATTATCAGTGCGGGTGTGTGCCATCGCGAAGACATTAACTTCTGAGATTTTAGCGTAGGATTTTATCAGTTAAAGCCTCAAAAATGTGGAAATGATAAATTATCAAATATGATGTGGAATGATGATAATGAAATACTATTCCTATCAACTATAGAGCCCTCCATGTTAGTATGTCGTTATTTTGTGAGTACATATAATTTACCAAATACAAAGGCAGACATCATATGATAAACATTAGCATCTTCATAACTTTCTAAAGGCACTTAGAAGGGATCTTTCTCGTGTTTGGTATCCAGCGCTGTTATTGGTGAAATCGCGTTCGTTTTCAACTCAATTCCCCTCCGCTATTCATGTTTAGGATTTCAAAGACTAACTCAGATTGTATAGGTGTTATTTTCCGCGTGGAACAGAATGATCCCTGCGTGTTGCCATTTTTCGCACCATAACGAAGAATACATGGCATAATTCTGAAAACACTTTTAAGATTAATGGCATGAGAGAAGTCGAGAAATCTTAATGAGAAATAATTTGCTAAGAATCTCATCATTTTTGCAATGTAACTTTTCATCTACGCAGAATTTTTGCCTTTCATCAACAGGGGAAAATAAATGAAAGCAGCTTGACGCCAAAATTTTAAAAATATTTTAAGATAGACGTTACTCTCACTTAGGAACACTAGCAATATCTTTTTGTCTCCTCGCTTGATTATATGACTTGGGTAAATTTGCATACATTCTCCATTTTGGGAAATGAATTCGTGAACTAAGGGAAGCATGAGTTTGGGTTATGTGACAACATGTTTCAAGAATGAAGACAGAAGGGCTGCCGTAGTACTCACTAAGTCAAATAGATAAATATTTTCCAAGAACAATGTATCAAATAAAATATTTAATTTTAACAGACCATTCAAAACGAGGAAAAGATAAGGATGTTTGAGACGGAGTGTCCTTCACACACCCACCCACACATATTTAGGCTATTTTTTATTATAGGTTTATTTCCATTAACGAGCGACGTTCATCATCTCCCATGATTATGATCAATCGTAATAACAGCAAACCAGGTCAGTTATCGAGAGGATGACTTGAGTTAATATATCAGCACGTAATTTCGCATGTATTAAAATGTAAGCAAAATACATTTATTGAAAAATCAAAACCAACTGAATAAACAAACTACTTAATTTACGGCTTCATATGAACGAAAATTCCAATGTAGGAGACATTACACTGTGTTTCGATCCACAATTGTGTCTATAGTTAACCCAGATTTTTTTATTAACAAATTAGACTTTTTGCACAAAATAAATATTAAAAATATACAAAAAACTCCCATCGTAAATAATGAAGTAAAAATGAACAGATCCAGTGGCAAAGATCGTTCTTGAAAGTCTCGCTATAAACTCTTTTGAGTTTGAATCGTAGAAGTAATAGGAGGCAATAGTTTCATGAATCCTCTCCCTCGTCATGGATTTATCTAAAAAAATCCTACATGCCGGTAGTAGGTGATTGATTTTGCGCCAGTAATCGTTAACGGATGCAGAGAGCCAAAGGGACGCCTTTTGCAAAGGGGATCGTGCTCTCGCGCCAAAAATCGAGGTCGTCCGACGCGGCGCTTGTGGGTTTGGAGGTCGTGATAGTGAGACGAGGTGTGCGGGTGAGGGTTTTTGGGGAGAGGGGAGGGGGGAGGAAGAATACAAAGGGAGAAAGAGAAGGGAGAGAAAGAGAGCGAGAAATGGTTCCAAGCCAGGCAATGAGACAGCACGATTATGGAGGATCGCGAGCGACCGGGAGGGAGGGAAGAAAAGGCGCGTTACGGATAGACAAACACTACGCGGAGAAGTTGGGGAAAAAACGACTTACCGTAGGGCAGGAGGGCCAAGAGGCCCGGAAGGAGGATCAGGAGGGTTCTATCCATGGCTCCGGAAGGTACCTCGTCGAACCCCGCTCTCCGGGAATGATGGTAATTCTCTTGGAAATCCCTACTCTTTTGCGATCACCACACCTTTTTTTTCTTTCTTTTCACAGCAGAAGAAGCGTTTAAAAAAAAACTTCGAATCAATTATCTATTCGTCGTTGTCGCCCTCTTGTGGTTTCGAAGCGGCGGAGATTCCTTTTTTAGCACAGGTAGTCCCTCTGCGGAGTCAAATGGGGCGTGAGCACTTTTCTTGGTCGGTGAGCGTAAGTTTGTATGTGTATGTGTGTATATAAAAAAGGTTCGGTCGGAATTATTTGCGCGAACTGCGTCAAATTGGGGAGGAAGTGACTTGAGTGTAACGTTTGAGAGAGAGAGAGAGAAAGGGCGCTTCTTTCCCGGAGAGTATTGCGGCTGGTGTTAGTAGCGCGGCGGACGGTTCGACGAGGTCCCCGCCGTCCTTTTCCCGCTGCAGGCCGCGGTAGAACTGCCCGACCGCGCCGAGGTGCCCGGGAGAAGCCTCGCAGGGAGCTCTCTTCCTCTCCTCTCCCTCCTCCCCATCCCCACTCCGCCTATCCCTCCCACCACGAAGCGTGAGAACCTCCCCACTCCTTCGAAGCTCCCTCCCCTCCACTACGTCGCATCGCCTGGGTTACCGCCCTCCCACTCCCACTCTCTCCTCTCCTTCTCTCCTCACTCCCTGTACCATTCTCCCTCTCTCTCTCTTTCTCTCTCTCCTACACACACCACCGTACGTATCCAACCCCAACGAGACAGAACGCCGAGAGAAAAAGAAATTCCTAAAAAAAATAATCTCTCAAGGAAGAGCTACACATCTCCCTACACATCTCTCTCTCCCTCCTTCCTCTCTCTCTCTCTCTCTCTCTCTCTCCCACCCTCTCTACCCTTCCCTCAGCGCCGTGACGTCACGTAGGAGGGAGGAAGAGAGAGTAAAAAAGTGGGATGTTCGCGTGGTGGGGGAAGAATGAGAGAGAGAGAGATGAAGAGAAGAAGAGAGAAAGGGTGGAGGATGGAAGTAAAGCGGGGATGGAAAAGGGTCGATGGAAGAGGAGGCGGAGCCAAAGGCACCACGGGGCGTGGACATCTTCCTGCCTCCCTCCTCCCCCTCCATCGGCTCCCCACTTCCCAAACTCCGCTCCCCCACCCTCTGTCCGCACCACTGCCGCACCTCCGCCCGTCGGGGAGGAACTCGCGGCTGCGCAACCGAGGTGGATGAGGGACTCTAGCCAGCTACAACCCCTTCCGAAATATCCCTCCTTCCCTCCCTACCTCCACATCTCCCCTAACTCCCTCCTCTGTTCTCCCGTCTCTCGTCATCCACCCTTCTCTCCTTTACCACAATTTCTCTTTCTCCTCCTACGCGACATTTCCTCTCCCTCCATATTCTCTCTCTCTCTCTCTGATTATGTATATATGTCTCCTCCTCTCACTCTCCGTCCACGACGGGAATCCTCAACTTCCCTCCTCGTCAAGCTGTTCTCACGGATTCCGCAGGATTGTCGATTGACTTTCTCCTCGCCGTTCCGCTACGCCATACGATTCGGACCCCTTTCTCTCATCCTTTTTCCTCGCTTCCCTCTCATATCTCAAAAAAAAAACTTTATCCCCTCCCATTCTCCGTCCCACCTTCCACGTCTCCCCTCTCCCCCTTCCTTTTTCTCCTCCCCCTGACCTTCCTCTCTCTCTCTCCATACCTACACGCACCGTGGAAATCACGCACGAAATCCGCCCACCCCCTTTCTCTAATCAATCCATTTCGATCACATTGGAGTCGGTGCTGTATCGCGACATCAAACGGATGCGAACTTGCGGCGCAGTAATACGCTGTAAGGTGATTTTCTCTCCGGTCAGTACCGGAATGGACTATTTTGCTTTCTAAGCGCAAGGTTAGGATGCGTATTCTTTGGCGTTTTTTTCGCGGAGAGGGTTTTTCTTGTTTAAGCAGTCGATTTCGTTAATGTAAGGTTTCCAATTCTGCCGGGACAGTATTCCCTTACCCCAAAATCGGTTTACTTTTTGGTCTTACGCCAGCTCTCTCCTCTCTCTTCCTCTCTCTCTCTCCTCTATCTCTCTTTCATGAGGGAGAGACCCAATTAACGATTCTCTTTGTCCGTTGGGATCATCATGCGATGGGCAAGGCCCATTTCCACGCTGTTATCTTTTTCATTCTTTCAATTAAGACGTAACTCTTCGTCTGGCACGAGAACCGATATTACTTTTCGCGTATTTTTGGCGATTCTCACTATTCTGCGGTTATAGTATCTTACTTTTTTTAACGGAGAACTATATTTTATTCCTAGGTGAAGCATCGAGGAAGAAACACTTCTGTGCCTCTTAAGAAGTCCATGTGATTTCCCTGTTTCCTATATTGTTCTCATTCTTCCGTTAATTCTAAGTATATCATTACTGAGAAATGGCCAGAACCCCACGGATCGCGGACCTCATGTGGCCCCGATAATATTTTATGCGGCCTTAGAAACTAAGACGAAATGCGATCCGTAAAACTTGCCGTAGGTAATTTGAAATTTGTTAATTAAAATGATGGGCATTGGACCTAGTACGCTGAAATTTTGCGCCAAATATATTCTAGGCTTTATTTTTATTTGAATGATGTCACAACCTTCAAGTAACTTTTCATGTAAACTATTATCTGACCCGCCGAAGCACCAGCGATCTACAATGCTGCCCGCCGAATTATTGGAAACTACAACTGTGGCCCTTCATGCAGAAGAGATTGCCGACCCCGTAATAGAGACCTGGCGTCCCCCAAATATATACCATATGTTCGATGGTTTACATCGATTTCTAATGGTGAAGTTAAGAACATTTTTCATCTAGTTACATATCGCACTAGGCATCTGAAAGAGCTTTTTTCTCACGTCCTTTATGCATTCATATCTAACCGTGTTTGTATTTTTACACATCTTCATTAAACTAAAATTTTGGACTCAAAAAGTACAGAAAATATGTCGAAATAAATATTACTCTAAAAAGATTACTCCTATAATACAGTAACTATTAGAATTTTCAGCGCTCTTTTAATTTCTCTGAAGTCTATAAGCAAAAATCTATCCATCTAGGATTAACGATCGAGGACATTTATATCGCTCAGGTGTCAAGGAAATTTTTTCGCTACGTATAACTATCCCACCAGAGAAAATGCTAAAAGGAAATTTTCGTAATATAATTATTCTACGGCGTGCGTTTGTAAGTTTTTCGGCGGGCGTCTCCAATCAGGTAGAACAGTGGTTTTCAATCACGTGTACGTCCAGAATTTAAAATCAGTACGCGAAAGAATGAAAGAATATAATATTTATTCTATATTCTTTCACATGATTTCGGAACCAGTGGTTGTGACGTTAAGACTATAACGTTATAATACGCTGTAGGCGTGGTTTTACTGAAAAAGGGGAATAGAGATACAAAGAATTACTTCAGCATTTTCGCGTCTCTTTTGAGAGAACCATACTTGAGAGTAAATTATTGCGAGGTCTGGAGTAATTTTTTTAAGAAAGAGATCATTATGGTCGTTTTGGAATACATAATAAAAACAAATTTAGAAGGTTACTTATAATTATTTACAATTACTAACACGAGTTATCTATTTGATATAAGTGTTGTTAAAATAAACCAGAGGGTCCGTGGCTGTATAAAAATTGCCCTAAGAAAAAAGGCGTGGAAGAACCCCGAGGCAGAACGACACAAGAATTGAAATATATTATGAAAGAGGCATGTAAGCGTATAGTCTCAATCAAAACATCCGTCATAGTACGAATGAAGTCGAAGAATAATCCTACGTACCGCGTAGTAGTATGATAAGATCAAAGGAACAGCGATGGCGAATTAACTGTTTTTCCAATGTCTTTTTAACGATAGCTTGTTCTTTGAGCAAAGGAGACGCATAGCTTTTTGAAGAAAATCTGCATGAAATCCCGTCATCTAGTGTTAGAGCGCATCTCATTAAGGCGTTTGACTTGATCTCAAGGGCGAGTGATGTCACTGTTTTTGCATCCCATAAGGGCGAATGAAGGAAGCTGTCCGAAGATCGATACCCGTGCATCTAAACTAAAATATCAAGCGTCGGTTCTATGTGGAGAAGTATTGGAGCAAAGTGGTGACGAATTCTCATCCAATTATATTTTATGGTAAATGTAAAAGGTACTAAGTTTTGAGCCAGACAAAAAATTCCCGGGCAAATACAAATGCGTGATAAATAGAGAGGGATCCTCAGTGGGGATTATATTTCCTTGAATTATTACTAAAGACATTATTAATTCTTTACAAACATGTTCAATTTATTTAAAAATTACAAATTTTTTCTGTTAACGATAAAAAAATTGATTGATTAGAAACGTATAATATTATCAGCGTACCAATCATGAATCTCTAAAAAAATCTATCTCGCAATATAAAATATAGAAAAAGGAATCATCGCAAAGTGAAATATTGTTAGAAGTATCCCATCCTTAACAAAAATTCATCAGTTTAACTCAAGTGGAATAAGATTGGGAATAATAATTTATTGCGCTTCCAATGATGAAGGCATTAGGATTGTTGCGTGTATAATGACTTTAGGAGGCCGCCCACTGCAGACGTCATCTTGTTTGCACGAGGTGGGTGGGAAACAATCGATAATCGTTTCGGATAATCCATACAATAAACCAGAAAGGGAGCAATATGGCGAGAGGTCCAAATGACTAACGCGAAATCGCTCTTCCGCATCCCGAAACCTTTTCCACCTCTGCGAGGTACGTCTTCCAAAATACTTTCAAACTTTTACCGCTCTCTCTCCGCATCTTTTCCAACTCTTCCATTGAGTTTTACGCTATCTGAATATTTTCCAACTGTTTCCAAACATTTCCAAGCTCTCTTACAACCCTCTCAAAATCCTTCCAGCTTAATCTAACTCATCCTATTGAATCCTTTCCGCCCGTTCTCCTCCGGCCGTTAATCTCTTAAGAACAAGCTACTTTCCCCTATCTCTCTCTCTCTCTCTTTTCCCTTCCCCTCCTCCTTAGAACCTCATCCTCCCTATCTCCAGTCCGATTAACCTGATCGCCCCATCCCGTTCCCCGTAAGGTAGAAGAAGATCACTCATAACCGCCTCTGTCTTCTACCCTCTTCAATTTCCCCGTCTGCGTCCTTTCTTATTTCCCCCCTCCTCTTTCTCCCTTCTCCTATTCACCGCCCTTACTCCAGCCTTTCTCACCCCACTTTCCTATAAAATAGCGCTCTTCCTCCTCCTCCCCCACTCACGTCAGCCTTCTTCGCGAATTTCCTCCCATCCGTCGTCTTTTATATCTCTTCCTTCCCCAATTATCTCCTATTAACACCCACTCCTCCCCCACATCTCCTCTCGCAGTCCCCGCCTACGGCTTTCTTCTCCTCCTCCTTCAACATCTTCTCCATTTTTTTTGGCATTATCTTCGAAAGAAAAGTTAGAATTGGTCAGTTCGTCTGTTTATCTTTCAGTTCAAGCGAACTTCGATTAAATTTGTTAAATAAGACTTTATTGAAGCAGGAGAATAAAATTATATATTTCGTTAAAATTCACTCAGTCACAGCTATTAGTTTTTATATTAATGGACGGAGTGAAACAGACACATATTTGGAAATATCACGCAATCGGGGATGGGATTTTATATGGAAGTAAAAATCTAAAATTTTCCGCCACAAAATTTACATGTATTTGTTACACATATCTACGAAATATATAATTAAAACGAAGTCGGTAAATGTGCGAATACTTTTTAAAAATTTAACGAAACGAAAACGTTTTAAAATCATAACTTTTATCGCCAGGATTTCCATCTTACCGAGGAAAAAATAATTTGTATAATTAGAATTTTCCTAATTAATTCTACGCTCTTGGCGTGCGTTACTCCTATCTTCACTTCCATTTCCATTGCTCTTTTTTCTCCCTCTCCCCATATTCGCAACACAATAAAATCCATCCACCTCCCCATCTTGGTCTCTCACCTACACGTTTTCCCGCCTCATAAATTTCTTCCCTACTCCCACTCCTTGAAACGCTTCTCGCCCCCTCCCCACCACACCCACGCCGCGTCAAACACCCTCCCCGCCCCCTCCTCACCATCCACCCACACCTACAGATCCCAGAGCAGTATCTGTCGAAGCGTCTCTCCAAACCTTTCATCATCTCCCAAAATACTCCCTTCCGTCTTTTCCTACCCGGCGTGCCCCGCCACCCCCTCCTCGCCCTCGCAGTCACGGGAGGGAGGATACTCACCCTTTATTGCTCCTCCAGTCCCTCCCAAACATCTCCCTCCACCTAAGAACCAGAAATTTCCGAAACCGTTTTCGATTCGAATTTCGCATCAATCTTCCTGCCCACGCCTGATCGTTGACACCCTAATGGAAAGACTTACCTCCTCGCCCCGTCAGAGAATGTTTGTATGTACGGGTGTATGTATGTATGCATGTGTGTGTGTGTGTGTGTATATGTATATATATATATATATATATATATATATATATATATATATATATATATATATATCACTTTCCACCCTCAAGTCCACAAGGGGGATGCTATTCCTGTGTTCCATCCCGCGGTTTCTCGGAGAGACGCGTGGGCAGACACACGGAGCAGGGAATGCATGACCTTAACAGAAATGCTCCACTCCGCCTACCTGTTGCCACGGATCCGGCGGCACCCTAATATGCGCTCCTGCGCCCACACGCCTTCCCTCCACCTCCTCGCATGCTCCTCCCCTCAAAGCCACTCCCTTCACCTCTTCTCCTCCTCCACTTTCTTTATCCACCCCCGTTACGCCTTACTCCCACGCCACCCCCTCATCACTATCTGTCTGCCTCTCTCGACGTCCGCCCACGCTCACCTGACCATCGATTTGCCACTTTGGAGAAATTCTACCCGGCACCTACGCGAATTCTTCTCTCGCACCTCCCACTCCTTTTTTTCGCCCCTTTCGTCTCCTTTTGCCTGCTCCGATGCACTTTTTCGACACCCAACCCTTGACATTCCAGGATATGCGGGGGTGGATGAAACGAAGACGTGAGTCAAAGTGTCGATTCAGCCCGGTTGAAAAAATTAAGGGTGGGTGGTGAGGAAAGGGTTATTTTTTGAGAATAGTACCCTCACGGCTAATTATCGCTCGGTCTGTAACGACAAGGGATCAAAGAAAAAGGGAATCCGTCCCGAGCCCTCTTTGTCCCGTTGCGTATGTGAGGTGCACCGATGAGGCGAGACTGCGGTCATTTCGTTCTCTCCGTTATAGGGGGCTATTTTCACAAGCCTTTACTCCCACACATTCGCCGTTCACTAGTGCGCTTAAAGTGAGGTTACTTTGTAAATATCGGATTGGAGTCAACCAGTCCGTTATTTGTGTCCCGGACATCTCTTATGAATGAGAACTTAAATATCGCGAAATTGATTGGATTTTTTACGTGCTAAATCTTTGTTTATTTTTTCTCTAGGTAAATATTTTTGTGAGAGTTAACGTTATAATATGCTGGTAAACAATTGAAGAAATTTTTCTTAGTATATGTTTGAAGAAAACCTGAACATAAATCTAATAATAATAATAATAAATCTAATATCAAGTCTAATTTCTCCTTTTCTCATTTCCTTAAGAAATTCTTTTGCTCGATAGCCTAATAATTTATTTATTCCTTTTAAATATCTCATAAAAAGCCGTTAAAGGCTGCAAACTTTCAATCCATTTCCAATTTCCATTCTACTACAAACTTTTTAACCCAAAATGAAAGATTTGTGTAGAATGTCATTTGAAACAGCCACCAAGAGGGCTAATGATTTTTATAATAAATATATAATCTGATCTGATAGAACTTTAACCCGGTACTCTCTTATCTGCCTTCCCCTAGTCCTCAAAAAAATTCTTGATTTAGAGGAATAAAATCAGAACAGCTAAAAATAAAAGCATTGAATGATAATGTCGTAATAACCAATTATAATAAAACATCTGAAGGAGTAGGTATCAAATTATAATTGCATTTAATAGTAATCGGCTAAGTCTATGCTTAAAATACAGTTTTTACGTGTATAGAATTTTAAATATCAATTCAAATAATTTTAGTACCAAAATAAATCATAATTATATATTTTATAAAATAAGGTCGGTTTAAGCAAGTATGCAACGTGCTATTAGTTCTTCATATTGCTTGGTGACCAACTTATATTTAAACCCCTTGTTCGCAAATAAATATTTCAATTTTTTTGCCTAATATAAAATTATTCCGATAATTATTTTTCTCACTAGCACTTTTCAATTAATTGTGGGAATTCATATATAAATAGAAACAAGAGGAGCTATCTCTATATATAATTTGGTATTTTTTCCATTACTGTTAACTTCAGTGTTGCTACGAGATCTAATGACGCACTTAATTATTCGATAATACTCCCACGCTATTATTGGCTATTACTCCCATCTAATTCATCAGGCTGAAGCGAATGCTTGAATTCCCTCTGTTCTTCGCAGACTGATCGAAAATTAGACAAGAATAACATTCGGTTGCTTAAATTTCATCATTCGTTTTAACGTAGTTTTACAGTCGGTCTTTACACATCTCTGCAGCTTGTTTTTGAATGAAATTCATCATCCTCAGAGTAATTTTTATAAAATATTTTTTTTGCTTATTGCTTTATTTCTTATGAAAGTAACAAGTAAAAAACGGACTCTCACGAATCATATTTTGCCAAAAATAAGGATAAAAAATACTTAAACATTTATATGTTAAATATCCTCAGTGGAACAATACCGATTTAGTAAACGCCATTGCATCGTAATTCACGATCAAAACGAAATAAGGCGTGAAGGAGGGTCAACGATTCCTGATAATATTTAGTATTTTCAAGGTCGATGAATACTGCACATATGTTGGGCCTGAGGGTTTCCACTATGAAACGGAAAAATAGAATAAAAGCTGTGTCCTTAATATAAAAAATGTCTGCCATTTAAAGAGAATTATCTATCTCGCCTAATGACTAGAATCGAACTGACAGGCTATGTCTCTCCAAAAGATTATGGTGACGCATTTTGACTACGAAACAGCCGTCATCAGTGGAGATCAACTGATAGTATATCATTAAAAAATCTACTAAAAAGTACTCACTTAAAAATAGCCTAATGGCGGTGAATCACCTATGGTGACGGCTGCTCCGTAGCCGAAATGCGCACGTGATTTTTTCAACCTTTTTGTGGCTATTGCATAGATATAGTTTGTCAATTTGTCACTATGATTAAGGGAAATCTTTGCTTATTGTAACTGATAATATTTCATAGCCGTAAGAAATTTTTAATGGGTTTTTTGTGGTTGCATATGCATAGGTGCAAAAATTATCGAAGGTTTTGGGGAAATTAACTCCTCCAGAGGCGAGCACGGCCGGAGAATGTGGTATAAACCAGAAACTCTAACGCGGCGGCTCCTTCAAGTACGGCACAATTACCAAAATAATAGTAATCAAGCTGAAATAACTCTGCGTCAAATGAAATAATTATGTTTCACCAACTTCATAGCAAAAAGGTTGGGAAGATCAAATGCGTATTTCGATCAAAAATAATTCTTCCATCAATTAACTCTGCGTGCCATAATTTTTATTTACGTTTAAGAATATCAATGGGGATACCTTGAGCAATTTAAATCATAAAGGAAGACAAATTTTACTCGGCCTTTTTATGCTTCCCGTCTTAGAGGTAACGGGAAATAATTTAAATGCATTGATCATAACAAAGTTCGAATAATAATTCACAGAGGAGTTGATTGCGAATTAGGATGAATATTATTCGATAAGTGTACCAATTATTTGAAAGGGCAGATAAAAAAGTAAACCGTGATAATTGCAGGCAGGACAAAAGTGATTATTTTTCCAGCAAAATATCAATTAAAAGCTAAGAATATATACTCGATGTTTCAATACTGTAGAATTTTTGCTTCGAACTGAGACAAGGGCTGTAATGGAACATGCACGCGCATTGTACATACAATGGCATAGTTACGGAAAATATATGGTCTAAAAATAGAATACCGGCAAGCGTTCAGGATGCAGCAGTAACATGCAATAATGCAGCTATGAGGCTTTATGAGGATGAGTCACATAGCGAGTATAAATAAATCTTACCTCAGATATAAAATTGAAAATTCAACGCATGGCTGCGGGATGCTTAAAAGTTTAGTGCGGAGGAAGAGGTGGCCATGTTGAGGAAGTGGGAAGGGTCGTGCTGGCAATCCATCGTATCCCTTGGTAGAAAAAGAGTTTATAGTTAAATGATATTTATCAGCCTCTATGTGCAACCAAGAGTTGTACTAATGAAATAACGGGAGAAAAAGACCGCAGGAAATATGAATACGTAATTCTACGTTTCCACCAAGTGATGTACGTAGCAATGATGATCACTATCACAAGGAGACAGCTTAAGTCAGCGGTTCTCAAACTTTATGCATTCGCGACCCACCTATTAAGGCAGCCAATATTATCGCGACCCAATTATCTCCATATATCTACCAATAAATATAAAATGTAACTGTAATTCCAAAATATTATAAATATTTATTTTACTTGCACAAAGATTGTGTGTTCTAAATATATCAATATATTAAATTGATTAATTATTATCTAATTTAAGTAAAATATAAAGTCTACTCATAAATTGGAAAGGTAAGCGTAGCTTCACATTGGTTATATTGTAATCCCGAACGATTCACACTGAACATTTTGTAAGGATTAAATAATTTTATAACAGTACTACAACATATTTAAAAAATTAAAATACTGAAACTGTTCCGAATGCATTGATCCGTTTTCGCGACCCCCAATTTGGGAACTGCTGGCTTAAGTAATATTTACAATAGTTTCTAGATGAAATATTATATCCTTTATTAGCACTGGAAGCAGCGAAGTGAAAGAAAAATATTATCATAAAATACAAAAAAAAATATTTTCAATTAAAATCCTTGGAAATTCTTCTGATAGTATTGTGTATTTCCACAAAGGTATTGCTCGCTCAGTTAATTGTGAATAAATATAGATTTTGCAAAAAAAATGAAATATTACAATAACAGTTTTTACCGTTGTAGGATGTATGAGACTTTTATTTTTGTCGCCTTTTATGAGCTTAAAGCGCTGTTAATTAAATTTTTTCTAAGAAAACGGACGAGAAAAAATCACATGAAGAACGAGAAAGGTTTCGGCCATTGGATTAGCCAAGCCTACGCGGTACGTTTGCGTATGCAAATATAAATTGAAAGCGAATACATTAATGTTTCTCAGTGGGCCTGGAGTAAGGAGGCCCACAAAGAAACGCTAAAATTATCAATTTCTCTACACATGCACATCTACAAAATAATATTTTATATTTATCAGTCACGCCAGGTAATAATTAGTAATTCTACGCAATTATTAGGTATTTAAAAGTTATTTCTAGGTCAATTATTTATGTATTTATTTAAAAGAAAGGAGGGCTACCATTAATTTGTGCATCGGTCTCCATGCAGTGTAAGCCATAACACTGGTTTCGGTTTTACATTAAATAAATAAATGGGTTAGCTAAGACATGAAATGAAAGAACATTGAGTCAGCTAAAACAATATGGATTTTTAAAAAGTGAACGACGGATTTTTGATGGAGCTATGCATGATGTCAATTCCGAACGAGTGAAGAGCTAATGATGACAAAAACACGATGAACGTTTATGACTATAAGCAATATTATATGTATACTTAAAATAAGAAATGTTTCACCATCAGCAACAATATTTTAAAATATTTAACGTTTACATTAGATAAACGCAGCTAATTAAAATGAATCCTAATTCTATTGTGTGGAATAATCAAGAAAAAATGAATTCCTCAAAAACAATTTAAGAGAGAAAACACAAGTGCCGAATGAATTGGACATTAAAATGACGAAACTGAATCAAATTGTAATTCAGTTGTTGAGCTGAATTGCTGAATATGGGGCTCAAATTTAACCTCATGTGTCTCTATGGGAAAGCCTACCAAATTTACACGATTTCGCTTTACACAATTCCAGGAACGCATGCGCAGTGCTAAGCGAGGGATGGGTGCAAAATAAAAATCTTTAAAAACAATGAAAAAATCGAAAACACAAAAAACGAACAAATAGAATGACCTCCTCCTTTTAAAAGAGACACCACCACGATTCCTTCGAAACTCTAAATGAAGAAAAATCTTTCCCCATACGTGCAATTACTTTTTTAAAAAATATCCAGCTGACTCGTGAGACGCCCAAATTTCACGACGCATCAAGGTCCCTCGCGCATGCGCAGCGAGCGCATAAACCGGCGGGAGTATTCCCCGTAGGACGGAGCCGAAGGAAGGAAGGTTTAGCGAGCCAATCAATCAAAGGGCGTCTCGGGTGACGACAATGGGACAAAAAAAGGAGCTGATAAAAAACGCCGAGGAAGGAAGAGAGGTGAGAGACAGGTCGAGAGGAGGAGTAGGAAGGAGGACGGCAAAAATAAGGGAGAGGAAAGAAAGACGAGGCAGAAGAAAGATAAGGGAGAGAGAAATAGAGGGGCGGATGAGAGGAGAATCGCTCGAGGCCGAACAATCACAGTTCTTTGGAATACGGTTGACACAAGGAAGCGGGACGTCAAACGAGTAAAAGGGGAGAGGAGGGGAAGAGGTCGCCTGGGGGAAGGGGACGACGGGATAGAATGACGAAAAGGGAGATGGAGTAGGGAAGACTATAGACTGTACGCCAGTTCATGCGTTAATGCGTCCCAGCATTTAAACCTCCCCCTTTCCTTGCCACAGAAGCGACCGACCCACTCCCATTACTCTCCAACCCCTTTTTGCCCCTCCCCCCGCTTTCCCACCCTCTCTCACCCTAAATCCTCCCCCAACCGCCTACAAAGTCTCCCGGCAACGCAGTCACACGCATACGGCAGGAGGACTCGTCACCTTAACCGATTCAGTCGAATCCTTTTTTATTTTATTATAAGGAGACAGAACGGCCGTAGCGACACTAAGGAGGGTTACGTATGACGTCAAACCTCCTCCTCCACTCTCCCAAAAAACTTATATTTCTGCTCGATCAGTGTGCGGATGGGATGTTAAGGGGGGAGAGAAGAGGGGGTGTGCATTGAAAGGGGGAGAGAAAAGGAGTGAGGGGGCGAGAGATAATAAAGGTAGAATGAGGGGGTTGGGATTCGGAAAGAGAAGTATATTGAGGCAAAAAGGGGATTGGAGTGAGAGAGGCAGAAGGAAGGGGTGACGTAAGTAAGGAAAGAATCGGTTAGGGGTAAGCGGGGGTAAAAAATCGAGGAAGGAAAGGAGAAACAGGAGCGAGGAAGGAGATCAATGAGAGAAGAGTAGAGGGAGGAGTGAGAGAATGGATGAAAAAGAGGAGAAAGGAAGGAAGAAAGGGATGTGATGAAAAAAGAGGAATGAGAGTGAGAAATGAAAGGAGTGAGAGTGAGGAGGAAAGGCGTGAGAGAGGAGAGGAATGAGGGAGGGGAGGAGTTAGGGAGGAGAGGAGTGATGGGAGAGGGAGGAGTGAGAAGAAAGGAGGGAGAAGAGGAGAAACGGAGAAAGGAAGAAGAAAGTGAGGTGACTAAGAAAAATGAGTGAGAGAATAGGGAGAAAGAAAGGGAGGAGTGATAGAAGAGGGAGAAAAAAGGGAGGAGTGAGAGGAGAGGAGAAGGGGGAAGAGAGGAGGAAAGGGAGGTTATTAAGAAAGAGGAGGGTGGGAGGAGAGGAGTGAGAGGAGAGGGGAGAAAGGAAGGGAGGAGAGTAGGGAGAGAAGAAGAGGAGGGAAGGAGAGGGAAAGAGGGAGGAGGGATTAGAGGAAGGATAGAATGGAGGAAGTAAAGACTGAAGGGGAGGAGATAAAGCTAAAGGGCATGATTAAGGATGGGATGGAGAGGAAGGACGTAAATAAAGGTTGTAAGAGAGTATAAAATAGATGAGGAAGGAAAAATTGAAGGGAAAGAATGGGAATAAAAGGAGAAGAGAAACGTGAGGAAGTGGTGAGTGGAGGGATGGAAATAAAAAGGGGGAAGTGACAAGAGAGGATAAAAAAGGGAAAAGACAGGGAGAAGGCTAAGAGAGAGCCAGAGAGGGAAGGGAGACATTGGAAGTGGAGATTTGAAGGAAAAATGAAAGTTGGAGGAATGGAGGCGTGAATTGGGAAGTGGAGGGAGATGGCAGAAGGGATGGGATCGGCTGCTGCAAAAGGACAGAGAGGGAGTATGTAGACACCATGGAGATGGAAGAATGACGCATAAGAGTAGTAAAATGTTTTAGAAATTCGGTAGGCACGACTAAGACGTAGTTATAATGCAAAAAATATCTCTTTTGGAGTAATTCGGAAAATTGATAAACAACAGAAAAAAATGAAGAAAACGAAATACACTCATAATTACGAGAAAATTCGCGCCAGGGACCAGGTATCTTGAACACGCACAGCGCGCTAAGAGATTTTCGCGTCCCCGAATGCAATAATAACCTAACTGCCGCCCGTATATGAACAAATTCAACATAAAATAAAAGGAATCAGACACGCAGTCACGCACATACTTAAATCTCTGAAACAAATCACTTTCAAAAAAACACTTGACGCGCTTTTCAGTAACAGCGTTGTCATCATCGGTGGACTGAATGAGGTAGCGGGTCGCAGCTAGAAAATGGAGAGATGAGTTCGTGAATATGGGGTTGAGGAAACGGTATCGTGTCGTTGTTCGTCATATAGTGTCAATTTCGTGCAAGAGGGTCTACAGATGTATGAAAGGGAAGACAGTGAGGGGTTGCGACCGAGACTGATAATCACCTTCATTAGGAAAAGATCGAGACTAAGGGATTCTCTCTTCTGTTCTCAAGTACTTGTTTCAAAGGAATCCTAAAAGGTCACAATGAGAAAAAATTAAGATGGATCTACCCGAAAAACCCGTTTGCATGTGTTGACGAATGTGAAAATTCGTACACAACATGAAAAAGAAGTGCTCTCCAAGGAATTTCTCCAGATTTATTTAAAAAATGTAAGACGCGACGAACTAACTGCCGCTTGTACATTCATCATTTAATACGACAGAAATGGTATCAGAGTGTCTTTCTGAAACCGCCTGATTCGGAAGTCGAATCTTACCATGAAGGTCCTATGTGTTTGCCATTGCCATTTATGAACATATAAAAAATAAGTAAGTGGATAGATAATAACATAGTTCCAAGCTGCGTGAAAATAATCGTGGTTGTGGGAAAAATGACGCAGCAGATGATACGATGACGTCGTTTATTATTATTTCAGCAAACATCTGCAACATATTGATTTCATTCTAGAATTTTAAAGAAAAATAGGAATTTAATTCTAGTGGCGAGATAGACAGCTGATTTCAACATATGGCTGATGGCCTGGAAAAATGGTCTCAATACAGGATCGTTGTAGTAAGGCTGAAGTTTTGATCGTCCATACTTTAGTTTAGAAATTTCCTTTTGAAAATCATTTGTTGGAGCTACTTAAAAGGATATCGCTTAGTCGTTTAGCGCTTGTTTCTATAAAACTCCCTTCTTTATTCGGTTCATCCGTCCATCTGCCTGTCTGCCGTGCACAAAATAATTCAAACATGACGTATGTTACAAGCGCCAAAATTCCAGGACAGATAGTTCTACATTAGAGCAACATATGGTATAAATTTAGTAGATTTAGGATCAACTTCTGGGGAGTAATCGGAATAATTCGCTAAAAAGTGCATGCTGTAGGCAACAAACAATGCGTCGCATCTGCTATTCTTTACTCGGGTGGAAATCGGCGAAAAAAGAAACATATCCTTTACAAATTTCTTTCGTTGAGTTAAAATACTCAAACATTCAAGACCAATCGACATATGCAGCAAAGGATGTACCGTCTCAATTTCGTCTATTTTTTATGTAACGAGCTAATTTAGATGCAGCAGAAATTTTTAATGCACGCATAAATAATGTATTATTAAAAGAACATACGATAATAATAATGGCAGTGGTTTATTCGAAGGTGAGACGAAACTGACATCTTGTTTTCGTAAACTCTTTACGTCTACAGAGAGTTATCCGAGTCATGCAGGGCTTTAATGACGGCAATTATGAAGATAGACTATCGGAGTTTTCGTGACTTGTCAGAAGACGCGAAGTTACGTACTTATAGACAGGTGGGAGAGGAATAAAAATAAACCGTCAGAAAGAGAGATGGATTGTACGGAAGGTAGCAGAGGACTAGCTTGAGTCACACGACTAAAAAAGCGAGAAAATCCAAGTAACCCATGACAACGCATCCCCCTTGATGGGTCCTGAAAGCCGTTTGAGGAACGCCTTCCCGGTATGTTTCCTGAAATTACACGTGCCGTGAAAGGGAGAAGTTTTGACTCCGGGCTATAATTAGGGAGTGGATCGAGAAACGCGAGAAATACGATGGGGTTCGGAAAGACTATAACACTTCATCTGTTTGAGTGATTAATTTGCATTCGTGAAAATCAAACCGCTTTTGTGCGAATTAAAAAAGAATCTAACGAAATATAACTTGCGACTTGGAGAGAATGAATTTTGGACTTAAAGACCTCAGTTTTCATCGCACTGCAGCAGCAAAAATTGAAATTTTAGAAAACATAATCGATGCCTCTAAAAATGCAGTGCACTTTTTCTTCTCTCCGCGCATGAGACCAAAAAAGACACAAAGGATCTCATGAACGTAATTCGAGTGCAGGTGCATAATCTGTAAAATAATTTGCATACTGGGAAGCGCGGATGCATTGAAAAAACAAACAAATGAAACTCGAAAAAATTTATTCCTTCGGGGTGCGACTTTAATGGGTTTCTGTCTAACGCTTCCAAATCCGGAAGATTTATTCGCCAACGTAAGAGACGTCGTAAGAACTGCAATGGAGGCGAGAAATTTTATGTCTGTAGCGAGAGGAGGGAATTTTTCTCCCCGGTAAAAAAAGAAGCGCCGTTCGTACGGTGCCCTTATAATAATAATAATGAATTTTAAGCCAAAAAAATCACCCGATTTTCTTCTCTCACCTCCCGCGAAACTTCCATTCGCTCTCTTTATCCCCGATGCCCGCACGTCTATCTCACTCATCTTCTCTCCTTTCTCTTCCTCTCTTTCTCCTTCATTCCACCATCCCAGGAAACCTCTCTTTCCTCGCGGCGAGCACATACTCCTACCTGCTCACACACTTCCAACTCCTCTAAAACTTCACCTCACTTCCTCCCCTCCCCTTCCCCACGCCCACAAAAAACCTCTCGGCTAACTTCTCCTCCACTAGCACCGCACCCATCGCCTAATGTATCTCCCTCCGTGTACCATCGTCGTATCTTTATCCTCTCTGGAAAAAAATGACCTCTCAATGCTCTCGAGGTAAAGGACGAATAAAATAAAAAAGCGTAATTTTATCATTTCTATTGACAGTACAAAAGTACAAAAAATATAAAATTTTGGTAAGCTTAATTTTTGGGTATCTATTACAAATATCAGAAATGCATAACTTTCGTTTTTAAGGGTTTTTTTCTTTATTCAAGAATATATTAAAAGTTTTAGCAAACACAATCTCTCCCAAATTTCGCATTTTTTGCAATAATTAAGCGTCCTCAAGCGAGGTATATACGCATGTGAGTCAGTGACGCAACTACAGTTACGTGAACCCAGGTGCAAGAATTACTGATTCTCCCACACTTCTTGAACAATAAATTCGTTTCATATTTTAAGAAGACTTTGAGTTAGATATGAGCTTAACTTTAATTAATTATTTAAAAAACGTAATTTTATGTACAGACAGCTAATTACCCGGGTTTTGTCACGGGGTATACAGTAGATGGTAGCTCGTAATCACTTTGGCTCCAAGTTGAACAGTTGTATAAAACTCCTTAAGCCAAAAAAATTTTGCAGTTGAACCTTGTTCACTGCCAAGGCAGGTTCTCCGCTGAAGATGCCCACTTAGTGGGCGAAATGCATAGGGCTTACCCTACAATTTTTTTGGCTTAAGGAGTTTTATACAACTGTTCACGGGGTATACAGTTTCGAATTTTTTATGCTCATTTCACTCCCAAATATTTTCATTCAAACTCTAGGTATTCTCAAGATAAGTGACCAATACTCCGTCTTAATTGGTACGGTGACTAGCTGCCGCTCTCCAATACTAATAATATCGTTGTCTAAAATTAAGCACAAAATCGAATGAGCTAAGCCAGCGGTGCGCAAACATTTCAAGCCGCGCCCCTTGTTTAATCGCTGAAAACGGCGGCGCCCCCATTTTAATTTAATATTATCTCATGTTTGTGTTGTTTATAATAAATTCTCATAATATGAAAATTGCAAAAGCGTAAAATTCGATATTCTCTGATAAAGACAAAACAAATTGCCACCTGGTCGGTCTCGATCTAGTCAACTTGCTGAGAATCGCGTTCCACTTTGACAGAAGAACCGATCGCGGCCCCCGTCAAATCCTTCGCGCTCCCCAGTTTGCGTACCCCTGAGCTAAGCGATGAATGAATATATGTATGCAAAAGATTATGTATTATATCATTTTCAGTTGTACGACAATACATAGACACTGACATCTTAGAATTGGCTTTTGGTATTTGTTCAATCATGAAGAAATTAAATATAGATTCAAATTTGATAATTTGCTAAGAATATTCAAAATAAATTGTGTAATTTCACAAAAGATTAAGATGGACCTCTAGTCAGGATATGATTTTTATGGCACCCCCACCAAGAATTCAAAATTCTGGCCCTGAGGTGCACATCCTGAAGGTCTCTTTAGTATGTGTATGTACAAAGTTTTAAGTCTCTAGGTTTCTTGGTTTTCGAGAAATGCTGTCCACAAGCACACACAGACAAAAACACGCCACCTTTCATTGTTTATTATTTATTATTTTTATTTAACAATTATAAAAAATATTCTGTGCATGGATTCATAAATAAAAATTGATCATTTTTGTGTTCTTTGGTAAACCTTCTAAAGTATAGCTTCGCCTACACACCACTTGGGCTGCGCAGGCATAGTAAGCCACCGATGAGAGAGTTCACAGTTATCTGGCTTACCTCCTTTCCTTTCACCCTCCTTCATTATCCCTCACTCATTCGATTTATCTCTCTCAGTATTGGATCACCACCCTCTTGTAGCCACAACATATTGCAAACCGCAAGCTGCCTCAAACATTCCCACCGCTCTTTTCCTCCACAAAATGATTTCTTTCACGTCACTACTCTGGCTATCACTTGAAAAAACATTTATATGGCTACTTCTCGTCGTCGCGGCCCTTAGGATGATCTTTATGTACCGCAATTGCATATTTATGATATTACCGCTCTTATTATTGCTAAAATGACGTTACAAGTTGGTAACTCCCATCTATTGCACACAAATTGTTATCAGTAAAATGCAGAAGCAAAAGTGAAAGAGCAATAGCAAATCAGGATTCACAAGCGACCGGCCAGCCAATGATGGCAACTGAAGCGTTGGCGAGAGAAGTAAGTATATATTGCTGGCAAAAAATCTCGGTCGCCCCTTCAACCCCTGAAGATGCAGTCTGTAAGCACTGCGAAACTTCGGGAGCATACAACGTGCATCTCTACATGGCGAGACCCGAAAATCTCCCTTTGCAAAATATAGAAATATGTATACATAAAATTAAAAAATTCAAAAAAAGCGTATATGTATGTGAAACTTTAAATACAATCCAACTAAAGCCATGAACTAACACAGAAACGTAGGAAAAAGTTAGGTCCGTAAGTACCAAAGGCTAGGCATTTCAGTACTCAGATTAGGGCCTCGCCGCCATCCATCTCCTAAGCATTTGATACCATTAAACCAGAACTTACTGATTTAAGTATATTTTAAACATGAATTAAGAGCCTTGCATCATGGGCAATATCCATATGCTTCTTTCTCCAAGGTCCATCCTTTGTGACACTTTAGTTGTCCCCCAAACTAACGGTCCTTTATCTTTTCAACCAACCTCTTCTCATCTCCTTCCTCGCCCAATCAATCCTCCAGTGTCTTCTGTTCAACTGGTCCCTTCCAGCTAAATCCTATCTCTGCTGCACCGATCTCCCTTGCTTACGATTCGCTGCGGGGATTATCGCCTTCACTTTCCCTCTGCCGAGGTTCTTATTTTGCATGCCGCCCCCAATCAGCCTCGTGTTAAAGTTCAGGTTACTTCCAATCTTACTTTTCCTCCAGTGCCGTCTTTCCAACCCTTCTGTGAGATATTTCTTTGCGATCTAACGTTCCTTTTGTTTTGAGCATGACTTCTGTGTGTGTATTTTTGATTAATCAACCTCTTGGATTATTATAGCCATAGCCCATTCCGCACCGAAAACACAAGGGAGGAGGGAAACCCAGTGCCGGCATTAGCTTACTCTTAACGAAGAGCACCAAGGGGGCCAAAGCCTTAACGTCCCTTCCGAAGGACGGAACGCTGACTTTGCGCGATCTCCCCAACCACACAAACCGAGGGCCGAGCAACCTTGGAAAAAATCCTGCTTTCGCAGGTTTCGTGTCCGCTGTCCTCTCGAGCAGCAAGCGAGTAGCAGCCAGCGTCCTAACCACTACACCACCGGCATCCTCAGCATAACTCCTGCCGAAGATATTTTCATATTGTGTCATTAACATTTAGCCTAATTTTTCGGTGTCCAGAATCACATGTGACCATTATCTCTGGAAAAAATTTCTTCTACGGGCAATTTCTCACTACATACAGCGGTTCAACAATCTCTCTTGCTCTCTTACACCTCATAGAACTACCTAGGCTAACTGTTCAGAGTAGTAATCCAAAAATAGCACTGAAACTCTTACATGCGTTTCCTCTCGAAACTCTTAATCACTTCATAGATCCCCTGCTCTTCCGACCAACTTTTTAAGACTTGTAGCGATCCACTTCTCATCTGCCTACTAATTCTTCCGGTCAACTCTCATTGAGGACAGCTCATTATAAGTAATCGGCGCCCCAGTTATCTCTCAAAAATCTTTTGTATCGTTTAATATCCCTCCAGTTAATTTTGAAAAAAATATTTGTACGTAAACTTTCATCTTTTAACATAACGAGCTCCAAAATTCCAGTTATCTACGTATTTACTCAGCATCGCTCGGAATTTTGCCAGGAAACAGAAACTGTCAAAATTTACAACAATTCAGCTTATATATTTCAGTAAGGTTTCTCTAGGTATTTGTATTCACCCTACATTTATCTCCTCAATTCTTTAAAAGACCGAAAAAGCTATAAATTTCACTTATACTAGGGGCCCTGCCCCTACGCGCTACTCATTTATTCTCGCTAAGCTGAAAATAATTTTTCGAAACTGCCCTTGTCGAGACATTTTTTAAAATTGTTTTTTCTCCGACGCAGCGTTTTCAAAATATAACCTTGCAAATATTTTAAATTGCCGCCATTTTGTTTAAAGATGGCGGATGGAAATGAAAATAGTTTTCTTGGTGTTTCCTAGCTGACAGAAACAAAATGTCGTTCATCGCATTCTTCTACGACAAACAGTTCCTGAGATACAGAGGAGGACAGACGGATGGGTAGACTCTTGGGAAACTGTGTATGGGATTGGCGCGTCTTCTGAGCGAAGATGCTAACGCACCAGCAACCTTTTTCACTCCTCTTTCAAACAATTCCTTAATTCCTGCAAACTCAACACTTCTGCCAAATTTTCTTCAATCCCCAATCTCAGTCGTCCGAGGGACTTAGTTATAATCATCCTACGCCTCCAATTCCAGCTGGCATTTTCGCTTATCTTTTCTATTCGACTCGCGAATTGGTACGAACGCCTGATCCAAATTTTTCGTCGAGGACATCATCTTATTCTCACAGTCCATTCTCTACTCCCGTATTGAAATCCTTACGCTCATTCAGTAAGCCTTGGTTATTTCGCCAACTCCATCCAATCATTTTCTCGTTAATTGTCATTATCTCATAGACAATTTGCTTCTCTTTTAATGAACCCACGTTACTCTTGGGGTTGTTTAGAGCAGCGATAGTTAGTCTCTAAAATAATCCGCACGATTTTATCCTTCTCTGATTATCTCCCCGAGATCCACTTTAATTGGCGTCCGTTCACTGTAAATTCCGTTATCTTTATCAGCTCTCTGTTAGTTTTTCTGTCACTTCTTAAGGTAAACTTTAAAATGTTTGGAATATACTATTCCGTGTTTATTTATTGGTTAGAGACGCTTTAAAAACTTAGCATTAGGATATAGCGTTATTAAAAGTTCGATTTGGTTCATCTTTGATGCTTTCATTCTTTCGCAACCTAAAGATATATCTTTTTATCGTTTACTTACTCTCATTATCATCAAGCGTCACATTGAGTTTATTCATTGCGCTAGGGTTAATCTTCGTCTCACTAAATAAATTTTTTACGAAATATTATACATAAATCAATATGATACTTTGCCAGTTAAAAGATTTTAATTAATTTTTGTTTTTGAAATCAATATCCAGTTTGATCAACACGGTGTGCCTATGTAATTGAGCTGTTAGATTTTTTCTTAACAATGTCTGAACGATTTTCCTTTATTCTCCAACATAAACATTTGAATGTTATACCTACACTAAGTCACAGCACATTTTTTCGCATGACTTTCAACAAATTGTTACGCGCACATGTTAGGGGATCAACTCATCCTTCATCTTGTCACCCTAACTTAACCCTTTCACCGCGTAAAGGGACTTTAGTCACTGACATTTTTTTACTATTCATCGGGTAAAGCACCTTTGCTTAACGGCTCAACAGACCAATGTTAGGTTGTGGAATCAAGGAGTGGGAAGTTTGTCTCTTTGCACGATAAACACTTTTAGACGGCTGTGGGGCAAAGTTCCTTAACTTGGTGAATTGCAAAATAGTTTTGGCGACTGCAGTCACTTAATGCAGTGAAAGTACTAAATCGCATACTTTTTACTATGTACTTTTGTTTTCGAACACTAATTTTCCGCGAATATTTATAAGTTCTAGCTTATATACCTATGCGTGTAATTATAAAATAACTCCAGTACTTATATAAATTGCGGGTATTGATATTTAAAAAGTCTAGATTCGTGTAGTGAGCTATTTCCTTGATCTTTAAATCGTTTACAGGAAAGCAGGGCTTCTCTTTCTGTGTCCATTTCGTCGCTATTTTCATCGTCATCTATTTCGCAAATTCATCCACCGATCACGCGGCCCGCAACACACGCCTTCCACGTTCCCCTCTTCCACCACGTGTCTCTCTCATGGCCAATCTCTGGCGCATCCCTCTCACTTCCCTGTGCCGGTCGATTTGACCCCACGAACCCTGTAACGGCTCTTTCGTGCATCTATTCCTAGAGAGAAAAGACCGCTTTTGACGTCAAAGGAGGGGAAATGCGAGATGCGATAAAATATAAACATTTAAGATATGCGTGGATTCCGACTTGCCTCGATGTTATTAGATGATCAAGGTGAATCCTATTGCCATTACATGAAAGCGGTCGAGTAATCCAGATGCTCATTTGAATTATTAAGTAGCCCCAGTGGTAGTTCACGTATCTCTGTCTTTAAAAATGGTAAAAATATCTTTGAATACGGTTACTTTGTAAATGGAATATTCATCTGGTTCGCCTAATGTTTTGTGGCTACAAAGAATTAGCTTGTTCATCTAATATACCTGGAGGTACGATGGGTTACATAGAGAGAAAACAGGATGGAATATGGGAAGATAAGAGCAAGACTAAGGAACCGGCAAGGGATTGGCAGACGGAATGATAAGAGAGAAAAAATTAGTCTGAATGGGCAGGTGCCAGAATTAACAGGACATGTGAATGCGATGGGTAGGAGAGTAAACGAAAGAAAGATAAGAACAAACTAGATTGAGCGAAGCAAGAGGAGAAGAGAGGGATATTTGAGAGATACAATGGAAAATTTATCGAAAAAGAACGGAGAAAGGGTTAGAGAAGGAACGATATAGGCAAAGGAGGAGAAACAACAGAGAAAGAGAAGTGAGAGGGAAAGAAAAATAAGGGCGAAGGATAAAGGAAGAGAAAATATAGCACAAGAGCGTTGAAGAAGAGGGACGCAGGGGCAGACAGGAAAGAGAGAATGGGAGGAAAGCGAAAGGGAAGAACGAGAAATGAATGAGGGAAAGAAAGAGGAAAGAACGAAGACGGAGAACAAGAGGTTGGAGAAGGATGAAAGACTAAGAAAGAGAGGAGAACGAAAAGAGAGAGAGGATGAGGAGAGAAAAAGAGACGGCGACGGAGGAGAGGAGGAGGTGGTGAAATGAGTCAATGCTTCCCTCTGCATTATCGATTGTGGGCGACTGGCGCGACTCCGCCAAGCAGTGGTTCTCGGCGCAAGAGCGGTAGCGAGTCAGCCAGAGGAGGACGGCTATAAAGGGGGAGTGAGAGGAAGGGAGGGAGGGGAGGGAGAGAGAGGGAAGGAAGGGCGAGAGAGAGAGGGAGTGGGGAGAGGGAGAGAGCCTTTCTCGCTGTCCCCGCTATCTTCCACGCTGGAAAGAAAGACAAGAGATTCATACGCGCGAGCCTTCTCCTCGGCTGGAATGGAAGGGGGAGAGTGGAAGGAGGAGGGAGTGGGAGGGGGAAGGAGAGAGAGATGGGGAGGGGGAGAGAATGGAAGGAAGAGAGAGTGGGAGATGGGGGAAGGGGAGGGAGTTCGAGAGGGAGAATGGGAGGGAGGAAGATCGTAAAAGACCCGAAAGAGGATGATCGCGTCGTCTTGAGAGGGAGCGGAGAAATTAATCAGGTCGTGCCGATAATTAGGAGCGAATGGCGGCTGTCTCGCTATTCCCTTCTTCTTTCTCCGAAAGAGGAATGCAACCGCGTTCTCGTGAGTGCTTCCCGGTGGTGATTCATAACTAACATAAGCGGAATCCTCGGATTCGATCTTGAGGGCTGTGATTCTGGGACGTTTTCGTTTTGAACGTGAGGCAAGGTAGACCAAGCTGCGATTGTAGCATTTTAGAAAGTAAGAATCCCGAAAGATGAGGTTTGAAATTGTTCATAAAGGAATGGATAGGAATTCAAGAAGAAAAATTACAAAAATAACACGTCGTTTCAGACGAAGTAGCAATGCGGTAATATACGTTTTGTTAATATTTATCAGTGAATAATGCAACAGTTGAGAAATAAAGAAACCGAAGTTATTTTGAGGTAGTTATCCAAAATGGCAGTTAAATCTGTTTTTTCTAACCATCTCTCTCTATGCGCCTGTTATAAACATCTCCATTCCAAAAATTTATAATGTGCCATGAATAAGAATAGTAATGATCATTGTTTAAGTTATATAAATTGCTTAATGTCTTTCTTAGATTCGAATTCCTTTATATAGGGATTGAATTTAATTTAAAAATAGAAGTTTTTAACATTTTATCATATAAAATCGTTCGCCGATAATTATTGATAATTTCATTAATGTCCAAGAAAGATAGGATACAAATGGTTGATCTAAGTAACTCATGAAGGCATACATTAGTTAAATGGAATCGCATTTCTGTTATGATGTTGTTATTAAATGATCCGTTACGCACGTGATATATTGTTTTAAAGAAATCTGGGCATTCTTCAATTTCACAATTGTGAACTTATGCTGATATGATACGAGGTCTTTTGCAAAATCAATAACCACGAAAAATGTTAACTTGCTCGGCAAAATAGGTAAATTTCGGTGAATTTTTCAAATGAAGAACGAAAATTTTCAGAGTATTTTTGTAATATAAAAGAACGGCCTACAGCAAAATTTAAAAAAAATCTCTCAGATTCTCGCCATGTGAAGCACGGCGTCAACAGCAAGAGAATTGACTCCAAATGGAGGACAGGGGGACAGCGACAACTTGCCTTCATCAGTGTTAATGCCAAACATTACCTCCCCTCGGCATGGGCACAAGCCATTGGAGACTAAATCAACGCTATTTCATGGCAACCCAATCCCTGAAGATATACAAGGAGATGAGAGGAAGGGGAAATCCTTGATGTAAGGCGAGAAGAGAGAGAAAAGGAAAAAAGAAAAGGAGAGCATTGGACGGAAGAGGAAGGGAATGACGCGCGAAGAGTTGGAAATATCAGCAGGTCATCGAGGTGAGAACGACAAAGAAATAAATTGAATAGAAACTACAAGTGAATAAGAGATGGTATAAAAAGGTAATATGAAGGTGGTAAATTAAAATAATACAAATGTAAAAGAAGATTCGAAATATGGGCATGGAGAAGAATGCTGAAGATAAATTGGACAGAAAGAGTTAAAAACTGGGAAATACTAATAATAATTCGATAAAAGCGAATGAGGAAGGCGAACTGTATAGGACATAACCTGAGTAGAGAGATCAAAGATTAAAGATGTGTTAGAAGGAAAACTGGAAAGATGAAGAAAAATAGGAAGGAAAAGGCATCAGCTGATGAGACGGCCTGAAATGGAAAGAGAACTATCAAGACATGAAGAAGATTGCAGAAAGCAGGAGCATGTGGAGAACCAGGTTTAGCCATGAAAAATCACGGACCTGTCTACGGACAGATTACCTATGATGACATTAAGGACAAGAAGGGAGGAGGAGAAGAACGCAAGAAAAAGAGGAGGAATGGAAGGGAATGAGGGGGATGGTGTATAGGGATGAACGGAGGAGACATCCCAATCGGGAGATGTGTTTGGTTTGCAGGAGGGGGAGTTTACGGTTTGATGAGGGTTGGGGATGATTTCATTGAGTAGATGGACACGAAGTGCGAGTCGTAGATCCTTAGAAAGCCTTTTGCCGATGAGAAAATCTATTAAGAAAGTTTTATGATGGGTTTTTACTTCGTTGGGCATTTCTAAAGTGTGGCATTACTGACCTATTGACTAAAACATAGTATCAACTGAAACGGTATTTGTGGCTATGGTTTTCTTATTGTGACGGAACTTTATCGACGGTATTATGTTAATTTAACACTACATGAATCAATTAATCAAAAAATGTATTCGATAAGATACCTTTCTTTTATTGAGAAATATTTAGTTTCTCAATTTACTAAATTATTAAATAAAACTCCCACGATTATTCTATTAGTTGTCCTTAATCGTGCATTTATTGTTTTAATTCGTTATTGTTAAAAATATCCGCATTTGTCGAACGAGACTTCTTATTATTCATTTAAAGCACGTGATCTATCTGCATGTTCAAAAAAATGGTTAACGTGATTATACGTGAACATGAGAGCATCGAAGGTCTTTAGCGTAAATATTCTAAACTTACTGCCATGTTGTCTCTTTGTTTATCTAATTTTCTCCATTCCCGATCTGTTGGTACGGAGAGAAGAATAAATTGCCACCAGAGAGAGATCCGTTGAAAGCTTACAGGTGTCTTAAACAGGTTTGAGAGTTAACTGTAGCTGGGATGCAAGATACTGTTGTAAGTGGAAAAGAGGGAGGGAAGTGGATGGTATAGGGATGAAGTGTAAGCCAAGGAGGGAGAAAGGGATGTAGGTAGGCGGGTAGAATGTAGTAGGAGGTGGAGCTAAATTTGAAGGAGTGGGGGGAGTTTAATTTGAAGGGGTGGACGTTAAGAGGAAAGGAGAACATTGGAGGGAACTGTTGGATAGAAAGGGGGTTACGATGCAAGAGAGGAAGGAGGCAGAAACGATCGAAGGGAAGGGGTTTGAATGCTCAGAATATGTATTGAACTAGAGAGCCCGTTTTGCAGATTGGATTGTAAAGGCGTTAGAGGATACGTTCCAAAGTTACGTAATTGTAGATAAAGCACGAGTCCCTGAGCCTAAGAATTACTAGAAAGAAACTAGGAACGGAGTTTCTCAAGTTCAAAATTTCAACGGCTGGACGCAGAGAAGCAAGTGTAAACGGTAGCGCAGTGAATTCGTGTTCCTATTTATTATTTTAACATAGACAAGATGTACATCGGAGGCTTAGTGCATACAGGATAAAAAACTTTCCATTGCAGTATGTACGTACACCAATCTATAATCTTTTAATCGTTTAGAAATTTTATGTTGTTTCGTAATTGATGGGATGGACATTTCTATTGAATTTTCTATCAGGAAGGATTCTATGATTTTAAAGAATCCTCACTCATTTTTATTCGATTGACCTGATTCTCGTAGCCCTAATGTTCATTAAATTTACAAAAAAATGTTGCCTTTGAATTAGGATTTGAAAAATAATATCAAGGAAATGATACGCCTTATTAAAATAAAAATCAATTATCAAGATCCTCTTATGGCTGAGAAAATCCAGAATAAGCCCTTAAGGGTAAAAGATTGGAAAATTAAGCATTTATCGTAGGTATCGCCAATGGCCTTAACAGAGTTATAAAAAACCAGATGCGCATTTTGGCCACAAAGCAGCCATCTTCAGTGGTGATTCACCGAAAGTAAATTCTAACAAGTAAAGAAAGAACTGCCGAACCAGACAGTAAATGGCGTTCTTTTTCAAAAACAATTTTTGACATACAGACGGACAGAACGAAAAAACGTGCTCAACGAGACAGAATCCTGAATCAATTGGCGAAAAAAACGAAGTCTCTTGCTGCCTTCGATTAGAAGTAAGCGCGTCGGACAGACCGAACGAATGAGCACGTTTAAAAAAAAACATTTTAAAAAACCTTGCTATGGTTGTTGAAGATACCTAAGACGTACTTAATTGTTGATACTTAATCGCTTATTCTTATATCTAACGGTCCTCGGTTCCCTTAAAGTAATTAAAGGCTTTTTTATTTTACAGTCATCAAGCTGTCTCATTTGCACGCAAATATACACCATGCGCAATTACCACCTGCACGGTCAGTCTACCCGCCCTTCTAGTACTCGCGAACCCTTCTTTCCTCTCTCTCTCATTCCTCCGCGCAGCTTTTATCATTCCTACGACGCAGACACGCCCTCCCGCTCCCAATCCCGGCGTCGCTTCCCCTTCGTCACCAAATCTCCATTGAATTCCGTGCACCTCTCCGCTTCATCCACATCTCCTACAACCGTTCCGGAATTTCTAATCCGTTCCAGTGCATCCAGCCTACAAGAGGAGGTAGTTATCGTAGGTATGGCTATCGCACGTTTGCCGCCCTTGTTCCAGAAAGCCGCGATCATTTTATGAACGATATTCTTCGGCAGACGCGCGTTTAATTCTGGTTTGCTTAAAATAGTAGTGCGACGAAAAAAACCTGCACTTAAAACATGTCGACGCCCTTGCCCGAATTATTTGGATGATTTCCTTTGCTGTGTATATTTTTTAAAATACTCCATTAGTGATTCTACCAAACGCCAATAAGGCTATATGAAAATTTTTAATACGTTAAAACCTATGAAAGATTGGAATTATGGCATATTGATTAAATTAATTATTCAGTTGGAATCGATCAAAAAATATGGGTATGGTTACCGTAATTTTCCGATTATAATAGGCACCGAGGTTTTCAGAAATGAAATGTCAAAATTGCCTTATCACTGTGTATAATACGCACCTAAAATTGTGAAGATGGTTACGCGACTTTAGTATAATATAAAACGCTAGTTCACCAAATTTCCATCTTAGTATTGATTACATTATGTAAATAGAATAAATATTAAGAATATATGTAAAACGTTTACCTTCTTCATTATATCTTCTGAAAACAGCTTTAAAAGCTGAAAGTAAAAGACGATTCTTATTTTTGCTTTTGAAAGCGAATTCAAATATTAATTCAATCCAATCGCAGCATTAATAACAACTATGCTTTATCGGTTAAATTTTGTTCCTAAATAACTACTATTGACATGGCAAAAGAACTGTTTGCGTTTGTTACCATGCATAATGACGTACCCTAACTATTTGGTAAATTTTTCGCGAAAACATTGCGTACCTATTATACACGGAAAATTACGGTAGTTTAGCGCTAAGTTCCATTTGGATTTTCCTCTATCGTTCTAACCCCAAGTACCATGCCTTATATACTTCTTACTTAACTTTTGCGACCTCTTTTCTCCACATTTTCATGGAGAGAAATTTAGATTCCTGCTCCCGAAAGCTAAAACTAAAATCTGGAATTCCCGCCGCTAAAGAGAAAAAAACGGTGGGAAGGAGAGCAAAAAAGCAATGAAAGAAAATGTGGGATTACGTGGGAAGAATGAGGAAAAGAGAGAGAAAATAGTGGCGGAGTGCGTGTGTGTGTGAGTCAGAGAGAGAGAGAGCGAAGCAAGGAAGTAAGTCATGTCAGGTAAAGGGGAAGGGGGGAGGGAAATGTGTGGAGTCAAGGGGAGAAAAAGCGGAGCAAGGCTAAGGGGAGGTAAGGGAAAGAGGATTTGATAAAAAAGAGTAGTAATGGAGGTGGAGTGACATATAGGTGAGGATAGAGGAGGAGAAAAGTGGCTAATAAATATATGGAGTGGCGACAAGCTACGTAAAGCGAGGGTAAAAGGGGAAGTATATGCGAAGAACTAGGAAGGGGGAAAGAGTACAGTAGAAAGTAAAGGGGGAAAGGAGAGGAGAGATAGAGAAAGGGTTCCCGACACTCTCAGCGTGGCGAACACCAAGTTATTTGCTAGAATAAAAAGAAAGCACCACTATACTTTTGAAAAAATAGGAATAAGTAAAATGAAACCGCCGTCTAAGTCATTAATAATGTTCTTTAATACGTTTCAGAAAGAATATGGGCGAACAAATGAAGTCACTTTTGCTAGGAAAGGAGATTATTAACATCGTAGAAGAGCACACGCTCAGACTGCCAAAGAGCACGACGTTGCTCGCGAGCACCAGTTTGGGAATCCATGAGATAGAGAGTAGAAAGAAAGAGGGAGCACACATAGGATAAAACAGATGCAGGTTAAGGAGAGAGAAGGATTGTGGTTTGTGAGGGAGCTGATGCACTCGACGTTTGATGAGAGGCACGAGAGACTAGCGTGCGTTGCCTGTCATATTACCCCTTAACTGTCATCAACGGAAAATGATAAGAGGGGGCAGAGGGAAAAACAATATGGTGCTTCCAGATCGAGAAAAAAACCACGGGGAATACCTCGACCGATCAATGCCATGCTTTCATCCTCTTTCTCCTCCAAACAAACAGTTCCTTCGGTGCAAAAACTTATCCTGCTGGATGTACGCTCGCTAATCCTTACTGACAAGGAGAGTACTTCTGTGCGAGCGGAAACCCACATGACCTGCCTCCCACTCCCTCTGAACGCATCTGCACGTCCAAGCCTTCCTGAAGAGGAGCCGAGAAAGAGAGAGAGAGGAAACCTCTCCATTCGACCTTAATTCTTCATCGCTCCCCTCTTTCCCTTATTCTCTCCCCATCTATTTTTCTCTTTATTCCCCTGTCGCTTTCTCTCTCACTCTCTATTCCTCTCCTTCCCACTTATCTTACCTCCCCCTCCTTTCCTCTTCTCTTGTTTTTGTATCGCTTCGCATCTGCTTCCCTTGCAGCGAGCGTTGATACTTTATCTCTCGTACTTTACCACCGCAATGTTTATATCTCTTTTCATTTTCTTGCGTCGTTTTGTCTAATTTATCTTCCTCGTTCAATGCATTTCTTCCGCATTCACGAGTAAATAGAGCGTCTGTACGTGTTTCTCCTTCTTCTGTTATCTCCGGTCTTTTGATTAGATTAATAGATACTTAACTACGTGTATGTCTCGAAGAAATTCCTATTTCCATATTGTCATTTTATTTTTTTTAATTTATATTTACAAATAAACAGAAATCGGTTTAAAAAGAATTCTTAGTCATATAAATTTACATTGTCTAATTTTAAACCGTCAGTTTTTCAGCAGGGACGATTTAATCGCTTTTATTTACAATCCCAGGATACACAACATCATAGTAAACATTTAAACCTATTAAGTGTCTAAAGGTTCTGATATGATACATGTAAAAAAAGTTTTTCATATTAACTTTTGGGTTTCTTTGAAGTTAGAATAATAAATCCAGAAACGTGCCAGGGTTTCCAATCTCTATCTCCTTCATTTTAAATGGTAACTGTAATTAACAGAATACTCAAAGTTGATTTAGCATAACAATTAAAACAGTAAGTGAATTAAAATCTGAAGTGGTACCAAAATATGTGCCATTAAAAGAATGCTTAAATCCATAAAATCAATTTAAATACTAAAGACTTAATCGAATTATGGACATTCTAATTTTATAAACAAAAGACATGAGCTAAAAACATTTATGTGCTCCGTATAAACACCCCAGATATACCATGGTGACGCTTTCGCAGTAAAAACGGCAACGCAGAAGAGTCATATTATGTCGGTAGCAATTATTGTCGACCAAATTGAGACATCGGAGCGAAAATATCGACCATTCTAAGGTTATATCTATAAGCGTTCCTTCAGCGCCATTAAACGTAGGCCCGCTCATAAACGAATTCCCGAGAGGAAACATAAACAACGCGACACGCAGTAAAGTGACGCAGGAACGCCGCTTTCGCAAAGGGGAGTATAGGGTGTCTACACACAGAGACACAAATAAAATCGCGGCCTCGTTGTTTCCTTTATTTTTTTTGTTCAGTCCTCTCCCACCCCAACGCAATTGAAGGCGCTGCATAAAGTGATAATGATAAGGCGCTAAACCGCGGAGGGAAGTCGAAGCGAAGGAGTTTAAACCCCTTATCACGTCACACCAATTCCTACTTCGCCACGATCACCCGCCAACGTTCGCTCTCTTAAGCTCTCCTCTCTCTCTCGCACACCGCACGCCTCTTCCCCATTCTCTCTTCTTTCTCTCCCCCTTCTCTTTTACCCTTGCCTCTCCTCCTTCTCTGTTACCCTTATCTCTCTCCCTTCTCTCCCTCCTCTTATCTCTCCTCCTTCCTCTTCTCTCCCATTCTCTCTCCTCTCCTCACTCTCCCATTCTTCTCTCCCCATTCTCTCCCTCTTCACTCTTTACCCCTCTCTTTGCCTTCTCTCCCCCATTCTTCCCTTCTCTCCCACAAACTCTCCCCCCCCCCCCAACCTCTCCTCCCCAACCTCTCCTCCCCAACCTCTCCTCCCCAACCTCTCCTCCCCAACCTCTCCTCCCCAACCTCTCCTCCCTAACCTCTCTCCCACAACATCTCCCCCAATCTCTCTCAATTAACCTCTCTCTCCCAACCTCTCCCTCCAACCTCTTCTCCAACTCCTACCTTCAACCTCTCCTCCAACTTCTTCCTCCGACCTCTTCCCTAACCTCTCTCCATCAACCTCTCCCACAACCTCTCTCTCCAACCTCTCCCTCCAACCTCTCCCTCCAACCTCTCCCTCCAACCTCTCCCTCCAACCTCTCCCTCCAACCTCTCCCTCCAACCTCTCCCTCCAACCTCTCTCTCCAACCTCTCCCTCCAACTCCTTCCTCCAGCCTCTCCCTCCAATCTCTCCTCCAACTTCTTCCTCCGACCTCTCCCCCAATACCTTCCCCTAACCTCTCTCCATCAACTTCTCCCACAACCTCTCCCTCCAACCTCTCTCTCCAATTTCTCCCTCCAACCTCTCCCCCAACACCTCCCTCCTACCTCTCCTCTCAATATCTCCTCCCAACCTCTCCCAACCCCGTCAAACCTCTCCCCAATCCCCCATTTGCCGTCAACGCGTCCGTTCCCTTTGCATTGACTGCCTCCCTCCCTTCCCAACGCCCCCCATATCTCCCTCCTCCCCATTCCCTCACCCCTTCCACAGCACTGCTACTACTCCCCGTCAATCCTCCCCATCCCCATCTCCTCCTCCCCCTTCTACTCATCCTTTTCTCCCTCCTTTTCCTCCCCACCGTTCCGCCCCTTTCCCCTTACACTTTTACCCTCCGGTCCGCACCGATGCTCGCCCCCCTCCCTCCCCCACAACCCTCCTCCACGGCCATTGCATTGATTGGGATAGGGGTGGCGTGGTGTTTCGGGGGCCATCGAGCGGGACAAGAGGATGAGGGGTGTGGGTGGCGGCGGCGGTTTGGGGTGACAATGAGAAGGGAGGTTTCTATCGAGGGGGAGGAGAGGGAGAGAGATAGAGAGAAGGGATGGGGATGTAAGGAAGTCAGGAGTGGAATAGAGCTCGGGGATGACGAGTAAGAATAATTGGCGAGAGAGGAAGAAAGGAGGTAGAGGAGAAAACGGAAAGAAACTGACGAGGGTGAGAAAGAGTTTAGAATGCGGAAGAAGAAAAAGGGAGGAGTGGAAGAAAGAGCGGAGTGAGAAAGTGTAGAAAGAAAGCTGGGAAGAATAGGAGAAAAAGGGAAAGTGAAGAGGGTAAAATGGAGAAGCGATATAGCGAGGATAAAGGAATGGGATCTATGAAAGGATAGGGGGGGAAAGTTGAAAGAGGGAAAAGGGGGGAGACCTAAATGAGTTTAAAATGTGAAACAAGAAAAAGAAAGATGCGAGAAAGAGAGCGGAGAAATAAAAGGTAGAAAGGAAGTGGAAAGAATGCGGGAGATAAAAAGTGAAAAATGATAGTTAAGGGGGATTGAGTAAGCAAGAAATGGGAGGAAAGAGTGAGAAGAGAGGGGAAAGAGGTGAAAGAGAGAAAAGAGGAATTATAAAGGAGAGAAAGATAGAACATAAAAAGATAGGAAAAAGAGTAGTAGAGGTCAGGAGAAATTATACCTGAAATGAAAACGTGGAGAAAAAGGGAGATAGTAGATAGAGTTCAGAAAGAAGAAAGAAAGAGTGAGAGAGGAATATAAGAAAGGGAACGAGAAGCGAAAGTTTTCAAATGGACCGTAACGTAAGGTGAAAGGGAGAAAAAGACGAAACTTCTTTCATCTTTTTCCCCCGGAGTTAGCGACCTCAAAGTGCTATTAAAATTTTTTTTCAGAGCTTACCGTTTGAACTTTTCGACGTATTTTTGAGACTTTGAAGTCCTATTTTTCGCTAAATTAAATTTTTCGGGATCAAATGGGCGGAATCCAATCAAACTCCCGCACAGAAAAATCTCGAAAGAATATGATTTAAATTTCGGCACTGCCACTGATTCCTCCGCGATGAAACGAATATGATTAATCTCAAAGAATATTTTTACGATAAGCAAGCTAGCGAAATATTTGTAGCCGCGATCCTATTTTTTGTCACGATGATAACTATTTTGAGTATCAAACTCAGGGGTCTAAAACTCAAATAAAGCACGATGACAATGCTTAATCTGCGGGCCGCGTCAAGGCAGCGGTCCGCATTCCATGCTAAGAACATTCTTTTGTGCCCCAACTGCGTAGGGTGTATTGAATGGAAATGGAAAATATACTAAGGATATTTGGAAGTGTTTATTTAATATACTTCTTAAATTTATCAGATTATTTTAAAATATATAAATAAGAAATGTATATGAGCTTGGGGTGCGTCATAATATAAAGTACCTTACTTCGCGGGCCGCGTGTTTGTGAACTCTGATATAATTGATTTCAAGTTTCCAAGGCTTGAAAATTAAGGAAATTTCAGGGCAGTGACGCATCCTCTTTCGATTACCTGTATTGTTATTGGAAACTGATTTTCGCTTAGCGCGATATTTTCAGAAACACACTGAATCCTGAAGGATTCCTGTATGCAATACAGTGAACCCTTTTCCTATGCGGGTCTCCCTACACGGATTTGATTATACACGGTTAAATAACTGTGACACTTATTCACCCAACACATGTAATAATATTTTATTATACACTGTCCTGAATTGGATGCATATCCATGTTTACGTACATATGCCACGTGAGAAAGCTCGTAGCCTGTATGAACGTGTAATTTTTAGCAGTTTTTTTACTATAAGGTAGCTGCGCAACGCAGTATTGCCCAACGAGGCGCATTCCAAAAACTCATCCACCGTTCCACGCTAAGGGCTACTGCGGTCGTATTCACGTTCATATCCAAGGAGCCACATCTGCTATCGAAAAAAATTGAGTGCAATCTCCATAAAACGAGTATGGTATATAACGAGAAGTTCAATATAGCGAGCGAAAACAGTAATTATCAATTTCTATACGTTACATATTCGGAATTTAAATTTCGTATATTACGAGTACATACTCTTTACAACTAGTATTTTTCTAAATTTAATAAATTCTCGTTATATCAAGATTTCACTGTATTTACGAGGATTGAGGCTTTCTTTTTTGATGGTTCAGAACCACATTAAATCAAGCCAATCTTCGAAATAGGATGGACGAGAGATAAGATAAAGTACGAATCAAGTCGTGGGGTGTTTTGTCAGTAGAGGGAAAAAGAAAGTGATAAAGGGAGGGAGAGAAAACGGATACAGATAGAGAGGGGTTGGATAAAGAGAAGAAATAAAGGGAGCGGAGAGGGTATGGATGGCTGACGAGGTAGATAGGAGGGGAAAACGTGTAGATGGAATACAGGGAGAGGGAGAAAGAAAGAGAAATTTCCTAGGACCACCGAAGAGATATTTGTTTATTTAGGTCTTAATGTCCGCTTTACGCCAGATTACACGTGATAATCTTTTGTTTGTCGGTAATTGCGACGTTCCTTTCCCCTAAAAAAAATAAACCCGACGGTCTCCAAGCTTACGCCGTTATCCGATCGATATATAAAGGACCGACTAAAATGGTTCCCGGAGTTAAGTCTGTTTGTTTTGGAAAAAATGTAAGGGTTTCCGTCAATTTAATCGCAGAACAAGGAAGGGGAGGGGGTGAGGAGGGAACAGTCGTCTGAGACGAAAGCGCGACGGATTTTATGCTAATCGCCGACGGCCACATTTTCATGCAAAACATTTTGCACTTTGCGTGTTTTCCTGTCAAACAAAAATACTGGCATGCCTAATCCTTTTGAGGAACGCTGAATGAGGAAGAAAAAAAAACAAGGCATTTCAATCGATAGCGATAAGGAATATTTGGGTATGCATTTTTACCTTACCCTCAAAATAACAAAATGGAAAGGAAATTCTTTTTTTAGCTCTTATAGGCATAATATATAGGTTATAATCAGTGACCTGAAGAAAAATTGTCAACGTTCCTTATTGACTTGAGTCTTTTCTTTTATTTGCTTGCAATTTATGAAGATTCGTTAAAACGGAACAGGATTATTTGTGGAAACAGGAATCTCCCAAGACGGAATTTCGAGTAGAGCAAGTGCTAAAATAATCGTCACGAGTGTGAGGGAGCTAGATGGTTGGTTCCGCTTTCATCAAATTTGGCTGCATAGGGAGAGAGTGCTAAACCCGGCAGGTTTTCAACAATCGCCGAGGTCACGTACTTGGGAATCACCGCGAATATAAAAATCTCCAAATGACGCTGTGGCCAAATTAAGCGAATGGTGATGTTTATAAACCGTGAATTTCAAATCGGTGTGCACAGAAACTCCCATCGAATATTTAAAACCGCGAAGTCTAAGTGTTTAACACGCATCACTAATGCAATTGCTATAAAAATAATTATTTCCGCAATATTCCATAAAATAATTTCCTCTAAAAACAATTAATAGGTCGCAATCGCAATCTTCCTTAGGCCACAAGAGACTAGAAGAACGAAGCATGAAAAAGTCCTACTTGAAAACAAGAGCCTTCGCTAATATTTCAGCAATTAGGTATTTTTTCTAACTTACATACGGCAACATTATAAAACCTTTGGCGGTGTCGGTGGCACTCATTTTCTCCATGTCACTCTTACATGAAAACACATAACGCGAAAATGCTGGTTAAATCGTTTTTATTTAAGCAGATTTCTACGCGCGTACATAGTAGAATAACTGCTGTTTGATTGCTTCTTTTGTCAGAAACTCAATCTAACGGAACATTTTCAACCTTTAGCCTCTTTCTCGTTTCGCATACTCTCCTCCATTTCTACCAGCGTTTCCATTTTAGTAAACAAAAAGATAATAAAAGCAAAGCTATAAAGGGCTTAACTTCGAGTACATCTCCGCGTAGCTTAGAGCAGGGTTTCTCAAACTGGGTTCCGTGGAACCCTTGGGTTCCGCATCAGTTATTTTTCGTTCCGTGGCCGATTTTAGAGAAATAAACCATTCATAGTTTCGAATGACAAGTTTCGAGATTATGAAAAAAAATCAAAATTCCATTCCCACTGCATTTCATTACTATCATTCTAAGAACGCCCCCGGTCAGCTTCGATAAAATAAACGTAAAACAAAGACATATAAATATGCACGGGAAACAAATGAATTTTAAAAAATTTAGATTGTAAAAGTGTAATTTATGACAGCTTCACTTTACTATTCAAAACATGATTTCGATGTATAATGCATTGGTTGTAGTCAAAAATGCCTTGCTGGTTTTCATTAAGAAAGTCAAACTTAATGCAGAATTATGGCAAACTATATATATATATATATATATATATATATATATATATATATATATATATATATATATATATATATATATATATAAGTAAACATAGTCATATGTTTTTCTCAATTTCGTATTTAAAATAATGATATATCATTATCGTCCGAACGCGTCTAAAATTACGTTTCTGCTCGTACCAAAGCATACCGAAAACGTTTCCAATTATAAATAAGTATATATTCCGTTTGTAACGTATATAACTATATATTTCAAAGCCAATCAGAAACAGAAAATATCTGTAGAATGTAGATGTTTGTAATGTTTATTATTTTTCACAATAACTTTTGCTTGAACAATAAGTACTTAAATTTTTTAAAGTAAATTCTGCATAGATACTGCTGAACTGGTAAAATTTGGAACCTCAAGCTAATATTACGCAATAATTTTCAAGCGCTTTCAGTTTCGGCAACAATAAATGTGATGTGGTTGTTAAAAATTGTGCACAATATTGGTGTTAAATAGTTGAGTGACTTTCTAATGCTTGCGTAGGGAAAAGAAATGTTTTGAGCAATTATAATTCTCTATAATCAATAAATTGCACTCTATTTACATCCCCAATGGATAAATGGTTGAAAAACAATAATAAGTTAAGTGCTAATAGGCAGAACCCAAGCAACGTGAACGAAAGAGGTGTTACTCAGCTTGAGCCTACAGCAAGTTCATCTTTAAAAGCATCATCAATACAACAAGATGAACAAAGTAAAAATAAGAAAAGAAAATATGATGAAACTTTTATTGCTTATGGTTTCACCTGGGCAGGTGATAAGAATGAACCAAGTGGGCTGTGTGTTGAATGCGGAAAAGTTTTAAGTAACAGCAGCTTAAATCCATCTATACTAAAGCGACATTTAGAGACAACACATTCGAATTTAAAAAATCCAAGTGAAGAATATTTTAAAAGAAAGTGTTTGGAATTGAATCAAAGGAAAGCTACATTTTGCTCATTTGTGTCAGAAAATAAAAATGCATTACTTGCTTCATATCGCATTAGTTATCGACTAGCAAAAGCAGGTGAAGCACATACAATTGCAGAAAACTTAATAAAGCTTTGTGCAAAAGATTTGGTGGAGTTCATGGTAGATAAAAAAAATGTCAACAATATTGATAACGTGCCACTTTCTAATGGCACAGTTTCAAGACGTATTCATGAAATGTCAAATTTTTGTGAAACTGAGCTAATAAGACGAGTTAAAATGAGCTCAACATTCTCTCTTCAAATGGATGAGTCAACAGACTTTGCTGGTTTAGCAGTTTTGCTTGTGTTTGTACGCTATAATATTTATGAAGGTAGCATTGAAGAAAGACTTATTAATCTGCAATCCTTTGGAGAGTCATACTACAGGGGAAGCAATATTTAATTTATTTGATTCATTTATGGGAAAAAATGAAATTTCATGAAAGCTTTGTTCAAGTATTTGCAATGATGGAGCTGCAGCTATGGTAGGGAAAATTTCTGGTTCTGTTGAAAGAATAAAAAAGAAAAATCGGAATGTTGAAAGTATCCATTGTTGTCTTCATCGTCAAGCACTAGCAGCGAAACGTATGCCTCAAGATCTAAAATTAGTAGTAAACGATGTTGTAAAACTGGTCAATTTTATTAAATCAAGACCACTAAATGCAAGAATCTTCAGCTTATTATGTGAAAGTATGGGAAGTCTGCATGCAACTTTATTACTACATACTGAAGTGCGCTGGTTATCTCGCGGAAAAGTGTTGGCACGATTTTTCGAATTGCGTGAAGAAATTGGGTTCTTTTTATCTGAGCATCCTTTTGAACTTTCAGCCAAACTAAAAGATCAGTGTTGGATGGAAAAAATGACATATCTTTCTGATATATTCACTTACTTGAATGAGGTTAATCTTGCAATGCAGGGTACCAATGTAGCATGTTTCAAAGTCCAAGGTAAAATGAATACACTTCGGTGTAAACTAAAACTCTGGGGTGACTATGTAGCTAAGGGTGATGTCGACTGTTTTGAAAACCTTAGTAGTTTTTTACTACCAAATAAAAAATTTCTAAGTCAAGAAACAAAAGATTCAATTTTGCAACATTTGTCTGATATGTGTAAAACAATAACAGAGTCTTTTCCAGCTGAAATTGAAAGCCAACTTTGGGTTGAAAATCCATTTGTAAACTCGTTAAACTTAAGCAATCTTTCACGGAAGAAAAGGAACAGCAAATAGACATTACAACGGATTTTACATGAAAATCAAAATTTCAACAAGTGGAACTGACAAAATTTTGGATTGAATTATTAATGGAGTACCCTGCTATAAGAGCAAAAGCTTTAAAAGTGCTAATGCGATTTCCAACTACATATTTATGTGAATGAACTTTTTCACTGTATTCAGTAACAAAAAACAAATTTAGAAATAGACAATATAGAAGTTGACTTACGGTTACAAGTAACATCCATAATTCCAAATATTAAGGCTCTCTGTGACCAGAAGCAGGCTAACCCAAGTCACTAACTTTTAATGTTTTAGTTATGCAAGTTGAATTTTTTAAACACTAAGGTAAAAAAATTAGAACAAAATTATAACACAATGTTATTTTAATGCTTATTTGCAACATGGCTATAATAAATTTTTTTCAAATGCCTTTTAGGTTCCGAAAGATTTTCGCCCAATCTAGGGGTTAGAGAACAAAACGAACGTCGAAATAACCGTATAAATACTCTCAATTCTTGGAGTAAATGCCATTTTCCTTGGTTTGTTCTTAATTTTAAATCGCCCCTTCTCTTTCAACGAAAGCAAAAATGCATTTACAAACAAATGATTTTCTCTCTCTCTCTCTCTCTCTGTGGTTACATACTACCACATTTTTCTCCACTGCAACCTCCACGCTTCTTCAAATGTTCCCGAAAAAATCCTGTAAGCAACAAAGAATGTCAAGAGAAAGAGAGAATGCGGGGGTTAGAGAGGGAGGCGTTAAAGGCTTTCCGCCTTAAAACTGAGAAGGAAAAAATGCTTCAAAGGGTGAACTCGACCGTCACGCAATTCGTGGAGAAATAAGAAGCGAAATGAACAGAGGAAGAAGAGGAAGCGGAAGGGAGAATATCAGGAGAGGGAGCTCGATACGAAGAGAGAGATAATATGTGGAGATGGAAGGTATGGAAAGATTGGAATGGAATGATAGATTAGGAGAATGGGAAGATAAAAGAGATGTAGGTGGAAAGAGAGAACGAGAAAAACGAGAATGGATGAAAAATGATAGATTAGGAGAATGGGAAGATAAAAGAGATGTAGTTGGAAAGAGAGAACGAGAAAAACGAGAATGGATGAAAAATGACAGTGGTGATATTGTGGGTATATGGGGTAAGATAGAGGGCGAATAAAGGGGTTCGGTCAATGATGGAGGTAGTGATCGAAGGAGAGAGATGGACAAAACAAAAGTCAGGAAATATAGAAGAGAGTAGAGAAGAAATTAAGGATTGAGGGATTGCAAAAGGGGTTAGTAGTGCACTTGGAAAGAGGACAGAAAGAGGAAGGAATAAGGAAAGGGTGGACAAGGAAAATACAGGAGGTAAATGGATGCATAAGTTGGAATAGAGAGAGGGAAAATAGTACAAGAAAGATAGGAGATGAAGAAGGGTAGAAAGTTCTGCGTGAGAGGATGCGACCAGAAAGAGGAGAAAATAAACAAGAATGGAAAGTGCTACTGAAACAGACCGTAAATGGCGGTGTTTTAAAAATCTGATGTGACCACCACATGACTTTCTCCATATCTGTATTATTTTTAAAAATTCCAAACATAAAATAAATATTTTAAGGAACAGAAAAATTTAAAGACTAAAAAGAACAGAAATAAACTCAAGTCAAAGCCTTCTGATATTGGATATAGCCACGAAGCTGCAACAATTAAGAAACTATAAAGGAGCGGAGACGTAGGAGACGTAACTAAGCGTCAAGTGTTTACAATAGTCGCCGGTAGGTGGTGGTGGTGGAAAGATGTTTAGAAATGAACAGGACATTATATTTAACGTTTATTGATTTGGAGAAGGCCTTTGATACAGTTAATTGGGAACTGTTGTTTAAGACTATGAACAAAATAAGTATTGATTGGAGGGACAGAAGATCTTTATCAATCTTCTCCATATCCACATTTCTGTCGCTTCCAGACGGGACCTCTCCCTCTTTCCTAACGTCCAACTTTCACTACCATAAAGTAAGGTACTCCAGAGAAAAGCTTTTGCAAAGGATTTCCTTACTTCCAATTTCATATGACTGCTTGTCAGTAGATTCCTTTTACATTGAAAAGCTTGCTTTGCAAGTGCTATTCTTCTTTTCACTTCCTGCACGCATCTATTATCTTCAGTAATTGTACTACTTAGGTAGCAAAACTGCTTCACCTGCTCAATTTCCTGATTGTTTATTTTGATCTTTGATATTGTCCCTGCATTACTTTTACCTATAACCATCAATTTGGTTTTCTTGATATTTATCTTTAATTCCCACTGTTTTAACGTGTCCGATAACACTTCCAGCGTTTTATTAATTTCTCTTTTTGAATCGCTGAATATTACAATGTCATCTGCAAATCTAATGCAGTTGTATTCTAACTCCATTTATTTTTATGCCTTTTGTCTTTTCCATCATAACTTCTATACTTTCTTCAATGAACATATTAAACAAATATGGAGATAGAGGGCATCCTTGGCTTACTCCTTTTCTTATCTTTGCTTCACTCTAATCCATTTATATTTATTCATGTAGTTTGATTTAGATAAAGCTTGATTGATAAAGACAAGTTGGACAGAGAGAAAGACAAACCTTGAAGTTTTGGAAGACGTAAAAGAAGAAAGGAAACTGATCAAAGGAATGGAAGAAAGGAAGGCAAAATTTTTAGGACATGTGATTAGACATAATGAATTAATTGTGAACATCTTGAAGGGGAAACTGTTAGGGAAGAAAGGAAGAGGCAGACCAAGAAAGAAATACCTAGATGACGTGAAGTCAGTGATGGGAGTTGAGAAATGCGAGATGTTGAAGAGAATGGCAGAGGACAGGAGTTCATGGTTGCAGCGACAAGGCTTAGCCTTTAGATGAAGAAGAAGGTGGTGTGGTTGTGGCAGCTAAAATATATAGTTTTTAAGATATCTCTTAAACAATGCATTATATGGGAAAATGTTTCAAACAAAGGTTGTATAAAATTAAATTTCCTACAACTTTTATTCAAGTACGTTTTTACATATAAAATATTAAAGCAAATATTTCATATTAATGGATAAGTGACAAGAGTAAACACCCATTTCCGGTTGATCGATGTTTACCAAAAACTAATCAGTTTTTGTGACGTTCATAAAAATGTTAAATATACAATTTCGCATTGATCTGATTAATAGTTTTTGAGTTAGAGCACACACAAAAAACTGTCACATACACCAAACCCACACACACACACAGACCATCGATAAAATGGTCAAAACGTGTTCAGGGGACCTCAAAACGGGTATTTCCGTTGAAATCTCGCAGTCAATTTTTTTCATGAATACAATACTTTCCCCTATACTACGTATATGGAGAAAACAAAAAAAACTAAGTATCTAGCTGCTTTCGTTTAGGAATTAGAGCGTCGGGCAGACAGACGGACGGGCTTCCACAAGAAAACGTGCGCAACGAGACAATATTTATTTTGTTTAGGAGGAATTAGCGCATCAGACAGACGGATAAACCAAACGCATAAACACGTTTTAGAAAACTCTAATAAGGCAAGCAAAATAGTGGGAAGGAGGAAGAAAATGATCCAGGAAAAATAGAGGGGAAAAGCGATAAGGGATATACGCGTGATATTAGAGTTGGACAAGGAAAGGACTAGGGATGGCAGATCATTTTTCGCTCGCGTGCCAAGATGACATAAATTGGATTTAATTATCTAACATACGTGCCAATTTAAAATACATCCAAAATAAAATGTGATGTGGCCACCACATAACTTTCTCCATACTCGTAATATTTCTAAAAATTCCAAATAGATTACATAATAATAAATATTTTAAGAAACTACAAGAAAATTTTAGACTTTACAAAGCACAGAAATAAACTCAAAACATAGCCTTCTGATATTGGATATAGCCACAAAGCTCCAACAATTAATCGTTAACAATAGTCGTCGGTAGATGGCGTGGTGGTGGCAGCTAAAAATATAAGATATCTCTTAAACAATGCATTATATGGGAAAATGTTTCAAACAAAGGTTGTAGAAAATTAAATTTTCTACACCTTTTATTCAAGTGCGTTTTTACATATCAAATCTTAAAGCAAATATCTTAAAAACGGATGTGATAAGAGTCAAAACCACTTCCGGTTGACCGATGTTTACCAAAAATTAATCAGTTCTTGTGACTTTCATAGAAATGTTAAATATAAAATGTCGCGTTGAGCTGATTAATAGTTTTTGAGTTAGAGCACCCACAAAAAGCTATCACACACACACAGACATCATCGAGAAAATGGTCAAAATGTATTCCGAGCACCTCAAAACGTGTATTTCCGTTGAAATCTCGAAGTCGATTTTTTTCATGAATACAATACTTTCCCCTATACTACATATATGGAGAAAGTAAAAAACGGAAAAATGACAAGAGTCACCCACTTCCGGTTGGATGATTTTTACCAACAACTAATCAGCACTTCTTCCTTTAACAAAACTCTCAAATATAAACTTTCGCGCTTACCTGATTAATAGTTTTTGAGTTTGAGCACCCACAAAATTCCGGTCACAGACACACAGACTCACCAACAGACATCATCGGGAAAATAGTCAAAACGTGTTCAGGGGACCTTAAAACATGTATTTCCCGTAAAATCTCGAATTCGATTTTTTTCATGAAAACAATACTTTCTCTATACTTCGTATATGGAGAAAGTAAAAAATGATTTTTGTTTCAACTCTAATCATTTGATCTCAGACTGATAGCTCAGAAAACGGTACATTGGATATATAAAGTTCAATTTATCATCTAAAAAGACTTTTCCCCTGGTCATTTATAGCCAGACCACAATTATGGACAAACGAGAATCTCTTTCTCGGACAAAAAGTCACTATTAGCCAGTCAATTTATTGACGTAATTGCAACTTAATTAGGAATAGAAATACTGTGAAAGAAGTGTAAAAATATTAAGGAGAAAGTCAATACACAACTTTTTCAGCTGCGTGCCAACCATAATTATCTGCCGTGCCAAGAGTGTCACTCGTACCATAGGTTTGCCATCCATGGACTAGGATGAGACGATGCCAGGAAATGGAAGCAGATAAGAGAAAGAGAGCTGGGAAATTCTGGGAGAAAATGACGATGATATTGGATGGGAGTGGGATCCAAAATTGCAATAAATGTGTGGGTTAGATAGGAGAAAATATAGAATCGTAAATAAAGAGTGAAAAAGAGATAGGAAAGAGAGGGTAAGAGAGAGAGGGTAGGGAGAGGTGGGTGGAAAGAGGGGGGAAGAGAGGGGGGAGAGAGATGGAGGGATAGATAGGGTGGCAGAATGAGTATGAAGGAAGAAGAAAAAGAAAAAGACAAAAGTGGTGCCTCCGAACAAGAATATGTGTGGTGGGTCCGGGAAGGCTTTGGGAGCAATGTTCGGAGAGCAGGTGAGAAAGGGATGAGGAAGGGAGATGGTGAGAGGGAAATAGCCTGTCGTCGGGAAGAGAGACAGGGAGAGAGGGAGGAGTGAAGTGAGGCGTTGAGTGAGTGGCGTGGGGTGGGCGGAGGTGGCGTCGAGAAGGCGTGAATGAGGCAAAGAGAGAGAGAGAGGGGGGTGGAGAATTGAGACGGCGGGATGTGAGAAAGGAAGCGGTCGGGTGAGGAATCAGGAAGATAAAAGGGGTTGTGAGAGAGGGTAAAAGGGAGGGGAGAGAGAAGGGAGTGGGAGAATAGGAGTGGGAAGAGGGAGGAAAGCGTGAGGGGGGACTAAAGGAAAGTAGGCATCTGAGAACGGAGGAATAAGAGAGAAAAAAATAAGATCCCCCATCTCAACCGAATAAGAAGGTTCCCAGAAGAGTTTTTAATAAATAGATATTGGTCGAGTACTATGTATTATATCGTGGTAAAAATAAAAAAAATCAGCGGAGGGAAAATCCAAAATATTAAAGAGGCCAAGGTAACGATAAACGAATAAAAAACCGTCACAGTTTGAAATTTCCACTCAATCCATCAAAAATTAACTCCTTAAAACTATAGCTAAAAAAATCGTGTTCCACGAATATTACCTGTTAATAAATAATAATAACATTCGCGAACAAGTGAAGAAATAGTGTAGTAATGAAGGCAAAGAGCAAGGATACGAGAGGAAAAGAAGAGGTAAAGAGGAGAGCAAGTAAAGAACAAATCGGAGAGGTTTGTGGGGGAGTTACGAAATGATAAGAAACGAAATATGCAGGAGGAATAAGAAACCCAAACGGCAGATAAAGGCCCGCACTTCTTCTTGGACGAATAGGTCGCGAAGGTTTCGAAGGGAAGAATTGGCAAGAGAGAGAGAGAAGGACATTCAGACTCGAGAGAGAAGTGGACATATAGAAAGTGAGAGAGATGGTGAATGATAATGCGAAGACGACGTGAGGGACAGGGGCAGGAAGACGTGGCGTAAGAGAGAAAGAGGGATGTAAATTTATGTGAAGGCGATGAAGAAACCCCCCTTAAACCAGTCTAGCGAACGATCCGAAGGTTTGAAATAGTCATTCGCTCGGCTTCCCCTCCTGTCCTTAACTTCACCACTCAATCCGCCAACCCATCCACGCAACCCTAACTCTCCCTCCCCCATCCACATCACATCTATCCCTCCCCACCATTTCTCTTCCCCTCCCTCCCCGAGTCTCCCTCTCCCCGTCACCTACCCCACATCGCTCACTCGCGCGCGCATACACACACACACGCAACCCTCACCCATCAACGCATTGCAATTAACTCGTTGCCTCTCTCTCTCTCACACCCTTCAAGCACATCTTCTCGCTTCATCCCTCTCTCTCTCGCCTATAACACAACACCACCGACCAAATCCCTCCCTCCCCTAAACCCCTCCCTCAGTTCCATTCCCGGGATTCCATGCATTAATAATGTGCGGACTGAGGAAAAAGTGTGAGAGAGGGAGAGAGAGAGAGCTTGCAGGCAGAGTGGTTAGAAAAATTAAATGATGGGAAAACCCACTACTACTAGAATCCCTCTTCTTTGAGCTCAATGGGTGGAAAAAAGAGGAAGCGAGGAGAAAACAAACAAGCAGCGGTGACGCGAGACGCCGGCCAATAGGAGCGCCCCCGCGTAGTAAGAGGAGTGAAAAAGCTGTCGAGGTAGAGGGAGTGGCGATGGATTGGATCACTCGGTTTGTCGTAAGCGTGATTTTTTTAGGAAGAGAGGAGAGGAGATGAGGTTTGAGGAGACGGGTTGTGGAGAGATTGGGTGTATGAGGGAGGGAATGAAGCCCATGGACTCCGGCTTTACCGGCACGAACCGGTTAAGAACCGGGTATTTTGGCGCCTCGGATAAGGCTCAATTCTAGCGCCTCCATTTTACTCATTTAAATGTTATTAAGAAATTTTGAGGCGCGTTAATTCATTCAATACTGCTTTCACCAAGTGACGAATATTGATAAGATAGCGACGGAAAAGTTAAAGAATTGACATCGACACGCCAGCCGCGTCAGCGACATCCATTGCTGGCCAACGCTTATTTACTTCCTAATATTGTGTGTATATATGTTACAGTAAAGGTACGTAATCGGGAAATGTGTGCAATTACCGGTAAATGTGCACATTTACCACCAAGCTCGGTAAATGTATTCAGAAATACGTATTATCCGTACATTTATCGGTAAATGTGCACTTTTACCGATGTGCCTTGGTAAAAGTGGAAATAAGTAAGAATGAGAAATGCTACAATTTAATAATTACGTTAATTTATAACACAAATCATCGAGGGTTCGGCTCCACGGTATAGATGAACGCTTCCCAACCCGAGGAGGAAACACAGTGAACGTGAGGAGGAACCAAAAACACTTCGACTAACCTACCCAGCCCGGTGGGGCCGAGTAAAATTTTCCTTCATGTTCAAGTTTAGTTTAGTTAGTTGTGCACATTTACAAGGAAATTTACACATTTACCAGACAACGCACATTTACCGTACTTCTAAACTGCAACAGATGTTCACGACGCCGCCATGTTGTGGTCTGTGTTGCGACGTTTATCCACATTTACCAGTATCTCCAGGTAAATGTGTACATTTCCCCAATTCAATCGGTAAAAGTATGTTATACTTACATTTACCAAACTTGATGGTAAATGTGCACATTAACCTATAAATGTACACATTTACCGGACTACGCACATTTAACGTGACATATATATCATCATCATCATAGGTAGTCTGTCGGTAGACAGGTCCGTGGTTATTCATGGTTAAACCTGATTCTCCATATACTCCTATTTTCCGCTGTCTTCTTCATTATCTTCATAACTCACTTTCCCTTTCAAATCGTCTCAGTTTACATTCCTCTTTCTAAAAGTCTGTATAATCATTCGCTTCTCTCCTACTCTTCGTAGCACTTCTTCGTTTTTCATCCTATCTGTCCATTTTATCTTCAGCATTCTCTTCCAGGTCCACATTTCAAAGCTTTTCAAGTATTTGATGTCATTTTACCTTAGCGGCTATGATTCTGCCCCGTACAAAGCTATACTCCATACATAGCATTTTATGAACTTCTTGCGGATATCTGCCCTTATATTCCCCGTAAGTAGGTATTTCTTTCTTCTGAAAGCCGCTCTTGCTTTTCCTATTCTAGTCCGAATCTCATCCGTACATTTTGCTTCTCTTGTTATGATGCTTCCAAAGTATTTATAGTCTGAAACTTGTTCTAAAGGTTTTCCTCCAATACGTATGTTCAGAATCTCTTCTTTGCCCGATATTCGAATGAACTTGGATTTTTCTGTATTTATATATATATATATATATATATATATATATATATATACACACACACACACACACACACACACACACAGTAGACTCCCGATAATCCGACCATCGATTGCCCGACATTCCGCGTAATTCGACATAGCCATAGGTAGCTCAATATCTGTGGCGAAAAATATCGGCAAATTCGGACGATTTTTTTTAATTTAAAGCGAAATTTCATTATCTCATTGACAACGAAGGATTGTTAGGTGAGTAGATATATAACTGCGATGAGACAGGCTTAAACTATAAAATGCTGCCTTCAAAAACTTGAGCTTCTCGGGCTGAAGCTTCAGCTCCTGAGTATAAACGAAGTAAAGAAAGAGTGACTATTCTAGCCTGTAGTAACGCTACTGGTAACCACAAATTAAAACTCGTACTTATTGGAAAGGCCAAAAATTCACGAGCTTTCAAAAACCTAGCTCCTAATGTTCTACCACTATTGTATAAGTACTGCTACTGATTATTGAGACGCTGGAGTGACCTCGCCGCAAAGAAGAGAAGCAAAGCCTGGAAACAAACATCAATTACTCAATTTTTTAAACAATAACTTTAACTTTAAATAATCGTTTTATACTCTATTATGTCAGTTTTATTGTAGAATAATGATTAATAAACCTGATTTCATACTTATGTTACACTTAAAATTTTTGTTTCGTTTCGCCCCGTTCTTTTCCGTATAGTCCGACATTTTCGGCAATCCGGACACTCCTGGGTCCCTTTTAGGTGGGATTATAGACACTCTACTGTATATATACATAAATATACACTGACCGGCAAAAAAAACGGAACACCTTAAAAAATCTAATTACTATAAATTTTTATGCTAAAAATAGTTACAATTTTTATGTTACTTCAAGGAACTGAAAATTAACACTTTTGTATACATAAGTATGGTCAGTTTCACTGGTTTTTCATTATTTGTTTAGGAAGAATATAAAAAACGAACATTTGGTTCAATTTTTATTAAAATAAATCATTAACGAGAGTTAAAAAATGATTCGCGAAGCTTACGAAATGATTGATATGTCTTAATGTTACGACAAAAAAACCAAAATTGTGAATTTTAATCGGTCTGTATCGCGTATTTCGTTTGGCAGTAATTACTGCGCCCATCCTCCAGTGCATGCTTTCAATTAGGGTCCTTATCTCTTCTTGTGGTATCTTGCCCCACTCCTCTCGAAGTGCCAACCGAAGGTCGTTTAACGTCTCTGGAACGGCAGTATGGCTACGGACGCGCCTGCCTATAAAGTCCCAGAGATGTTCGATGGGGTTCATATCCGGGCTCCGCTCCAGCCAGTCCATCCGAGCAATTCCCACCTCGTCCAGACATTGGGATACATAGCGAGCGGCATCCGGAAGAGCATTGTCGTGAATCAGGATAAAACTGTCTCCAATAAACGAGGCAAAGGGAACCACGTGGTTAATCAGGACCTCTTCAATGTAGCGGTAGGCAGTGAGAGATTCGTTCTCAATGAAGAGGAGCTCCGTACGAGAATTAAAGGTAATGCCGGCTCATGCCATGTCGGAACCTCCACAGAACGGCATCCTTTGTGCGAATGTACACTCTGGAAAACGATCTCCAGACTCTCTCTCTCTATTCCGTCTGGTGATCGTAGGGGCTACCTGGACTCGACCGAGAATAGAATTGTGCTCCATTTCTCCAATGTCCAGTGCACATGTTCCCCCGCAAACTTAAGACGAGCTGTGCGATGTCGTGGGGTCAGTTCAGGACCTGTAGCAGGTCTGCGTGAGCTCAGGTTCGCTTTCTGCAGTCTTCTTCTTACTGTGTGCTTGCTCACATTCACCTGCCGCACTTGCTGCAGTCGGTTTTGGGCCTCTTACGCCATGGTAGGTCGATTCTGTAACACTTGCGACAGAAGCAACCGATCGTCTCGAGCCAAAGTCTCCCTTCGTCGACCTGATCCGGGCCTCCTTGTGTAACTTTGAGTCTCTCGGAAGCGATGGACAGCTCGATGAACGGTGGTAAGACAGGCACCAATAACTTTAGCAGCATAACGAAGAGAGCGGCCATCTTCAACCAAAACGACAGCCCTTGCTACGTTTTCAGCGCTTAAAGGCATTTTAAAAATGAATAAAATGGAGACACGAAAACTCTACCTGTCGAAAAAGATGCGAGACAGCTTCATTGTGCTATTGATTATTTTTCTCCGCTCTTTGCAACAATCCGCCTTCACTTACGCAGGAACGGCACATAGCAGGCTTCTGCCGGGGAAACCACTTTGCGCGGTAAAACCCGATGAAAAGCGATTGGTTGGATTTCGGTAATAAGGGTTATTCGGAAAAGTTTCTTCGTGCAACGGATAAATTTCGGAAAAAACTTCATATGATTTATACAGACGTGAAGAATTAATCCACGGGGAGAGTGACGAACTAATGGGAGAGGATAGGACAAATTTGATGAGAATTAGGTAGAGAAGGGAATTGTTGGATAACGGGTAGAGAAGAGAATTCGGCGGAAGAACTGTTCGAGGAAAAGAGTTGGGTGGTGAATTTTTTTCATTTGGTTCTCTATTCTCTGGGATTTCAATGCTTTTTTTGAGAGGCCAAAAGAGTGCACATAAATTGAAACAAGTGAAAATCAAAAAGACGTAGGGACGGTTGGGAACACTGGGAAGACCTCAAAGTTGGCGGGTAAGGAATTGTGGGAGGAGGATATTGGAGAATGGATGCAAGAGAGTGACCCGACATTGAGTGCGTTTATCAGGCTTGTGATACGCCAGGTTTCCATGGTGAATAGTTTAGTTAGCAAAAAAGGCGATTGTGTGTGGCGAAAGTTCCTTTGACGATTTTTATCCTGGCGTTGATTTCATGTTAAACCGGTTTCGACTCGCCTTTCCGTCGTTGAATTTTCATTTGGTCGTTGAACTCTTTCTACATTATTTTGCTGAATCACTAGAATTCAAAACAAAAAACATAATCTAAGACTTCAAGTATCCATTTTGTCATCGACCAATGCCAAGGGTGTAAAAAATTTACATCTGAACCTATGTCAACCTTTTAATCCGTTCATTCCTTTGTCACAAAAACCTAAAAAATGTGAAGGCGCCAATCCCGACCAAAAATTGAGACATCGACCAAAGCTAAAATAAATCGATATCTATACTAATATAATGAGTAATTTACTGCCAAAATTTAGATTTGAAGGCCTTCCTGTAATCAACATAGACCCTTTTATCGAATCATTCATCCCTGACCATTCGTCCCTACCGCTGCTTCCTTTCCAAACCCTAATAAAGAGCTGCCGAATATTCCACTTGTATCCTTTGTCGATTTTCCTTCCTCTACCTTCCACCTTTCCGCATCACATGACATTCCTTAGATTAATTCATAGTCCCTTCTTCGGTCCTCGCGTTTGGCCGCCACGCCATGTAGTTTCTCGGTGTAACTCATTGTTGAGCCTTACACAACGACCACCGAAGTTGACTTAATCACTCGAAAACAAGATGGCAAAGTGTGCTCCATAAATGGAGTACACAGAGATTTCAAAGGTGTTATTTATGGAAAATACGTATGAAATGGTATCGAAAGATTTGGCGATTCTTCAATTATTTTCTCCGAAACTATAAGTCGTAATTATGTGGTGTCGCGGACTTTTTTGTGGTAAATGGAGTCCTCTATCAGAATAAGATTTAATCTATACCTTACAGATTATATAAGAGCTAGGGAGAAAAATATATGGTATTTAATTGTTGCTTTACGAATGACATTTAACGAGAGTTTATTAAAGTAATTATGTAAAGTGGAAGTTCTAATTGATGGATGAAGTTCAAAATCACAATTGGGCGATATTTTTTAATAAGGATCATTCCTACTTAATTACCGAGGAAAACTCCGTCCAGCGGTTTAGGAGATGAAATTTACGACAGACGGACGGATGAGACGTGCCCATAAGGCGTTCTGTTACTACCGCTTCGCTGATAAAGAACGCCTAAAAACGATTCCTCAACGATTGAGATTAAAACAGCGTTTATATCCCACCAATTTTTCATGCAATGCTGTATCTTTGTGGAATTACAAGCGTTTAATGACCTGGTCTGCCGTTAGGAGTTTACGCAATAGATAAAACTCGTATTCGAAGAGTATTTTTACTTACTTTCCAAGTAAATTTGGTTCGTGACTTCGAAAAGCGATAAAATCTAATCAAATGCTGAGGCATTTCTTCTTTTTCTATGCAGTGCATTAATTTCTTTGCCACTTAATTGAACATTTAAACATTACCAACGGTGGTATAGTGGGTAGGCATTATGAAATATATTTAATAGACGCGATGTCGCAGCTAGCTGATCAAAACTGATTTTCTAATTATAGATCTATTTAAGTGGGATAACTGTGTTACAAATAATAAAGATAAAATGAGATAGCGTTTTCAGGAACAAGTAAATTCATAAACGCACTGGATTTTAATAACAGACTGAAACTGTTAAACTCGTTAATGTTTCCAGTTACCTCATTGATTCCGAGATAAAATATCGATCGTACAACTCGAAGGTTTCTGGAAAAAAAAATTAAAACCGTTGAAAATCACAGTTAACCTTTTTAAAAAAACAGCCACGATAAAACTATTTGTTCAGATACGTATGGGCAACAAGAACAACTTTATCTGCCAAGGACGAGACAGGCAGACTGCGGTTATTGCTATTGGTAGACCGTCTTTTTTTATTCTTTCGACGCAAACAATTGGAGCGAATTTCGACGGAAATGAAGCGACACCAAACCAACGGTCCGGACCGACAGAGAGTGATAGAGAAAAGAGAGAGAGAGAGAGAGCTGCGCAATCAAAAAGGCCTAACCTTTGTTCCCTCGCAGGAACAGTACCGTCACATCCGCCCTCTCATTCTCCTCTCTCTCTCTCTGACTCTCTCCTCTCTTTCGCTCTATCTTTCTTTCATTCTCTCTCCTCCAACTTCCTCTCTCTCTCTCTTCCCCTATTGGTCATCGGTGACCAACGGCGTGGCGATGGGCACGCGTGCAACTCTTCACGACTGGACACCGAAAAAGAGAAAGAGCGGAAGAGAGAAAAGCACAAATAAAGAGTCCAAAAAATGCTTTTCAAAAATAGAAGGGTGGAGCAGGTCGACCGCGCGGAACGCTCAGGAACGTTTTCAGCCTCGCGGAACGCTCAGGAACGTTTTCAGCCTCGCGGAACGGGCGAGGCAGCTCGAAATAAAGAAAAAATAAAGAGAGAAGGAGTGTTAGAGGCTGCAATTGGTGTTTATTGCTATCGAGGCGGTGCACGTACGTTACGTTTATCTAATACAGCTTTTAAAACTAATCCTTGGTCCAAATCTTCTTCCTTTGTCGCTTATAGTCTACATTTCCATGATAAGATGTATATGATGTAAGTGAATGAGAAATTCGAAGGAAAAATGGGAGGACAGAGGAAAAGGATTAAGACACTAGTCGACCTGAATAAAAAAGAATTGTTAAAAAATGAAGAAGGCGGAGAAGGACTGGACAATGCGAAGAGGCCAGTGTAATCTCTAAATTATTAGTGTAGAAATAAATGAATATGTACATTTGTGAGTTTGTATTTACACAAATATACATACACAGATATATATATATATATATATATATATATACATACTACAATAAAAATGCACTAAGTACGTTTGTCTTGCTACGGGATCCGCACAAATGAATATCGACGCAACATATATTCTAAATGATTCGAAAACAAAAATAAACGACGGAGTCATGTTCCATCCTCTTTAGAAGATTCACGTGTCGTCGTCGTTTTCCAAGGTGTTCTCATTTCGATGTTCAAGAGAGAGATAGGGCGCCTTTTTTCCCTCTGGGAACCTTAATTTCACAGATTTCATTCTAATTTAATCAAAGACCTAACACCATTCCCTTTCCTCAAAGAGAGAGAGAAGAGGGGGATGTTTCCCCCCTCGGCCACTTACGGAACGCTTTATATATTCTCTCTCTCTCTCTCCCTTCCACCTCTGTCATTCTCCAGTTTCACTCTCTTTTTCACGCCTCCGCCTCTCATTTCGCATGCACCTTACCCACCCCCTTACACTTCTGATCCCTCATTTTCACCCCGTCGGGAGAGGCTTCCCCTTCCCTCTCTTTCTCCCACCTCCCTTTTCTTCCGTCTTTCCTGCCTCCTTTTTCTATCGCTCTTCCTCTCCATTTATCCTCCTCCCCTCCCTCAGCACTCTCTCTCTTCTCCTTGCACCTTCCCTCTTTACTCTCAATTTTCCCATCCAACACGCTATTCCTTCTTCTTTTACACTTCTTCATTTCTCCCCCCACACTTCCAGTCATTTCTATTTACTTTCCGCCTCTATCATTTCTTCTTTTCACTTCTTTCCTCCCCGAAATTCCTCCTACACTCTCTTTTCACTTTCTCCCCTTACCATCTTCCATTCTTCCTCTCCACTCCATCCTCTCCTCTCCTTCCATCTTCTCTTGTCCCCTCTTCCATGTCCTTCCTATATTCTCTCTCCTCTTTTCCCCTATTCTTCTCCCTCTTTCAATACTATTCCTATTATCTTCTCTTCCTTTCTTCCCCCTCCCTGTCCCTCCTTCTGTCTTTCTAAACTCCCACCCCATCCCTCTTCCATCCTCCCACCCCTCTCACTAGAGCACCGACTTTAATAATGTCCTTCTCTTTCCTTTCTCTCTCTCTCGTCTACGCCAAACAAACGTTTCTTAATTCCCTCCTTTTACGTTCTCCCATTCCGATTCACTTAGGCTTACTTGAATTTACAGTTTGCCCAGAGATCTCCTAAAGTTTTGGCCGTCTAATGCAAGTTTTACCCTGAACCAGGTCGAACCCCCCCAACCTGTTCGATAGTCCTCCGACCTTTTTCCAGTCGTTTTACAGTGCATTTCTGTAATTATTTTTAAACTCTCCATCTCTCTAGCGATAATAAAATTGAAAATAAGAACAAAGTTTCATCAATTGGAGGTATATTTATCTTTATTTATGTATGTAGTTTTTTAGCTTTTCGAAAGAGGTACATATTTTTAGCCTACTTTCCGGAATGGAAATAGGCTTATAGTTTCGTCGTAGTGTCTGTCTGCCCCCCCTATTAACTTTTGAACCAATAGACCAATTTCCATGACACTTGGTGGAAATCTCTTGCTACTGGGGCCGAGTTCTCGAGGAAAATTTTGTTGCAAAAGTTTTAAGTCCCGGGTTCGATTCCAGGAACGATCCTTCTCATTTGATTTACATGGGAAATCTGAAATCTATCGTGCAGGGTAAGTTTCTTTTGCACATTAAAATATCTTAAAATTGTAATATCGGGGCGTGATTTGTACTGTTTTCTGAAAAAAAAAAGGAATTTAGATTCTAATTGCTATCGTAGAATTTTACTTATCGATCGCATTTCTTCGAATTTAGCGTAAATATTGGCGCTTTTGCAGATTTTATCACTCATTACGAGAGCTGCCATAGCAACGACTATTGTTGGACTCGGATTATGTATAGTCTAGTTCTAGTACACACACGCGTTCTTTTGCCACTCAAATACGCGTGATCAATATAGTTTTCCGTTCGAATGTATTTGTAATATTTTATAACGCTAAATTATGAAATTTGGGAACACGAAGAGCAACTCATCCGCGGTGATTTTTTAAAGCACCATATTTAATTTAAAATAATGATGTGGACAGTAGGCATCATAAGTTCCGTTTGGATCATCTTATTTATATTTATATTCAAGTAATATAAAATTTTAAAGTATAATGAGATAAAATAATTGTGAATGATTCGAAAAATTTTCAATCAGTTGTTTGTGGCAATTCTTTCATGATTTTATATTTTTTTCTAGCTCTCTATAAGGTGACACCGAACTTGACAGAGAGGTAAAATCATTGAGTAATAAATATTTTGAAATCGATCGAACATGTCCGGCTCTGGAGTTGAAACTGATTTCGTCTTCCGGCATGCGAACTGGAAAAACAATTCGCGGCAATGTCGCAATTGGTCTGGGACGTTGAACGTGTGGATTGAGTTCTTATCGGTTGAGAATGGATTCGAAGGCATAGCTTGACCAGAACAAATTTCGCCGACGGTCGCGTTCGTGCTCACGTGAGCCCGGGCGCCGATTAATCCGTCGTCGCGGCGCTTATCGTGACGTAAAAAAACATTGCTGGGTTCAGAGGCTATCGAGAAGGAAAGCGCGAGTCTTTGAAACGCGGCGCTTCCGCGTAGCGTTGCGACTTTCTCTCAGAAGCGATTTCTTTTCTTCGCAATATTCTCTGCAAATCAATCTTTTCGTTTCATTAAAATTTATAGAGAACTAATTAATTTAAGAGTTCAATGAATTCGAAGAGCTATTCAAATTCCAAATAAAATTGAACGCGTTCTTTAAAAAAAACGTTTTTGCTAAATTTAAACTTTTAATTCGATGATAAGGAGGCCAAAACAAACTTTAAATAATAATTTTTTCTGCTAAGCAGAAATTAAAATTTAATGCAATAGGTTAAAAATTGAAATAAATAGGCAAATTCTGTGGTGTAGTACGTTTTGCTCCAATTAAAAATCCACCTACTTATTGTGTTAACCAGGCTCAATTTCGTGGAACTGACTAATCACGATCGCAAAATGCGTACATTTTATAACCTTCCACAGAAATGTTTGCGACTATCACTACATAAGGCATAGACTTCCGATAGATTAAGTCATCATTTTTTCCAAATGTCGGCAACCTAAAGAACGCGTGCCAAAGAAGGCACGCGAAGAGATTTTTACGATATTTCATAGGATTATAAAGGATTTTACTTTTAATTCTATTGTATTCCGTAATGTAATAATGCTGCCTTATGTTCAAGATGCCTTATGAATTACTTTTCGTAAGCGTTACTGACAAAATGAATTTAAAGATGTGTGCGTTCGGAGGTTCACAGATTGTGAATATCGGTAGAGTGGCATCCATTGGAAACGTGGTTGGCAGCCTTTTCCACTTGGTGGCAGTGAAGCTTTCGGTGGGCCGCATTGGAAATTGTCAATGCTTCGGCGGACTGATCTAAAGTCAAATCGGAAGTTATTTAGAGATTCCTAGGCACCATATTAATGAAAATAAAGTTAAAATTAGGTTTTTAGGATAACATTACAATATTAGGAATCATGATGGAAATGAATCTTAGAAATGCCTTTGAGGAAAGATCTAAAACAAAATTAAAAAGAATTTATTTTAATTGAGAAATGTTTAATAAAGAATCTCAATTTGACGATAGATATATTAACAGGTTTTGCTAGATATAAAATAATATTTGGTGGATAAACCAAAATAAAAATGAAAAAAGTTTTGAAATTTTCGAAACACTGGTGGCGGGCCGCATAGCATTGCTATGAGGGCCGCAGGTTGAACACCCCTGCTTTAGAAAAACGTTGCGTGCCCCTGATCTGTTCTAATCATAAAATTTGTTTCATTTCGATAGGAAAATTATCTCACGTTTTCTGAATTACAAAGATCTTAAAAATCCAAATAAACAACCGAGACCTTGTCTTTGATTTAACGTACTGTTATATATCTTCTCGTGTCCGAGAGATTTTTTTTCGGCTAGAAGCACATTCGTGTCAGAAAAAGCGTAACGTTTTGTTAATTCCACCCGAAATAAAATTTTCGCTAATAACACGTGCTGAAAATTCATAAAGATATCGCTTTCACATTAGATTCGCGTGACTTTACGCATGGTTGCGCTTGTTCGTGTTCCTTCTTATGGACGCGTTTAAAGCAGGCATCAAACCGGAACCGAACCGAAAACCGAAACCGAAAAAAACGTTATTTTAGCTGGAGTGAAGCCGAACCCGAACCGAAAAAAAAAATATTTTTCTGAACCCGAACCGAAATCGAAAATCGTTATTTATTTCGTTCAATTTTTTCGGTTCGTATAAACAGTGGGAGCGAAAGAAGGGTTTTTCCTTTTGTTTTAATATGAGTCTTTTTTGAAAGCCTCACTTTTCAACACCGAATAAGGCAAAGGCTAATGGTTTTCTTGAAGAATACATTCTCCTAAGCCTTTGGAGAGATGCATCTTTGTGATAATATCTGTCACTTCAATGGTGGGATTTTCCGTGGGCATCTCAATACATAGAGAGAGGGTCAAGGATACGTCCTGCTGAAGTTTTTCAGAACCCTGTTAAACGAGGCTAGTGGTACTTTGAAGACAGCCGCTAATCGTCTTGGTACCCTCCCTCTGAGCCTACGCCGTGGAGTGTTCTGGGTAAAAATGTTTCACGATTCCTAACTTGGATTTTGCTTAAAGTTGGAGGTTATTGTCCCCATAAACTTTCAACCCTTATCCATATGTATTGAACCCTTATATTCTGGTAGTCTTTCTCCAAACTTATCCAGGAAGGATCGCTCCGCAGTCGTGCTTTTGAGGTATTCTTACTTATGTTAAATGTTACTCTGTGTAAATATTTGTCATCTTAAGAAAATTTATGTAATTATATATTGTATGGTATTTGTAATATTAACATCTAAATTATTGTATTTAAAAATAGTTAAGTAGCTCTTCTTTGAACAACTCTCTATGAATTACATTCTACATTCAAATGTGAATTAATATCATTGTACCTATTCAAGTAGGTGCATGAGTACTGTTGGAGTAAATTGATTATAATAATGAGAGTATCTGCTTATATTGGAACCTGGAATATTGGAATTGTAAAATCAAATACATGTTACTTTTGAAAGAATAACAACGGTGTTACATCAAATTAAAGACTAAAAAATAAATAATATTTTTAATAGCTTTTATACGCGCTAAAAAGGAAAAAAAGAAATTTTAAATTCCTATAGAACAGTATTAGACAAATCAAATAACAAAAACTGTAAGAAGGGAATTCATACATGTTTTACTGTTCGTTACATTGCGCGATGCTACGTGCGTATATCTATTTTAGTCTTCTTGACTTGCGATAGTAAAGATGTATTTGGTTTATATAAAAATAACATTAATTAATAAAGACTATTTTGGAATTCTCTTGAAATTTTCCCCAAAAATTCAGTCGGAGCAAAAAAAAACCGGCTCGAGCCGGTTCAATGGAACCGAACCGAATTTTTTTGTTTTATGTGAACCGGAACGAAAACTGGAGCGAAAAAATTTCGGTTCGTTGCCCTGGATTAAAGGGGTGCCCTAGAAAAAGGGTGTAGCGCTTGATTCTCATATCTGTCATTAGATTTTCAATGCAGAATTTTAAGAACACGATATCAAACATTTTTAATTTACGAAATAATTATTTTGCCTCTCCTAGGTATAACGTCTTACCACATGATTGGAAGGTCTTTTACTTCTCACATGAATAGCTAATAGCAACTCGCCCGTGAACATCAATCGAATAGGCAAAAATTTTTAATTTAAATACAATTATATATTTTCACTAGCTCATAAACAGTACCTTACGGCCTTTTGCAATGAGCGCAACAACAATAACAAAGACGAACATATACAGCCATGTTCTCGGCAAGATTCGAATCCGCGACCTGGGGAGCTAGCACGCTAACCACACCTCTACCAAGGTCGGCAAACTGTGCGAGAAAATTTAATTTGTACCGACGATAGTAAAAATAAAATAATTCGGATTATAACAACGAACAACATTCGCTAAACCGTTTCGAGATTTTGTCGAGACAATCACATTAAGGTAAATTCTACACATTAAATATTTTAAGTAAATTGAACTTTGATTCATTGCCGGCCTTGGTAGAGCGGTGGTTAGCGTGTCTGGTTCGAATCCTGCCGAGGGCATGGTTGTATGTGTTCGTCTTTGTTAACGTTATTGCGCTCATTGTAAAAGGCCGTTAACGACTGTTTATGAGACAATATAAAATAAATAAATAAAAAGAGACGCTTATTTCAGTTCCAGCAATAAGAACTTGTAGCTGAGCAGCCGTATTCGACGCAGTCTCGCGCGATTCGATATCTTCACTTTAAAAATGATATTCCCCCATCCGCTTCGAATCGATCACGTTCTTTAAAAATGGAAATTGGTCATTCCGGCTCTTTTGCGCAGCCTAACGACTTGCAGCTCATCGCCAACATACACCCTTCACTCGCAATTTAATAGACAGATCGTCGTTTTGATTTCTTCGCGTCCGATCCCGTATGCTCATAAAAACCAGGATTTTTAGCTTTTTTTTAAATCATGTATTCGGTTTCTCTGTTCGTCCGTCCGTCTGTTCCGGCGATATCTCTGAGATCCTGCAACTTAGGGCAGGCAATTTTTCAGAATAGGGTGGTCTATATGATGGCTACACGTGGCAGAAATGTTGTGGGTCTAGGATGAGCTGTCGAGGAGTGATCGATGTTTTTTTCCAACCCCTTTGTTTCAATCCTACCCCCATAGGGAAAGCATGATATCGGTTCAAGGCATTAAAAATTTCCATTTTCAAAATTAGTTAAAATTAAGATAGGAACTCGGGAAATAAACATTTTTATAGCTGAATGACAGGTTTAAAATGTTTTGAAAACAGAATTCAAATCCGTGTTGAATGAGAGCGAGCAATTATTTTTAATAAAAAAAAAAGAAGGGAAAATTTCCGATTTTTAACAATGGAAAATAAAACCTCCATAGCCACGAGTCCGCTGCTTTTAAATGGGAAACATATTATCACATGGCATTGATATAACACTTTCAAAGGAAATTTATAGACTATGTTAAGAGACCGCCGATCTCAACAAAAGAAGTAATCTTATGATGACGTCATAATCCCAAAACAAGAAAAAAGCACCATATGTAATTTGCTCTGCAATTCTTCCCTCACTTGTTCTTTTTGTTTTTTTCCAAACTCCGCACTAAAAGATAAACACCGGAATGAAATCAATACATGGAAGAGAACGATTCCGGCGTTAAAGCAACGCATTCCGTGCACCTACGTGGATATCTCATTCTCAAAACGGAATTCTCCATACAAACCCCACGATTAGAGTGCACGTAGATATAATGTTGACGGAGCGTACGCACGTAGCAATAATAATAGAACCTTAACAAGTTTTCCTATAGTTTAAGTGAATCATTTGAACGTTTTCAACGCTGTTTTGGGCTCCGGTTAATAAAATCGGCGGTTTCGTGTTTTCTGCCTTCGAAAAGTAGTTTCCTCTGAGAGTGCAACCAGCTGTCCGTTTTTAGCGCTTTTTTCCCTTAAAAAATTGCTCATGTATTCGGTTTGTCTATCCGTACGTCTGTCTTTACGGACAATATATCTTGAAACCGGCATTCTGGAGAAGTCCAATTTTCTGGATATGTTGATTTAGCGTAATGCTTAACAAGCAAATAATCAATTCAACAAAGAACTATCGAGCTCGTCTTATGGCTGAAAAAATTCAAGAACAAGCATTTAAAAAATACTTGTCTCGGGTATCTCAAATAGCTACATCAAGGCTATAAAAAAAACCCGATGCGCATTTCGGTTTCAAAGCGGCCGTCTTCAGTTAATCTATTTTCGGTGAATTGCCACTGAAGTCGGTTGCTTTGTAACCGAAATGCATTGGATTTTTACAACCGCGTTGTTGCTATTTGAGGTACCTGAGACAGGCGTTTTTTAAATGCTTGCTCTTGAATGAAAATAAATCTTCATTAATACTTCTTTGTCACAACTTATGTATTCCCGAAACTATTGTTACTTTCTGAAACATCCAATTATGTAAATTATGTACACTTTTTCCTTTCTACTGCATATAAAAGTTGGTTTCATTAATTTTTAGCGCTTTTGTTCTTTAAAAAATTCCTTACGCATTCGGTTCATCTGCCAGTCTTTCCGTGAATAAATAGCTCCAAGATAGATAGTTGTACGTTAGAACCACATATTGTATAATTTGTAAAATCTTGGATCAGCTGCTGGGGAGCAACTGGAAAAAGTTTCTTAAAAGCACATGCTGCTACAAATGCAGGCAGCCGACAGTATATCGTATCTGCGATTCTCTACTCTGATGTAAAGAGAGCAATCGGTGATAAAAAGCGCCTTATATAATTTGCTCTATAATTCTTACCTCATTCGTTAATTTCGTCAAGAGTACAATGTTTCCAGGCTCACCGAGATTCCAATTCAGCGCGACTGACTTAGCTGTAGCTGTGAGAGATGTTTAAGGCCGGGATTACGATCAACGTTTACGGACGTGACCGAAACGGACGGTGGCGTTTCAGAAGTTTGGGTAATGTGATAACCATGCTACTAATTACGATCGTCGTAGGTTGGCGCCATCGTTGACGGAGACGGAGCGAACCTTGTCGAAATCTAGCTTTCCCGTCACGTTGGTTCACGTCAGCTAAACAGGTGAGACGACGTGGAACTTACTGTGGAATCTATCTTGCTGTGGGTTAGCTGTGTTTGTACCAGTTTGTACTGTTTGAGAATAGTTCGCATGTCTGAAGTTCATAAGAATGAGGGAAGATCCTAATTGAATTTGTGATGAATCATATATTTCTGTATGACAAACAGCACGGGGATTTTAAGAATACAGCCAAGAAGGCAAGTCCCATCTCCTCTATCAAATTATGGCCATCATCTAAATATTTCCCTAACTTCTACTGACCGTTCTCGCTTACTTTCCAATTGAACAATATGCCTCAAAATTTCAATTTGGGTTTGTACAATTTTTCTTTGTACTCTTTGTCGCATAATTTTCACGGAATACTTTTTATAATAACAATAAAAAATAACAGAACAAAATAATAACAACAGGCCAGTATAATAACAATAATAAAAGTAATTATAACACACTTCACTCAGTTCACTTGCAACCTACTCTAAGAACGCAGTCTCGTTGAACGGTCAATAGTTGGCGCTACTACTCCCGTTGATCATAATAGACCCCTCCTTGATGTGCAGTCAACGGAGCACTTCACCGCCACCGTCCGTTTCCGTCACGTCAGTAAACGTCGATTGCAATCCCGGCCTAAGGCCGAGTCACACTATAGGTAACGTCAACGTCTCCGTCACGTCATTTTTCATCAATGTTCAAATTTTACGTTTAGGTTTCGACACGGACCGTCACCATGTCAGTGGTTATAACTTATTTATTGTATTTATTTATAGAACAAGTTGTTAATGATTTATAATATGAAATTAGGAGTAAAAGCTCTACTTTTAGATGAAGAAGAGGAGCATCGACGCGAGCTTATCCGCACTAAAAATGAATGTTGATGCATAAATGCTTGTGGAACATAAAATAGGAAAAATAATGTAGGGCATTCTTTAAGGAGTTGACAAAAAATGTGTTAAAGTTTTATCAGTATTTCAGAATGTCTAAGTACCAATTCAGCATATTCCACAAGAAGATAAATAGGGATGTATTAAAAATAGTACTATAACTTTATTAGTTTTACGTCCATTGCGATAAAAATGAACTACTACTATTTTTAATATAACAGGCACTGACGGAAACCTGACGGGAGACGTGTTCACATTGCAAGAAAGGCACAGGCACGGACACATTCGAACAGTCACCGTCTCGTCAAATATTCCTCCAGAGAAACCGTGACGGAACGGAACGATGACGCGACGGAGACGTTACGGATGGTGTGTACAACTCCATCTAAATACATAGAAGAAATTTTGACGTGTCGAAGACGGTCCGTGTCGAAACGATGACGTTGCGTATAATGTGAAACGGCCTTTAGACAAGGGATAGCACATTGCATGTCATAGTAAGGGTAAAAATCTTCCGATTGTGTGTCTCCGATTAACATGAAAAGATTCGGAAAACCGGATACGCATTTCGGCGACAAAGCTGCCGTCCTCGGCGGTGATTCGCCCATAGTAGACTTTAAATTAAGAATGAGCTATCAAAGTAAAAGGGCCGACAAGTTATCAAGGGAAAATCAATTCTTGTTTAAATAACACTCAGGAAATATCGATACCACTGAATTCACATGTTTGTATATGAATAAATTGAGTGACTTTGACTAAAAGCTTTGAGACCTTTAAGAGGATTTTTCACCTCGAATACAAATTTATAATTTTCCACCTGCCGTTACAATAACTCTCTGTAAAAATTTTATTTATTGGAAAATATTTTGAGAAATTCATTCAAATTTCATTTAATACTCTCTACAAATGGCTGCGTAGCTTTTGCTTTTTTTCCGAGAGTACGAAATAATTTCCTAGTGTAATTGGAATTTTTTAACTTAACTATTTAAGATTAAAATCCCGATTCGAAATTATAGGCCTCTTATATAGAATTACTTTTCCTGAAAGGAATAAAAAAAACGTTTAAATGTTTATTTGTGCTTGCTTTCGAGTCCAGATAATTTGCGATTTTGCCGGTAGTCTAACTCGATCTTCATTTTTTTATTCGAAAAATTTTGGTCTAATTTGTTTAAATTACAGTCCGAAAACATTCAGCTTTCTACCAGCTATTCCGGAATGTCGAAAAAAAATTCTTTTTCTTCGCCAATTTAATAAAATTTCCTGATTTTTATAAAAAAGAGAGTAATTCATTCATCGGTTGGTAAACAAAAGTAAAAAGTTGAACTGAAGAAGGCAAGTTTCGACAAATATATATATTTAAAAATATTTTTGCCAAATAAACCACCACACCACCATCAGCGAACAACCATCCCGGCAACCGTGACGACCCTAATTCGAGAAAACACGGCGTCGAAAGTCGATCGGCCTAATTATCGTCCTGAACCAATAGGCAAACGACCATTTTCCGACACACACCTGCAAAAGTAGAAGAACATTACCCGAAAAAATTTCTCATTAAAAAAAATAAAACGCGATATTTTCTTTTGATACGCATCTGTTCCCTCTTTCTATTTTTTAAAGCAGTTTTCGCCCCGGAGAAATTTAATTACGCCGCACGGTATTTCTAGAGCTTCTCTTTAAGACCTCTCTCTCTTTCTCCCTCTACACCCTGGCACCCCGACGTCGATGCGAGACTATCCCTCCCCCCAACCCAACCCCTTCCTCCGTCCCTTCCGAGACGCGACGTATTAATTGCGGGCCAAACTTGCGAGTTTGATACTGAAGCGTGACATCGATCGCTCGGCATTTTTTCCCCCTATCGCCTCCTCCTCTTCCACGGGCCGTGTTTGGATTGCGTGCGCGCGAATACGCTTAAATGTCCGAGCGATATCGCAAAAAGGGAAAGCCCCCCATATTCGATCCGATCCGCCAAATTGATTGGGCATTAAATCTTTTACTTTTTTGAGGAACCAAAAAATAGGGAGGTAGTTTCACCCCTCCTAAGGCATCGAACAAACACCGCTACTTTAAAACGTCGCAAAATGACTGGTTGTTTGAAAAAAATTGACTCCGCCAGACCCTAGGCCTCTCACGCGCCTCTAAGGGTTATTTGAGGGAAAGAGGGAGCACGTGGGAGGGAGTGAGGGAGATAGAAGGAGGAGGAGAGGGATAGCAGCTGGGCATTAGATCGTGGTAATGGGGGAAAGTGAGCAGTCAGCGGAAATATCGAAAAAGGCATCTCTCTCTTTCCCCTCACACCAACTAGCTACCCACACACCCCGCTCCACTCTATCCCCTTCTCCCCCTACCCTCTCCCCATCCTCCCTTACTCCCCCTCACCCTTAGTCATTCCGCGTCCATCAGCAAAATCTCTCAAACACCCCCTTTTTTCCACCCTCTCTCGTGCTACCCTAAACTCCTATCCTCCACTCCTTCCCAAATACACACACACACACTTTCCCCCTGCCACTTTCGCCCTGCATCCTTTACTCCTCCCCTCCCCTTTCACGTTAGCGTTTCCCCTTCTACCCTTCTCTTCCCCCTCCCATTTTCCTAAACCCTCCTCCTACATACTCCTCCACTTTCTAATCACATCCTCTACTCTCCATCCCCTTTCTCTTTCCCCTTGGCCTCCCACTCCCCACTTCTCCCACTGTCCTCTCCACTACCATGCATTTCCCCCTTGCATCCCTCCTCCTCTAAAAAAAACCTCCACTCCCCTACTCTTCAATGCATTTATTGTTCTCCCTCCCTTCTCTAAAAACCCTTCCCTCTCTCCCCTCTTCCTCCCCTTTCCCCCTCCATTCCGCACCCTTTTAATACACTTCGCACGTTGTCGCTTCTTCACCGGGATCTCACTCCATCTTCATTCCTCAGTCGTTTAAACACGAATGTTGCGGTTTCGACGTTAGCGTGTTAATCCCGTGCGCATGCGGGTGTATTATTAAACAGAAAATACCAAATAACTTCTCTCTTTTCCATTAAATTAAATTAATATTATCGATTATTCTGCGTATTTCAAAAATAATATTGGCTCGATCGGACGATTTCTGTGGTTTGTCGTTATCTGTCATGAAATTTGTCAATTGATACTTACTCCGGTCCTCAAACCGTTGGCTTAAAAAAATAAAGGGGGGCTGCGTTTTCATTGCTGTGGCACCTAAAAATTGTACATATTGTTACATTATCATGAAGATAGGTCTGTGATTATCCCGGCCATAGAGACCTTAATTTTTTTATAACTCTTTCTTTTCACTTCATTTACATATTTAATAATTCTGTCATCTCAATAAATGTACGATACAGCTATCCCCTCCATTTCATCAGCTACATTCTTTTCTACATCCGTATTTCAAAGCTTTGCAAGTATTTCCTGCCATTTATTTCTATTCGTATTTTTTAATACAATGGGACGCTACATGCATGAAATATCATTAAGGCCTCGTTAAATATATATTTATAGTAAAATAAGGTGAAACGTAAATGTATAAGAGACGTCTTATATTTATCATCGATACCTTAATTTTAGGAACAATAAAAAATTCCTATCGTTTACTCTCCGGCTGTTGCCTCATGCAAGATCGCTCGTTTTAAAGAAGATAAAATATCGAATCGCGAAAGGAAAAAAAAGCTTCTTTCATGATAGCTTTCTATTGAACGTGTTTTCTTCCCTTAGACGTGGAAGAAAACGAAAATGTGAATTAGGACGGCGGATTTTTCATTGTCTTCTCAAAAAAAGAACCAAACTCTCCCTCGCTGTCCGACAATCCCTACCTCATTCCACCATTCCCTTTTCACTCCTCCCCCTTCATTCTTTTGATGATATCATTGCTTCTAGTTTTGAGGAGCTCCTTTACAAAATCCCACGTGCTTAAATTGAAAGAATCGAGTTTTTTAGGCATAAAAATATCATCCAACAAAAGTCTAAACCAAGATATTTATTCATGTATGCGTTTGCTTGTGTGTGTGTGTGTGTGATATATAAAAACAATGCATACACACACAGACATATTGAGGAGCAACAATGAGTTGTATATGCAGAAATCGACAGTCGTTGTGCGCAACAGCAGTCCCTCTCCACTTTCTGAATGAGTAGTAGCGAACTTGGGGAGATTTACGGACGAGGGAGAAGGAAGGTACAGTCGAGAGAGGGAAAGATCCTATCGATTGCGTGACATCTCGGTGTCGGTTGATACGATACGTATGCCATCTCCTTTTCCCATCAATGTCGCATCAACTCCATCTTACGGCGAAAAAAATGACTTTATTCGCCGCTGCTCTTGAGAGGAAAAAAATCTCTGAAGGAATCTCCTCCCTCTCTCTTTCCATCTTTTATACTATGCTTTTTTGTTTTTTTTTGTTTTCTACCCCACGCCGTTGAATCGATTCCTTAAGCGTGGGACGTGGAACACTTTGAAGGCCGCAATCGTGAATTCATCGCACCGAGAGGATTTTAAAAAACGACTTTTTTAACTTGGCGTTGGATTTTACCTCAGTATGCTTAGTTAATTTCAGTTGCATATAAGGAAAGAGAACGTTCATAAAGGAAGTATTAATTAAAAACAACAGAAGTACACATGAATGTATATATCCATTAAATTATTATTCGGTTAAATTAATGCATAAAGTAAGGTTTCAATGCAAGAAATAGGATGGATAAACGTATTGAATTCTAAGGACTAAAGGATATTTCCTATTAGAAAAACAAAGGGGTAAAACTGAAACTTAGTGTGTCGGACTTTGACTTTTACGTCATACAAGTACCAATTATGTGCACTATTTATAATAAAAATTTTTGGATTTGACTATGTAGGTACAATTTTTAACGAGGGTTTTATTTTTTTAAGGCAGGCAGGGAATATGTAATCAGTCATCTGAGCCGTTAACACAGACTGTTTCTTTAATGTTCCATAATGCTCCGTCCCTTGTAAAAATGACGGAATTGAAACCCTTTAAAGAAATATACCCATTCCTTGCTTAGAAAATGCGTTCCTGGAAAATACCGTGTTAAGCGAAACCGTGAAAAGTGGAATGGACTTCCCCGCAGAAACAGCGCTGTTTTGAATTCAACATTCAACAATTTCAAGAATAAGCACTTTTAAAAAATAACTGCCTAACTTAGGTATCTGCAATAATCATAATCAGGTTATGAAAACCATAGGCTCATTTTGGCTAAAATGCAGCCGTCTTCAGTAGTGATTCGCAGAAAATATACTAGTTATTGGAGATAACTAAGAAAAGTACTTATTTTTTCATGTGCTTAATCTTGAATTCGTTTTCAGCCATAAGACTATTTCGATGATTCTCTAATGAATCGATGCAACGATTTGATTATTCTGTGTTCAGAATTGCTTTCATTATTCTTTGTTGCAACATACTGAGTCGAACTGAGACGTTTTATGAATTTTTAATGCTCGATGACCGTTTCAAAGGCGTACTAAAACGAAACTGATGACAGTTCAATCTGAGGTGGTTCTCAAAAATGAAAACCGTGCTAAAACTAACAAGTATGGAAAGGTGTACTCCAATTCGGAATACACAGAGTTTCCAAATGCGTTCTTTGAGATGAACAAATTTTAGTAAAACAGCCCAATACCAAATTCCATCAAAATACGTCCAGCGGTTCCCGAGTTGAAACAAAGGAACATTGTAAACTAAATGTAGGTCTTCATGTAAAGTGGCTGTAATTTTTGTCCAATTTTAACACAAATTGGAATTATTCGACCAATTTTACTAAAACTCCCCAATACCAAATTCCATCAAAATATGTCCAGCGGTTCCCGAGTTGAAACAGGAACATTGTAAACTACTTGTAGGTCTTCATTAAAGTGGCCGTAATGTTTGTCCAATTTTAACAAAAATATAATAAGTTTTAGCATGCGGACGGACGAATGGAAACGACCTCCCCTGTATGCGTTCACTTTGTACAAAGAACGCATAAAAAGTGTTAATTAAAACCGTGGAATTCGTGGGGTGCATATTAAAAAATGCGCTTCAATTTAATATAAAGTGAAAAACTGATTGTTAATCTAGAAAGGAATGTATCGAATGCGAACTTTGCGATGACTTCGGAAATGAGCTAATAGCAGGTACCCGAAGACTCCAGCTCCTCTTCTGTTTACAAATCAAGCGACCGATCACTTTTACCTAAAAAAATTTCTGAGATCGTGAAAAAAGGTTGCCACTGGAAAATAACAAAGCTATTAAATATTTACGACCCTCTTATTAAATATTAAGCAACGTAACCGATTCTGTCACAATATATTGTTGTTAAATAATCGACAATTTATGAAAATGAAAAGTAAGCAAAACTGACATAAAATGGCTTCTTATTGCAGTTGATGCATTTGTTACATTCCTCCAAATTAGTTTATTGAGGATAAAACTAACATATATTTCTTTACTTCCAAATGTTTTGGACCTATTCCGAAATAAAAATGCGTTTCAGTGTTGAGTATTTATTGGAGAAAAGCATTTAATGTTTATCTAAACTCATTGCTGAGAGAGATTAGTCACGACGTCACACACTTCTCATTTCTCGCCATCTCATCCATACTTTTCCATTGAAAATTTTTGCATGTAACAAACTCGTTTAACTCATATCTGACCCTGTCGAATCTTATCGTCATCGTCCTTGTTTCACAACATTAGATCCGTTGTTTCCACATTATTTCTTTCGCGTAAGCGGTCGTGTTATTCCTTAATCGCCCACAATATTCCGTGACAGAATAATCCTAGGAGACGCGGAGTACTAAGCGATCTAGTGTATAACTGAGCTATGAGAATGCTACCGTGAGGAATTTGTATTGCTCTAGCGACGGAGCAAGCAAGCTTCTGGATTTGAGGAACTGGAAGACGGGAAGTATCAAGAGAGGTAAACGTGCTCCTTCCTACCCTCAGTTAACTTCCCGTTTCCCCCCCTCTCCCCCTCCCAACCCTCTCCCCCTCCCAAACCTCTCCCCCCTCCCTCAATCAACCTCTTTCCCCCTTCAAACTCGACGCACGGAGAGTAAGCCCTCTTCTATTGTCAGGAACACGTCAGCAACAATTCCCTGCCTTTCCACCGCCCCTCAATCCATCCTCTCCGCCCCACCCCATTTCTCCTGATCCCTCCTCATCCCCCTCCACCGTCTCCCTCCGCCTCGATACTCAGCTCTTCGCTAAAGTAACCATAGCAACAGAAGTGATTAGTGGATAACTCCAAAGAGGGGCAAGCAGCAGTGCTCGTGGACCGGGAGGAGAAAAGGGTGGGACGTTAGGGAGTTTTTTTTTAAGGCAAAAGGAGGAAGAGACGGGCGATATGGGAGGGGGGGAAGGGAGTTCCAGAGTTTCAGGAGGGGAGGAGCGAGTGGGTAAATGGGATAGGTATTGGTTTGGAAAGGGCTCTGCGTCAGGAGATTATTATTGTTCTCCGACGTGATCCCTCGGTAGGATAACGTCCCCTCGAAATTCCCCGTCTTCCTCTCCGTTCCCTCTCTCTCTTACTATGGCGTGGACTCGGGCAAGTTTCTGCCGTGCTAAAATGCAGCATCGCAGGCGGTCGCTGGTCCGAGCCGTGGGATCTTTAATCCTCGCAGAGAGAGGGATTAAATCGTTTCCAAGGTAGGCTGCATCAACGCGCAAATTTTTCGGAAACAGTTTTCACCCTTCGGAGGTGCGGTCGTTGGGATGAATAAGCGCCGCGAGGATGCATCCGGAAGTTTTTGTTCTTTAGCCTTTATCGCTGAGATTTACATAAGGGTGAGTATTTTTCGTTAGCGTGGGTGCTTTAAACTGAATGATTTTCGCTCGATTGCGTCAGACATTATGATGCCATTATTCGTTAATTCTATGTAAGTTTTTAGCGATTTGAAAGATTTCCTTCGCGATCATTTTAAATAAATGTGTTAGACTTTTTTAATGTTTCACGTGAACGCCGTTGTATTTATTAGTAACGACTGTCATGAAATTAATGTTTTCGAGTTTTTTATTTATTTAAAATGGCAGATTTATCATTTCGTTCTATCTTAATCGGAAATATTTCATAATAAAATCTTTAAATGCGAATTAAATACCTCTCACGTGAAAATGAATGGTTTATCTAAGTTTTTAATGGAAGATGGTTCCGTTTAACTTGAATTTAGCTTCAGTTTTCTAACGCACGAACTAATATAGACAACAAAAATATACAAATAAAAACTTTACTTAGATAACCGCCAATTCTTTTAGTGATATAAAAATTAAGATCTATATAATAAAATATGCAGCACATACGAATTGCTAGAGAAACATGTCAAATCTCCTCACTCGGTAAAATTATAAAATTTATCTTACTAACGAAAAAGACGTGTAATTTATAAAATAATGCTCCAGAAATTAAGCAATCTTGGTGCCATTTGTACTGAAATATATATTTTTCCTTTCGCTCCTTAAAATCAAAACTGCCTTATATTGGGCGTCGTATTAGATACGGGATCATATATCTCTCACAGAATCTCATATAGTATATTCATAATCTGAGCGCTTTCCGATTCGAAAAGAGATAAGATGCTTCATAATTACCGCCAATGCAATTTTAAATAACAAAACGAATCATTTTTCACGTCAAAGACAACTATTTGTACACCAAAGACAAATGTGTACTGCGCAGAATGGAATTTAAGTACCCTTATTCATTATGAATGCTAATTTTTTGTCGCCTCTTCGTTAAAGATGGTGTGGATACGAGAAAATAAATATTTAAACAGAATGGAAGCGGGAGGGAGGATGCTTCCTATACACGGGATGTAGACAAGAATTAAAGAACCATTTTTCTTTCGATCCGTTATTTCTCTACAAGGAAATGACCATAGGATTTTAATGCATAAAACATAAAAAGTATACAACGTTGAGGGGAAAGCGAGAAAAAGTGAGGGAGGTGAAAGTTGGCAGATGGGAAAGGAAAGACGGAAAGAACGCAGATGGAGAAAGAAGGATACAGAGAAAGAGAGAAAATGGCGTAAAATAGGAGGGAAGGAAAAGGGAGAAGATAAAAGCGCAGAAGGGAGGAGGGATGAATTTGGAGGACGGGAGGGATAGAAAAGAGGTTTGAGGGGAAGAATGCGAGAAATAGATAAAGAAAGAGAGAGAGCCAGGGGGATTACACAGAAGATTGATAGAAAACGTGAGAAAGCAGTGGAAGGAAACGAAAGGACAGACAAGGCGAGTAAAGGGAGGTTCGGAAAGGGGAAGAGAGAAAGAGAGAGAGAGAGCAAAGAGGTTGTGGGGTTAATGAAAGACACTGAGATATCGTAAAAGCAAGAGGAAAGGAAAATAAAGGTGAAAGGTAGAGGTTTAAAGAGAGTTAAAGTAATTGAAAAGGAAGGTAAAGGGACGGAGGAGAAGGAGAAAGGAGGAAGCAAGCAAGAGAAAATGTGGGAAAAGTCTGCCGAAATCCAAACCGTGAAGAAGTGCAATCTTGCGGAGTACTTCTCTTCCACTTTTCAATAGGAAATCATTAAATTCCCTTGAAAGTTTTGGTAAATCAGAATGGAAACCGATGTAATGATTGAAAACTTATTTGTGGAGAGAAAATATTCGAGATAAAACGTCCTCGATAAAAGGTTGGTTAGTTTCTTTATTTTTTTTATCCGAACGGAATATAATGAGGAAGTTTTTTTATTTTAAAATATAGCTTGTTCGCGCGAAGTTCCATGAACTTGATTTAGGTGTGGTGAAAAATTAAAACTTATGAGCGCTATTGTGATTTTACTACTCGTTCCATGAGGCAAATTTTTAAGATAAGACCAGCAAACTTTCTAACCCATTATTTACAAACAATTTTAATTATATAGAAATACTATACCTCAAATTTTCGACGCTATACTTGGGGTAACGATAGTGCCTTTATAACTTGGCGATAACTTGTACCAAACAACGATTGGAAAGTGGAAACTTTAAGAAAGCGTTCAAATCATGTTGATGTTGTTCTTTTTCCGTAAATTCAATTCGAGTTCTGAAAAATAAATCGCTGTGAGAAAACTGATACATTATCGATTAGAAATTCCAAAAACATCGACCGTGTAATTTAATCGGAAGAACAAAAGACGGATATTTACCACGTGCGAACTGCAGGAGATGAATCTTTCGGGCGAATTTTAAAGACCTTTCTTTTAGAAACTTTAACCATTGCGACCTCGCTATCTCTCCCCCGAGTCACGATTCGTAACCCTTAAAAAAATAAACTTCGCGATTTTTGGATTTATCTCTGAATAAAACAAACGGCCCCGAAAAGCAAGTGCTTTAGATAGGGTGTTGCGCCTTGTGAGATGCACACATGGCCATTTAACCCCTTTTTAAAGAGAACAATGAGTGAGAGAATGGACGCCCTTACTTTAACATTTTTCCGTTATAAATCTTCCGCAGAGAATAAAAACTCCTCAAACCCACGGCCGTACATTCTCCTCGCGAGACAAAAATTGCCTGAGCGCAAATGCACTCTCGCCAGAAAACTATTTGGCGCTATCATCAGCAGAGAAGGGAAAGTTTAGCGTTGTCGGAGTAGACAAGTAACACTACTTAAAACATAAAACTATGGAGGAGTGATAGTGAGAATGAGAGCGAAGAGAAAGGACAGGTTTGCCTCCTGAGTAGAGTTGCCAACTGTTCATCCAGCGATTCTAGGATATCAAATTTATGTGCATGTACAGCATAGATTTTATGTGTGTGAATATGTTAATATAAACCACTTTGAAATTAATAAAAAACCTATGACAGAACTCGCGTGATAACTGGAAGAGCCTGCGCATTGGCTGGAAAAATGACAACGATTTTAACGATGTAACAAATCGACAAATATTCATCAGATGGTAGTTAAAGAAGAGATCTCATACGCATATTTTACCTCTGTATCGCATCTCAAGTACCACCAATCATTTTGTAAAATAACCGGGTACCACCACGATAAAAACTAAACCCTACCTTTTCCGATATGTGAGTTTTTTACATTCAACGCATTTTATCATTATATTGATCATCGATGGACAATTTTAAGAGACTTAAATATTGCAATAATTATTCCTAGAAAAACTTGGGTAATAAATATTTTCGAAACTTCGCGTTCCACCTCTCAGGCGTCCTGCAAAAGCCGGATATGTCTTCCCTTTTCAGCTTCCGTCTGGCAATTTAAAATATAGTAAATATGTTCGGCTTTTTACTTATGTATGTCCGTCGACGACTCCCTTTATTTTCACTTTTTATGCTGATAGCCAACTACTAGTATGTAATTTTCAAGTACAATCTGAGCATGTCCTTTTAGTTTCCTCTCGCTTGCTTGCTCGTCAACATTTGCAACAAAGTAACGAATTAAAAAGTTATTCGAGTGCCTGTAGATCAAACGAATTTCTTTTTGGGAACCTAAATAGCCACAATGGAAATTAATGAGTCACAAGAAACCTTTGTTCTATTCAGAGAACTGCTCATTTTGAAAACAATTATTACTGAGAAAAAAGTGAAGTTTGAGGGCAAACCTGAGGTCTTAACCTGTCCAATATATTTTACCCCTGTGCCTATAATAGAGAATGTACCTACTTCAAAATACATAATAAATATTACACAAGTTACAAAGTAGAACTATATTTTTACGTTATCATTTAAAAGGGAAAATGGGATGCGAGGGTTACTCCAGGATTAAATTTTCCTAATTTTCATAATTAAAATCAGGGTCCGGGAATTATGTTCAGGAGAGGACTACGCCGACAGATATGACATTTGTCCAGCTTTTTCACCTTTGTTGCTCAGCTATCTAACCTCTGTAATCTTGTAACTCTACACCTTGACGACCTTCGTGTCCCACTGGTTGAGAAACACTGTGATAGATCACACCACAATGTATTACCGTATATGCCGGCGTATAAGTTGACCTTTGAAGCTAAAAAAAAAATTCCGAAAACTTAAGGTCGACTTATACGCCGAATATAAAATGCGACCCTTAAATAACATATTTAAAACATTGATATTTACGAAAACATTTGATCTTACGGCATAGGTGATCGCCATTTTGAATCCGCTGCTCCACTGTTTACATAATCTCATTTATTTTAGAAGATTTATGATAATTATTTTTAATAGGTAATAAAATTAAAATTTTTATTTTTTTTATTATTGAATCTCAAAAATATAAACGATCTATTTGCAATTACAGGAACGGAGGATAAGTAGAAATACATTCTGCCAATAGATGGCAATACGTTATATGACTGATTTTTCTTAAATTAAACAAATGATTTAATAACTCAAAAATCAACACTGCATCTTTTGGAAAAGGTTACATTTAGGTTTTAAAAACAATAAAATTCCTCATATTCTTCATTCGAAGTTTTTTTAGCAAAAAAGTGGAAGGTCGACTTATACGGCGAATATATCTAGTCGTGTATTTACAATACGAAAATTCGAGGTCGAATTATGCGCCGGCATATACGGTAAATTGGTCCCATAAGGCAGAGTATCTATGTGGCTTACGAATATTGTTCTAACAGAACTAGAAAGAAATAATGGAAGATTCTCAGTGAATGGATCCTATCGGCCAGCTTGTGAGACCCAAGAAGACAAGAAATCTGGGAAGTTGGCAGCCCTGCTTCTGAGAGAACTGAAGACCAAGTTTCCATGGAGTTGGATGCGGCAAGAATGCAAAAAGGGATGGAGATCGTGAGAGAAAGTGGCAACAATCGCGTGAGAGGATGGTAATGAGGAAAAATCGAAGAGAAAGGTGATTCGCAATGCACAGAGGAAGATAACATGCGAGGAGGAGATTGGATGGTAAAATTGGCACGTTTCAGCCTGGTAATTTGATTGCCGTGCGGATGCCTAATAACACGCAGTTGTCAGTCCGGAAAAAGAGCAAAGTTTCCATGGATGTAAAATATATATTGGTAAAGGTGTACTGTATTTGCCCAATTACGTATGGGGCAACGTTGACTATAAGGAAGCCACGCGAAAGGAAAAAAATTGCGGAGTATTGATGCTAAATTTTTATTACAAAATACCTGATCGATTAAACTTAAATTCCAGTGAAAATAAAACTACGCGACAATATTAACTATTACGATATAGCGTATATTTATTAGCTTCCAATACCTACATAAAATTATTAGTTTTATTTCTTAAATCATTTAATACATAAGCGTTGGTTCTAATGCAAGAGAAATTCGGCAGCTGCGCGCCATAAGAGCAATATTTAAGGGTAGAATAGACTATAGAACATAGAGGATTGAATTTTAGTGTAGGTGAGATGGAGAGGAGGAATAGAAGATATCTTTGGTCGCGATTATGAGGCAAGTACGAATTTTTCGGCTAACATTTAGAAAAAAACATTGGTCTTATAATCGGGCAAACACGGTATTTAATCGCTGTTATTTTACAAACATTTTCGTAATTTTAAAAAATTTCCTTTTTAATTCTTTTTATCTTATCGGTTAATGAAATAACGTTTACAAATTTTTCGGAAATACTTTTTTTACCCGAAAAAAGTTTCCCGTGAGATTTTTATGTTAATGAGATAGTATACGCAGTGCCGTAACTAGGGTATGGCGAAGGTGGCATTTGCCATAGGCGCCGCTTGTAAAAGGCGCCAAATGTTCCTGCAAAAAATGCAAAAATTTTTATTTTCCCATAAATAAGTACTAATTTAACACTCAAATATTAAAGTTATTGTTAATAAAAACGCTAATATTCTTTATGAAAACGTAGCAAAAATCATATTATACGTATACAAGGTGTTGCCTTAAAATTTTGCCATTGGCATCTTATCATCCAGTTACACCTCTGAATATACGTATATCCGTTTTTCATAGATTGTTGCTGCTGATTGCTAATGTAATTTTGCCTTATCTTAAGTGAGAAACTCATTAAAAAATGGATAATCAATCTCACCCCTGGACTAGAAATCAAGTTGATATTTTTATGTAACACATGAAACGATCGAGTGAACCAGATGCGCGTTTCGGCTGAAAATTAGTTGTTCTCAGTGGTTATCTGTAAATCATTCAGTTCAGGGGCGTGCAACCTACGACTCGTGAAGCTCTGATGAAGATGCAGTCTCTGATATTTTTAACTCAAATAATTTTGTGCATTTCAATTACAACCGTTGCCATGAAAACTTTCCTGGTGAAGTTCGAGCGCTTATAAACAGGGTGTAGACATAATTTTTAATGTTTTTAATCACATATGATATCTTGAGAAAGTTCCGATGTAAACCCTTCTCCGGCCCGCCGAGAAACTCGCGACTTCCAATACGACCCGCCATAGCACTCGCATCTACAAATGCGGCCCGCTAGATAAAAAAGGTCGAACAACTCTGATTTAGTTGACGATGATCACTGAAAAACAGACAATGAAACTCGTGTGCCTGTAACATATCCACCGACATTTTCGACTGAAAATATTGACAATTTTCAACTAGTATATTCCAAGGAAAACAAGTAAGGTAAGAACTGATGAATCAGGTATAAAGTGCGGGTTCCTTAATTGTAACAACGTAAACATAACGAAAATTTACCGTATTAAGGAACCCTTATACATAGTACTTTTTATTAAATCCTGTTAAAAGGCAAACGGACAAACGGACGGACCTCAAAATCAATAGAATCCATGACAGTCACCAGCCAACACTATCATGAACATTTGGTTTCTCTTACTTGAACTATGTAGAAGTAGTCCAGTAATTTAATGTTTTATTGTTTATTGTTCCCCCACTACACCCTTTAAGCTACCCCTAGAGTCTCCAAATTTCAACCGGTGGAAGAATTTATGGACATGAACAATCCCTCAATATTTGATTGCTCTAACTTTTACGGTTTATAAGAAGTTCACTGACGGACAAAACGACTACATCCGCGGATTTAAAGATAAACGCTAAAAATAACTAATTATAAACGGTTTTTCAAAGAGGGAATCAGAAGAAAAATTGCGTTCCTTCAAACAATATAAACATGCCGTAAAAGAAGAGGAAGAAGAAGCAAGAAATAAGAGTCCCCGTCATAACGAGATTAAAATCGACGGAATGAGAGAAACAATGAGAGTTCTGAAGAGGGAGGGAGAGAAAGTAAAAGGCGAAAACGAATGAAAGAGAGCGGAGTGTTAAGGGTCCCGAGAGGAGATTTCGAGGGTTTTATAAAAGGTATTGGGGAAGATTAAGGTATAAACATGGTAGGGAGAAATGGAGGAGGTTTAGTGTTAGGGATTGGGTGTTTATGGGCATAGGAGGGGGTACTCGTGTTGGATAAGTGGGGGGAAGGGGAGAGAGAGTAGTAGGAAGGGGAGCGTCGAAGGGGAGGGGGAGGTAAAGAGAGAGCAGAGAAAGAGGGAGAGGAGGAAGAAGAGTTCGAATAAGCCTTAGGAAAAGAGATATTTAACAAGAGTGAGGGATTAAGATGAAAAGGAGGAGGCATTAGAGAAGTGAGTTTATAGAGGGGAAGGAGGGGAGAGTTTTGGGAGGGAGGGGGATATTCCGTGGAGTGAAATGAAGAAGGGGAGGCATTTTAGGAGCAACAGGGATGGGTATGAGAGGACTGGAGAGAGATAGTCAAATCTGAATTAACAGGAAAGATTTTAGGGAAGGGTTTCAGATTTCAGCTGTTCGAAATTAGTGCCATAAAAATGTTCAAACGAGAGGATGGAACTTCTTCCGTCTCGTTATTGATGCAAATTCTGCGTTTAATTCTTTCTTTTTTAACTCGCGAACAACTGAAAGGCTCAATTTTGTGGAATGATTAAATACGTTCCGTCAAAATATGCCTTCCATAACAGTTTTTTGCTGTATATAAAGCGCTTGATATTGGCTTGCATCGTCTTTTAGTTGTTTTCGCATAACATGCGACTTGACCATCTTGTATAAAATTATATTTATTTAACATATGAATTCAATTTGTAAAATTACAGCATGGAAAAACAGAAAGAAAAATTGCTATCAATGAAACATTTACCATTCTTTTCAAATGTGGTGTTGTCTCCCGATCGAAAGTTATTCCTTAAAATGAAAGACACAACCACACCTTTTTGAGGACTTCCTATTATCTTGTAACCAAGAAAATCGAGGAAAATCCCACCCTGAATGAAAGCATCATATATTCTTGGCTAAAAAACTCCAAAGATGAGTTTTATTGATTCTTGACTGTCCGCATTATCACCTTTTGTCACTGGTTTCGAGACACGAGGTAGTATGACCATTAACATGGTCCCCGGCTGGTGACAATTTATAAAATCTACCTAATCATATCACAGTTTAGTAACTGTTTGGATTATTTTTAGCAGCACAACGTTAATTACAGTCTAAACCAGGGAAAAACGTGCAAATGTTTACGGTCACTCCAAGGCCTATAAAAATACATCGGGATTATTTTTGGCTCGTGACAAAGTATGTGGTTGCATTCACAATGAAATTCATTGAAGTTTTTTTTATTTTCAGTAAATGGAAATCCACGTAAATTGGGCATATAGGCGACAAAGAAAACGTACTCTCTGTTGAAAATGTCCGTAAAATTGAACTGAAAAAGACCTTATGAAAACTAATCCCGTCAAATTTGTAAGCAAAAGAGTACATAATTTGATTGATAATTGCTTTGCCGAATAACTTCATGAACCATGATTATTGCATAAATTACTGAAATTGCTCTTCAAAAATGTCGGGAATGAATGAATAGTGCTCAAATTTAAATAATTTACATTCTCAACCCCCCTCTCTCTCCATAACTCCCATTTCCTCCCTCTCTCCCCTCAAAAATTAGCTATCTCCCTCAGCCCGAGGGATTTACGAATGTATAATAATTTATAGAGTTATATGCGCCTGGATCTTACACTAGTTGGGAGCACGAACGAAGGTTGGTGAGTAATGGTTACTGCGCAGAGAGAGAGAGAGAAATACACGTTACATTGCTGCCATACCGCCAGCCAGCATAAGCTTTCGCTCGGAAAACGACGCATGACGCACGAAGTCCTTTGCCGCTATGCCAAAAGCGCTCGCCGTTCGCTCTTGAGGGCTGGCAACATTGTAACCAGCTGAACGTGTTGAATCGTCTGCATGCTCCGTCTCGTTTTTTAAGTACTGATACACTTTATATACGATTTCTCTTGCTTGTTTGTGCAAAACCTTGCGTTTACTTCCTTCGCCCTCCATTTTAGAACACCACAAGACGGTACTATTTAAATGTAAATAGTAAAACACCCAAATAAACACGAAAATCACGCTGCAAAGGTACCAACCGCACACCAAGAGCCGCTGTAACTGGCTGACGCTGATTGGCCAAGTGAAGGAGTGGGAGACATCACGTGACATTCCTGGCCTTCTGCGCATCCAGTTGCCACCCGCCTTTGTTCGTGCTCCCTACTATACCGGTGGCGATGAGGCTGACAGACTCACAGACATAGCTCATTATTTAGATAAATATTGGGTGATGTTGTCAACTTTTTGAACGACCTTACAAAATATGCCACATTTTTGTGAAGGACCGTTTCCTTTGTGAATTTTATACGCTTTACATAGACGGCTATCTGAGAAATTTGTCACCAAAGATATTAGATAGTAGCTCAATAACTTTGGCCAAGACTAACAAAGGTGAAATACTCATTTAGCCAAAACAACAACAAAGATATGGTTAGCCATGCAGTAACAGTGAGAGGGAAGGGAATGACCGCTTTGTAATCTCTCTTTTTCTCTTATTCTCTAATGTGTATTCACACTCGCCCGCTATCATTTTCCCCCGACCCCTCTTCGTGCGGAACTCATGCCAGCACATTTTACCGCGCTCCATGACCCGTGACGGCAGGGGAAAAGCATTCCCAGTTGTGATCCGGCGATGCCAACTCCCAATGTGGTTGACGCGATAAACCTCACCCCTTACGGCCTTAAATAACTGCCTGATTCGATAGCTATGTAACGCAGGATAACTTGAAAAGTGAAACACCCACTCCTCACTTTGCACTGCACATACTTGCGCTCCTGGAAAATGCCGTGTAAAGCGATACCTTGCAAAGTGGGTTTGGTATTCTTTTAGGAACACATGAGGTCAAATTTGAGCGCCATATTGAGATCAAAATACCATAGTTTAGTAAAAGTTCATTCAAAATTGCTTCCTCAAACCTTTCTAATAGTAACCTCTTAATATTAGTAGAACCGAAATACTTTTATGTTTCAAAACCGTGCTAAAGCGAAATTGATGGCCATAGAGATACTTCTCGAAAGTGAAATTGCGTTAAACCGAAAACCTATAAAGAGAAACAGTCCAATTTGAGGGATGAGTATAGTTTTGTGAGAAATACTCAAAACTCAATTAATACAAAATTTCAGGTCGAACTCTGTGACTCGAGTGCCAAAAAATCAAAAGTACGAGTTCTCTCGGAAAATTCCCAGTTTTGGAGTCTAATACAAATGACATGACGTTATACGTATTGTTCGCGTTTCTTTCACCTCTCCTAATGTTCGATATATAGATGATCGACTACAGCTGAACAAAACGAGGTTTGCGTTTAATTAACAACGATTTCAATCGAAGGCGGCTGATTATATTTTTTCCGAATAAAAGATGCACTTTTTTAGCGCTTTTCGTCATTGCTGAAAAGCACTATTATCAATTTGGTACATAGAATTTTCACATAAATACATGACCAAAATGACATATTTCGATCGGATCGACTTAACAGGAGTGCTAGAATTGCAAAATTAAATATTTCGGTAATAATAAATTTGGAAGGAATCGGCAGAACCGATTTCAACAAAATTTAGTATGAAGAAGGTGTGCAACATTAAAAAACATTAAGATGTTTAATATAGATATAAAAAGCAGAGTTATCACAATGCAAGGAATAATACAATTTCTTTTTACGCGTAGGTATTTGTGTTGAACTGTCCGCATCAAATTTAACCAAATTTAATATTTATAATGCACACATATACATAAAAAAACCATAATACTTGGACCGGATCAGCCAAACAGGGCTTTTTCAGTAACTATGGATTTGGAAGGAATTGGCTGAACGGATTTCAACTAGGGTTTATCAACCGGGATCCAGGATGTAAAATGAACATCCCATTGTCCCGCGAAATCATTGCATTTCCTGGGAAATTCCCTGTCTATTATAAAACATAAAATGGTCTACAGGGTGGCCCAGAATGCATGGTTTTACCAAAAAACCCATATTCAGTTATGAAAATTGTTCACGAACAATATGTTATCGCAAAGCAAATGGTAATATCAGAAATGATTAAAAAGGTGTTAGATGGTGCAAGATTCAGTATGACATTAGACGAATACACATCACTAAGAAATCGTCGTCATTTAAACGCAAAGTCAAAGTTTTGGAATTTGGCAATGGTGCGTGTTTCTGGGTCTATATCTGCAGAAAAAACAGTGAACCTTGTGGAAAATAAACGTGCAGAATATAGCTTATCTTTGACGAAGGACATCATTGCCACCGTAACTGATGGTATAGCTTAGGGCTTAAGTCATCATACTTACCTTGATTATGGTTAAATTTGGAAGAATAAGTGGCATTGGTCATCAACTATGTTTTACACATGGGCTTTATTTAGCTGTCTGTGATGTTCTTAATAGGAAAATTTATTTGAAATCCGGGAACACCGATTTTGAAACTGAATCTGTTGAAAATAGTTGCAGTGACGATGACAGTGCAGATGAAGAAGATTTAGAAGATAGCGAATTCGAAACTACTACGGAAATACATATGTAACAATGACGCCGATTATTGTGGAAAAAATATTGAACCGATTACAAATGAGTTGAACACTGCCAGTATTATTGGAAAAGTGTACGATCATTTCGTAAGTCGCCTTTAAAAAATGAGATATTACAAAATTATGTAAAAATTGAGGACGAAAATAAGGAAATGCAACTTATACTTGATTCGAAAACTGGTGGAATAACTTACTGAATATGTTGAAAAGATTTGTATAGCGTTGAAGGAATGGGTTTTTAATGAAATAACGATGTTTAAAGAGGAGCTAAAAAGCAGGGCTACCACAGTAAAAGGTAAAATAATAATTCTTTTACACGTATTTCTAGATAATGCCCCTCGTGAATTTTAACCGAATACGGTATATATAATTTTCATATAAATAAATAAGCGAAATAACAGTTTCATTGAACAGGACTACCACAATATCAAGGTTAGAATTTTTGGTAAATATGAATTTTGAAGGTATTGGCGGAAACCATTTTCAAATAATTTCGTGTGTAGGGCGAGAATAGAATGGCAAAACGAAATGAACACGTTTAGAAAGCAGGGCTATCACAATATAAGGAAACAATTTTTCTTTCTGATTTCAAAGTAAATGCATTAGTATACGATTATACTACGGCGAATTTGACGACAAGCACTTCTGTATTACGCAGTGGCGGATTTGGAAATTTCCCGCCCATAGACCAAATTATTTTTCCGCTCCCTTTTTGTCACTTTTTTCCTATAAAAATCGCTCATGTATTCGGTTTGTCTGCGCATCCGTCCGTCTGCGGATCATAATTAATTCATCAAAAGTCTGCGTAATAATAATTTTTTTATTGCCACCCTTAGGCCAATGCTTACTTTGGCATTATTACAAATCCGGTATTGGTACCACGGGAAGCCTGTGTACATCCCTACTTGTTTTCATCGAATGAAGTGTACTTGCACATTCTGTACCAGTCTAAGTACTGCTACTGTCGGTCAAAAGTGGAGTCGCGAGTCAATATTTTGTTATGATTATTTCGAACAAAATTAACGAATTGTAATTTTTGTATGCATGGTAATCAGTATGATATTTATCTTATTTTTTACCTTCAAAAATGATATTTTTATAATTGTTGAAGTTTGGTTGCGGTGTTCTTCAGTCTCGGAGACAATACTTCCTTAATTGTTAGGATTTTTAACGCAAATCGACTCATTTGTAGAAGTAATAAACCAGTTTTGTACTTTCTAAGATAATACAACGCGCGACAGCGCTAAAACTTTGGCTGGATACTAAAATATCTCCTTCACACTTACGAAATAAAATGAGAATCCAAAAATAGTTAAATACCTACGATGAAAATTTCACATAATCCTATAGTCCTCATCCGCCAGAGTATCGTACAACTAAGTGCAAGATACGTTTTGCGAAAGATCAATAGGAAATCATCATTTCTCTAGGGTTGTTATTAATGCAAAGTATTGTGAGGCATAAGTATATAATTCTCAACTACATAAGGGAATACATCCGATTTTTTGCAGCTTACAAAATTTTAAATGTGACTAAGAGATTCCTTCCAACTCTTCCGGATTCCACGAACTTCACCTGATAGGGATTATCAGTCAAATATTTCGGAAATTAAATTGAGGAAAGAAGTACAGTCAGACCTCGATTTAGAGCTGCCGTTTGTCCATCACTGACATTGGCGCTAAAACGGGGGTGACGGTAAATCGAGGTATATGCTTGCTCTGTTTAGCCATAAAATCGAAGTTCTGTTCTCAACGATTCATGGGCAGTATGCGGGGGTAGCACTGCACGGGGGGGTGGTGTGGGGGGGGATAAATTGGGGTCTGACTGTAGCGTTTTGGTATATTCGGTGGAATATTTTTCTCCCTGATAACGTTGCCTAGATTGCTAAAAAGATCTTTAGAATAAAATTAACGACAAGTAACAGGTGAAGGAAGTAAGAATGTTCTCACGGAATCGACAAATTAAATATACGTATTATTAGGTGTGGATTATGAAACTGATCTGATAGAATCGCTAGTTTGTCTTGAGTAAAACTAACAGCTTTATTACCGCTTCGCTTTTGGAAATAATCCTTGTTATTATTTTTCCACTGCATCAATTATAACAATTTATAGCAGAGACGTGCAACCTACGGCGCCCGCGCCACATTCGACCCGCGAGAGCATTTTATACGGCCCGCGACGCTTTGATTAGGATGCGGTCCGTGATATTTAATCCAGACAATTTCGTAAACTTTAATTAAAATTGCAGCCATAAAACCTTGCCTATAGAAGATTTAACGCTAAAAAATTGTTTAGACTTTTTCATTATAAAAATCATCTATGATCTCTTGAGTAATTTGAGTGATTTCCGATGTAAACTCGCAACCGGCCCGCCGAGGCGCTCGCGACTTATAATACGGCCCGCCAAGGCACTCACATCTACGAATGCGGCCCGCAACGCAAAAGCGTTGCACACCCCTGATCTATAGTATTGACAGCATCAGGAAAATTAACAATTAACAATTATCAATAAGATCGATACCTTAAATTGTATTCAAATCGCCCTTATAACTGCTTCCTTCACAATGGCATTTTGTTATATAGATCTAGTTGGACATATCCTATACCAGAATTTATCCCTTTATTATAATAATTACTAGCGATAAACATTTTTACGTACAATCTAGTTTAATTTTTTGCTGTTTATAACTAGCTTTCTTAAGGGTTGTGCGCGAGTATGTATTTCAAGTAAAAACTATTGCACCCCCGAAAACAAAGATTTAAAGAGAGAATTAATTTCGCTGTTCCATGAACATTTTGGAGCGGCTCCAATTTTTATCCCTAAATTGCAGAATACACCATTATCACGCTACTCACAGACATTTTACCTATTTGATTTTTTATCAGCAATGACATATTTGACAAAAGCGATCGAAAGTTCCTGTCTTCGAGGTTTACCCCTTCATTATTTCATTCTAAGATAGGGTGACCAGACGTCCCGGTTTTCGATGTTTTGTCCCTGTGTCCCGAAATTTTTTTTCGGGACACCTAAATGTCCCGGTTTTTTTAATTTAAACGTAATGATTTAACGAACAAATTTCATGTCCTTATTTTGCATGAATTCATTTAAAATCTCATACTATATCTACCAGTTACTACTTCATAAAAGGCATTCGTATTTCTAGTCCTGGAAAAAGACAGTCTCGTCCACCAAGAGCAGATTCTGAGAAAATAAAGATGACAGCTGGGTCACATATTCTCCTCCTATTTTTCTATTTAAAAGTCGTCGCACTGGTTCAGATTTTGAATGCTGACTATTCTGCGGGCCACCCTCTCATACTTGTTCCTAGATAATTTGGAGTCCAGATTTATTTGTAGTTTTACGATCTCCAATACAATAGCCGCAACCTCCATTAGGCTAGCTCGAGAATGGGATATTTTATCCTTTCGTTGAACTTCGTAATTAGTGTTTCCGATGAAATACCTCCCGAGATACCCGTTCTTCCCAGAAAAACATTGTTTGTCTTAGCTTACCGTTTCTTGAGAAAAATTCAAAAGCAAGATTTTTAAGCACTCTCGCCTTTTCAGCAACGGTTCTTCACTTTCTACATTCATTCATGTATTTAATTAATTAAAAAAGGTCCATAAACAGCCAAATTTTGGCCTTTTACAATGGATCCGTAATATAACAACATAAAATAACAAATAAAATAATTTAAATTAACAATCGTGGAACAGATATTAAATTGTTCCAAACAGGAAAATGCAAAAACAGAAACATATTAAAAAGCGTTTAGACAATAAGAATTATGGGGGTGACCGGGCAACTAGTGCAGAGAAGGATGAGATGGGGGAAAACAAACCAATAACAGGGAACAAACGAACCAGGGAATTAAATGTTTGGGGCAATCGATAGAAGAGAGATCTTTTGGTGATGGAGAGTCGGCATTTGGGTAAGTGTAAGGGGTTGGGATTGCGGGTGGGACGAGGGGGGACGTGAAGAGAGAAGTAGGTAAGAAGTTCATTTGGTCGGTATTTACCATTCATTATTCCGTGGAGACATTTTAGGTCGGATGTTTTCCGACGCAATTGCAGGGAGGAAATACCCATCACTGGAAGCAATTCCTCGCGAGACAAGTTATGGTAAGTGGGGACTCGATGGCGCACGATTGCTAGGAAGAAATTTAGAGGGGGATTTAGGAGTTTAAGGTTGGTGGGAGATGCCGTGGACCATATAGGAGAGCAATATTCAAGTAGTGGTAGGACACAACCGAAAAAAAATTATTTTAATGCCTGAGGGTTGTTGATTTCTGTGAATCTGTACCACAGGCCAACAAGGGACATGTCGTTTAAGAGTGACATCCTCATTACATTGTGGTCCTTCGTCCAGCTATCATCGTGGTGTAGTGTTACCTTCTTCACTTTATTTCACGAAAAGAAGATAGAGAAGGAAAGTTTCTTTTCCGGCTATAACGGGTACAGAGATCTTCATTTTATTCAATATCTGCAGATGGAATTTTTATTTCAAAGGTAAGACGATTATTATTAACTCTTAAAGTGATTTATATCTACTGTACTGCAAGATTCTCCGAAAGATTGGATAAGATATTAAATACCTACTAATAACTTTTAAATTTGTGTACTTCTTATTTCGTGCTACATACATCAGGAATTATTATTATGGGTGCGAGAGCGTAGCAATACCCTAATTTTGTTTATACCTTAATTTAGCTATTAGCAAGTGTTATGTTTTGTTAAATGATGTAAGGATTCTAGTCGATAGTATCATTTATACAATACTGTTTTGTATGTTAAAGGTAATATTTACTTCAATCTGTCAAATAACAAGCAAAATTCAATATTATATTTTTTAACATGAAGTTTGAATTAACTTAATGAAAGTCGTATTAATGTAAAGCACGAAAACTTTTGTGTTTTGTAAATAAGCGGTCGAATTTTCAAGATTTTTTATACAAAATGTTCATAATTTTTATAAATCTTAGAACCCTCAACAGAAATGTCAAAGAGAAAGTGCACATTTGATGAAGAATATTCGAAAGAGTTATATAAATATTAGCCAGGGTGGGAAATCTGACGTAAAAGACCACATTAATTAAAAATAAAACATAAAGTCAATGCAACCTGCTATGGCAATGGTATTCAGGGCGAAGAAATGAAAGCATTCAAAGATGAAATATTTGATATGTATCAAACGACTCGTGAATACCTATAAAAATGGGTTAAACCCTTCCATGAGTTCAAATTTATGAAATGGATGCTTTTAAAAGATATACCAATTTGGGAGGAAGTACAAAATACGTGTAAAAACATTATCGATATGGGGTTTCAAATTGACGAAAACTTATTACTTCGTCAGTTTTCTTTACTAAAAATATTTATTACAGAAGAGCTGAATGAGAGGAATGATGATTGGCTAAAGCGATCTTGTTACGGTCGATGGTCATTGTCTTTTTTTTTTCGAAGTTTGTATTTCAAGAGCAGACCTCAGAAATGGAAAAGTTATGTAGCTCTTTGTTTGCCATTCCGGCACATAATGGAAATGTCGAGAGAATATTTTCAGAAATAAATGTTCAATGGTCGAGTGAGAAAAACCGTCTGGATATAAGAACAATTAATTCCATTATGTTATGTAAATTTAACATAAATTTAACGTGTAAAGATTTTTATAAGCTGATCAAAAATGATCAAAATCTTATTAGGGCAGCAAGAAGTTCAACGAAATATGATTAAAAATGTTGGCTCCTGATTTATTTTATACTACAATAATACTTACTTATTGCTCAAATATATTAATTTAATAATTTTTACGTAGTATTATAACTTTCTTTCTCTTTTATATCGTTTATTTTTCATTTTTAGAGCACAGATTACCTGGAAATTGTGAGATTCACATTATCCCGGTTTTTTTTCAAATTGTCCCGGATTTTAGGCTTTAAAATTTATTTTGCCCCGGTTGTGGCCATCAACATCTGGTCACCCTATTCGGCTAAGAGCATAGAGTGGACACTACGAACGCTACCTGTGCCACACAGTCTACCGCAAGTATCCATCTCGGAGGATGACGTCTGTTCGACACAACTCGCTACGATGAAGTTTGAGAAAAGCACACAGAGGGCTCAATGGTCAATCCCCGATCTCTACGCAGCCAGCAGCGCCTCTGTGGCCAAAACATATCTCATGAATGAGGATTTTTTAAACCGCTAAAATTTGAATTAGTTGCATAAAAGTTACTGATATCGCTATCGCTATTCGCTTCTCCGATAGATTTAAATCTGATATCATTATTTTTTAATTTATAAAGTGTACACATAAATGAATTGTGCACTAGGTCCATAACGGGAGGGGATTTATGATTGTGATCGCTAATCACATGTATTTTAATCGTTTTACTATTTTCAGAGGACAATGAGCATATTTTAACGTTACGGTTCTATATAAAGACGAAGCTCTATAAGTTTAAGGCCTATATAAATATTTAATGTCGATTGCTTTAAGAAGATACATCTTCTAGTTAATGTTCCTATTTTAGCTCTTAATATAAAATTGTTTTTGTCTTCCATATAAACTCAGAGGGGTTCTAAGATAAGCTACCGTAAACCAAGGTTACTTTGTGACACTTTTCGATATTTTTCTTATTTATCCAAAAATGTATTAGATTTTCAACTCTAATAGGTATGCAGTTATAAAGAAAATGAATGATGAAATGAAATGTTTTTGAATTTATCTTGATGTCAACAATCGCTAGTCTTTTATTTTTGTCACAATCTCACCCCAGTTTTCGGAGTGACTTTTTGGCACTCCACGTTTCCATTATTATAACCCAAGGTCTCAACGACACAATTTCACCCCATGGAAATATTTTACTTGATCATTTACAATACAAAAAAATATTTTACACATACATGAATAATAAACAATTACACAAAAAATGAACCAGAAATGTTAGCATAACCTCAAAAACCATAAGAAAGCAACCAAACAAATTAAAAGCACAAAACGTCCTTAGTTTCATTCTAAATCATAATAGGTCTTTACTTCCGGAACCCCAAAAATACCCCTACGACAAAGTTGTTTAGGTTTTTCTATGATTTGAACAATATATTGGTACTCGTATTCAAGTTCATCCTGTGTTTGAGGCAATTTCCAGTTCACGGTTCCACGTCTGTGCATGGTACTTACACCGTTCTGTGTAGTATGTGTTACCTTTCCTGGATCAAGTTCACTATCATAACTCACCAAGACGTAATATACAAGTCTAAAATTCATGACATTATCTTTAGTTAAAACGTTTTGAGGTTCAGTGACTGGGTTTTCTTCGAAGTCACTGAAGCCCAAGCTATCCTCGGAGTCTTGGTACGGAATATCTTCTGTACCACTTGTGGAGTAACTTTTTGACAGGTTAAAGACTGTCACAAAGTCACTTCTGGAAGTTGGAAAAATTGCATAACATTACATTAGCACTAGAAATATTAATTCAATCAAAATATTTTTCAGCTAAAGTCTCCTTTTTAAACAGTATTTTTAACCATAGCTTTATAGAAACAATTCAGCAGTTTGGTGTGTGCAGATGAAAGTTTGCAGGTAATTGTCACCACGTGCAAAGTAGGCTCCAAACTAAAGATGACTAGCAGAAAGGGAAATAGAACCACTCATTCCTTACAGTCCCAGTACGTTGCAGCACAATACAGTGCTTCAGGCTATCACCCTGTTTTGGCAGAACTACAGGCCAATAAGGCGGGGGAGTTGAAATAAAGGAAATTTATACTGTGTCATAGTCACCCACCCTGTCACAAAGTAACCCCGGTTTACGGTACTCCTGTAAACAGCCAGTTCATTTTTGGAATCCGACTTTATTCTCTTTAACGTCAAAACTATCGATAAATCAGATTTCTCCAAAAGTCATTAAATGGTTGCGAAAACCCAAATGCGCATTTGGGCTGCAAGGTAATCGCCATCAGTGGAAATAAAATTCACCGATGGTAGATTTTGATCTTAAACATAGGAGGGGCCTGATAATTCTTTGAATCAAAACTCCGGATATGGCGGGCACACCTTAAAAGCGGATAATTTTTCCGCAAGTGGGGTTGATGTTGAGATTACACTGTGCGTGCGCATGTATGTTTGTCTATACACACACATATGTACACATAAAGTTAAATTAAGGTAACCAAAAGTTAGTTATTTAAGGCGGACTAACTAACGCCATGACTTTGTAAATAAGAAAGACAACGAAAGAGGAAAAGCCGTTAAAACAGACAACTATGTACTTGTAGGACTGTAGAACTGAGCGTTGCAGAGAACAATACGAGACCATAACAGGAAAGTCAAATCTGCGAGTAAAAACTGTTAGGTAGGCCTCGGTGTATTGCCCACCCCAACCCCTTCCATCCACCAGATTGGTGAGTTGCAGGGTACAATGTAGAACTGCTAACCCCTAAGAGCGCTCCGAGAGACATTGGGAGTCAATCGAAAAAGGTACGTATGTACATTATGATAAAAACAAGACCCACGGAGCAGCGAATGAAGGCGGCTATAGAACTCGGCGAGGAAAAGAGGGGCGAAGATTTAAAAAAAACTTTCGGAGATAAGCAGGTTATTTGATGAGGGGGATAGAGAAGAAAGCGTAGTAACGCACGGAAAGGAAGAAGGAAGAGGAGGGGAGGGAATTTTCGCGCGGGGCGTGGCGCACGCAGGGTGTCATGAAACTGGAGTTGTCGGAGAAGGAAGAGTGAGCAAGCGGACAGGATGAGCGCGGGAAGGGAGGTCGGGTTAGGTCGGTTGGAGGGAGAGGGGAGGGGAAGGAGGGAGGAAACGTGGTCGGCGGGGGAGGAGGTGGAAAGGGGGAGGGAGATTGCCGGTAGAGGGGAAGAGCGCGGAGGAGAAGATAAGTAGGGAGGGAGGATAGAAAGAGAGAAGAGGGGAAGTTCGGTGTCGCGCTGCTCTATGCCAGCGGGTGCTTTTAAAGACGTTGGCTGGCTTTACAGAGTGTGCAGCCGCGCGAGCGAGTCGGCAGTGTGACTTATGCGGCTGCCCTTACTGGAGACTCCTACGGCGCGTTTAGGTTTCGGAGAAGACTTGCGCGTGATCCTCCGGCGTGGCGACTCTCGTCCTCCCCTTCGAAAGCCGAAAAGGAGTTTGAAAGGGAGTCTTGACGGTGAGTACATCGCGATAGGTTTACCGGCTGTTTTTTCTTTTAAATTCTCCGCATCTCCTCGCGGTATGTGGCCTTGGTTCGCTGTCCGCCTGGGGCGCGTTGGCTCCGATAGCGAGAAGAATCGGTCTCTGGATGCTTTCGTCTCTCTTTCGCGTAACCGGCGGTTCCGCGATTTTCGTTTTTTATAGAAAATATGACGTCCTCCAGATCGGATTTTCTCGCTTTTTTGTTTTAAAATCGTGATAAACTAACGCATTACCTTTTCAATCGATTTAAGAATAAACACCTCAGCATCAAAATAACTGAATAAGTACTTAGATATCTACAATAGCCATAACAAGGTTATGAAAAATCATTATAACCTTGTTATGTTTATTGGAGATACCTATGAGAGGTAATTACTTTTTCAAATTTTTTATATTTAAGTGGTTATTATTGAATTTGTTTTCAGCCATAGGATGAGCTCGATATTTAATGAACTTTCAACTGATGATTAAGATAAAACCAATATCCATAAAACGGTTGGTAAAAAGCAGACGCACGTTTCGGCTGTAAATTTGTCGTTCTAAATAACTAATAACTAATTTCTAAAAGAAGAACTTTTTGCATTAATTCTGATGATTTGTCACTGGTTTTCCCAACTTTTTACGGATATATGCATCATAATATCAATTGGATTAGAGCCATGGGATGGGCCCCGTTATTCATAAAAGCAGGGAATCAAATACAAATGAAAGATAAATAAATAATTATACCACCTTTTTCTCAGTTTCGTCCGTTAATATAATCTAAGGAATTTGGCCCGACTTTGTGGTAAATAATAATCATATTCAGAAGAAAGGAATAACTATTTAACTTCCGTATAGGTTTATTTCGCTACCTGATGATGCTAGTTATTTAGCGAAACCGGTCGAGAAATAAATTTGTGTAGAACTAACATAGTTGTTTCTTTCTTCTAAACATTTCAGCCGGTAATATTGTTAGTGTGATGAATTATAACAATTTAATGCTTATGCATATCATTAACTTTGATTTTCAACGTTCTCAAGGTAAAGAAATAACGCCTTACGATTTCACCGATGTGAGTTCCAACGATCGATTTTGAGTCAATTCCGATCACTTGAGGTGGAGGCATTTTTTGAGATAGCGCGTCACTTTTCTCCCATTTTCGGATAAGTTTGTATACCTACACGCCATATCGCGTCCATTATATCAGAGATCGAGTGGCGTTACTCGAAATCGATCTTATGTACGGTCCAACAATGACGGGTTGGTTTGAGTGCGATGTTAAATAGACAAGTCGATGGTAAAAGTCATTTAGCGCCTGCAAAATAAAGTTCACTCTTCTCGGAACATATAAGCCCAACTCATAAAATTCTCACAACTACTAACGTTTTCTGTGCAAGTCGTTACGGTTCTTGATAACAACTCACCTTATTCTCCCGAGATACATGCAAGACGTTTATCGGCGATTTAAAACATAATCTTGGATTGAAATTCTAATAAAATCAGACCGTATGGATATAGTGGGGAGAGACTTACTCGTTCTACATCCACACCCACAAACGTTACCCAGCAATTCATCAAAGTGATGGGTGGCAGGGGGTGCAACGAACCAAAAGCCTACCTAACAATTTTCTCTCTCGGGTTTAAATCTCCTGTTCGTTCACTTCTGTAGTGATCGTATACACACCGGGATGAACGCATGCTTGGATCTGAACAACCTCTCCGACGAAGTGGCGGAGGTTTTCTTATTTGAGGTATCGGACAACTTCCGAGAGGTGCTATATAGGAGGTTTGCTTATTTTTGGTGGAGGCCGAAAACGAACAAGAATCTCCAAGACGAAATTAGATTTAGGGTCCTGGAAGTTATAAGTCGATGGCTTCTCTTATTGGGATCCGTTACCACGTGCGACGTGGGTTAAAATAGATTAAAAGGATGCGTCCGGTACGAATTCACTCCAAATTAATTTAATCACTCGATTAAAAATTTACCTTCCGAGGCTCGCTTAGTTCGTTACCTCTGATTGTCCACGTGATCGAAGGAACAATATCCATTCGAAGCGAATGTCGTTTCGTCGATAATTTTTCAAATGTTTTTTTATCGACGGGACGTGAGGTATAAAGCAGCACGCGTGCGTGCGTTCCGTGCCTGGACTGCGTCGTCGATAATTGGTCTCCCCCCCCCCCTTATACACCCTCCCAGCTCGTAGACCAGCGCTAATTCTTGAGGGGGGGACGGATATGGACAATAAACACGCGAAGTCCGCGCCAAAGTGTTGACAAACAGCGCCGCCAAGCGGGGTAGTTTAACGACTGCATCCAACCTGAGCGTATTTTTTTAACTGGAAGGGAAAAAAACATCGAAGTTCGTTCTGGGAGGACTGAATGAAAAGAAGCATGCAAAAATTAAGGGTTACCTTTTTTCGGTTTCCCGAGACACATTTGTCGTTTTTTCTCTCCCGATTATTTCTCTCGCAACGTCTCAGCTTATCACCGATACGTGACCTATTGGGGAAAACGTGGAGTTCACACGGATTCACTCCCAAGCGATATTAAACTGCAAGAGACGCGCAATGATATTTTCACACTAGCTCTAGAAGTGGAGGGAGGGAGAAAAATCTCACGGTTGGCTACCGGTGACGTCCTGTTTAAAGATAACACCGGTGACAAAAGGCCTATGAGAAGAGACCTCGGGAAGCGGAATCTCATGACGGGTATGTGTTACACGTCTTTCATTCACTCTTCGACGCTCGCGAAGTTGCTGCGTCTTTATTTTCTCCTAGAAATTACGTCTTATTCTCCCGGATTCTTGTCGAAAATCGACCCTCGTTGTTGGTAAACATCCTCCCTGACCGCAGTCGCCATTGATTCTGCGTCCTTCCTGTTTGATCGACTGACAACTATATTTTTATGCTCGAAAAAGAGAATTGTCGAGTTCGCCTCATAGCTACGGGTGGCCAGAGTCTCTCTTTTGAAGAGAACGTTCTCTTTTTTTGGTTTAGATCTTTTTCAGATTTCTTTTTTCTTTTTCGAGGAATGTTCTCTTTTTCGCACCTTTTGTTCAAACCGAATTTTTTTATATTTTTTCTTTCTCCGCTGAATTTATTTATCTTTATGCACATAAGCATGCGTGTATGCATAAGCACTCACCATGTAATTTTTTTAAATTTCTCTGAAAAAAGTTTAAGATGTTCCAAAGATAACGTATCTGTGTGCTATCATTTATTTTTCTGAGGAATGGGATAACCTGTAGTCTTTTTTTTTTGTCAACGAAAAGATTAAAATGCTCTCCTTCTTGTCTCAAGAGATCTGGCAATCTTGCTCATATCTGAAATCAAAATGGACAGAATATGCCTCTTCAATACTCAAAAATAAGTTGGGAAAATCTTATGCACATTTAGAATGCAAACCAGGCGCCATCAGCCATTATTAGTGACTCACCGACAATATATGTAGTATTATTCAGACATCCATTGAAACAGAATATACTATAAGCGAATCGCCGCTGATGATGGCTTATTTATAGCCGAAATGCACATCTGGTATTGGAGGGAATTTTTCAGTCGGTTTCCCCGACAAGTTTTTTTATCGTCACGCGACGAAACTTCAGCCTCGGCAAATAATATCCCAAACGTTCGCAATAATCGATCGGTAAACCCACATCGCATCGACCTTCCGACAAATGGAAAGTAACAATTCCCCTTATTTCGTCAATTACTCTCGGCGTCCCGATCGCTAGAGCGTCCATTGTCGTCAGTCGATTGCCCCTTAACAATGGGACCGGCTCGACGACGGTTCATATCGATCGCAACAATGGAGGAAAATGTTGATCAAAGGGGGAGAAAGAGAGAGGAAACAAATGAGTCGTGAAGGTAAACACAAACAAAACGACGCCAGCAGCAGGGAATTCTCTGTCTCTATATATCTCTCTACGACGCGGACGCTTGATTGGCGTCGGGACGACACGTACGTATGAGAAATAAGATTGAGAGAAATGGCGCCGAACTGCGATAAAGCCGAACGTGCGTGCGATAATCCGCTGAATCCTATATATTTTCATTTTCATTTATCGTTCCCCGTTCGAGACAAAAGCAAACGCTGCGGGAATTCCATCCATCTGTGGGGCATGTGCGGCGGCGTCCTTGAAGTGTGTCGCGTCGCGGATTATTTTAAGTAAAAATAACGACGCCCCGCTCTACAAGCTGGCACATTTATCGGTTCGCTAAGGATGTGGATATCCCTTCCGAGAGGAGGTGGTGCGATTTTCTTTCCCGCGAAAAAAAAATAAACTGATGTGGGCAACCCATGACTTTCTCCATATTTATACGGCAAATTACATGTTGTTAGCTCTGGGATCGTTGTCAATATTTACTCCCGGTTGACAATTAAGAAAAGAAAAAGGAGCGTTACTAAGACGTAACTAAGCGTCAATTGTTAACAATAGTCTTCGGTAGGTGGCGTGGTGGTGGCAGCTAAAAATATCAGATATCTCTTAAACAATGCATTATATGGAAAAATGTATCAAACAAAGGTTGTAGAAAATAAAATTTTCTACAACTTTTATTCTAATACATTTTTATATTTATCAAATATTTCAAAATAACGGATGTGACAAGAGTAAACACCCACTTCCGGTCGAGCGATTTTTACCAAAAACTAATCAGATCTTTTAACTTTTACAAAAATGTTAAATATGTATAGCATTTTGCGTTGACCTGATTAATAGTTTTTGAATTAGAGCGCCCACAAAAATCTATTACATACAGACCGACAGACAGACACAGACATCATCGAGAAAATAGTCAAAACGTGTTCAGGGGACCTTAAAACATGCATTTCCGTCGAAATCTCGAATTCGATTTTTTTCATGAAAACAATACTTTCTCTATACTTCGTATATGGAGAAAGTAATAAAAAATTTCGATGGCTTTCCTTGACAAAATCCTGACACGAACTGCGCACAAATGGCATTAATTGTTCGACTAGCAATGAAGTCTGATGTGTTCTTATCGTACGATCGACGATTTCGCCGTGTTTATTGCTGTGTTGTTGGGAGATGCGGACGTGCCACATGGCGACAAGGGAATCGCAGTGCCCCTTGCGGACAGAGTAATTGTCATACCATTTGCCGACATACTCGTACTTGCTTCCATTGGCTTCCCCTTGAGAATTTATAGCCAACGGAATGCAATCTTTTCCTCTAGCGGACAGGATCATTTTTTTGCTCCATTTACGAACGCGGAATATGCCCATTGATTTCTTATTGCCAATTAGAAACTTAGTCGATCTTCATAGGAAAACACTAATCCGCCAAATTCAAGACTTACATGTAAACCAAATTGTATGACCTAACCTAGCGGTTCTTAAACTGTGAGGCGCGAGTGTAATGATGGGTAGACGCGAAAATTCTGTAAATTTCACCAGAAAAATCATATAATCCAGATTTATAAAAAATGGCGAATGGCGGATAAACTGTCACACAGCCAATAGAGATACTTACTTGAATTACATATTTATGTGAAGCTGGGTTTCTGCGGTTTCCGCTATTAAGACGTAGCATAGGTCGAAGATAAATGTCAAACGGGATACGAGAGTTTCAGGGTCTAAATGTATGCCATGTTGCAGTGCTAAGCAGCCTCATCCTGCTCATAAGTTAGCTATAAAATGACGATAGATATACCCATATAATGATTACTAATTGTTCATGATAAAAATGGTTTCTTTAATTAAAATTACTGTTTGATCTTATTTGAGAAATCAAGGGAGGCGTAGAAAATGTCTACATTTTCCGAAGAGACGATGTGCTACAAAGTTTGAGAACCACTGAATTCATAACCCATGCAAAGGTAAAAACAATGCTTACAAAAAAGATAAAATAAAGAACAGATGAAATATAAATTTATGGAAAAAAAACAATCGAACCAATGAATTCGTTTCTGGCATCCGTTGCGTTGATGGTAAGGTTTCTTCTTGGCACTCTCAATGGTGTTTCCATTTCGAACAACACAACAGATAAAAAAGACGGCTTTGGACGGCCGCCTGCCATTGATGGGCAATCGCCACGGCTCCGCGGCAGCTAAAGAAAGATTTTCTTCTCGAGGAATCCGTAGGAGGGAAACCAACGACGCAAGCGCCACCGTAATTACCCTGTACGCAAGAGTTACGCTACCTCGGGATTATCTGGTAAGGAACACGCACGTATTCCCACCGCGGTAACTTGAATACTTGAAATTAGAAAAAAAAAAAACAGGATTAACATATTTAAGGTGTAAGCAATTGTTCCTACGAGATGTTCAAATAATTACAGAAAGAATGCATTAATTAACCTCCGAAATATAAGCGTAAATATGCGGTTCAAGAGAATTTGAGTTTTCCTTCCTCATTCCTCGGGTGAGGAAGCGTCGAACTTCCCGGAATGTTAACAATTCGTATCGTCTCCGAAGGTCATGCAGCTTAAAATTTTCTCAAATTATCATTTAAAAGTTTCGAATATGTGTTTCAAAACGTCAAAGCCACTTAGAGAAAATTGCAATCTCTCCGGGAAAATTAGAATCCGCGGAAATTTTCAAAGGCCTAGCGATCTACAAGGGAATTCTCTGAGAAAGTGGAACTAATTTTAAAGTTGTCCACATAGTGTAGTTTTCCTAGTTAGTATACTTTTGCGGGGAAAATGGCTTGTGTTAAATCAATAGAACTTTAAATAGGATTAACATAAAGGTAAACTTTGAAACGGCAATGCCGATATGGTATAAACTGATTATTCAATTGTAAAAAGTGAAATTGCAATTTATATGTAATCATCATCGTAGTCATTCTACCTTTCAATAAGCTTTTTCCTCATCCAGCCCAATCTGTATTATCCAAGGCCATTCTTTCCATCTTCTCACGAGGAATGCGTTAACGCACAGTAGACATTTTTCTTTTTCCTTATCTCCAGTAGTAAATAGTCTTGTAAGTTATAACTTCCCTTTTCCCGCAGATTTTGATATTGTTCCCGAGAACAACGGGCGCTCTGCCATGTTAAGATAGAATACGTCTTAAAAACATAATCGCTGGATTTTTGGCACAATAACGTCCGAATGGAGCAAAAATAATCCCGTTAATTGTTTAATGTTGCATGAGAAGGTTCCCAAGCTAATGTGTAAGCCTATCAGATGCCTCATGTTGACTGGATCCGCGCGCTCCAGCGAAGGAAGAGGTGCGTCGGAGGTGTGATACAGATTGCCTACAAAAAAGATACGAGGAGAATCGCCCGGTCTGGCACAATGGCCACTCTTTCAGGAGAATGAATCAGAGGAAAGTAGCTGCTTTAACTGCTAGCCGCGTGATTCATTGCCGCCGGAATTCAGCGCGAGTGTGAATTGGAGAGATACGTCATGACGTTTAAGACTCCGTCCTCATAATACGTTTATTGGCCTTAAAAATTGCAGCTCGTAAAACGAGGGGGAGATTAACGTGACCCGAGAGCTCTTGGGCGAGGACTTCCACTCTCTTCGCTATAAACCCCAACGTAAAAGAAGCGATAACAATCGTGTATTACCAGCTAAAAATGTCTTTAAAAAATCGCCACCGATGTTTACTAGAAATCATACACAGGTCAATCAATTTTAATGGAATTATAATTCGGCGAAAAGCATAAGAAATCGATGGCAAATCAATATGCGTCTTTCTTCAAACGAAAAGCATGTATAGTTTCCATAGAAACGATTACTAAATATTTCTTGATCTATTTATTCAGGAAAAAAAAATTCTCCAGTTACTGATGATCTGTTGTGATTCTTGTTGCTTTTTTATTTTTAGTCATTAATTTGTACGCCGTTTTTACGAACTGGTCATACCGATTCGATTGTTCTATTTTCTAATCACAATATTATTTCCTGACGGTAAAATGGTAAAATTATTGCTTTCCACATATTAGGAATTCCTGAAATTATTTTTCCTTCTAAAGACGTCAGCTCTAGGAAAACATGGTGTACCGAAAATTCGTCGCGAGTAATTCGTCAGGTGACAAATTCGTCGCAAGGCAAATTCGTCCCATGGCAATTTCGTCGCAAGACAAATTCGTCGCGAATTCATGAATAGTTGAGGAACTAGTATACCCTTTTCTTCGTGAATCCTGCGACGAATTTGCCATGCGACGAATTTGCCATGCGACGAATTTGCCATGCGACGAATTGCCGTGCGACGAATTGCCCGCGACGAATTCCCGTAGAACCGGAAAACACTAACATCGAAATGACATTTCAAGGATACTCTTAACAGTAGGTATAGAAATTGAATTTTCCGGAATGACAATGGTTAATAATAAGTTTTTCGACGGGAAAATTAAACATTTTATGTACGCTTCTCATTTTTTCGTTGGATACTACTGCAAAAATTATAACTTTTCGGATATTTTATGGAGGACGTCAGAAAAACCTTTCCCAGTCAGCTTCGTTAATCCTACCTGCCAATGACAGATACTCCAGTTTATCATAAAAACAGACGAAGTAGCCGAACTATCTGGTTAATAGCTGAAATGAACATTTCGGCAAAAAAGAAACAAATTTCTTGCGCTGGGGTTGGACTCGAGTTAATGAATGCTTCGATATAAATTACACGACACCGCCTCAGGAATAAATCGCATTTCGCAACATTAACATTCACAAGCACGTGGTCTCGAACTCCTCAATTTTGATTTAATTAAAGGCGGAGGTATCTGCCGCTGGAATTTTTATTCGCGCATCAAAGTACATCGCGCGTCAATGCGGGCATTCGTCGATGTATAAAGACGTCATAGGTGGGATCGAGTCTTGTATTTTCTCCGATTGTATTCCTTAAATGCAAGCTCAGAGGAAGAGGAAGGGAGAGAGAAAGAGGGAAGAAGAGAGAGGCAATTCCGGGAGATGGTTCTCATCGACCTCTTTTGGGCGTGTTTTTTATACACCGCCCCGCCCCGACTGCTCAAATCAGCATACAATGGAAGTACGTATTCGTTTGCAGACATAGCTGGGTAAGAAGACAAATGATGCCTCTTACTGCAGCCATGCGTGAACCATTTCCTCTAACGTCCAAAAGAAACCTCAGAACGGTTTCATCATTCATACATTTTTTCTCCTTCCGGCTTCCTTCTATCTGGTTCTCCACCTCCGAGTACATATGTATACGTCTGTCTTACCCCTTCTCCACCCCACCCTCTATCCCTTCAATTCCTCCCATATTGAGGTCTTGTTCTGCTATTATCGCGGACATGTCTTTTCCAGTTGTAACGGCCCCTACGTGCGGATCGTCTTCCTTAGGATTATCGTTGCAGTGATCGTAGATCCGAATTCTTCTCACCGAACAGATAGCTACATTCTGCGCGCTATCGATCCATGTTCATTATCTTGATATACGGCAAAGTTCCGATCATCCGGAATCCGATTATCCGAATCATATTTGGAAAATTAAATTTTTTACTTTCGTTAAATGCGACTTCGTACCAATTCCGTATTAGAAGGTAAAACGTGACTCACAAAAATGAACACAAAAATTAGCTGTTTTAACATATACAAGATGACAGATCTCGTTCGCTTTGTGCATTCAGTAACACGCTCAGCTGTAGGCTAGGGTGGTTCTTCTTTAAAGTAGCTATCAGTCATTCAGCTGTTCACCTGGATAGGATAAAATTTTGTTGTTACCTATTATATGGCATTTAATGCATAATATTTTTAAATTATCTCGTTGATATTTTTATAATAAATAATCTAAAGACAGGTACTTACAATGTGGTATTTCAGTCGGCGAGTTTTTGAAAATGGCCTATTATCCGAACCATCTCTGGTGACAATTAATTCGTATAATCTAAAGTCTGCAGTGTTTTAAGTTCCCCTCACCGTTCTTATCCTCACTCCGAAACTGCAATGCATATTCGTAGATATAATTTTCACTCTGTGTCTGCCTTTAAAATATTCGTATGACAAAAAATTTCTGGACTCCACGCAAGTAATTCCCGACGAGATCAATGGCTAAATTCGCTATTGGGTTATTCATAAAGAATCGCTAATTTTGGATCCGAGAAGTCAATCGGTGCCTCCACAGGATTGTATGATTCAATAAACGTCTCCATGAATGGACTAAAGAAAACTTATTTCGTATAAAGTCATGCAATGCTCCTTAGTGAGGGATCCCCTGACTACGGCCCATGGCAACATCTGGTCCGCGCAATGATTTCATCTGGCCCGCCTTATCTAATCAAATAATTTAAAACATGTACATTCGTATTTTCCAGCAGGAGATGTCATTAGATGTCATTTATGAAATCTAAATGATATATTTTTCGAGTTCGTGTATGCAATATACTTTAAACATAGGCCTATGTAAAATGACACATTTACATACGACCCAATCAGTCATTTGAAATGTCGTATGTGGCCCGCACAGTGGTATATAAAGCCTCAGGTGACCTTTTCAGTAAAGGTTTGGTAATACCTGTCTTATGTTATACTGGGGATTTCCGAGGAGACGCGGCGACCCGTGTTGTTTAACCATAGATAGGTAATCTGTTTTTTTCTGCGATACAGTGCTTGAAATGGTCTATTCCACCACAAATTACCTGGTGAGTGTAAATTTATACGATTGGCATTTATTTTTAGCTTTTGTTAGGTTATGTAATGCCTAATATTTTTCTTTTCAATTTCTATCAATTTAATGGTAATATAAGTTTTTATGAGTATATTTTTATTTTAGTCCATTTTGCCACTATTTTTATATTATTTCAATGTTAAAAGTCGCAGATATGTGTTATACAGATAGATAAACACAAATAAAACATTAAAAATAAAATTGTATAGAAAAATCTACATAATTTTTATTGTCTTCTGCGGGATTCTTTATATCCACTATTAACCATAGTGTTACTTTTTATAAGGATAACATATCTAGGGTTAAGACTACCCTGTGTATAATCGAGGACACAAGCTCTTTGACCGAATCAAACAAAAAATCGATGCTCTAGCCATTACGGTGGAATTTGTTTAAGAGCAATGTAGTTAAGTTAGGCTATCGCGATACATCCGAATGCGTGCTATGACCGAAACCACGGTATAAGCGCCGGGAAGAAAAGCATTTAGATACCGTGAGTCATTTAAAACAAAATGGGAAACCGTGTTACTAACAATTCGCGAACTTTTTCCTTATTTCAAATTTTTTAACGAGGAAGCAACATTGCATGCGTCAGTTCGAACCGTCGCGAGTACGCGTCCGGTTTTCAAGGACTTCCGCAAAAAAACGAACGCTATAACTTGAGACACGCTTATCAATGTTCGGCAATCATATTTTTTATCAAAACTACGTGAAATAAATTACGTTTTTTTTATTCGGCTATGCATATGACGGGAAAATAAGGCTTGTAAGGCGAGGTTAAAGAACACCTGCGGAAGTCTTGCGAGACCACGGGAAATTCACTCCTTCATTCTCATTTTTTACCTGCCCTTATAATAAATTTAAGTCCGTCGCGTACCTTTGTGTTCTCGGTTTTCATAGTTGACCTTTAAACCACGGCTCTCGTGTTCCTTCTCGTAGTATGGCATTCTTGACCATGCGCCAGGATAACTCCATAGTCCGCAAGTAAGATTTGTAGAGCGTTATATATCTTCATTAATAGATCATACTTTAGCTTCCTTGCACTTCTTGCTTATCCAAATATGAACAAAAGACTGCCCGCGCCTGACCTTTCTTTGATCTCTTACTACGAATGACATCGGGAGGAATGGCTTATTTTTTCTATGCCAGTCGTTGTATTCCACGTGTAATGCCATTGAAGTACGCATTATTATTCCAGTTTAATTTTTTTTTCTGTACTTGTTTAGTTAAGTGATTATCGAACTTTTTGTAGACGCGGCACCCCAACTTTGAAACGAATTTTTTATATTTCTACATAAGGGTATTTTACAAAATTTGGACGCATCCACTTGTCGGAATTAAACTGTAATCGATTTATTAAAGGAAAAATCATTGCCCTAATTACTTATTAACACATACACGTCTTTCATTTATTTACTACTAGTTTTTTCGTTGCACACCTAAAAACCAGCTGTGACACCCAGTTGGAAATCACTCTGGTTTAGATGCGTCAACCGCGACTGCATTAGAGTACTATTTCTCGAGGTTGAATTGAATGAGCGGATTCGATCGAGCGAGTTTGAATTATGAATTATACATCGTGGCAGACTATTCAAAATTAAAAAAAATTAAGAATGTTTGTTTCGATGCATTTTCGTGAATTAAAAAAATAATAATTTTACCAACCGTGTGGGACTTCGGTGGAATCTTCCAATTTCCTCAATTTACCGCCACTGCGATACAAATCGTTTCGATTATTAAAAAAACGATTCGCCTCAGTCAATCCACGCTTTTTTTATCGCGATACATTATTTTTAATTCCGCCATTTTGTTTTTTTTCCGCAAATCGCTTAAACTGAATAATCTGGAAGCGAGGAGATATGACGACATATTGCGATTACCGCAACACTTCCATTTCCTCGATCTCTTTCTCCCTCCGTTACTTTCGATCTGACATGTTTGTAAGCACCGCCGCCGACTCCCCTCCTTAATATTTCAAAGGCTACGCCGCTATTCCGCCGAGAACAGGACTCGTAACGTTTTTTTTCCGTTTGCTTTCCTCGGTACACTTCCGCGTCTCGACGTTTTCCTTCTTGTTATATTCCCCTCTATTCTCGAATCACCTTTTGCCAGATGTTTCGAACCGATCCTCATCCGTCGCACGTCAATAACCTCGCATCTTTCCCGAAAGGACTTTTTCTCATAAGTCTATTTTTCTTTCGCGGTTTGTGGACATTTGAAGGAAGGAACCGACGCAAAACACGACTTTTCATTATCTTTTTCGATAAGATATTTTTTAAAATGGCTAACTCGCGCAAACATTTTCCGAGAACCTATGGAAACGAGAGGTGCGGATTGCTGAATGTGGGGCAAAAAATACGCGATCCTCGACGCCGTAACATTTTGTTTGCAATGTGCGCCGAGAACCGGACGGCACAATGACAACGTATATCAACTGGTACGTGGAGAGCGTGCGAGGGTCAATTGCGTGTGGGCGGGTGTTGCCAGCAAACGGTGTTATTTTTTTGCGACGGAGCTATTTGTACCATACGGGGAGAAATGAAAAGGTAAATGATGATGAGGGAAGAAAATGTAACGGGAATGAAAATGGAAGAGAAGGAAAAAAGAATGCGAGGGCGAAAAGACGGAGAATGATGTGATGGGAGGTAGAGAGTTGAAGAAAGAAGGATTAAGAGAAACGATACGGAGTGAGAAAGAGAGAAGGGAGAGCAAGAGAGAGAGAGAGAGAGAGATAGACATAGAAGAAAAGAAGAGAGAGATACCTTTATTTGGGCGAGGTTGAGACTTGCTAGCCCCCTCTTGCACCTAAACCCAATTGTCATTTACAGCAGAATGAAACGTGATCAATAGTTTGGGTTAAAAACGAAAAATTCTGCGATGACCGGGAATCGAACTCGGGTCTTCTACTTACCGAGCGGATATTTTAGCACTGAACTATAGTAGCAAATTATTTTACCCGTTTCTGAACGCGGGTGTTTTTCTTAGTTTGGTGCGTGCTAGCCAAGCATATCAACCAGCCCCAACGGACGTTTTTCCTGTTTCAAAATTATTCCCATATTTACAGTTTATACCTATCTGCAAAGGATCTTTAGATCACACCATTCCATCGATCTCTAGATTGGCAAACTCACCATTTCGGAGGGAGGGATTTTCTTCGACGTATCTCTTGGAGGACGTCCGTTGGGGCTGGTTGATAACTAGCTTGGCTAGCCCAGGCCAAACTAAGAAAACACCGGCGTTCAGAAAAGGGAAAAACAATCTGCTACGATAGTTCAGTGGTAGAATATCCGCCCGTCAAGTGGAAGACCCTGTTTCGATTCCCAGTCATAGCAGAATTTTTTCGTTTCAAAATTATTCCCAAATTTACAGCTTATCCCTATCTCCATAGGATCTTTAGATAACATCATTCAATCAAGTGATCCTTAGTGAGGTGATAAAAATACATTTACGGTCAAGAGAAAAGACGTAAAACGGTGAAAGAAAGACAGCGTATAACAAAGATAAAAAGATTCAAAATCCACCCCAAATCAAAATTTAACAGTAAAGTAGATGTAGTAAAAAGAAGGATGGTTTATTTACATGAGAAAAACCAATAAGAGAGAGATATGGAAGTAGGTAACGATAGAGACAGAGAGGGAGGGAAAGAAAGGCGGGAGAGGGGAATTTGTGTGTGTGTGTGTATTTTTGGCTAATCAATCTCTTGGATTATTATAGCCATAACCCCTTCCACACCGAACACAATCACAAGAGAGGAGGGAAACCCGGTGCCGGCTTTAGCCTACTCTTAACGAAGAACACCAAGGGGGGGCCAACCGCTTAACGTCCCTTCCGAAGGACGGAACGCTGAATTTACGCCGTCTCCTCAAACCACACAAACGGGGCCGGGCGACCTGAGGGAGAGGGGAAGAGAGATAAAGAGGATGATAAAGAGAGCGAGGGAAGGAGGGAAAAGAAGAGGAAGAGAGGGTGGAAGGGAGGAAGAGAGAGTGGAAGGGAGGAAGAGAGATTGGAAGGGAGAAAGAGGAATTGGGAAAGGGAGGGATGGATAAGAGGGAAAAAGAAGAAAGAAAACTTGAGAGGAAAGGGACCGCTCGGAAGAGGCAAGAAGCGATATAAAGAGAGAGCGAGAGAGAGATGGAAAAGAGGAATAGAGTAGGGAATAAAGAAAAAGGAAGAAAGAAGAGAAATGGAATGGGAACAAAGAAAGATGGAGGGGTAGGTAGATACAAGAAGAGAAAGAATTAGGGAGAGATAGGTATACAGAAGAAGAAAAGTCAAGGAAAAAAAGGTAAGAATGTGAGGGAGGAAGATAAAGAGGGCGAAGGGAGGGAGATGAAGGGGCGTGGGAGGTATAAAGAGTAGGAAGAGATCGTAGCTGGGAGTGGTGGGGGTGTGTGGAGTGGGAGAGAGACACGATGTCTCTCTCTATCTCTGTCTATAATATCTCTGTTGGGTGCGTGGGAAGAAATATGAGGAGGAGGAATTCGCGCCTGCTCACCGTGAAGAGAGAGAGAGGCGCATGTAAAGCGATTCGAGTCCGCCTACCACTGCAACGGTGAATGCGAGGGTTTTGCAAGCGCAATGGGAGTGCATCGTAAACACGAACACAATGCGAATGACTAAGTCGAATAATACGATGCGAAGTCGTAATTGCGGAAATAGTTTTTAAGCGCCGTCACGGTGAAATCGAGTTATAGAAGAGAATTGTGGTTAGAGATGTCAACAAACGCGTTTTAACGGCAAACTAGTTTGAAGAATTAAAAAAAAACATGTTTAAACTCTCATAAGGGGCATAATTTTGCTCATATTATACGTACTTTTAATGTCTCACTGCCCTAATAAACCGGTAGCGCGCAATGAATTGATTTTTATAATTTTAAAATACAGAAATTTGTCACCAAATGTTCGGATGTACGTATTCTTAAAAAGCGACGTTCATTTTTTTCTCGCATGAAAATAATATTCAAGGATTAATCCGATTATTACCATAAACTCACGCTTAAAATTCCTACTGCTGATTTCACTTGCGACACAACTCTCTTGACACCCTCTCCGAGTTAAATTTTTAAGACGACATCAGAATTCAAAATAACGTTTGCAAGAGAATCAAGGCGAAGGACGCATTTCTCAATAATTTTCATCCAAGTAAAGGGGCGAGGACGATAGGGACTGTGGACTCCCCTTTGAATGCGCTCTCGAACCTATTCCGTAACAAGTTCTTCGATTTTGCGACTCGGATTATGCCCATCGGACTGAGGCGAGACACCATGGCAGCGGGAGGGACATTCGTTGCTATAAATATATATATATATATATATATATATATATATATATATATATATATATATATATATATATATATATATATATATATATACAGCACGAAGAACTCAGAAAATAAAATAGAAGGATAAAGTAAAAAAAATAATGATAATATAAGGAGAGTGAAGTCAGTAATGGAACTTTTGAGAGAGAGGGAGAATAAATCTAAGTAGATAAGGCAGTTCTTGGAATGAGATATCGTCGAAGGCAATTTTTACGGCAAACAAGGAATAGTAACGAAAAGGATTCGGTTATTAGACGACATGGAGAGATAAACATGATCTTAGGAAATGAATCTTTCAGTAGAACACGACAACATGAAGAATTTATAATTATATCAAGGGTCTCAAACTCGCGGCCCCCGTGGTACATTTCTGCGGCCCGCGAAGTTAGGTAGTTTACACTAGACGGCAAAAACTCAAACGTATTTCTTATAAAATATTTCATGTAAATCTAAGAAATTTAAGAAGTGTGTTAAATCAGCACATTTAAAATATACGCAGTTTATTGCTCATTCAGATTTATAAAAATTCTGTACAGGTGGGGTAATAAGTATGTTCTTAATGCTGCCAGTGTGTGTTTTGCGTGTCAAAATAACAACCCTGGACGCCGAAACCAGCATTTTTGTAATGAATGGGTTTGAGTTCGCATCATAGGGTTGGGGAGATTTCTTCCTCGGGGAAGGGGAGATCGAATGTCCAAAGAATATTAAACGGTGTGGGGACTTGGAAAATTCGTGGCCCGCATCGATATGAGTTTTAGACCCCTAGGTTAGACTAAATATGATGATCATACACGCTTACGTGTATGCTACTCTTCCCTGATTATCGATTAGTTTCTTCTCATTTAATTATGGGCAAGTTCAGCCGAACGTCAAAAACCATACATCGTACTTACGGATAGAAATAATAAAAATGTGGACATCCACGCCACATTAATAACATCCTTGAATGCGCTTAAATTCTGTGAATTATTATACATAAGGCAAGCGGGAATTGAGAAGTCACCGAATCGGAATAGCGAAGTAAATTCCTAAATTAAACGAGGTCGGGAAACAATGGAAAAGATTCTTCAGGTTCCAAGTTATATACGTACGCATTCATTATTATCGTGCCTTTTCTTCTCGCTTGCCGACTCTGCAGTTTCGCAATCACGATCGCAAGAAGAACGCGAAGGTATAAAAGTAGTTGACGCCAAACAGAAACATCTCAAATGACTCATAAAACGGGACTGTTGGTAAGATAGGTGCGAAAACAAGACTCGTTCGCGGTTAGCATTCCGTCCACGACTACGAGGCCATTAAGAGCCATTAATCGCAGGACTTTGTTTATTTTCAGAAGAAAAAAAAACACGGTAACTTTTTGTGCGTGCTTTTCCTGCAAACCGCACGTTTTCTCCGAAGAACAAGCAGACCATTAAAAAAATAAATAAATCGAGTATGTATATATCACTTGGAATGAGTGTAGAGATTTTCTTAGCTATCTTGCTATCAGGGCCAGCTTCAGACAGTAAGCAAGTGAGGCAATCGCCGCAGGGTCGAGGGGGCGGCCTCAGGCCTAATACTGACGCCGTTCCCTCTTGCCAAGTTTGGTCTTACAGCAAGGGTGGCAACCCTGCTCAAAGAGACACATTTGCAAAAACTGGAGGGAGGTAAGGGAAAACCAAGGGAAACACACGCAATGTACCCTTTGTGACTCTTTAACACAGTCCGAACGGCTACGGAAAAGAAAGAAAACAATAAACGGAGATCCAATTTATGTAGTAAAATAAATACTGGCACGATTGTGTGATAATTTTAGATTTTAATGATTTAGTAAAATTCTTGATCATCGGAGACCCACGGAACATGAGGGGGGGAGGGGGCGGCCAAAAATTTCCCGTCTCCGGGCGGCGAAATATCTAAAGCCGGCCCTGCTTGCTTTTATGCTGGTCAAATAAAGGTTTTTCCAGGTGAATATCTTCGTGATAAAGCTCTTTATCTCTTGTGCCATAAATACTTTTTAAATACGTCTTAGAAAAAAGTTTAATTTACAATGAAATGACGCATTTTTCGTCTCATTTTGCCATCTAGGCAGAAACCATGACGGCAAAGAACTCTTTAAAAAAGTTAACGTAATGCTTCGCCTTTATAAATGCGCCACCTCATGCAGTTTTTACCATATTCTAGACCGTATTATTATAATAATTTATCCAAGTATGCACCGCCAAATTTCAATTTGCAAAAAAGAAACCCTAAGTAGACTTCATTCTAAAATCCACCGAAACAGATAATAGCAGATAAATTGCCTTCGAGTACGTTTACATTACTACCCTTCGAGTATCCAAAAGCGTATGGGAAGACTGCAGACAAGCAGCATCAAACTGCGAGAACCGTAAACGCGCGATTTGGAATTCAATTACTTTTACGTATCCTATCATTAACCGAGAGAGCCGTAGCTTGTTGAAAATCCATATTTACGACAAAGCAAAATAAAAGAAAAAAAACTGTTCGGTCAGGATCCACGGATTTTATTTTAGGAGATACCGGGTTTCGACGTAGCGCGTCAACGGCAGCCAGGGAGATTCTTTTATTTATTTCACCTTCATTCCCTTTGGGTCAAAGATGTCAAGGGTAAGTCGATATTTAAAAAAGTTATTTGGCGGTCGACAAAAAAAAAACGAGTTTCCCATTATTTATTAATATGTTACGGACAAGAAGCGGAGGATGTTGATTTCTAGAAGACCATACCGTTCGATGGCGCACTCCTTTTCCTCCTTATCGATAAATAGCTAGAAAATTATCAACTTTTGGTCTGAAAGCCGAACTTAAATGCTTCATATCGTTCGACTTTGATAACTCGCGTACTTTAAAGCGATCGTTTTTTACGAGATAAGTCATTAATTATCTCGGAAGATTCCTTCGCTCTTTTCTCTTATTCGCACTCGAATCTCTGTTCTCGCGTCCTTCTTTCTTTCTCCTTCTAGAAAGAGAGAGACACCGAAGGGGTCCAGCGCGATACGTCACTCGGAGCTTAGCGTGTGGCCAAACCATCGACCCCCAACCCGCGTTTTTTGCTAATACTTCGAATCCGAGAAGAACTTTCGCCGAAGCTCTTTAAATGAGGTCGTTCGTCCTTTACTGAATTTTTGCTTGAGGATTGAAGCTCAAAGATAAAATAATTGAAATAACTCCACTAAAGGAGGATATTCTTAAATTATTTATAGCCATAGCTCTTAACTCGACCCATCTAAAACAAATTTTTGTATGCTATACGGAAATACCGTTAAGGTAACTGAAAGCATATCAAATATGATGGAACAATAGGTGAAGTAAGGGAACGAAAATAAGGAGGATTTATTTGGAGACATTCTTCCTCCTGTGGTGTGAATAAGGCGATTCCATTCAAGAGTTCAACTCGGTGTTGTATCGGTCCGTTATGTCCAGTTTGCCCTATCTAAAGAATTTCTCCTCGTATTTTCTCAACCATTACCATCTTTTAAAATATTCAAAATCCTTATTCTCTTCCTACCTCTTTGCTTCTTTCCTTGCACTATCTCTTTTACGACTTCCTCCTGTCTCTCACAACTTTTCCGTTATGTTCTTATTTCTCTGGCTAATTATTATAATTATAAGGTCCTTTCTCATCCTCCCGTATTTAATTCCTCATCATTTACTCTCTTCTCAGGCCGACAAACTTTCTCTAATCTTCTTTCTCATACAGCCAATATATCACTCTTCATATCAACGTTTTCAATAATCCTTTTATCATCTCGATCCAGAGGTCATAACATCAATTTCCATCTTGTCAAGAGGCACATTGTCTTAAATCGGTTTTTATTTAAAGCTTTATGGTACCTCTTAAGTTTTTGTATTATTCAGAAAGATCGCAATGGAAATTGAAGACGTAAGTCGTAAAGGGAATAATGGTGGCGATAATGCGATGGAAGTGAGCCTTCTTCCAGCCGTGGTACGAATAATTCTGGCAGTAAAATGTATTTATGAGTCCTAAATAATAAACTATCGAGCTGAGATGTGTTTTCCGACGGAATCGTCACAATCCAGGACGTTTGTCAAATTTGGGCATTTTAATTACTTTCTTCCGCTGATAATCGATCAAACCGCAGCGAAGGAAAAGGGCAGCGATTAAGAACGTCTATTTTATTATTTTAAAACTCTTCAATAAATCGCATTGCACGAGGGGTATTGACCCACTTAAAATAAATCCAGCAGCTCCGGAATAATTTTCGTTTTTAATAAAACTGAAATATATTTTTTAAAGAATTAGAACGCTTCGTTACATTGGGAAATTAGTTTAATTTCTCATTTTATGTTTTTACTTTTGCTAGACATGAGACAGAAGTTGTCTGATATAATGTCTCAAAAAAGAGGACTTTTTGTCTCCACCAAAAGTACACGAGCGCGAAAGACCCAGATAACTTAAATGGCGTGTCAAGGATAACAAGTGAAGTTTTTTTTACGATTGTCGGATTGAACTCCCCCCCCCCCCCCCCCTCCTCCATTTGAATACGAAATTGGAGTCGAGAGGTCAAGGTTATGCCGTAAAGACTGCGAGTGGGTGGGACCAAGATTTAAAAAAAACTCTCAAGGATTATCTTACGTTTCTGCTACATCCGGTAATAACCACCAACAGCTATATTTGAAAATAGGCTACGATATTCTCACGATTAACATGTCTACGCACCATTGAAGCAATTGAAAAATTCCTACCTCGTTTCAAAAAGTATTAGGTTTTCTTTTGCGAATTTTAGACGCTTTCATTACAAATACGAAGTTTGATCGATTTCACACTCTTTTTTATAGAGTAGTTCATGAAGACCAAATTTTAGCATTTGTTATGAATCGTGAATTAGAAATATTTCAAATAAAACTTATTTTTTAGCGTGAGGAGAAAAATCTCGTAATTTTTTTTATCTCAGGCGGAAAAATCTGTCACGTGCTCATAGTTAATATAGCTCGTCGTTATGGTGACATTATTAATTGATTAAACGAAAGACCGTAACAAATTATCCAAAAAACTCTACACGGCTCTACTAGCACAAAAAACGATCACAGATACCCAAATCCTCCAAAACCATCCGAGTAATTTATGAGGCAATCGGAAAATCCGATTAATAAGTCTTTAGGTTCTGTTCCGATCCTTCTTCAATTGTGAACCGTGATATACATGCAATTGTAACACCGACAAAAGTGTCGAAAGCGCTGGACTGAAACGTAAGCAACGAATTACACAAGTTATATTTTCATTCGTCCTGATTATCTTTTAGACCACAGGCCCAAGTCCGTCGGTGGAAAACAAACAGCTGGTCGACATGTCATACGGCGATGGGACCGTGATTGCGTTCAAAATATCTGATGTGGCCACCACATGACTTTCTCCATACTTTTAATATTTCTGAAAATTCCAAATAGGTTACATAATAATAAATATTTTAAGAAACTGCAAGAATATTTTCGACTTGACAAAGAACAGAAATAAACTCAAACCATAGCCATCCAAAATTGGATATAGCCACAAAGCTCCAACAATTAACAAAAGAAAAAGGAGCGTTACTAAGACGTAACTAAGCGTCAATTGTTAAAAATAGTCGTCGGTAGGTGGCGTGGTGGTGGCAGCTAAAAATATAAGATATCTCTTAAACAATGCATTATATGAAAATATATTTCAAACAAAGGTTGTAGAAAATTAAATTTCCTACAACTTTTATTCTAGTACATTTTTACATTTATCAAATATTAAAGCAAATATCTCAAAATAACGAATAAGTGACAAGAGTAAACACCCACTTCCGGTTGACCGGTTTTTACCAAAAACTAATCAGTTCTTGTGACTTTCATAAAAATGTTAAATATAAAATTTTTCGTTGACCTGATTAATAGTTTTTGAGTTAGAGCACCTACAAAAAAGCTAACACATACACACACAGAGACCTAATCGAGAAAATGGTCAAAACGTGTTCAGGGGACTTCAAAACGTATTTCAGTTGAAATCTCGAAGTCAATTTTTTCATGTAAACAATACTTTCCCCTATATTACGTATGAAGAAAGTAAAAAACGTCCTCAAAAGACATCCCTCCGTCGAAAAAACAGCTCAACTTTATTAGTTAACATTTGTTGAGACTATAGAGATAAAATTCTATTTACATTTAACAGTACATTACAAATTTTAAAACTTCGATTTATCAAACCGCAAAGCTTGTCATTTAATAAGTTAGGTATCTTCAATTGCCATAGAAATTGCGAGAGTATCAGATCCGTATTTCGCCTGCATAGCAGCCTTCATCAGTGATGGGTTGAATTACCTACTTCCTGAAGTTGGGATGCAATGACCCCTCAAAAGCTACGCGGTCGGAGAGACTGCGTCATTTCATTCGCCTCCGATTATTTCTCTCTTTTTCGCTTCTTCGCGTCTGTTTCCTTTAGCAAAGCAGCCATCATCAGTGGAGATTCGCCGACGATATGTTATAAGATAGATTTATCGATTGCATTAGAGGCACGAGGCGATGCTGATATATTTTTTTATTTCTTATAGCTCGTGTCAAATAATTCTCCTACATGGCTAAAAGAGCTTATCATCCGACGATTTTCCCTCCGTAGGATTAATCGTGTATTTAACCTTTCTGAAGCCTTGATTAATCTGGTGTTTTTTTAATACTGATTCGACTCCTACGCCGAGATATGCGTATTATCCCTTCGACAGCTTCCGTTTCGCAAAGCGTAAACAAGCGAGGATGACTTTTCACGAAGCGTGGGTTGAACTGCCTACCCGCCATCTGCCGTTTGAATGCATCGACCTCTTAAAAAGGAGGCGTGGGCGAAGAGACTGCATCGCCCTCTTCATTATCATCCCGCCTGAATATGCTACTATACTATCTCTCTTTCTATCTCTTGCGAGCTCACACTTTCTTCTCATCTGTTTCCCTTCCATCCTGGTCGACAGCGTGGGTCCCCCTATCCTCTCCCCCCTCCTTCCTTCTCTCCGTGCATTCATCCGAAAAAGGAATACGATTATAAATAGAATAAAGAAGGAGGAGAAGCCCTTCCGCCCGACCTTCCCCACATCCCTTCCTTTCCGTTATTTCCTCTCACTGAGGTTGCACCTCCACCTCCCACTTCTTCCCCCTCCCATCCCCCGACATCTCCCGACATCTCCCCCGTCCTCTTACCACTTCCCATCCTCCTCCCCCTCTTTCTTCTTTACGCCCCCTTCTTTTCTCTCTCCCTCTCTCACCCGCGTACGCTTCCACCCTCATGTTAAGTCACCCCCTGCCAGCTCCCACGAAAATAAAGGTTTTTTTTAAATCTTGAAGCGGCAATGACAGGCAGACCGAGATCATTTTATAAATCGGATGTTTATAATCTTACCGTAACGAAACCCTGGCTTGACTGACGAGTGTCACAATCTACATTATTACCATATACTACAGCGTGCGCCCTTATTTCTTATGATTCGGTAGGTTCACGTGACGAGAGGCTATTTTGAGTTGACTCGTCGGAAATATTGTATTTTTTCTTCTGATTCGTCGTGGTTTTCTTTTTTTTTGTTTTTGCCTATACAGCTGATAGCGGAAGAGACGTCTGTATTTCTGCACTAAAATTTGAATTAATGTCTTCGCATTCGACTGCGTTCCAAATATTCTCGATGTTTCTTTTTCTGACATATATTTCATAGATACATTAAATTCGTTAATCAAACTTGAGGCAGTAATGTCAGGGATGCGAATATGATTTAATACGTTAAACTAATTTTCCCTCATTTTTCAATGTCGATGGCAACGGCTATGGTGCAATTGGCCATTGGATTAAATAATGGTATGGCTATTCCTCGAACTTGAGTGGTTGAACTGAAAGGAGGATGAAGCAACATACTCATCGATCATCATTAAGACGATTCTCTCTTACATTAGTTGCAACGTTACTGCACGTCTATTCCTCTCTCGAAGTAAAATCAAGTCGATTTGTTTCAAAATCCACGGCTTTTATAGTCGAAAAGAAGTTAAATTCGTATGATATTGAGTTTCAAACCCAAAATGGCTTGATTTTTGTATGAAACAAATCGACTGAGACCATAGTCCTTAAAAAATTTCGATAATATTTTATTACGTAGCATCGCCGAAAGAAACAGCGGTAGTATATCATTAATAAGCGAGTTTTTAAGGAAAAGAAAAAATTGTATAAAACCATCCTTTAACTAGAGCGTGAAAATAACATGATAGTAACTTATGAAGCTGAGAAGGAGAAAATTTCCTTTGCATTATTAGTACTTCATCAGTCACGTATAACTTTCAAGGGTAAATATAGATTATACTGCTGAAGCAAAAATGATTATTTAATTCGAATGAGAATATTCCAATAATACAGTTGATTGGTATGCATTCCCTCGTTTAATTTAAGCTCAAATATTTGTGATATTAAGAAATATATCATACGATTGCGATAAGGTATAATCAGGTATGGAACAAAAATTAATTAATGAAATATACGAGCAAACTTTACAGCAGCAAAAGTTATACAACTACTTTCTACTTATATAAATTTTTAAAAATTAAACCAAAACCATTTAGTAATAAGCATTGGATAAATTTCTAGACAAGTCAAATGTTCACAAAAATCCTTAAATAGTATCAAGCAAGTTGACACCCCTCTTAAGTATTACGATCTATATTGATTCGGGAAAAGATAAACCTTTTTATAAGATCTTTACATATTCTGCATTTCAGGTTGTTCTAGATATAGAACCATTTCATTCCGGAGACCCATTCGATATCTGAGAGATCAGCCTAAAAGATTACGGTCGCCAGGGCAAGGTGCCAAATGAGACTCCATTTTCCACGTATACACGCATATATATGTATGTTTATTTTCGACAGGGGAAGGACGTTTTCGGAGACATCCTCGAACGCGAGACGCACAATTCATGGCCGCGAACGGCTTCCGCTTCTGAACACGAATATTGTCGCTTGTCTGGTTTTTGGAACCGGAAAGCAACCACTTTGTTTATCGCAATAATCCATTTAATAGATGGTCACATTCTCAAACACTTGACCGATATTTCGTGATATTTACATATAAAAAATCGTTTCACCGTCAATAGAAGCATTAACAACTCGATTTGTTAAATTCACGGAATGAGTTATAATTACATATTACACACCTTTACTTAACGCCAACAATGTTTTAGGAGGCCATGGCATACAAAAATACTAGGAGTTTTCTAGGTTCAACTATGACGCTATGGCAAGCTTTAATCGCGAAAAATATTTCGAGGCAAGTTTCCGAAAAAAATTAATTCAAGAAAACTGGAACAGTATACTTTAACATATCTATCATGACTTCTTTGGCTAACATAATTTCCTAAAAGCCGATATGTTTATCACCCATCGGAAATTAAATTAATCTCACACTGTAGCAAAGTATTTCACGAGAGGTACCTACATTTAGTCAAATTGTTTGTTCACTATCGACGGAAATATATGCAAATAAAACTTGTAAGGTGTATTTACATTTTAAAACAATTTTACAATAATTCCAAGCTGCTTCATAACTTCACCCTTTCTTACGTGCCTCAAGACAGCATTTGGTTGAGAAATTAACTTTTAGATAGTTAAGCACTTACGGTTTACAAAGGCTAAAATTTAACGAAAATAGTCGATACCTTGCAGATATGAGTAGCCAAAAAGTTTCACGGTAAATTTCTGACAAGATAAACAGGAAAATTTATATGGCTTTAATAAGTAACTTTTACCGGCAATCTTATTTTTATGGCACACGAGTAAACTATAAAGTTAACATTTCACAAAAAAGTAAAAACTACGCGACAACGAAAAAATATCCTCTTAATTGATGAAGACAACTTACCATGCTGGCCTTTTCTTTAGCGTAGCCACAAATCTTCATAAACTGCGGTATGACTATATTTCGTCGCTAACGCAAACGCAAGTCTTCATCAAAATCACCGCAATTGTTTATTGAAGTCCCTTTTCACTCAATATATCATACTCTCTCTCATTATCCAATATATTCACTATATTTTCTTGAACTAAAACACGAATTTCACTCAATCCCGCCATATCATGTCCGCTTGTTTAATACCAGGACCAATCAAAATTTCTTACGCCTTACGCCATCTACCTCAAGAAATTCTCGATCTCACAGCAGCTTAAAAAAATAAAGCCCTTCTTGAAAAATGCAGTTGTCTGACATCTAGCGATCATTATCTCAACTATTATGATCACTTCGAAATTGCTTGAGAATAACGATGACAGGTTGACATCTGATCAATTTAACGGTTGTAATTAAGAAGTTTTTGAGTAAACCAGATGCACATTTCAGAATCTTAGCAATCCTCCTCCAATGAGAATCAAGGTTTAGAGGATTACCACTGAGGATGGTTACGTTACAGCCAAGATACACATTTTGTTTTGTTATAAGAAATAAGGATGAGTAGATTTTCAGTGAAACTACATCATAAAATTGCCGATTCTTTAAGTGGTAATCGAGAAAAGAGCTCGTTCCCATGACGGGGGAGAGGGAGGGGGGGGGGGGGGGGAGAGAGATAATTTAGGCCCGCGTCTGTAACAACAGCAATAATAGTATCATGGCCTTCAAACATGATTCATTGAGAGTCTAAGAAAAAAGGAAGATAATAGATTGGGTATCCGCCATTAGGTTAATTAATATCCGATCATTTCAGCCTGTAAATTACGGACTTAATTGGCACCTCCGCTGATACAAATAGATGTGGTATCGTTTCGATCACTTCAGATAAATTGTGGCAATAAATAATCATCCATAAATAGTGCCTTCTCATGAAGAATTATGATAGCGGCAGTAAGAATGTTAGTAGGCTACGCAACAAAGAGCCACATATCAATCATGAAGACGCACACATATTTACAAATCGAAAGCTGGAGGCGATTTTCAAAATAAATGGTTATCGTGCGTTCAGTGAGATTTATTTTTGTCAAGAATGATGCTTGCTAACGTAGTCATCGCCTGAAGCGAAGCATTCGAAAGGTCCTTCAGTCATGCTTTGACGTCTTCGCAAGTAGCGTGCAAACATATATGTACAACAGTGCTTTCTTCTGCCGGAAATAACCGGAACGCCGTTCCGGAACCTTTATAGCAATAAAATACTAATTTTCATAGTTTAAACAAATCAAACGAAGTTATTTACGATGCAATAACGTCTTATCCAAATTGTAAAACCACAAATATTCCTTCACTGACATATTACATTCAGTTCCCATTGTCCCAATCACCTCTCTCGCGTACCGGCACATTTTTGTATAAACTGGCGCTCGGCTACGTTTCATTATAAGTGATTTAAATGCTAAATTCTAAATTGAGGGGCACGGAGAATCGTTCATACAAAAGTATTATATCAGACGATAGTTTTAAAGGTCAATAAGTGTGTATCAACTCCCAAATTTTTTAGGCATTTACTAACAGGTCACTAGGATAGATAAACAATCGATCTGACTGTTAGAAGTTTCCATGTTACCTTAGTCTCGACGGTGAAAATTACTTGAATAACTGTCTCTAGCGCGGTACTTAATAGTACACTTCTGGCAATGTTTACTGCGATGCAAGAATGATAACTTCGGACAAGTAACGGTAACGGAAATAACCTTCCTTGCCTTTATCATTAGTCTTTCCCACTCTATCCCCTTCAAAAATCACATACTCTCCCCTCCAAACTTCCTTTATAGATTAACAGACAGCAACACAACCATTCCCTCTTAATCATAAAATGAACAGCTCACTGGATTTTCGAAATCGTAACGTCCTCTTTGACGTACTATTTTCTTTACGAAATCGGTGCGAACACGTCACGTTCTGCGGTTGACCACTTCTGAGGATGAATCAAAATTGAACGGGAAAACATCCGACAACGCTCCGCAAACATGTCAATGAAAGTGATTCATGGCGTCAATTTTTAAAACTGTAAAAATTAAGTGCGTTGACCGTTGGCTAATTTGGACGATTTTCCTCGATCATGAAACGCATAAAGGCCTCTTTAAAATTCACAGTCGTGATTAAACACACCATCGTTCAACACTTACTTTTAGCAATCCCATGGAAACTTCGGAAATGAAACATTCAAATCAGCTTATGGCTGAAACCCAATAAGATGGCCAAGCTGACTACAATATCAGCAAAACGGCCGAGAAAATCACATTTGGATTTCGGTTACAACGCATTCGTCTTTGGTGGCGCCCCCCGATACCAGTTTTTGTTTAGATTTTTTGCCATAATCAACGATCGGTGTACCGCCACCGAGGATCGATGTTTTATAGCGGAAATGCGCTTCTGTTACTGCAACCGTTTTCTGTAGCAATCGTGTGTGTGTTTTTGGCTAATCGACCCCTTGGATTATTGAACTCTTTATTATTAACTTCACCTGAGATATAGTCATGTATTCCAATCCGAAATATAAATGTATATTAATGAATTTGAACCAAACGTTGTACATGATACAAAATATTAGGAGGTCTCTCTATATAAAATATTTAAACCGTTTTCACGTTTTTGTGTTTTAATTATATTTTGAAATTTAAGAACAGATCGACTGCGGAAGGAAAATGCATTACTTGTGAAAACAAACAACGCCATGTTGAGTTTGATTGTAAATAATTGTTGAAATTGACTTCATAGAAATTCCGTGCATGAAAAGAAAAACTATCCATGAAACGGAGGAAGAAAGGCTAGTGAGATTAACGAGGCAAAAAGAATATTACAAGAAAGGAAAGGGAAATATCGGAACAGAGAAAGAATAGACTGGAACAAATGAAAAACAAGGCAAGGACAGGAAAATAAAATTAAAATAAAATAAATAAAAAAACAGGTTTTCAATAGCACACACTTTTATGATGCTCTCAAAAGTAGAAAATAAATTTTTGTTGCCTCAAAATTTTCATCGAAATTTTCATTTTTAAATTTGGCGCGAAGAATAAGATTGGGTGACCAAGAAAAAAATCATGTATGCAAACTACTTATATGTAAAGGCCACCCACTTTTATTCTTCACACCAAATTTACAAAATGAAAATTTTGAGGAAACAAAAATTTATTTTCTACTTTTGAGTGCATTATAAAAGTGTGTGATATTGAAAACCCTGTTTTTTATTTATTTTATTATCTACTTTTGAGTCTTCAAGCATTTTAAAATTTTCAAAGTTAATTCTTTATTTACATAGCCCATGTTTATTTATATGTATTCTCGAATGAAATTTTTGAAACGCTTACTAAAACTTGTTAGCTTAAAACGTACCGCGAATGTGGATTATGTGCAAAATTTCAGCTCTGTAGCGTTTGTGGATCCAGAGATATAACGCATCAACGATGTTGAACGATGACAACGCTCAAGCCAACTTCAATAAAAGTGTGTAATAAAAAAACGTCTGGAAAGATTAGAAAAGTTCAAAGTAAGTTATGAATTTTGTATAAATAAAGAAACAAAAGAACAACGAGAAGCACGTTTTGTTAAGCTGAGGAAAAATTAATCACGACGTTTGGCAAACGAAACCGAAGGGGCGCGAGGCAAACGTCTAAATAACTTAAAGTCGATCTCTACATCTTAACAATGAAAGTCTTACGACTGACATTCACAAATTCGCCGATCTAATTTGTTGTGCTTGCAAGAAACTGTGTTATCAATTCCTGTGTACCTACTTCTCATTATCGGTTTTAAGGAACAATAACGAAGTTGATTTGCCTAACGTATTGCCATTAAAGCTTATAGAGTCAGTCAAACTTTTGGAATTGAAATTAAAAACTCATGAACCGTAAAATAATCCAGATGAGCACCTTCACGTCAATAAGAAGAGAAAATGTAAAACAATTAAAATGATACAAATTTGTAGGACGATGGCCTACAGGGACCTGTTGTCGAAACCAGCCTAAAGGAAAACGAAAAAGCACACACTCACGCACAATCACTCGGGAAAACTCGCTAAATAAGTATTTAAAGAACAAAGCTCTCATCTTCAGTAGCTGAAGTCATATCATACGACAAAACAATTTGATCTAATTGCTATAAGTATAAATTCATTTTACTAAGAAGTATAAAATAAAAATATATAAAAACAACTTTTTAAATTTATACTCTTCTTTATAAAGCGCACTGGAAAGCATAAAATAAATTTCTGGGTCCCACAGAATATCTGGATCTTAAGGAAATTTTTCATTAGATATAATCACGAATCTCTTTAAAAAAAGATGTATGGCATATTTTGATTAAACAAGAATTTTTCAGACTATTTATAATGTAGTGAATAATTTAATCAACATATGCCATACATCTTTTTTAAAGAGATTCATGATTATATCTAATAAAAATTTTCCTTAAGATCCAGATATTTTCTGGGATCCAAAAATTTATTTTTATACTTTTCAGTCCGCTTTATAAAAAGAGTATAAATTAAAAAAGTATTTTATATATTTTTATTATAGCCATAGCTCCATCCACACCGAACACACTCACAAGGGAGGAGGGAAACCCGGTACCGGCATTAGCTTACTCTTAACGAAGAGCACCAACGGCTTAACGTCCCATCCAGGACGGAACGCATACTTTGCGTGATCTCCTCAAACCACACAAACAGGGGGACGGGCAACCTCGGAAAAAAGCCTATTTTCGCAGGATTCGTGCCCGCTGCTCTTGCGAGCAGCAGCCAGCTATGACAACCATTACACCCCCGGCACCCCCTCTGTAGCAATTAGATTTATCTTGATCATCAAAATAGCATTTGCTTTTGCTAGAAAGAATAAGCATTTACTTATTTCTATGGTTTTTCTTAAGCATTTGCTTAAAATTGTGTGAATAAAACCGAGCTTTTGCTTAATGCTTTAAGCATATGCTTATATTTTTCTAAGTGATGTAAAGGGCTTGCTAAGATATTTTGAAGTACTCTATTTTCATGATAATTAACCCTAAATATAAATTGATATGGCACGGTCTATGGAGACACGAAAAGTTAAAAAATACGAGAAAAGACGAGTTTCAACAACCAACTGTTATGAAAATTTATACATATCGTATCCCTGAAGAAACAGAAGACGGAAATATTTTTAAGGTACTTAGGTAAGTGATCCCGGATTTCAAATAGGAGTCGGGGAAGATCATCACCTACACCGCACAGCTGTATATAAGATAGTGAAATTTATGGCGTCCAAAATCACTATAAACTTCCCAAAGGCAACTGCAGAAATCACGGAAGCTAAATAAAAACGAAGCCAGAAGTTTAAATTTACTGCTGCAATCGATTGTACTCATGTGCAAATAGTAAAGCGGAGTCATTTTGGGGATGAATATATAGATAGAAAATGCTTTTCGTCCATAAATGTTCAGGTGACTTGTGATTCGGATTACATCTTCACTAGTGTGGATATTCGTTGGCCAGTTTCTTTTCACGGTAATCGTATACTAATACTATAACTAATTGAATAAAAATGTACCCATTATTTGTGATACTATTGAATTCAGTTATAAATGAAATAGTTTTAAAAAATTAATTAATTGACACAAAAAATATTAAACAATATGTTTATGTTGTTAGTTTGAAATTCAACTATAACTTTAAATGTAAACAAAAACCAGCGAGGAAAGAATTGCAAAGTGCTTTTTTCCGTAAAATTTAAGCATTTGCTTAAAACTGAGTAGCAAATGCTTATAAGCAAAAGCAAACTTTTATTCACTCAAAACGCTTTTGGCAAATGATTTTACTGTTTGCTTTAAGCATTTGTTTAATTTTTATTCACTCGGCCCAATGTCTCGGCACTGCAAAACGATGTATCAGGATCGTTGTCAAGGAAATATTGAATTTTTGATTTACCGATTCGTTTTCTAATCTGCTGTGATAAATAAAACAATCGAAATCACTTAAAACATACCTCACTGGAATTGATTAATAGTAATGTAATCGTTGCGTTTATTTCTCCACGTTAACGTTTCTCCATTTCAGTTCACTTGCAAACGCTATATACGCAAGGAAAATAAATGTATTTACGTTCATTTCTTCGCCGTAGATAATCCGTTTTCTTCCGCTTACTAAATGCTGTGTGCAGATGAAAGGAAATTGAACGTACATATTTACTTATTTATAGCAGATCTTGTTTACTTCACTTGCTACGGAGATCGTATTCGTTGACAACAATTAAGTAGCCATGCATGCAATACATTTTCCAAGTTCAAAGTGAATTACGATTTTCTTGTCAGATTTTTTTAAACGGCTTCTCCTTCGATAAAAATGTACGGAACAAGAAATATTCTATTTTATTGGTTCTATAAATTTTATTTGAAGGTTTGTTTTAAATAAGTAATATTTTACGAGATACGACGGAATGTTCATTTTTTTCAGCAGTAAAGTTGCACTTCTGATTAGGTTTTTTGAACCATTTACATCATTTTCTTATTTTCTCTTCCCCAAAGTTCTTAACACCAAATTTCACGAAAATTTACCCAGTAGTTTCGGAGATGACACATGCTGACGGACGGATATGACCCGACCATAAGGCGTTCATTTTTTACTATTTGTAAAGAACGCCTGATAAAATAGGCATTTCTGATTACAACATATCTAAATATTTGCGTGTCGATGAGCTCAAGACGGCGTACAAATATAGCCTCAATTTCTAATGGAAAATCTACCTCACTTTGAACAATTTCGCTTTACACGGTACCGCGCAAAGCGAGGGATGGGTGTTTAAATATTGTTTTAATTTCTGATGGCCTCTTCTTAATGGAAACCATTATCTCCTCTTATCGTTTCAGCCTAGGTTGAGGGAGAGATAATAAAAGGATCATGCCCGTGCGTCCCATGGGGGAGTGTGGGGGAGGTGAGGAGGGCCAGAGAGAAGGGATCGGCGGACGTCGCTGGGGAGAATGTTCTGGCCTCCCTCCTCCAAGACCGAAGACGTTGACCGAGTTATTCGGCAATCGCCAGCCGCAACGCCCCGCGGCGGAGACGTCTTGGAAGAGTCGCTTCGAAGACGCCGACCGGAAGCGGAAGCAGCTGATGGCTTTGGCTCAAAAAGGCAAGTGTACCCGAAGCACGCGTCGCACGCAAACGTTGGAAGGTGTGAGGGGTTTGCGATTCGACAACTGAAAGGGAAGAGGGCTTTCGTTATCGACGGAGTCTTCTCGATCGACCAAGTGGTCTCCCTTTTCTTTTTATTGTTATGTATTGCTTTCGCGTTTCCTTCTAACTCGAAGGTCGGCAACCTATGGCACGCGTGCCTAAAGGTGGCTCGCGGAGAGTTTTTACATGGCACCATATTTCAGAGAATAATTACAAAAAATATGTATTTTCAAATTAATTCTACTTTGATTAAAATTGTAATCCGTATTATAGTTAAACTGCATTGCCTTCAGAATGTTTTATTATATAAGAAACACTTTTCGTAAGGGTTTCTGATCAAATGAATTTTAGGGTGGCACGCCACATATTATGAATATTGGTAGAGTGGAACCCGAGAGAAAAAACCTTGCCGACCCCTGTTCTAACTGTATCTATGTACGTGCCATCGAGTTTATTCGATGTTGCTCGGTAACCTGCGCGACGGATTTGGATTTTCTCGTAGGGCCCGTGGTGTTCGCTGTTTGAAACGATTTTCTTTGTGAAATGTAGCCGTATTTTTTGTTTTTGTGCATGCGTCCGCACACATCGTTTTTTTCTGACGAAATACGATAAATAGCAATACAAAAAATTATTTTGGCATGACTGCTGTAAAAACATTTTGGTGCACGTAACATTTTCTCTATGAGTAATTTAATTGTTTTGTAATTTATTTATTTAAAAACTTAGTGCTACAAGTTGGCGATCTGCCAGGTGGTAACATAAGGAAACCTCGTAGGTCTCGCATACTTCCAACAACGAAATCTGAAGACAAACAATAGAACAGAAATAAAAAGATCTATAGTAATGACATAACAAAAATATTACTCATAAGAAATATCACTGCAAATAAGAAAAGTTTCAAAAAGAAAGAAATAATAAAAAAAATCACAAAAGAATCACAAAATCACAGAAAAATCACAAAACAGCTTTACACCTCTTCCTTAAAACATTTACACTCTTTGGGAAGGGTTTAAATAGTTCAGCAGGCAACTCATTCCAGTCAACAATAGTTGTTTAAATATGAATATTTTTTATATTTGTTTTTTGTTTTCTACACTTAAATTTATAATTGTGGTCATGTTTCCCTTTAAAAGACGGTTCTTTTACCCCCTTGTGCAACTCACTCCATGCTGCCTCCATATTTATTACATTAAAAAAACCACAGTCTACTCCGTTTCCTTCTCCTTTGCAAGCTCTCCCAGCCCAGTATTTCTAGCATCTCCGTTACGCTATCCGTTCTCCTGTGCCTATCCAATACATATCTGGCCGCCTTTCTTTGAACCTTATCCAGCTTCCTGATATGCCCTTCTTCGTGCGGATCCCATACCAAGGAGGCATATTCTAATATCGGCCGAACTAGAGATTTGTATGCGTTCTCCTTTGTAGCTGGACTGCTTCCTTTGAGATTCCTCATAACCCAGTGCAGCATTTTGAAAGCTTTCCTTTTCATGAAATCGACATTTAATCCCATCCTAGATCCTTTGATAAATAGACACCTAAATATTTACAATGATCACTTTTTGGTACAGGATTTCCCGAAAAATTATACTCCTTATTTGACACTAATTTCCAATTAGTGAATGACATGTACATACTTTTACTTATATTGATGACCATTCCGTTGGTATTGGTCCAATCTGAAAGTTTGTCGATATCATTTTGGAGGGTGTCACGGTTGCTTTCACTCTCGATCCGCCTATAAATTATGCAATCATTCGCAAAAAGTCATCTCGGAGTTCATTTTGTCTGGAAGATCGTTGACGTAAATTAAGAAGAGCAGCGGCTAAGACGCTACCTTGTGGAACCCCCGATATGGCACTCGTCTCATCTGAATACCTGTTACCTATTTTCACTCTTTGAGTTTTTCCAGTAAGAAAATTCGCAACCCACTTCAGTACCCTTACGTCGATTGGCAATTGCTCCATCTTCAACTGCAGGAGATCGTGTGGCACTCTGTCAAATGCTGACGAGAAATCGACGATTATAGCATCAACTTCTTTCCCTTCGTCTAATGAGTCAGCAATGTCTTGACACAAACCCACTAATTGGGTTTCACAGGAATACCCTTTCCTGAACCCATGCTGAGTTTTAAATAGCCACTTATCCCTTACCCACCAATCCCGTATGTAGTCTGATATTACCTTCTCCATTAGTTTACAAACCACAGACGTTAAGCTAACCGGCCTATAGTTCTTTACTACCATCTTTTCACCTTTCTTAAAAATGGGTATATATAATATGTGCCATTTTCCAGTCTTTAGGTAAGGCATGATTATTCATCGTTACATTGAATGGGTGAGTTAAGTAGGGAGACATGGCAGTAGCACCCAGTTTCAGTATGTCAGTCGCAATAAAATCCCGTCCCACCGACTTATTTTCCCTCAACTTCCTATTTTTTTAAAATGTTTTTATCCGTGACTCTAATGGGTATTTTCCCCGATGTATTTTCGCATGTCTTCCGGTTTAAGGAGTCATTTATCAGCTCTAGAGTTTTTAAGTTATCCATTCTATTTTCTTGTTTCCTATATACGCTTGTAAACCATTCATTACATCTACATCTACAGTTTACCCTGCAAGCCACCGCAAGGGTGTGTGGCAGAGCATTAGCTTTACTGTAATCGTCGATGACTAACACCCCTTCACTATCTTTAACTGACGCTATGTCCATCCTGTTACCTTTCCTTTTCCTAATAAATTTGTAAAATTTGTTTCCGTTAGCCTTAGAAATGACATTAACAAGAAATTTTTCCTTCGCCTTCTTCTTTTCCCTATTTAAATCGCGAACCAATTTCTTATAACTCTGAAACAACGCCCTACTCGAATTTCTTGTTCCGTGTGCTCTCCTTACTATTTTCTTTAGTTTCCTGATTGTATTATTGTACTATTCAGGATCCGTATTTTCTTTAAGAATCCTTTTTTGGGACAAAAGTATTTAGTTCTTCAAACACTATCTCTTTAAACTCCTTCCATATTTCTTCCACGTTCTGTCCCCTACTCGCCCATTCTGGAAACTTGTCTCTTAAAAATCCCTGGAACCCTTCTCCGTCGCCTCGCTTGTAATGCCAGACCGTCTTTCTTTTTTCCGAATTCACTCGACGTGGGCTGTCCCATTCTAGTTTTACACACACAGCTGCATGGTCACTTATTCCTGGGCATACGTCAACGCCAATAAAAGAATTGAGTGGCCTCACTAGAAATACATCAAGAATATGTTCTACGCAAGGCTAGTTTTATTGTTATGTTTTCAATTACAGAGAAAGTGCTTATCTATCGCTACACATTTTGGAGTTTTTCGATATTTATAATATTGGCTTATATTTTTTGGCTTATACATTTTGATTGAAAATGTCATTCGTTATTCGAGGCATTTTTACCCTAAAATCGATTATTCTTATTTATAAACATTTCAGGAGAGGGAAATACATATTAATGTTAAGCAAAATATATAAAATTACCTATAAGAACAGCGTAACAACAATAACAAATGATTAGAAAACAAATTCATTTATATAGAAGCGGTAAATGTTCTGTTTAGTATGTGATTTTCGTATCTTTTAAAGGAGTTAAGGGTATAAAAATAAGGTAAAAATTATAAAAGAGAGAAAACATGAATAGCCGAACATTAACTATGACGTTATTTCCAATTTAAACGATAACAGTTCGTATGAACAGAACGCTTATATTTAAATTCCCAGCGAAATCTTATCTAAAATTAATACCATCGCCTCATATGTTTACCGCAAGCTTTCGCCTTCGCAAACCCGAACCGTCCAGGATTTCTGAACCTGAAATGGTTTCAGGGAAGGAAACGTCAGCTTTCGAAAAGCATTTTCTTGGAAGAGGACGCCGCCATAATTACGGACTTTACTTTTAGAGGCTAGACTCACCGCTTCTTCATATTCGAGGCCCTAGGAGTAGCGACGCGTCAGGAACGAATATATTTTTTTTTAAGCTTCCCACGTCAGAAGGGAGAATCTTATGAGTGTGTCGCCCAATCTCTTTCCTTTCCCTCCATTTATGCCAACGCCGTAGAGATGGACATTCGCAACGATTCTTACGCAGTAGCTCCAATTCCAAAGAGGCCGGCGTCGCGCAGAGAAGGATCGGGTTCGAATACTGAAAATAATAATATAATAAAAATAAATAGGTAAATCGCGTCCGTCATTTATTTTCGCGTCGTCATCTTCCTTAAATGGCCCGTCAAACAGGCTCTCAAAATTGCTCTCCTTGTTTGGGCCATAAAACGAACTCGATGACAGTTTTAGAGGAAGAAATGACCTCCTCGGCTGTTGAGGACAACGTCGTTTATTATTTTTTTTTTTTGGGCCGTCGACGACGATTCATTATTCTCCACCCCGTAATTAAATAATAAAGGACGAGTTCTTAGAACGATCGGCAATCAAAATGGCGGACCCTTCAATCGATTTGAAATGCGGGCGTGACGAAACCGTTACGAGAGGGATGCGAAGCCGCGGCTTTCGTAATGGGACGAATCACGCGGTCGTTCTTGGGACCGAGAGACATTCGCCGTAAATTCGCTTCGCTTTTTTTAAAAGGGTTATTGAGGACATTTCTTATAAGTAACTACCACGTCTTAAAATAGAACTCGTCCACTCCCGTGCGTGGCCAAAGTGGGATGAGTCACCACCGAATAACCGCGAGAATATGAAATCCCAAGGCGATGGCACTCGGGTGCGATCCTCTTGCGCGCTTCGGATGCGTACGTCAGCGGTTTCGTGTGGGACGAGAATGGGAGAGGATGATGATGAAGGACTCCTCCCCCCCCCCCCCCATAAAACCCGTCCGCTTTTAACTTTTAATGGCCGGAAGGTGCAAGTAATTAATCGAAAAAGCAATAGTACAACGTGGATCCTTTAACTAGACCAGGGGTCCGCAACCTTTTCGATGCGACGAGCACCAAGTTACATTTTGGAGCAGTGTTTCTCAACCACAGGTCCGCGGATCGCTACCAGTCCAATATTGGCCGCTCCGCGATATTCCATTTTTCTCATTAAAGTTATGCATTGATTAATGAGAGGCTTGCGTTTTCAGTGTTTAAAATGTAAATATTCTCAAAAAAAAATTTATTTGACTGGTCCTTGGTGGAATATTCAGTCAATACATCGGTCCGCGATAAATTTTCGGTTGAGAACCACTGTTCAAGAGAACCCAGCGAGCACCACTACTTTTTTTAAAAGCGGGAATGATCATAAATAAACGTTCCTTCCATGCCTCTTCGTCGGAGGCTCAGGAAGGGGAGGAGGCTTTTTCGTAGGCGTGCGTTTCTATACCAGCGCATGCTTAGTTTGAAGTTTGAATCGTGGATCGGACAGGAATACAAGACGCCGATTAGTATAATAGCCAAATTATAATAATTTAGCGGAGGTGAAGAGCAGAGCGGGCTTGGAAAACCCTGAGGCCCAGTGCAAAGTGGCGATAATAGCCCAAGAGGCTGATTCGCCATTCAACACACACACCCCAGTGCAAAGTGTGCGCACTTCTTACGATTCAACATTTTAAATTAGTAAATCTTAATAAATAAAGCAACTTTTTATTGGTAAATTTTAATAAATGAGGCAACTTTTTCTTTCATTACGAGTGTTCGACATTCAAAAAATTTATTTCACGTGTACAACACATCTAATATTATATAATATATATCTACAAACAATATATCTAATGTAAGTACCAAAAATATTTTTTTGAGAGCTCGGGGCTTCTGTAAGCGCGGGGCCCGGTGGAGTCGCACCGTTACCACCGCCATCAAGCCGGCCCTGGTTGAGAGGATGCATTATGCGATGATCACATACAGCGACGGCTAATTTCCGTGAATATCTGGAAATAAAACCTTTTCTGTCAAAGTCGACGAGTGCGGCGGAGATGTAGGAGGAAGTGGGTTGGCGGTTGGTTGGATGACGTTCGATGAGGATCTCGTGGGTCACGTGACTCAATCGGTCTTCATTGAGCTCTGAAAACACCAACACCCGATAATATCGTTATGCTATGAATATTTTTTCTACTCGTGTGATTATATTAAATGGTTTCCGAATTTATTGTCGAAAGAACTGTTGTTCTGCTTCAACAGATAAGTTAATTAAGTCACTGAAAACAAGTAATGGTTATAAAACAATTTTATAAATAAGTAATTAACTATATAGGGGGGCGCTAAATCGGAGTCTGGCAGTATATACAAATATAGTAGGCAACTTAATAGAAAGGTTATTAAAAGAGAAGGAACGTGACTTGAATACATAGATTTTTATATGTGGACGATGAAAGATGTTTATTTATGACAGAGGCGGCCCGAGATATTTTGGCGCAAGGGTGATAAACTGCTCAGCGCCCCATCCGTAATTTTTTGTTAAGACTTTTAAAAAACGCGTTCGTTTATTCATTGCTCCGTAAAATAATTGGCAATGAAAATTAAAAGGATTTTCATCTAAATTCCCGTCTGTTCCTCTATATAAATTTTTTTCCAACATTTATTCACTTGTGAGTAATGTACGTATAGATGGATGATCGGGAAAGTCCCCCCCCCCCCAATATTTTGGTGCCCCAGGCCACCGCCCGGCTCGCACGTACCTCGGGCCGACCCTGATTTTAGAAATGTACGTCCATTATGATAGCATGGAATTTCGCGAGTATGTGGACGAAAGATAAAATGTCAAATCAGCTTTCTAGTAGAAGATAACCGCAAGTCTTCAGGATCTGTAGAACCCGCTTCGAGTTCGACGGGCGAAAGAAGTAACGAAGCGCCCTCGATAAAGATATACAGTCACGACTCGATCGTCCGACCGCTCAAGTTGCAGCACAGCAAAAAAAAGTTCAAGAAGTCCGCAGACGGCACCAAATACGGTGCGCGGGATCTGGTGATGGTATTTTAAATCATCATGTGTTAGTTTTAATTGGAGTGGCACAAACAATCAAGGGATTACAGAAGGAACAAGTTAACTTACTCATAACGATCGATAAATAATGCCAGCGCATTGCCAAAAGACGTCAATTCGGCGAAAACCGAAATGAAAATTTTAAGTCGAATGTGAATTAACAGAGCTGCTATTGAATTTAAAAATAACTGAATACCTGAAATCTGGAATCCGTGCAATAATTCCTATTGATTTGAGAACAGGTATGCAAACAAAGGAAATACCAACTGAAACGATTCAGGAATAGAACAGAAGACATGAAGGTATAAAAGCTCTCAAAATTATAATAATATACTGGCGAAAAATAAAAAATCCAACTTTGATAACCTGGTCGAAGAAAAATACATCAATAAAAAACAGCAGAAAACCATCTGCTCGCGATCTATCAGGAAAAACAAATGGAAAGAGAGAGAGAGAGAGAATAAACAGTTACTCGTTCTTGGGAATATGCAAATGATAAAATTGAAAGCGAGACGACGGGAAAGCAATTGAAATCAGGTATCTTCCGATCGCGAATGGAGAGCAAATCCGAAGCAATCGAGATAATTGGGAATGGCAGAGCGCCAAGGGATGACTGCTTTACATTGAATGGCCTATAAGAATGAGGGGGAGAATGAGGGGGAGGGAGGTGGAGAGGGGAAAGGGAGAGGAGGGAGAAGAAGGGAGAGGGGGGAGGGGGATGAAGAGGGAGAGGGGAAGGGAGAGGGGAAGGGAGAGGGGAAGGGTGAGGGGAAGGGAGAGGGGGGTAGGGGGAGGGGAGAATGACGCATATCGCGAAACCGTGTTCGAGATTGGAATTCACGGAATGACTCGGACGTTACACTCACTCAAAGGAAAGGAGATAAGGAAGACCTTAAGGAAATGCAAGACCCCTTTTTCCCCGATTGCCGTCCGACGCTTTACCCCCCCCGCCAAGGTCACGGCGAATCATCTGTTCCATGCGACCTCAATTTGGCCCTATCCGCGGTGCAAGCGGTGATTCCGCAGCGAAATCGTAATCGCCATCGGGAATGTTCGCAAAATAACAATGAACCCATTGTTTTGCTTGTGTTGTATGTTCCTCGCATCGGTATTCACTTAAACAACTAGGTCGGATATGCTAGCATTGAAATTATTGTGTTTCAAAATATTCCCCATCCCCCAAATATTACTCCATTTTGCATGAAATAATCAAATGCGACTCGCTCGAATTGTGAGACTTCCGAAGTATCCTACGCACAGAGCTGATGGAAAAGATACGCATCGATTCCATCTGGACACAAAGATTATTAGCATATTGGCACTTTTAAGGAGCTACAATCTGCCCGAAAAACAACTGTTAGATACGACGAGTTAAATACTTTACGTGACAAATAACACAATAAACTATGTAAAAATTCGACTATATAGTGGAATTGCTATTTAGTTTGTTGTATTATTTTGTTCCGAATTATGGAATTCCACAAAAACGAGGCTTCCCGAGTAGATTAGAAATATTTTCCGTCTAGAGTAGGGATGAGCAACCTAAGGCCCGCGGGCCGCATGCGACCCACGAGCGCGTTTAATGCGGCCCGCGAAACTATGATGAAAAATCGATCCGAAAAGTTTAACAAACAAATTTACGTTTTTTAACTGAAATTACGATAATGAAGCCCTGAATGCTGAAACATTAATCCTACAAACCTTATTTAGAATCGATTTTCACTTATATGGTTTCTAAGAATCTCAAGGTAACTTCCGACGTAAGTTCTTATCCGGCCCACCAAAGAATTAGCTACTTCCAATGATGCCCGCCTACGAGCAGTGGCGGATTTAGGGGGGGTCGCACATGGCGCGCGCCAGGGGCCCCGTGCAGTAAGGGACCCCGAAAAACTGTTCGTGTATATAATCTCAGAAATATTAAGTGGAACCTCTATGATTCCATAGAAAAGCGATCGTTAAGAGGTGTCACAAAGGAGGGTAGCCGTTAAGAGCGGTTTCACTATCTTTTATGTATAATTACTCAATGTCTGTCCGTCCGTATGTCCGCCACCATTTTATCTCTTGAACAGTTTGTCATAAAGAAATTCTGTAAATGCCATTTTGTTTCTGCCAACTAGGAGACCCCGGCAAAACGATTTTTGTTTACGGAAGTGTCCCGTGTTCGATTCCGGGAGGCAATTATATTCCCTCATAGTTTACACAGGAGTTTCGATTTTCCAAGGTACAAGATTGTTTTATTCATCAAAATACGTAAATATAGACCAATTGTCTCTGTGTCTACTTTATTCGAAGGCTAAAACTATAAAATATCTCATTATTGCGATGCTTCGACGTTACACGGAAGAATTCGTCAGAAACACGCGTTTCTTTTCGAAATTTTATGGCTTTTTCGTACTCTTTCCGGATGTGTAGCCAAGGCGACCCGCATTGTTGCTTCCGAATGAATTAGCGTCTATTAAGACATCAAATAGCAAAAGAATTGCGTTATTCGCTTCGCGCTTTTATGAAGAATCAGAATTATAGTTTTAGCAACGTCAAACTTAATAGATTGCAACGTTAATAACTGCAGATTATTATTATTCAGTAAACTGCTTGCAGACTGTGGACATTTTTAACGACTGACCAAAACAAAAAAATTTCTTTCTTTATTTCAATACTGGAATATTACCTTTTTCGTAAGGGAGAAGCAATTAAATTATAAAAGCAAACATGAAATTCAAAATTCCAGTTGTCTAATTTTATAAGGAGTAATGGCTATTATTATTACTTTTAAACATGAAGATTTCTGACTGACTTCGCAAAGGTTTTTGCGGGCACCACAAGTATATTTAGATTTCAGCGTCTCCGACTGCTTAGCGCCAGAGGCCCCCAAATTTTTAGCGTCAGGGGCCCCAATAGGCGTAAATCCGCCACTGCATACGAGGGACCTTCGCAATGTCCTATCTTACATTTTTTCTGTCTTAAAAATTGATTGATTACGTACTCTTTAAGAGTACCCTCTAGCAAGAAAAACACAAAGCTGCTGCGGACACAAGAGGCAATTATCAAAATAAGTTTCGGAGGTTCTTCTTTTGCCAAATTAATGAATTGGTTAGTAACTAAGAGAGCATCCATAAACTATGCACGTCACACTCTAGGGGGGAGGTTGATCATTTTGTGACGGATTGTGACGAGGGGAGAGAGAGTGACGTGACGTCTTTGGTTTGACGAAAAAAATTAAAACATTTGTTGCTAAAATTTAAACTTGGTGTATTTTGAGCCTTCTTTTTGTGGAAAGATAGGTTTGCGTAATTTCAGTAGAAAATAAAATTGACAATTCTTTTATGAAAATGTAGTACAAGAAAAGTACAATAAATAATTTTAAAATTAATCAAATTTAAATCGGTTTATTTGAGAAAAAGGTAAAAACTAATTTTTTGCAACGTACACCACTCAAATTTTTAAAACGAAATAGTTTAATTCACCCAAACTTATTGAATTCAAATAAAAATAACAAAAAAATCCAAAATAAGCATAATTTGAGTAATATACTAAAATAAAATTAAATCCTAATTAATGTTTCGTGAGTAAAAACTAAATCCTGTATTTCTCTATATGGAAGGGGGGATGAAAATTTAAGACAACTTTAAGGGGGAGGTTTAAATTTTTGTGATGTGACGAGGGGGCTATAGAATTCACTTTTTTGCGTGACGTAATTTTGCATAGATATTAGAGTGTTGTAAACTTAAGGGAGGAAATTGTTTTAAATTATTCAATGCCAAAGGAATCATAATTATAACACTGAACCAAAACGTTATTTAAAAAGTTACGTAAATACGCATCGCGTAGATTTAAACAATTTAGAGTATTTGTGTGACGTGATTTTATTGATTTTCAAATAGGCAATAACGACTTGGAAAATCTCAAAGAATGCTATCGGAAGCTGAAGGAGCAATACGACGACATCTGCCAGCAATCCAAGGAGAAAGATGAACAGATTGAGAAGCTTAAGAAAGGTAAGATTAATCTCCAACTGAACAATCTTAATGATGTCATGTTTCCACTTGTTTTTAAAATCCTTATCGTCGCATTTTTTTCTTCTTGTAAAAACTGAATACTGACTTTTGCATATATAATAAAATTAAGGATCTTTGAAGTTATCATACTATATAATTAGCTAGTAAAGGGTTGTAAATGTCTTGTAGATAATTTGGAATATTGTTCTGCAACCTCAGTCGATCAGGATAAGTTTTATCACTCGCACATCCACTCCATGAAGAAAAGTAGCGTCCCGAGCTCGTTATGGTTCCACTTCCCACAACACGCCTTCTAATAATGAGTAATATCCTTTCTGTCAATAAATCAAGATAGCCATTTTTTTCGACGGAAAATGGTAAAGTAAATGGTTTCAAAATAACCGATGCATAACAAAATAAGCCCGTTCCAAATCACGACCGGTGTCTAGCCGGGTACTTTTTTTCCTATGCATAATTTTAACCAACCCTTTTGTTTATGTGTCCTGTCGCATATATGAAGAAAACGTGAAATATTCGCCAATAAAGTAGTATGTCAGTTTACCATGTTAATTGCGCATTTTCAAATAAATGAGAGGTACAGACTTACGCCAGTTTTGGTATTAAATTTTCGGTTTCTGTAAAGAAGCGACTATATGCGCGTTTAACGACCAGTAAAATATCCTTTTAAGGTAATACGCAAAGGAATTCAGATTTATTTCTATCTTTTTAGATCGACAATGACGTTAAAGTAATACGCAAGGGAGTTAAGATTTATTTCAATCTTTTAAGACTGACAATGATGCTTCATAATATCAGAGATTGGACGAACAGGTTATTAAGTAAACAGTGAAGCGTTCAATCGCAATGTAGATAAAGGACTACTTAATGGAGAATTAAATCACAAGTCGTTGCTATGCGTTTCGGGAAACTATTGTTACGTCGCTATAAATGAATTGATAATAATGCTACTATGAAACTACTACTACCACTGAATTTTCGTCGTTATTTTGCTAAATTTCGATTATTTTTAACATAAATTCTACAAAATGGATCATTTCTCGGAGAGTTTGAGCCATAAAGATTTAAAACGAGCGGCAATGAGAATACAAGACTTTCTGAACCATTCAAAATATAATACTATGGATTGGACGTTTAGGTTGTGTGAGTGGAATGTTTTTACAAAACTGATCATAAATATCTGCATATTTCTATAACGCGTTTATAGCATAATGCTGACTTAATCTTTAAGTTATTCCTTACAACTTTTAGCCCAACATTTAATTAAATCGATCCAATAATTCTTCTTCCAAAAACCAGTTTATCATTATTAGTTTCCTCACACTGCTATGACTACAATGAAATCATTCATCCATTGCACTGAGTGATGAATCGAGCAGAGACTTTGTAATTTCATAATAAATATAGGAAATGTTTGTTGTTCAGTTTATCCAGCACGTCTACTAAGGGGAAAAAGATGGTTTTTGAGTGGATGTCACCAGATTTTAAATGAAGCAAATGTATTTCCATAATGAGGGAATTTCTGGCCTTAGAACATATTGAGAGAGAATAAAACTATCATGCAGCATAGGATTGTCTCCAAAGAATGTAATTTTTAACTCTTTTGAAATAAAATTAAAAAGATTTTAATTAAATGTTGAGGAGTGAAATGTTATTAATGGAATGAAATCCTTACCTACTGAAGCATCTACAGCTATCAATATTAGATTCAACAAACCAACCTTGCATTATTATTTCAACATATTCTCTTGCTCTTTACTTATAGCATCTACTGCAATGTACCGTGAATATGAAAAACTTAACAACCAATATAATGAGGAAACAGGAGCCTATCAGAAAGCAATGAAACATGCCACCTCAGTAAGTATACAAATGACTACAATTACAGATGACTTTAATTTTACTATTATAACTGTATAAGGGTTAAATAATCTTCTAAAATTACTTAAGATATTTCAAGTGACATTTATTGTTTGGCATGAAACATTCATATAAAGTGAAGAGTAGAATATAAACATATTTATGTAATCTATGCCTTCTGCATCATTTAGGAAAGATACCATATAAAATCAATTACATTATTAACTGATATTCTAAAGTTTAAATGATAAAGAAAGAAAAGCTAGAGCAGGTGCTGGTAACCTAAAGCACATATGCTTAAAAGGTGTTTTGTGGCATCCCAATATCAGCACAAAGGTTTTTTTCTATGTCATTGTTCCATGTTGTGGTGATTTATGAGGTTATTAACTTATTACACTGGATTTTGTCAATACATCAGCAATTTTTTGCCAACAATGTCATTGACTTCTTCAGATCTAAATCTAACAATGTTTCACCAACAATACTGTGAATTTCTTCAGGTCAAAGCCAATGATATATCAATGAAATGCAGCATAATAACAAAAAAATAATCAGAACATGGCATCCTCATATGTAGAAAAATAACAGAAAATGTAAACTCTTTACATGTAAGAAATCAGCCTCAGGCCAACTCTTGTTTTTAATTTTATGTTATTATGTAATTGTGACTATGTTCAAAGTTAAAAGCAGTTAATTTGCAACTATTATTTTATGTAATGCTAATATACTATATAATCTAAGGAGTTTAACTCAACTTTGTGGTAAGTGATAATCATATTTCAGAAGAAAAGAACAACTATGTAACTTCCACACAAATTTATTTGCATAACCATTCACTAAATAACTAGTATCATCAGGTTTTGACCTTATTTTCTTCAGAAATATACCATATTTATAGATTATTATGAAGTATAAGTATTCACACTGCACTTCTTGTAATGTATAAGAATGTGACATACATTTGAAAAAAATAATGGCTGCAGGCATGGACATTTTTAGGTAGTAACCCATTAATGCCCAACAGAGCTGGGACAAGGGTTAAGTGAGTGAGGCACCCATCTAGGGTGCAGCACACTTAGGGATGTGATAAATAATAATTTGAACATTTAAAGTGTAATTATATGTATTATAAAATATATTTTATAAGTTTTATTTTACCTCTTCACTGTAAATTGATGGAATAATATGATCCGAAGATCCTATGCAGACAGGCATAAGCTGTAAAGGTGGGAATAATTTTGAAACGAGAAAAAAGTCTGCTATGACCGGGTTCGATTCCCGGTCATAGCAGACTTTTTTCTCGTTTCAAAATTATTCCCATCTTCACTGTAAATTAACTAGTTTTGAGAAATTAAATTGCATACTATATACAGTGTGGGGCGTGAGGATATGATATTTTTCATACCATGGCCTTGGGCGATTGGTTGGAGAGGTGAAATCGGTTGTTGCGCATGCACACCAGTCTGTGTATGCAGTTAAGTAGCCATGGAGAACTGGCCAGTAAATCAATGTGTGTTTGCAGTGAGAACTTATTTTGAAACTAAGTCGATTGTTCAGACACAAAGATGTTTTCGGCATGAGTTTGATGTCCCAAGACATGGCAGAATTCCTTCACATAATGCCATTTTAAAGTGGGTCAATAATTTTAATGTTCGTGGTTATGTAGTGAATATGTTTTTTGGCCCTACACGTTTGATTCGCACGCCAGAGAACATTGAAAGAGTGAGGAATACATTGCAGCAGAGTCCAGCACGCTCAGCAAGGCGACATGCGATCTCCATACAAATCTCAAGCAGGTCCCTTCAAAGAATTTTACATGAAGACTTAAAGTTTCATCCATACAAAATTCAAGTAACCCATGAACTGAAAGACCAGGATAAACTTGCTTGGGTCAATTTTTGAAACAGTTCTTGGAAATTCTGGATAATGATGATGGAGTTTTGGATGTGTTACTCATGTCAGATGAGGTCCACTTTCACCTGTCAGACTATGTAAACTAGCAGAGTTTCAATGCTGTGATAGCAATCCCATGCAGCTCCATGAAAAGCCTCTCCATAGTAAAAAGGTAACCCTTTGGAGTGGTGTTTCTACTTTTGGTGTTATCAGGCCTTATTTCTTTGAAGAAAACAACAAGGCTGTTACCGTGAATTGTGATTGCTAATGCATGGTACTGGAAACCTTTTTAGTTGAGAAACAGCAAAGGGGGAGGAACGTGTGGTTCCAACAGGATGGCACTACAGCTCACACAGCAAGGCAAAGCATGAATGTCTTTAGGAGAATGTTTCCAAGCCACAAGATTTCAAGATTTGGAAACATTCCCTGGCCAGTAAGATCCCCTGACTTGTCAGCTCCAGACTTTTTTTTGTGGAGATATCTGAAATCTAAGGTGTATGCTACTTGCCCCCACTGTAACCAAGAACTTAAAGACTGCATTACAGAGGAAATTGGAAGAATTGATGGTGCTTTATTACAGCGAGTTATGCGGAGCATCAAAGAGAGATTGCGACAACGTACAGAGACTGTAATGGAGGCCATCTAGAACATGTAACTTTCAAAAAATCAATTATGGATACTAAACTGCATTCACTACTCCTGTTGTTTCTTAAAATGTTTTTCCTGATTACTTATCCAGTTTCCCACAGCAGTGCAATGAAAAATGTCAGATCCTCGTGCCCCACCCTATACTTTCATTAAGAGGAGAAGCATAATTTTCAAACCTTGCCTAGGGGTGAAAATCTCGTCCTGCCTTGGACACCCAACATTGCAAATTGCAACATTTTTTAATGGCATTTTCTTTCAATTGTTAAATTAATAATACATTTCTGATGTTACTCTGTACTCTAAAAGAAATTGTTTTCAATAGTTAAGAAGTTCATCTATCAGTGTAGAGTAACAACAGAAATGAATTATTAATTTTACAATTTGCAAAAAATCAATAAAAAATGTTGCAATTTTCACTGTTGGCATTAATAGATTAATGTAGATAAATTTCCCTAATGAAAAATGTTGTCAACCACTAAGCATCTTTAATGTGGATGTATCAGATAATGCTGTGGAATTCAATATTTCTCACTCCTGTAATTTACATAAAAGTGAGATGTTCAGGTCTTTTAATATTGTTGTAACTATGATAGAACAAGTTTAATTTAAATGTAAACTCACAATTCTAATGCCACTAATGATTGAAATAGGGTGGCCAGATTGTTGACATCACAAATCGGGTCATTTACACATTTTTGAAATATTGTTGAGACATTTATATGAAATCATATTCAAGACCAAATGGTTTTGATATAATTAATAGGATTAATTTATTCAAACTACATGTACATTGTATAAAATGATGGTCCCTTTAAGAAACCTAACCTTATATAGTGTCTGTGCACCACACTATTACATACAGTAAAATCAGTTACAAGTGGCAGGTCAAATGCGCACAGGGTAGAAAGAAATTGCATTAGGAGCAAAGGAGATAGACCATCAGGCCAAGCATATGTAGTTAACTCTGAGCAGAAAGTGTTGTTTATGCAATGAAGTCACTGTATGTATCATTACAAACCTAGCTGTTGCTGGTTGGTAGCATTTATATTCTGATTATAATTCCATGTGTTGAACAATTTTTTTGTTTAAAAAATGAGACTTTCAAAATATAAGTCAGGACGTGGGAAACACCTTATCAATTCGGGGCAATCCCACAAAAATCAGGATGCCCAGCAACCCTAGGTTGAAACCATTGCTTCAGACTGAATTTTTACATAAATGAATATTATTCACTATTTTTAGTTAAAAATTACAAGAATAGAAGAAGATACAGGTTAAGTGATATTTTTAATAATTATTAAATATCAAATTAATGCTGGCTAAATTTTATCAAAGCAGTAATTTGAGCTATTCTTTTATGAAGTAATATACATATATATTTAAATGCTTTTTTCTCTGCAGTGGTACAAGGAAAATCAAGAGCTTAAAAGAAGAAGTGTGGCGCTTACTCAGAAATTCATGAATGAATCACCAGAGGTGACACTGGATCTGTTGGCAGACGAAATGAAAATGAGCTCTATATCAAACGAAGAAAATGAAGAATTGGAGGACTTAAGAAAAAGTGTGCAAGGTAAATGCACAGATTATCAACTAAACATACAACCAAATGGCAATTGCCCCTACACTTATCAATCACAAGGAATTTACTTTTAAAATGTTTAAATATTAAGTGAGTTTTTATTGTAACGATTAAGAATATGCTAGACTTAGTCCAGTTTTGTTTGAAAATTATTTTAGTATGAGTCAGATCATTTTTACTATGCTTAGTTTTAAGATATAAGAATAATAAAATATTCTCATACTGAAGTGAAATTAGTCCTTTTGAGCCAATGTATATGATCAAAATATACAATCCCTAACATAGAGAAATAAAAATAGAATATTGTCCCTGAGAATTTAATACAGATAGCTTCTATAATGTGTTTTCTGACTCATGGAGTATTCAGAGTAATATTTCCTTTAGACTGCTTTCTTGAAAACATCAAAAACATTTATTTTCAACTTAAATAAATCAAAAATAAGTTGGCTTGTAACCTTAATTATATGAATTTAAATATGAAACTTTCAATTTTAATGTGTTCAAAGCTGCACATATACTTTTCCTTGGGTAACATTAAACCCACATTTTATGTTAACAGAATTCAATTTTTTCTGATCAAAAATAATAAATTATCTGAGAAATCTATTAGCATAAATGAGAGCAACTATTAAAAATCTGCATCTGTATTAATTCCAAATAGTACTGCACTAAACTGATTTGCTTAAAAAAAACTTCACACATTGTCAGACTTGAGCCAGACTGTTGGTAGGCTCCAATCAGAACTGAATGCCGCACGTCTAGAGGAATTTGAGGCACAAGAGGCAGCAGCTGCCTTGTCTGGTGAGCTGGAGGAGTCAACAACAGCATGCAAGTTAGCGGAAGCAGAAGCTAAAAAGGCTCGAGATGAGATAGCTGCACTGAAAAAATCATTAGATGCAGTAACTGAAGAGGCAAAGAGTGAAGCGCACAGGGCAGATGCGGCGCTGAGGGACCGAAATACGATGGCTCATCAAAGCGCTCTTCTCCTTTCGCAAGCCCTTGAGGAAGACTACGAAGGGAAAGTGGCTTCAGCTCTAATGGAAATGGAATCCCTCAAAAAGCAGCTTGAGGAAGAACGCATTGCTCATGAGAGGAAGATTAAAGAAATGGAGGTTCGTGAACAAAGAACACTTTTTACCTATCCTGATCTATGTGTCTTACATTATTTGTTCAAATGATTCTCATTTGATCATAATTACCTCCTAAATGGTGTTATTATATTTCCTTTTCATTAGATCATCATTGTTATCCAAGTAAAAGAATCTAAAAATAAAATGACAAAATAATTTTGATATTTATAAGTGGTTTATCTATTAATTATTAAATAAAGTTAAGTTTAAGTACTTGAACAGATTTTGAGTTCCCTAAACGAAATCCATATTCTTCTAAATAGATTTTTTCATTCTTAATACTGACCTCACAAAGATGTAGATAAATGCAATGAAGCTCACTGTTTATTACTAATAATTTGATGTAAAGGATAAACTGGAGGACAAGGATGCAGAAGCACGTTTAGAATTGGCAGAGGAGCAGCTAAAAGAGATGAGAAGCAGAGCAGAATTGGCTGAAAAACGGCTAGCAGTATTTGAACAAAGAGGTAAGTAGATGTTACGGTTTTCATTGTAATTACAATGATTCTGATATTTGTGTTGCATTACATTATAACATGGTCACTCTTTATGAAATTAAATGAAGAAATTATAGTTTAAGCAAAAATTGTGCAAGTATTTTTCTCCAAAGTATTCAAGCGCAAACTTCACTGAATTAATAAAGCAAATAAAGTTAATGGAACATTTAATTGGTAATTCAGCCATACATGCACAGCAAAATCTAACCATGACTGTATTATATTTACAGCTATTTCTTTTCATGCAATGAAATTTGCTAAATTAACCAATTACTTTGTTATTTCCTCATATTGCCAGTCAAGGAACTGGAAGGCAATCTGGAGAATGAGCAGAACGAAACAGGAGATACTGAACAAGCACCTCCATCATCTCCACCACCTCCCCCACCACCACCTCCTCCCCCACCCCCACCATTCCTGCCATCCCTCTCCCAGGCAATCATACCGCCACCTCCATTGTTTGCATCTGATAAGCCTTGCAACCAACCAGCAACAGTTACAGATTGTGTTGATTATCAAAATGAAGTGGCTGACCAAGGAAGTCCAACAAAAAACAAACAAAGCAATGCTACACAAGGAGGTAAATAACAGTTTCACTCTCAAAATTAAAAAATATATATTTATAAGTTAAATTAATTATTATATCAACCATTTTGATGTGTTGTCTGTCAACATTCATAGTGAAAAACAAATCATAGCAGAGGATAATTTCCAAAATGCCTAAGAAGTAAAAGTTACACCAATGTGGAATTGTATAGGAGGTGCATTAAATGATTGCTAGTTATTTCTATACTATAACTAGTGTAATTGATAGAAGTGATGTTAGGGACTACCTGATGCACTGCACCCCCTCAAAATCCTATGGTGTTACTTTCGATATGGGCTGAAATGCTTGCAGAATGCAAGCACCAACTATGCTAATAAGATTCTCAAGATAAATTACATTTAAAATACAAAACGTTTTTATAAATAATATGATACTTATATAAGGTAATAGTAATAAAAACAATCAAAAAATATTTTGAAATCAACTTTTAGAATGCACTAAATTGCAAAAAGGCAGATATGAAAGAATAACAGTAATTATTCATAAATTCTTCATTTGTAAAGAGCAACTTTATAAAAGTCCTCCTCTAAAAGTTGTATAGCTAAGTTGATATCCTGTGGCAAAACAAATGACTCAGGTTAGTCATTACCAAGCCCTATTAGGTTTATAAGACAAAAACTGTAATCTCTGAATAATTTGCAGTATTATTCAATTTCTGATTTTTTCTTTGTGTGCATTTTAAGAGCTGATTTTAAAACAATATTGTTATTGATTATTACTTTTTAGTAATATGAAAGTTTTTGTCCAATGAATATTTTTAAAATTTCAATTAATACAATTCAATTTTATAGAAACATTTCATATCACAATGCATTTTTAATTCTTTTAAATCAAATTGAAGGAATTTATTGAAATAGAAAATAAATAGCCAAGAAAACTTTCTTGAAGACACAATATAAATATCTATTATAAGGAAAGACTTAAAAGAGCATTTTTAACCAAAATTCATTAAGATGGCTCTCCGTTTGAAAGTTCCATATATCAGTGTTTCTCAACCTTTTTCCATGAAGTACCCTTTTTTCAAAAAAGGATCGAAGTACCCTGGGACAATTTTATGCGGAGAATGCGTTCCTGACAAATTCACATTAAGCGTAAATCCGCATTCGACAGGGGGTACCCTTAAGCATGCAAAGGAAAATAATTTTACAAATGGTATTTGTGGGCTCACATTCAATCTAAAAACATTATCACCGGATTTTATTGTCATTTATTAGAGAAACAGTAAATTTAAATGGTAAACAATATAAAAAGCATAATTTATAATTAAAGCATAAAATCTAAAAATCTTTCCTGGGGCACTTATGGGGATCTATGGGCTTCTGCGATAAAAAACAGAGTCCAGGATCGAATGCTTGGCCTTGTTTTGGCTATTACACAAAATTTGGCAGTAATATTCAAGTAGTGCATCGCAACCTTGCTTCAATTCAATTTGAATGACAATTGACGAATGAAAGTGGTTGAGCAAGAGATTTTTGGACTTGCCTAATAAAAATACATTGTTGATTTAAATATAAATTTATTGAATAATTTCTTTGTAATCCCTATTCATAATTTTATTGCAGGGTCTTGAATCAAAATGCAATTAACGTATTCTATCCCCATAGGCATAATAATGCACAGAAATCTCAACCATCGTTACTCAGAATTTGATATATATATAGTTGTTTTGTATGTATTAACAAAATTAGGATTAGTTATATTATTTCATTATTAGGTAAAACTTCTGTTGTCATTTTGACGAACCCCAGAAATTCTCGCGCATACCCTCGAGGGTATGTGTATCCCACGTTGAGAAACACTGCCATAGATCACATAGCCTGGATCTTCTGGAACTAGTGCCTCTGCTTAGTAATTACACATTCTTTGGAGTTTGAATACAGATATACCTTTATATAAGAATCAAAGTTAATGTAAAAGTTGATAAAAAGAAAAGTAAACCAAAGTAACTTCCACGTTTTAAGATTTTATGTTATTGCTTGCATTACGAAAATTTCATCTCCTCAATATCTTTGATCCTCGTATAAAATGTGTGATAAATCAAAAAAATTATAATAGGTAGAGTAAAAGCTCTGTCATCTGACGCCCAGGGGCAATGGGTTGGTGCCGATTAATCAAATATTCTGGTCAATGGATTGCATAGTTCGGAAGACAATTTTATTCATAAAATCATAAAATAAACAATACAACTTGTATTTAGCATCGATAAAACAGTAAATCATAAATACAAATATAAGTATGTAGTCATCAATTACATTAACAGAAGCCTCTTTATTTTTGAGAAGCACTGAGGCATTACAGAAAAAAGTATGGAACTTAAAATACAGTATTGCACAGTACCTGCATATAGTAGTGCAGCGCATGGTGTACACCCTGAAATAACTCTTAAAATTACACAAAAATGTTATGCATAAAATTAATTACTCTACATCCCCATCAAGACCTAATCATCAAAATACAAAAATAACTTGTTGCAATCATCTGAGATACCATACTTTAGGTGGTTCTCCCAGAGTGAGACATACCTTTGCAAACAAATTTGTGGATGATGCATAAACTAGGCACTAGTATTGGTTGGTAGAATTAAGATTTACCTACATTGAGTTTATGGGAGATACGCCAATTAGAAGACCTTTCCAGTTAGTAAAGTGCCGGATAACAGAGATTCTACTGTAAATTGTTTTTAGTGTAGTCAAAGTCAAGCTATAAGTTTGTGTGCTTCAATACAAATCCACGTATAAGAGTTGCTTATGAGATGATATTTTTTCTTTCAAGTTGAATCCCCATGAACACCAAGACCAAGGGATATTTCTCTATTCACATACCACAATGTAGCTCCATGTGTAGTTTATTTTTCAAATGTAGCTTTACATACTTTCATCTTTCTTTCAGTTGCAGTTTTGGATGACATCATCAATCAAATAAAAGGAGGGAGGTTTACACTGAGGAATACAGAGGTAATATACTTGATAGAATTTTTTTTATATTTAGCATGTAATTCTTACCATATCATAAATTCCTATCACATAATTAATGTATTTATCTTAGCTAACATAATTAAATAAATGCGTTTGAAAACTTTTTTGAAAAACAAAATATGATAAAAATTTAAGCAAAATAGTCACATTTATTATTCAAGGCAAACTTAGATTATACGAAGAAATATTTATAAACACACACATGTTCATGTTAATAGGATTCAATTGAAATCTTGTTATAATATTGAAGATTTCCATTGGTTTATGACCAAATGCTAATCACCATTTGTTTAATTACATACAAAATTACAAGTAATCACATACCTCACAAAGATTAACAATAAATGAGGCATCCTTAATGAATCACCATATCATGGGGATGATATTAAAATTATTATTAGGAATAAAAATTGTCATTCTATAGCATTACCCAGTAAAACATTTGAAATCAAATGAAATTAATCAATTTTTACATCTTGAATTCTAGATTATTTTCAATCAATTAAATGATATTATGATATGGTGCAGTGACATGGTCAATCTCAATCTAACATTAAGTTCAGACGTGCAGCAATGACATGTAGTTTAATAACAAAATAAAATATTTTAAGCTATAAATAAACAATTACTTGGTTAGGTATGGCCATAAATGGAATTAATTATATTTCTATATTAAGACTTTTTTTTAGCAACATGAGAAATTTCAGTATATTAAAACGCATTTATCTTGTCCAAAAATCAATTTCTAGGTTAGAAAATATTCCTCGATTTCTCAACTGCAACAAATCAAGTTTAAAAATAGCAATAATACATACAATACAAATAATACATTTCTTTTCTTTATGATCAATTACACTTGCAAAAAGAATATACTAATGCAAAACATTCAACATTAAAAAATTGTGAAAAATCATATTAAATGATCTATAAATACTACAATTTTGGGAGAAGAACCAATATAGGCCGCAAGCAAGATTTAGTGCCTTAAGTGGTGAGAAATTGAACTACTTGTGATTAATAACATGACAAAGGCAGTTATTTACAAAACAGTAGAAAGCGAACACTAGTTCAGTTCTCTTTTCAATAAGTGGCGTAATTCTTATGAAATGGAACTTAGGCCAGACCGGGAAGTATGGGTAGATTTCGAAGTCGTGTTGTAGATTGAAGTCGTGTAGGGCACCTGCAGCGCCCACCTACACGAATGTCACCCTCAACGCCAGCGGAGATTGGGTTCTCGAAGCAAAGCAAATGCGTAAAACTATGTGTGTACACTACATAGTTCCATTTCTCGCCACTCAAGGCACCAAGTCCATCTTGCGGGCTATATCGGTTTTGCATAAAATAATACAAATAAAAATAATATAGTACACTTGACAAGTTTCATCCGCCAAACCATATGACAGAAAACAGTAAATGAATTGATGTTGATTTATAAAGTCAATAACTATGTTCTTTTATCTTACATGGTTTAAATTCTATTAAAATAAAAAGTTGTAAAGGAATTTATAACACTGTTTATAAACCATATACTCAGTAAATTTTCAATCACAAGTAACCTAAGCTTTCAAGTGACTACCAAATTAGAGGACATTCTGCCATCTATCAACCTTACATTGAACTAATCAGAACTAACACATCCTGAAACTTTATCTTCACAATGGTATATCGTTTGTGCCACCTCTCACAAAATACGATATATCGAGGTTAGGTGAGTGGTTTAATTACCGTATATACTCATGTATAGTTCGACCACCGATTTCTCGGCAAAAAAATTAGATTTTTACATGTATCTCGTGTATAACTCAACCCTAGCTTTCTACTTTTTTATCATAGATTTCCATCAGGATCGACATTTTTCATTTCGAAGCTCACAATCAAGGTATATAGAAAGATCTTGGTTTTCAACTGTTTTTAGTATCATAATAATACTATACTAATAATAAACTGTAAACATCTTAAACCTATTGCACGATCTTGAGAAGAAAAATATTTATTACTTCTTAACTACGAGATGTGACATGAATGGTGGCAGAATTTCTAGCAAATAGACGAAAATTAAGCTTATATAATGAAAATTAATAGATGCATATTACTCATAAAACCTTTAATAAAAGTTATGATTGATAGTTGAACATGATGAAATAAACTCATTTTAATTCTTCAGCTTTGTGACTTTATACATTGATATCATCATTTGGAATTAACAATATTGGAACTACATAATGGAGTTATTATATAGGTATGGCTTACGGCTCTATAAAAAAATAAAGAGAAATTCTTTACATAAAATATAATGCATGCTTAACTTTTCTGAAAATTTATTTATGTATTAAAACCATAAAACTCTTGTTCATTGCTGTCTTTATTAACAAATAACCTGTCCCAATCTCCCGCTTGAATTAGATCATCGTATGAAATGTTACAAAGTTATTCATTTTTATCCAAGTTGTTGAAGTTCCATAAAGTAACGTCGTCAATGACACATTCAATATAATTCATTCCAACTCATCTGTTGTTATAAGACGCAAGAAAGATATGCATAGAAATCAAGAAAACAATCGGTGAATATGAGACAGGCTTTAGTATTCACGCAACAACATTAAGACGACAAAATGTCACTATAATGGTCACATTACTAATTTTGGTTAAAATGCACTATAACCCACCAGAGATTGTATAAAAAAATAATAAAAACACTACTGGGTCGCAATCAAATCAGAATTTCGTGATAATACAGGACAGGTATATAAGTCTTCGAAAAAGAAATAAATGAAAAACACAACATAGTTCTAATGAAAATCGATAAAATTAAAGGTAAATAGGAAGTTTTGGAGCTATATCATAGAAGTTACGTCAGCGAGGTGGGAGACCAAAAAATATCTTGATTTTTATTATAATATTTTTAAAAAGATAATTTTTTAGATCCGAGATTTTAAACCCTCAAAAGTATTACTCGTGTCTGAAAAACTCGAACTATACACGAGTATATATGGTAATTTTTATAAGAAAATGATAAATTTCATAAAAATTATTTTTGAAATTTCTGTCAAACAATTATTCTTAAAAATTTTGCCTTTTCATTAATAAATTCCCAATTCTCTCATATTAGGAATCAAACTTCTGCTAATAAAATCATTAAGTAAATAAATTATTTTAATCGTATCTTATGCAACTCAGGCATAAGCTAGTTGTGATTGAAATCCATCATCTCCTATGTTCATTGTGGTAAAAAGGAATTTTAAGAAGCAATTTTGAAGACATATGTTTTATATTTACAGAAGCGACGATTGAAATATATTGGGAAGGCTGAGGAAGCAGATGATAAACCACCTGCTGTAAAGGAAATGCTTGGTATACTTGGAACCCTGAGACGAAGGCCTGGTCTGGCTGGTATCAGGAATGGTGCAGGAGAATGTCAACAAACTAATGGACTTAAGTGAAGCTGTCTGTTCTTTGTTCATGATATGTGTTTAAATCCTATGGATTTCAAATGATTCAAAAAATGATGTTGTTATTGATTTTTGTGAAGTATTACTGTTATTATTAATACATTTACTAAGAGGTAAATGTCTTTAAAATTGTTAGATTGAGATTTAAATGGCAATATGATTTAAATAAAATTTGATTTAAACCAAGTACATAAAATTCAAGCTCACGGTAAGGACCAAAAGCTCTTTTTATTAAAATTCTTAATGCAGTTAAATATTTATAGTCATGTATATATGTACTACCATTTCATAATATATTATCTTTATGAAAGAGTTTCCTAATTTGTACAAATATTTTATATTTTATGTATGATGAATAAAAAGTTGAAATAAATATAATTTATCAACATTTTACTAATGCGATCTTTTAAAAATTGAGAGATGGTTACAGTTCATTTTCACCTTGTGAATGTTATTTCTTCTTACATAATAAAGAATCTTAAATTAGGGCTTTGTGCCATATATACAAATCCAAATTTTAAAATGATTCTGATCTTATGGGAGACCATAATTAGATGTGAAATGATATGCATAGAGTCATGGGAGTCAGCATACCAATTTTAGGTTTTGCCAACCACAAGAAGAGTTGCTCCAGCTACCCATGCACAGAGCCTTTTTATCCAATGGGCAAGGTGGGAAGCTGCTCAGGGCCCCCTGATTTTAGGGGGCTCCACTGCATGAGCGAGGAATTAAGTATTTTTTAACCAAGAATATGTTGCAGTTCGTGCTGAAAAATGGAGAGACTGTGTAAAGAGACTACATTATATATTCTCCTTCTGAAGACAATATTGACTGTTTTTACTGACTTTCTTTTGCTGTTTCCAAATCTGCCATGTCATAAGAGGTGCTACCCAAAATTTATGAGAATGCTCTCATAACAATGCAGTAACTGATAATAGTAACAAAAATTAGGAACTTTGGTATTAACGGGGTTTGACCTCTGCAGCACACTTCTAGGGGCAAAATATGGAACTACAAGGCACTGAAAGTGGCGAGATTTGGAATTACATGGAACAGGGCTCTATTGGAACTTGGCTGGGCCAGGGAAGGGAAATTTGAACATGAAGGAAAATTTTACTCGGCCCTGCCGGGGTGGGTAAGTTAGTCGAAGTGTTTTTGGTTCCTCCTCACGTTCACTGTGTTCTCCCCCTGGGTTGAGAAGCATTCACCTTAATATATACCAGCTGTACACAAGGAACACAAGCTTCATCGCTGACTGGCATATATTAAGATGAATGCTTCCCAACCCGAGGAGAGAACTCAGTGAACATGAGGAGGAGCCAAAAACACTTCCACTAACTTACCCAATCCAGTGGGGCCAAGTAGAATTTTCCCCTATGTTCAGATTTCTCTTCCCTGGCCCAGCCGAGTTCCAATGGAGTACTGCTCCATGTAATTCCAAATCTCGCCACTTTCAGCGCCTTGTAGTTCCATATCTCACCCCTAGAGGTACTGTGGAGGTGGAGCCCTGTTAATACCAAAGTACCAAAAATTATACTGTTAGATTGTGATAGAGTATACTTTTGCTAGTAGTTTGCCTCATCATACGCCATCTATGTTATGTCAGTCACATTTGTGAAGCTTTTTAGTGAAGACATGTACCACATGTTCTATGATTTTTCAAAATGAGCGATTCAAAAGAACAAAGAGTTTGCATTAAGTTTTGTTTCATGCATGGTAAAACAGCTTCTGAAAAAATGAAATTTTACAGACAGCCTTTGGAGAAGATGCATTATCAAAAGCACAAACATACAGGTGTTTTTCAAAATTCAAAGATGGACGAACATCCATGGAAGACAAATGAATGGCATGTTGATCATTTCTTTTAACTGCGATAGGGTTGTATATCACAATTTTTCCCCTTTGGCCAAACTGTCAATCAGTAGTATTACACAAGTGCTACAGCATCTGCGGGAAAACATCTGGAGAAATGGAGATTTGGATTTCTGGATGACATTGAACTTCTTCACAATAAAGCATCTTGTCTAAAACAATCATCCAGATTATTTGGAAAAACCTTTCCAGATGAAATTGTTGCCTTCCCAAGTTTGGTCCAGAGCACTAGCATCAGCTATACTGGTAGTGTCAAAGTGCAAGGAAACCCAAAGACTGAATAGTCCTTATTTCAGAATATTTTTAAGTGGAAATTACATTGTGTCAGTCTATCCAAATTGCATTGGTACATTTGGCATTTCATAATTCTGGATTGAATGTATAACATGTTTATTACTATGTTTAGAAAATAATTTTAAACCTAGAGAATTTTTTAGTGTGTTTAATCTTTTCCTTCCTTTTCACTTTTGTTAATATAAATAAATTTTGTACTGGTATCAAATTTTAAGGTCTTATCTTTTTTAAAAAAGTAAAGAGAGGGGGATCCCACGATCATACTTTGCCCAGGGCCCACCATTGCCTTAAAGGGGTTCTGCCCATGCATAGAATATAAATCAATATTGCAGTTTAAGGAGTACTTTCCTTCCATTTAGAAAGACTGCAAACCAAAGTTTTAACCTAAAAATCTGTTTACGTTAAGGAAAGTATCTTACCCTTTATTTTATTTAAAGCTTTTCAGAAAAAGTAAGCAGTCTAATTATTTTTATTCATGTTTACCTCAGCTGTAGAGAAATTTTGATTTATTATAAGTTTTTAAACTAACCAATGTGGTTTTCGGAGCAGATTCACTCATACTGGGGACTTAGTGACCCACACACTATCATTACAGTTAACACAATTATTTAGACCAGTGCTGCCCAAACTTTTCTAATGGCAGGCCACATCAGTGGTTGCAAATCCTTTGACGGGCATTGGAAGTTGCCAATTTTTCAGCAGGCCGGATTAGAGTTTAAATTGAAAGTTTTCTGTATTCTGAGGAGCCATATAAGTGAAAATCAAATCTAAATCAGGTTTTCATGGATAATATTTCAATATTAAAAGTTTTATTATAAAAATTTTCAAAAAATGTATGAATTTGTGTTAAATTTTTTAAATTGCTTTTTCGCCATAGCTTTGCGGGCTGCATTTGGCCTGCAGGCTGTAGTTTTGGCACCACTGATTTAGACAACTCATAATGACCTGATATAATAATTAATCATTAGGAAATTTATTTTTCAGGTTAAAAATAAATTTGCAGTCGGGATATTTATTGAGTTTTTAAGTTTTTTAAACAAATCGGGTGAAATCGGGATTTATCAAAAGCAAAGCAATTACATTTTTAATGAATTCGGGTTATAACAGGTTTAATAGAAATAAAATTTTTAATCAATAAAAATTATATTATACACATTATATATCTTTTTGGACTGAATAATTACACACATAAACTGGTATCATACAACAATGTATGGAAGTGTTGCTAATTGTTGCCGCTATTCAATCAGCCTAACAAACAGTGAAGAATGCGTTGTGAGGCATGTAAACGAAATTCCGTACCTGTTATATGGTTACATGATGAAGATTTATGTCTTGCAGAAACTTTTTGTCTGTGTTCTTATTTATGCCACCATTTCTGTCTATAACTGTTTTTGAAATAGTTATAATTAAGTGATAAACTCGAAATTTTAAATAAAATATACCCAAACCAATGAAGGTTATTTAAAGCAAATGTAGACCTGAGCTGAAATTGTAAAGTGTTTCCATATTGAAATCCTGTCCGAAAGTTCCAAGCCCCTAGTTTAATATTAATTATTTTATTAGTAGTGTAGCAATTTTGGGTTTTACCTGAATTTTTAAAAATCGAATCGGCAGGTAATCAACGGGCAAAATTGGATAAAAACTGAGAAATATATTCCCTATTAACCGATTTGGAATGAAGCACTGATACATCGGTGCTAGGGTATGGTCCTCTTCTGCCCTCTAGTGTGACAGCATGGTATTTGCTTTTTCTATCTTTTTTCGCCAGCAGCTTACAGATAGTTTGAAGTTTTGTTCTGGACAGTTACATGTTTTTTCATCAGAGGTTCCTGTTTTACATTTTTTTGAGCTTTACCCTTTTTAGCCTACTTCCAAAAAATGGAAAGTAGTCTTATGAGATCGCCTCGCTGATTGTCTGTGTCCCCCACAAACATCTTCATGAATGGACCAATTTCCACGAAACTTGGTGTAAGGCTAGTGCTCTCGGAGACTAGCTCAGGGCCATATTTTGCAGGACCCAAGTTTAATTCCAGGCGAGTTCTTTCCCCTTTCGATTTACATGGTTAATCTAAAATTCGTCATGCAGTTTTTCTTTTGCATTTTAAAATATTTTAGAATTTTGATATCGGAGTGGGATTTGTACTGTTCTAAGGGGAAAAAGTGAAGATTCTTATTCTTATCAGGCAATTTTGATTTTCGATCGTATTTGTTTGAATTTCTCTCAAAAACTTTCATTTCGGCATTTTGAAAGACATTTTTTGATTTGCTGCTACGGTGATGATTATTGCCGAACTCGGCTCAAGGATAACCGGATCCACATTCCAGCCATGTTTTGATTCATAGCTATCAAGGTAACAATTGACTCTTAAGTAAATTCATACCTATCGGAATCGCGGTGAAAAATATGAATACTACATATTGTTGTCAGTAACCATACCGACTCTGTAAACAAAACTGCATTTCTTCTTGTGTAATTCTTACGGCATCTTTGGTGAGAGAAATTTGTTTTTGGTTTTTGTTGTTGATCTTGAGTTGGTTTGTTCCCTTTTGATTTTTGAAAGGAAAGTAGGTGGATTAGTTCTTTCCAGAACTACTTGTTATATTTGACAATGGTGACCATAAGAAAACAGGGTGAGGATCTTGGTTAAGATTTATTTCTTCACAAGGGGATTCAAGTGGTGGGGATGAGCAGATGGAACATCGGGATATGTTTTTCACTTAGAATTGTACAAAGAAAAGGGGACAATTAAAAATAATAATATGGGTTGGGTGGAAATGTCGTGATGTTTCTTATAGAGCCACTCTTAGGGTCAGGTTCTACTATAATTTGCGATAGATTTTTTACGTCCCCAAATCTATTTACCGAACTCTCCATGAACGGTCTGAGAGCCATAGGGACTGCAAACAATAACCGTACAGACTATCCCAAAGAATTGGTAGCAAGCACAAATGGCTGGAAAGAAAAAAACAAAGGGGACTGCGAGTGGCTCACCTCCGACCCACTTATGTATCTTTTTTTTGTCAGTGGGCTATGACACCCAATGCAGTATTTAAAAACGATGCCGAAGGGTGGGTCGAAGGTGGAAGTGTGTTGTCCCAAAATTGTAAGGGTATACCACGAATTCATGGGAGGATTGGAAAGAAACTACCAGCTACTACAGCTTACATATTTCTTTTAAAAAAATGGTGGCATAGACTGATCTCCGACTTACTAACTATAGTTGGCAGCACGAACAAAGGCAGGTGAGTCATGATTACTGTGCAGAGAGAGAGAAATACATGTTACAATGCTGCCACACCACCAGCCTGCATAAGCTTTCGCCCGGAAAACAACGTATGATGCACAAAGTCCCATGTGTTTACGTCCTTCGCCCTCCATTTTAAAACATCACAAGATGGTACTATTTAAATCTCAATTGTAAAACACCCAAATAAACACGAAAATCACTCCGCAAAGGTACGAACCGCACCACAAGAGCTGCTGTAACCGACTGACACTGATTGGCCAGGTGAAGGAGTGGGAGAAACCACGTGACATTCCTTGCCTTCTGCACATCCAGTTGCCACCCACCTTCATTCGTGCTCCCAACTATAGGATGATATTAAATGTTTATATCTACTACAAACAAGCTACTAATAAGTCAGTTTTGACTAAAAAATTTTATTTGGATGTAATCAGAGACCTCATTGACTACAGTAGCAGAAAAGTGCAAGAATACTAGGCAAATATTTCTATGCATAATTGTAGAGAGGTGCATTGACCATTGCTTCAGAGAATGCCACATGAATCTCCAGTAATGAATAAACCAGAAGTCTATGTAAGTTTTTAAATATTTACTGTGGACCCTTATTGTACTACAGGAAAAATTTAGAGCAGATCACAGAGTTTTTTTCCAAACGTACTTTTCTCATAAAGGTAAAAAATTGGCCATTTTCCACATTTTAATTCAGTCCCTAATTGGTTAATCATTAAAAACTATAATTGTTACAGGAGGATATTTATGAATAAGATGATTGTTCACTTTGTTATGAAGGTATACTCATATCAGTGTGTAATAAATGAACAATCTCTTTATAGGCTTTATAAAAGAGTGGGAGAATCGATAACTACATACGACTGACTAATGTATATTAGGGAGAGGGAGATGCTACAGAATCTGGTGAGCGTGGAGGACAGATATGGGTTGAGAATAAATGGAAAGAAAATGAAAGTAATGAAAATATGGGGCAAGGAAAGGATGGAAGTGCAGGTGAGGGGGGAGAAGATAAAGCAGGTGGAACAGTACAGGTATCTTGGTACGTTGTTGACAGAGGACTGGAAATGTGAGAAGGAAATTAAGATGAGAATAGGTTTGGCAAAGGCAGCGTTCAATAGAAAAAGGAAGCTATTTAACAGCAAGATGGATTTGGGATTGAGGAAGAGATTGGTAAAGTGTTATGTTTGGAGTGTGATGCTATATGGGTCGGAGACATGGGCATTGAAGAAGAGACAGGGAGAGGGTGGAGGCATTTGAAATGTGGGTGCGGAGGAAGATGCTGAAAGTTAAATGGACTGACAGGATTACAAATGTGTAAGTGCTAAGAAGAGTAGAAGAGGAAAGGAGTTTGATGGACACGATAATGACTAGGAAAAAGAAATGGATAGGACATGTTTTGAGAAGAGAGGGATTACTGAAGGACGTTATTGAAGGAACGGTGGAGGGAAGAAAGAGGAAGAAGAAGAATTAAAATGTTGGATATTCTAAGGGAGGGAGGAGGGTATGGGGAGATGAAGAGAAGGGCACAGGATAGAGAAAAGTGGAGGAGGAACACCTGAACCTGCAAATATGCAGAACACTTTATTATTATTAATGTATATTAACAAACTTTCTGAGTAGGTAGAAAATTGAAATTTGGTAGGAATGTTTGATTCTTATAATAAAAGCCATTGTTGGAGCTTTGGTACTATACCCAATATCAGAGTTTATTTCATTCCCTGTAAAGTCTTTAAATTTTTCTCGCAGTTCCTTAAAATATTTATCATCATTTGACCTATTTGAAATTTTTATAAATATGAGTTGTCGGTGCTTGCATACTGCAAGCACTTAAAAAATCACCATTAACCAAGTACTTATCTCCTAAATAAACCAACACAACAGCATTTGAACTGCCCATTTAAACAAATTAAGTTTTCAATTTCTGCAAAATTAAGGCATATATCGAGAATTTCTGAATTCTCTGGCAGTCGGTTCGCATCCAAGTTTTCGAATTTTAAGTTTCATGGCTCAGATCGCCTTTTTTAAGCAATAACTATAATCATCATTAAGACAATAGCTTATATGTTACACTAAAACTTATGTAAAATTAGAATATTTTGTGTGTTATGATTATGGTGTCATCATCCGTGCCTTTTAGTATGTATCCAGATAAAATATTAATTTAAAATTATCACGTCAACATATGCATACGTCGTTGGCCGAAATCCAATGGATTATAATGCAGTCTAAGTATTAAAACAATGCTCTTGAAGTATGGAAAATCAATTCCCATTGAAAGGCATTAGAGTCGTAGCTATGGTATTTCATATATTTCATTGTTGAAAACCGAAAAACGTTTCAACATTTTGATTAAAATAAAATTTTTACACAAATTCTACATGGATTTGAATTTTGTCTTCAAGAAAAATAAACTTCATTCTTTCTTCCACAGCATGGTGCATGTCCCGACTTCGTATCTTCATTGTAAATAATTTATAAAAGCAATTTTATATAGCCCTGCACAGTTTTCAATGCTTTTCTTATGGGTGTTTAAAATTGAACGGTGGAGCCAAAAACTCCTTAAATATAACAATTTCTGGAATTTTGGGTTTTTTCCTGAGGTTGTACCTAATGACCTATATTCATGCCAAATTTCAGCTCTGCAGCACTTCTAGAAGTACCTTAAGTTTTATATGATATATCCTCTATATGTAAGAAACAGCTATTTATAACAATTACAGGCATGGAGAAAGTTATGTGGTGGCCACATCAGATTGTTTTAAATTTTACATTAACCAATATGGTTAATTCAAGTTTGTTATTGTACAATGAATAGTATTTCAACTTCTTTATTGTTTTTAATCTCCATTTTTATTTTTGCCTTAACTCAAGATAGTGTTTTTGAATGTTCATGTGAGAAACAAGTTTTGCCTAAGTATTTAGTGTTTACTTAACCCTTTCAATGCAGCCCCAAAATCCACAGTTTCCGATGGGTGACTGAATTGAATTCTCAATGTATTTCATTATTCGTAATTTTCCAAGTGTTTCTTAAAAGTAGGATGTTCAGGAAAATTTATACTCAATACAATAAAAATATTGTTTAGAAACATTAAATGCTTAATAAACAATTAAAAAGTATGAAAAAACACTAGTTTTGCAGAAAAATTTAGGTATTTTTCCAAAATTTTTCGCTCTAACGGATTTTGGTTTCTCTTATAAATACATAAATAAACCTGTAAAAATGAAGAAAGTGATGAAACACGTAATAAAACATTATGATTAAATGATTTAATATGATTACAAGCGAGTAATAACCACCAACACAATCCAATGTATATCTGATGGAAAAAAATCGCCAACTGTGCAACTGACCTTACCCAAACAGAGGTGGGAACTAAACTGTTGGCTAGAGGCAAAAGAAAGGACGCTAAGATGTGAGGGTCCCCCACCTGAACTGTTAGAACCAGATGTAGCACAATGACCGGAATTCCAGTCATGCCATATTGAAAGTGTTAATAATCTATAAAATACTATTTTTTAACCATTTTTGAAAATATTTGACTGGTCAATTGACCAATAATTTTTTGACTGGTCAAAAACCCAACCTTAGCTGTAATATGATCTTCAACCCTTTTCTAAAGTAAATTGAACATATTTATTCTTAGCTTTTATTGTTGTAGCAAGGTACATAAAATGAAACTTTAGTGGACCCATATGGATAGTACATATGGGATTTTTATATCCTGTTAAAAGGCAGCCACAAAATCAATATGATTCATGCCTGTTACCAGCCGAAACTATCCTGATAATCTTAGCTGCCCAGCTCTCCTAGTTGCTTCAAAACTTTGCAGACTGGGACAGACAAAGTGAAAATGTAAGCGATTTTTTAAATAGCTCTAAAACTGAATGAAAACTAAAATGAAATTTACACACAGACATATACAACTACTCATGGAAAATAATGAAAGCTTTTGAAAACTTGTGTTAAAATGGCATAAAACACTATAACTGATTAAAAACATTAGTAATTAGTGCATCTTACGTACATTACACAGTTTAAAGATAAAATAAATTAATAAATAAAAGGCAGCCATCACTTCATAAAAGTAAGAAATTTTATTCACAAAGAAAGCATAACAACACATGATAAGTGGATGTCATTGTAATAGGTGCAAAACCGACTAGACTAGATATTCCTCGTCTGCAAAAACTCTAGTCAAAAGTAAATTCTCAAAAATCTTTTGTATAGTCAAATCTTACAAGTTATCCCAATATTTTTTTGATCAATTAATACAATTTCGATAGAATTATGGTAAATGTGTAGCAACAATACATTCTCTAAATAGGAAGTAGAAAAATAGCACATGATGCTCTGAAAAAGAGCATAAAAACAAAGGGCACTTTTACAATATTAAAATAAAAAGTTCCCATATTGTAGAAACATACATGGAAAATGGGAAAGAATATGTCACTGTATATTCCACACAATGATAAGCCATTGTGCACCTTTTTCGATGCATATACCATAGCACTTGTAAGAAATGTAGCATCGCATAACCATAAGCCTGCATACAATTGGTCTTTGAACACATACTTTTGATACAAAGCGAAATTGCAATCAAAATGGTTGACCAGTCATACAGCAATTTTTTTAAAGCCAATTAAAGCTTCAATTCTTGACAGGCGTCAAGTCTGACACAAAAGCTTTTACTCGGGCAATTGAATGCTCAAAACGATCAGCGCGAAGAATAAGTACTCTGCGGTATGGCACCATTTCTGCATCACCCTCAGCCCAACGACCCCCAAGCCCTGAGCCAGCCTCGTCCTTCACACAAAACTCGAAACTATAGTCAGCTTCCTGCATTTGTTAGAATAAATATTACACATTATTACTTGAGAGATGTCTCAGGGTACAGAAATTGAACAATTACAATAACATTTTACCCACCTCGCTGATCACTTCCTCTTCAGGATTAGACCAAACCAAACTTAGATCTTCAACTCCTCGTTTGCTTTTATCACCCCTCTTCTTGTGTGCCTTTTTCTGAGATTTGGCATCCATTTTATACAACTTGCAAATGAGTATGTAGTAGGAAAAATCAAATGGCATCGTCTTCTCTTGCGCTCTCTTAATTTCTTTGCTATGAATCAATCAATGGTGTCCATGAGCAACCCACAATTCAAAAAAATAAACTCACTTGAGCACAGCAAAAATGCATTGATAATTGGGAGACATGAAAATGTTATTTTAGGGATTTCAACTAAGGTTGTTGGAGGAAAATGTAACATCACATTAATAAGAAAATAGATTCAACACACTATCACTCACTTTCATAGACAATAAATCTTGAGTCATTTGTCTTAAAAAATTAATAAATGGATTAATATTTTATAACTCGAAGGCACTGAAATTGAATAAATAACAAATTATGAATTTCTACTAACAAATGCAACATCTTATAAAATTTTGCCATTTAATTCTCAATAGTTATAGTTTCCACAAAATTACACCTTTCCCAATGTAATTTAAAATGATGATTGATGTAGGAGACAAGGAACTGCAGGTATCCAACAATTTATGTGCGAGTATCATTCCAGGCAATTGTTGTGCTACATGATAATACATACAGAAAGAAGACCCTTGAATATCATGGGTTTAGCTTTCACAGTTTTGTCCTCTCATGGGCAACTTCTCAATATACCAATTTAGCTATCGTAGGGAATAGTTTTGACCATTTGTGGGGTATACATAGGGTATATCCCTCTAGAATGGTGATTTCCAAACTGTGTTATGACACACTAGTTTCTCGCTATGTGCTATGAGCTGTTGCAAGATGTACTCATAATATGACCAATAAAATTGTAATATAAAGTATAACTCTTTTGGTAAAAACAAATCAAACTGCATAAAAATATACAAAACATCTTGGACTGTAAGTAACACTAAAGACGTGGTGAGAACAATTGAAAACGCTTAATGAAGAAATGCACATAAATTTGTCCACTATTCATCCCAATGTAAGAGGTACAGTGAAACCCTGATTTAAGAGTTCCGGATTTAATGATTACCTGCATTTAGTGTTTATTTTTTGCAGTCCTGCTAAACACCCCATTTAAGCAATGTATTATTTTCTTTGAATTAATGTTCCTCTATGTAATGTTTTACCCTGATTTAGTGTAATAGATTTTCAACCACTTCATTAAAAAGCAACCTCGATTAAATGCAACTTGTTGGTAGAAAAAAGCCTGTTAATTAGGAATCATAACTGTGAAGAACATAAAGGCAGAATTAATAAAGTGAATTACAATAATTAATATTGTTATCGGACTTTCAGTATACAAATGAAAGAATATTCTATGAATATTTAAGAAATTAGCTGTCTATCAATCTCAACTACCTGGTAGCATTACTATGTCACAAATCTGATTGTTACTTTTCCTAATGGCAATAACAATAAAATGTTTTCAATACTGTGATTTTCACATCTGAGTTCGGACATGAAATGTTCGTAACACAGGCACACAAGCGATTTTTTTCACATTCGAGCTGACTGACAAGTCACACCACATCTGACAATAAGTTAGCGTCCATCAAAAAATCACCATTCTCAGTGTTCATTCAGTTTATTCCCAAGGGATGGATTTTATTCAAATTTCTTTAGCTGTTCTGTTGTGGTGTGACTCCGAAGTCAGCTCGGAAACAAAAAATCACTCATACATCCAGGTGTTCCAAGCGTTTCACGTACGAGTTTGGACGTTCCTGAAAACAGAGACTTATAACGAAACAACATAGCGAAACATTTTTTCCATAAGAACGATGTTAAAGGTGGTGGTTATGTTTCTGGCGGATATTTTGTGACAAATTTGTATCCCAAATAATACATCAATACAGTACATTAGAAATACTATGTTAAAACAAATAAATAAAATTAATAACTATAAACCAAACTCACCTCGGATGATTCTGAAGTTAATTTTAGGACACACACACTAATACTTTCGAGCACTTTTCATGCAGATTGCGTAATCCAAATGATATCCAATATCTCATGAGATATCAACGCAAACGTAAACCAGGATGAAAGGACACACAGAATTTAGACACAACTGTTCACAAAGCTCTCTTATAGCCGACTGTCACTCATAAATAGGTTTTTACGCATCGTCATAAAAGTTAGGATAATTCCTTTTCATCCCTTATGTGGTTTGTGAAACACCAACCCCATCGTGCTCGCCCAAACATATGACCAGTGCATGTTTATTGTGCAAACATAAGATGCTTTCTTTTTTGCTTCTGAACACTCCCTTGAGTGTTTACAGTTTCCTATCTTGGAGCAGAAAAGGGAAGGAGAGAAGGAACCTATGTTAAACCCTGTCCTCAGTTATTCTTCCAAAATTCGTTATTCCTAGTTCCCTGCATGCAATTCATGATCACCCTTAAGATTATACATCTTTACTTTCTAATATACATAGTATATTGAGAAAGTATTGTTATCGTAAAAAATTCGACTTCGAGATTTTGATGGAAATACACATTTTAGGTTAGGTGTCCCTGAGTCCATAAAAGTGGTTTTCGCCATGCCATCTGTCTGTTTGCTGTTCTAGGACCCAAATGCGTACATGAAATCAAATGATATTATATATATATATATAATGATATTTGTGCAATATATCTTTTGCAGGCCCTTTTTTCATAAAAATGATATTGCTCAAAAACTAAGGGTAGTTTATTCTTGGCGATTTTCAGAAATTTTTTATTATATATATATCAAATGATATTAGTGCAATATATCATCTTTTGCAGGCCCTTTTTTCATAAAAATGATATTGCTAAAAAACTAACGGTAGTTTATTCTTGGCGATTTTTCAAAAAAAATTTATTTACTCAAAAATGGCCACAGAGAATTTGATTAAAATCAATAGAATTGTTGAGCCTGATGTCACAAATAATAATAAGTAAGCCATATATCTCTTGAAATCACTATATGGCATCCAATGGCATTACAATGTATGCTAAGCTACCTTATCCAAGCCCTATGATGTTGTCTCTACCACGATCCACTAAAAATCTTATTACAGCCTAAATGGTTCAACTGAATCGAATGATATCTCATATTTGTGGATAATATCATTCATAATAGATACTCTGAAAAGATGAATGATATTGCACAGCAATTAAGGGTATTTTATTTTTGGATATTTTGAAACAAAATTCGATTTACTCAGAAATGACTAAGGATTTTCATTAAAATCCATCCAATCGTACAACCTGATGTCACAAATAATACCTACTAAGCCATATGTCCCAAAACATTACTAAATATTGACCAGTTGCATAAAAATATACACTAACCTATGGTTAATTTTGATTTATAAGCATTTTTCTTTTATAAACATACACAGTTGACCAAATGTATATACATACGTATATGAGAAAGTTTGTGCAATGTTTATTGCACCATATATATATACTTCAAAACCACCATATCGAAGATTCAACTGCTGTAAATAGACAAAAATAGTTCACTGTTATGAAAATATAATATTGGGATATTTATAAAAAACACTGGAAAGGTGCATTAGCTCAAAATTAAGATAAATAATAATAATGAATGAATGAATGAAAACGGTATGTTTTAGTACACATTCAAGAAAATACGATCAATAATCAAAATTCGGTGATAAGAATTAGAATCAACATTCTTTTCCCCTTAAAACATCACAAACCTCGCTTCGCTATCACAATTTTAAAATATTTTAATGTATTAAAGAAAACATCTCTGCATGATGGATTTGTGACTTCCTATGTAAAACAAATAGGGAAAAAACGTTCCTGGAATTGAACCTGGGACTTCAATCTTTGACAAATAAAATATAGCATACCAAGCTTCATGAAAATCAATCGGTCCATTGATGCAAAAGTTGTTAGTAGATGACACACAAGATTATTTCATAAGGCTGTTTCCTTTGGAAACCAGCCTAAAAACTAATATAGGGATTTTATTGTTCTAGTAATCATTTGTGTACCGCTTTTGGAATTACTGAAATTTTTCTTTTAGCATTTCACAAACGACATATATGAGAAGTGATGCAACTTATAATGAAATGTTCCTTCATTGATTGACGACGTATATGCAAAACAACGTATAGCTGGGTATTACTGTACTTGGAATGAACACACCATAAAACAGTGAAACACCATGACCCAATTATGTCTTTCTGTCTAATAAAAATTTCTTCCCTACCACAAGTTGGTGCACTAATAAACTTATTTATGTAATCTTAGTACAGGTATCCCATGAGATATGCTCATTCAAGATGTTTTTTTCACTAATGCATTGTGACAAAATTAAGACAAAAGCTGAGATACACGATCTTCTCTTGCTAATACCACAATTTAAATATTTCATTGTCTTGACTTGTTGTTTCTCTCGATTATATGACTCACATTAATGTTCTCAGCATCAAAGATTAGTCCCTCAAGCATGACTTTTTCCATGACATTTAAACACACAAGTGTGTCATTTTTCAGCAGGGTCAATTTCCGAGCACATATATGCACTTAGCACGTTGTTGTCATCCAATGCACGAGAGCTTAAAGGCATTTTGTACTGATTGAGAGCAGTATTGAGGGGTATACCCAAGGAAGAAAAAATAGCTAAGATGTAAGCACAGACAACAAAACCAGAGACATCACGCAGTAGAAATGAATACATAAACCAAGGAGAGGTAATAAATTAGTCCGAAGGATTAAAGCTGATAATGAAAATTTAGATTCAAACGGTATATCATGCACGCTGAAGGGGCTATAGATTGCTCAAGCTAATTCAATTACAGCCCTTCTCTTGTAGTGTTCATCCATGGTTTTTTCATTACATTATTTGTGATCACAATTTTTGTGTATTAAATAATAACCCTCATGTTGGAAAAGAAGGTAAAAGTTGCCTCTAAAGACAAACAGGCTATTTCCCTTGAAATAAAACTCGAAGCTGTGAATCGCTTTGAAAAAGAATAGCATGGGATGAAAATTGCTATGGCCTGGGACCCTCCATCATCAACTGCACGCACAATATTGAAGTCTTGTGACAAGATTAAGTAATGTACAAAAATTGCTACACCTTAAAACGCTTCTCAGTTTACTTTTGTGAAGCAGAATCCTAATATGGTGAAGATGAAGAAGTTACTTAATCTGGATTTATGAGCAGGTTTAAAGGAATGTGCCTTTAAGTACTCTTTTAATTAAGCAAAAGGCAAAGTCATTGCATCAACATATTAGCAAACTATGGGCAATTATATCAATAATTAGGTTATGACTACATGGAAAATTTTGAGTTGGGAACACATTAATCATTATAACATAGGTTTATATGGGAAAATTTCTCCCGAGATACATTTTTTCGAGATGCGCTCAGTTTCCTAGAAACGCATCCCCAACGTATCTCGAGGGATACCTGTATGATTAAATACTGTAAAATGTTATATAAGAAATTATACCAGGGAAATATTACATTTATATTTACAGATATATTTTCTAATCAGTTGTAATCAATCAAACAATTGAAAGTTGTTTTTCTTGCTCTCTTGATGTCACTAACAATACTTGCACTCTTATAACTCAAGATTTAGGTTTATGCTAAAAAAATTTGAAAAGAATCTCAAATAACAAAATGAAATCACAGTTTATGTGCACTCCACGTCCAACCCTGCATGTCCTAGACAAGATGGCTGACTTGTGGGATGATTTGCTTTAACACTGATATGCATTGCATATATTGTAAAAATATTCTAAGAAAACACCGAACAAATAAGCAAAAACACGTATAACGAAGAGACGTAAATCAGGAAATACCTGTACTAAAGAATGCAAAATGGAAAAAAAAAGTTTACCTCAGACTTTCAAGAAGAGGAACAGCTATTTGCACCGGAATGTTAATGAAGCGTTCAGTGATTAGCAGGCCAACATTATGTTGTGGCCCACTTGACTGCACCAAAGAACGCACCAACTCTTTGGTTTCTCCACTCCCATGCTCCTCACACAATTCCAAAAGTAGAGATCTAAGTTGACGAATACATTCTAGTTCCTATTAAGAACAAAATCGATGTAAAAATAAGATATGGTGATAGTAAAATATCCGATTCATTTTATTGTCTATTAAAACATTAATTAGCCAAACTTGATACAAAACTGCATTTTATGGAAAAGTAATGTAAAGATCACTTTTTTAATACAATATATAATTGAGGCTGCCTTGCTATTCAATGTAAAAGGATTTTCAGGAGAAAAATAAAATTATTTTTTCAATGAGGTTAATGTATGCCAGATAAGTTGAATGGAATATTTAACACTTTTAACTCTTTCAATTCGAATAAATTCTGCCCCTTGGCTCCCTAAGCTTTAATTAAATTAAAGCAAAAAAATTATTTTTTCAAAAATTTTCTAATCTTGCTTACATTATCAATATAAACATTTGCCAAGCACTAAAAGAGAGATAAAAAATTGGTACATCATTTTCAGATTTTTTTTAAATTTTGAAAAAAAAAATTCAAATATACTTTTTTCTAAATACTATACACTATTAATACGTAAAATTTTCAATTGTTATATAATAAAGTTTTGTAAATAACATGTTCACTGGAACATTTTTTCTATCGAAATTTTCGACTTCAACTGTGTCTGTCTGCACTGCTTGCGTCATAATCCTTACAAAACTGATAAAATCACAAAAGGAAAAACCATACACAGTTGCAGAGACACAGAAAGTATCACAGAAGGGGATCAATCACATCGTATAATGTGTGACCATTACAAATGTGGGAATAAAAAAAAACTGTCGGGGCTCCCCCGACATACGAGCGGAACGGGAAAATTACAATGTCGGGGTTACCCCAACATACAAGTGGAAAGGGTTAAGAAGTTCAGCCAAAAGTAATTTTAACTTATTTTGATTTACCATATTTATCCAAGTACCACGCAACCCTGAATAAGATGCACACCCCACATTTTTAAAACCTTATTTTAAAAAATCACAGATCGAATTTATTTAACTGAAGTCGTTCAATTCCAATACTGCACCAATTGCAAAGTTCAACTTTTTGGTAATTGTGAATTTGGAAGGAATTGGCCAAACTGATTTCCACGAAATTTTGTATGAAGGAGTTGCGCAACATAAAAAAACAAAATTAAGATTTTTATGATAGATATAGAAAGCAGGGCTGCCATAATAAAAGTAATAAAAATTTTTTTTACAAGTGTTTGTGTTGAACTGTCCGCATCAATATTAACCAAATTATAATATTAATTATGCACACACATACACGCACGCACATGCACACCCACACACACACATTCCCCCACACACACGCACCCATGCATGCACACACACACACATATATAACTATAACAGCATATTTGGACCGGATCAATTAAACGGGTGTGACAATTACAAATTAAACTCTTTCAGTAACTATGGATTTGGAAGGAATTGGCTCAATGTATGTCAACTAAATTTTATAGATATGATTTTTACATAATTCCATAATGAAATCAAGATTTTTAAAGCAGGGCTACCACAATTAAAGGTAATTTTATATGTAATTTACAGGTATTTTTAGAGAGCTGTCCGTATGGATTTTAACCCATTATGGTATATATACTTTCATACAAATAAATAACCCAAATAATATATTTCAACTGGGTTGATTATACAGGGCTACCACAATATCAAGGTTAGAATTTTTATGTAACAATGAATTTCGAAGGTATTGGCTGAACTGATTTCAATAAGAAATGTCATTTGTAGGGCGGGTATATAATGGCAAAACGAAATGAACATGTTTAGAACGGATCTAAAAAGCAGAGCTACCACAATATAAGGAAAAATAATATTCTGATTTCAAAGCAAATACAGAATTCTCCACCAATATCAATATTGAAGCAAGAAATGTAGAGACTTAAAACTTAGGATACATACTAAAGATACATTGAGGATATGCACCTCAGTGTCAGAACTTTGATTTATTGGGAGGAGGACGGTATCAAATTTGAGTCTATAATTCATTTGCTCATACCAATTAAAGGGGAATATTGGTCACCATGAGAGTACCTTAAGTTTGGATGAAAATATTACCGAGTACTTTGCTTTTGCAATCCAATACTAAAGGTTCAGAAAGACATTGTGCAATTAATTGTTGAAGTGACATATGTTATCTCGATGCATGTATGACTTTTTGCTACTCAATAACAAAGCCTCAAATATGACTCACACTGGGTTTTTCAATGTGAAAATTAAAAAAAAGTATGCATGGTATTTGGATATATACAGTATATTTAAATTCTCTAAACATAAATTATTAAAAACTACTTTTCCAGCACCTACCTTCTTTTCAGTTAAGTTGATCACAGTTGTGATTCCAAAGACATCATTGCTATCCATGTCATCATTTTCATCATCATCACTGTCTTCATCAACTTCACTTTGCTAGAAATATAAATGCTTGTATTACAAAAGCACTTTATGCAAGTAGAAAATGAAATGGTAAGGAAACCGGTTATGGTAGTGAATCTGAATTAAATATCAATGGATTTTGAGTGTATGTTAAATATACATACAGAGCCATAGTGAGGGAAGCCAGGGCATGTGCCCAGGGCACAGCTTCATAAGGGGGCACCAAGTTGAATAATTATTATGCAGTAGATAGAAAAACACATAATAATATTAAAAGAATTTTTATAAATAACTTTTATATAGATAATGACATATATGCATTAATGTAATGTTATTTTCAATAACTTAGGTTACATTATTTAAAATATTTACACTGAACTTGTTTGAAGGACATATTCATTCAGCACTTTTATATTCATACTTATTTCAGTAAAAACTTACTATCGGCTGCCACAGGAGTATATTCACAAACTATTTCTTGTTTTCTATATAATCTAATGAAATCATACAATAATGAAGCAAGCGTTAGTTTTTCTGTGTGGATTCTGAATGACTATTGAGAAGCGAAAGTCCTGCCTCTGGCAACAAGGAATCGTAATTTTAAAATAAAATGTATTTGTTTCTGAATTTAACCAACTTTGCATGAATTGTTAACGATACACTAAATGATACACAATATAAAAAGCATTACAAGATGATCCAAACAGAACTTATGATGCCTACTTTCCATTTAATCATTTATTTAATACTTATATTGGCTTTAATAGCTTTAAAGTCATCGCAGATATGTAGCTCTTTGTGTTCCCAAATTTCATAATTTAGCATTATAAAATACTACAAATACATTTGAATGGAATACAAAAATTGATCAGACGTATTTGTGCGGCAAAAATAACATGTGTATGTATTAGAATATACCAAATCTGAGTCCAACAATAGTTGTTGCTATGGCAACACTCATAATGAGTGATAAAAACTGAAAAATCGCCAGTATTTACGTGAAAATCTAAGAAATACAATCGATAAGCAAAATTCTATGATAAAAATTAGAATCTTCATTTCTTTCCTAAGAGAATAGTTAAAACCTGCTCCGGTATTACAATTCTAAGATATTTTAATGTGCAAGAGAAAATTACCCTGCACGATGGATTTCCCATGTAAATCAAATGGGAAGGATAGTCCCTGGAATCGAACCCGGGACTTCAATCTTCACAACAAAAACTATCCTTGGGAGCTCAGTCCATGTAGCAAGAGATTTCCACCAAGTTTCATGAAAATCGGTCTATTGGTCCAAAAGTTAATAGGAGGAGTGAGAGACAAACACAACAACCAAACTATGAACCTATTTCCATTCGGGAAAGTAGGTTAAAAAGTTTTGGCGAACATTAAGGTACCACAGTTATATTCATCATCAACTGCAACGTAAATTATTTTTTTACTATCTCAGGTAAATATAAACATTTATGTAGCCTTGGAAATGCCAATCAATGAATAACAGTGAAAGAAAACATCAGTATTGTTGCCAATAAAATGAAATGAAGATAATCATTTATTTTGCATGTTAAATAAATGAAATGAAGTCAAATACAGAGATTTGAATTGATGAATATAAGGACTTTGAGGGCATTTTCTGAGAAAGATGCATGTCTTGAATCTTTAGCTGAAAAGAGAAAAAAATATTTAAATTTATTTTATGAAATCACGTTTTGCAACCGCTTTGAGCTTACTCGCCAATATACACCTGGCTTGAACTCCAGCATTTTATGAAAAAAAGATCGAGCCCAAGTAACGAAACCTGTTCAAGAAAGTGCTATCACATAATAAATCTCAATCACATTAAAGGGCCGCATTAATCAAAGAAGAAATAATAATATTGTATCTCTAATTAAGTTATTACAAAATCCACAAACACTGAAAACATCAGGAGGGTCAAACAGTTTCTTGAAAATGAACTCCAAGAACGATATCGTAAAAACTGCCAAAAAATATGCAGCTAAAATATTTGTAAGTCAGTCAGTTTCGTCTGATTCGGAAAATTTATCGGATGATAAATAAATAAAATATCTTCTTGTGGCGATACTCTTCCTGAACTGGAGTAATATAGAAAAAGCTCTAAAAACAATGCCAGTGGATGAAAATTTAAACAACAGACCACTAGGAAAAGAGATAGGTAAACATATATGAAAATACTGGCATGATTCCAGCAAACTTAAAACACATTCTAGAGTACTTTAAAACTATTCAGCCTACTTCAACAAAAAGTGAACACTTATTGTCTTTGGCCGGGAATTTAATCACTATTAAAAGAGAAAGTCGTAGTGACCAAAGCATAAAAGCGATTTGTTTTTTGAAAAATTATTTTTTACAGACTAATTAATAAATACTTATATGTTGTACCATATTATAGATTATAATTGTATTATACTATACACAATATACTTGTAACTCCTATGTATCATATGTATAGGAATCTGTTGTTGTTAAGTAGATAATTTACTGCAAATTATAATTTAGTCAAAATACATAACATTTTTAATTTTTCTTGATAAATAAAAATAAAAATGTTTGTTTTTTTTTTATGCATTGAAATTTTTATGAAAAGCTCAGATAGGTCGATTATCCAGGCTTTACCTTAAAAAGAAGCTCGCAAACTCAAGCTTTTGAAAATCGTCGAGTTCAACCCTTATAATAATCTTTTGATAATTGCCTCCACAGTTCACAGAATATTCCTAGATCACTGATATATTTCATAGGACTCACGAAGAAGTATCCCAAAAAATATCCAAATCACTGTATAGAAATACAAATGAATAGTTAATGAAGGCTTGCAAACAAAAACAAATACAATTATTGCATCAAATATCACCGATACGAAAATATTTAACTATATAGTCTTTTAATAAGTACCTCCACAGTTCACTGAATAATATTTCATAGGACTCACAAAGGAGTAGGTAATCCGAAGAAATATTCAAATTGATGAGAATTGCCAACAATAAGTTGCTAAAACAAAATCAGTCCTCAGACTCACTTACAGATGACAGATAATATGTTGCATTTACATTAATATGAAAAAGGAAATTAAATCTTCCTTTATGTGTATTTTGCAATGAAATATGTCTTGGATAATTTTAAAAAATTAATTCTTATACACTTATCATATCAGAAGCTCAATTTGTTTATATTTTAATTTAATATTAACCCCTCAAGCGCAGCAGCATTTAAATCAGACCCATCTGGGAGGCCGGAGAGTATTTAAATAAATTGGCTATTCTGGAGCAAAGTTTTTTTGAAAAATCATAACTTTTTACCTTTTTAATAGATTTACCTGAATTTTTTTGGAGATTTCCATAAAACTATGTGTATTTATATAACTTATTTTAAACATTTTATTTATTCTTTTTGTGTGAAACACATCGATGAATTATTTAATGCATTCACAGAAACAATTTACACCATTTATTCCAAGTTTACTGTATATTGCTCATATGCTGTTTTATCACAAGTTTTTTGATAAATAAATTTTTAAAAAGTCTCCAAAAATAACTTACGGTGCTAGAACAGCGCACCAGTGACAGGGGGAAGCGACAAAAAATTTACGTAGTTTTGAAGGACCACAATAATCTTTTTCTTCATTATCGGCGAAGTGGAGAAATTTACAAGTCATATCCAGTCTATCCCTAGAGATAACATCCACAAAGCCTGACGTGGAAAGAATTCTTTTTGTTGAAAAATAAGAGCGAAACATGGGCTTCTGAATAATTCCCATCAGCATAAACAATCCCAAAACAGTGTAAATTTCTTCCAGTGTCAATTTTCTCCATGATGCAATTCTTGATGTTATATGTTGCTCTGCATAGCGATTTGTTTCTCTCACAATAGTCTTAATAACTTCCACAACAAAAAAACAATTCAAAAATATAATATGTCATATTCCTATAGTATGTTTCTCGTCTTATGAAGCTTGACCTTGAAATCCTCTGTGAGTGACTATTTCTGCATCCAATCAACGCTCGAGTAACGGGTGACGGAGAGGGGAGAAGCTCAGTCTCTCTCTTGCCATCGTGCTGTTTACATCGCTCTTAGTCGACTATGTTGCCAGCTCTACTGCGTTCACGCTTCCGTTGCGATCTCTTTATCGCTTTCACTTTGCACCTTGTTATCAATTTAACGTAATGGAAAATGGCGGGTAGTAATAAACAATGACCGTAAGTTTTTCTGCGACGCGTCACCTTTCATTCGCAAGCAGATCATTTCAAGAGCGGATATCTGGCAATGCTGTTAGGTTTTTCCATGCATTTCGAAAGCCGCGGGTGACGGGGGAGAGGGAAAAGGTTCTCATTGGCTACTTGCTATGTGAAGGTCAAGCTTCATAAGACGAGAAACATACTATAGTAGTCTTTTGAGGTCCATAGTCACCAATAAAATCTTCTCTTTGTCTCACATAATTAACCATGTCCTCTTCAATACAATTCTCACTATCACTTTCTGAACCGGGGATAGGAAACATAAGGAAAATTACGTAGCCCCTTGTTTGCTTCTTCCTTTAAGTTCAGGAAACCACTCATAAGCAGTGCTGCCAGTCGTTTGAATTGAAATAGTTACACAGGAGACTGATAGATGGCGCTGTTGCTAGTACAGATATCGTAGCCCCCTCCCACCCTTCCATTGCTATTTTTTTAACCTTTTTTGCATTATTTATTGGGTTCCTTACATTTATTACTGGGATATATGCATTAAATATATGGTACCTCCTTGTGTCCTAGTACCTTTAAATGGCTATAGATGGAGTATTTGGATATAGCTTGGGTCTAGTGTTTCAAAATGATCAGTTGAGTGGCAGCAGTCGTCAAAGTTATTACATTCGTCTCACAGTTGGTGACAGTATTTTTATCGAATTTTTTTTCTTGTAGTTTTATTTAGCTATAATGTATTTATATACCCTTAAAAAATACTGGATTAACTATTTTCTTTCTTTTCTTGTGGTACTGTTTACATATATTGCCAAATTAAATGGTTAGGTTTGGCAATTTTTTGAACAAAAAGTCAACTTTTTGGCAATTAGATGTTAAACAAAGGAAAAGTTTTAGCGCTCTTAGCATGCTTTATCACCTAGCTATGTGGGTGAGAAGATGAAATAGTGTGGTGATTCCCCCTCCCCCTTCCTATTACACTTACCCGATAGCACTTAACTAATTGCAACGTACAAACATGCACATTCGAATAACGCCACTATCGTATATTGCCGGACATAATGGCCTCGCCCTGTGGTACCAGCCTGCCTTATATACTCTAGGTACCCCTCACCTTCCTAACTTTTCCTCTTTCCTTCGGTTATGTAAGAACAACAAAGAAGTAACCAATCAACGGTCCCCAAAACACCTTTTTAAAGACACGCCTGACTTCATTCCCCTCCCCTATGCTGAAAGCCTCTCTCACCAGCATCACGTGATCTACACACTTGCATGCAGAGGCCAGGAGACAAGACATTGCGCATGCTGATGGAAAGCAGAGTGGAAGCGGTGCTTCACCAGTGTACAAGCATTCCATGATATCGCTGACTTTGTGGGCAGTGATATACAAAGCAGCTGAAGACATTATTCTGTGAGGGAGTAGACAACCAGCAGCTTGAAGATATTATCATAATTATATCTGAGCAAGAGACAAGTTTACGTCTCAAACTGACTATCATATGGTTAAATTTGTATTTGCTTTTGTGTTAATTATGTAAAATTTTGTTATACTGAAAATAGTGTATGGTTCTAACTTCATAAGACCGTTAGCATATAGCATATCAGTTGGACTTGTTGCATCGAAATTTTTGGTTGGCTGCATTAGTCTGTGAGACAAGGCATCGGTATTAGGGTGACAAAACTAAGTGTCAGCAGTTAAGGGTTAACAGAATTTAGTAACATTTAAATACCAATCAAAAGCAATAATATATTTATTTCATTATTTCACAATAATAACACAGCACAAGTATTTCAATGGTAAATATTTAACTGTGTGAGACTATGAGGTAAGATGTAGCCAGGAGATTTGAAATGTTGAGAAGAAGGTATGGCTTATAATTGCAAAAATTTACTGTTTTGACAAGTAAAATATAAAATCTGGTAAGAGGAAAATTGCTTATTTCGAGCACAATAAAGCCCAGCCAGAAAAAATGTGTTAGTCAAACTTTGAAAGGCAAGAGGCTGCTGGAGGAAATATCAGAAGCGAGGATGGTAAGAAAAAGGTAAAGAGACAGGAAGAGACTGGATGTTTTAGATAGTATTAATGGTGGTTGATACAGAAATATGAAGGGCCTCACATAAGGTAATGTGAAATTAGTGGACTATGAACCTACCAATGGGTAAAAAATAGCTTCAACACACTTCGCTATGTTCAACATTAACATTTTTGGTGAGATGTCCAAAGCGCAGTACACTACTCAATGACTAAAATGATACTAATCGATTATTTATCTCATACAATGTATAAATTATCATAATATTTTCTTTTATAACAGCCATTGTCACATTTGCTAAGAGATGTTTTACTAATTTAAATTTCATTTGAAAGTAGACCATTTGCAATAATATATTGTTATCCACAGTAAAACACTTCATACATATGAAAAAATGGACCAGATGAGTTTGTATTTGGGACTATTAGACATTTACTCGACAACACCCAAAACGGTGACGTCAACTTGTAATGCAATTAAGCTTCAATAATTATTTAAGATGGAAACTGCTTGCATGATACATTTTCTGGCAAAAATTAAATTTAAAGTAAAAATACTCACTTTTACTACGCTTCCAACATAGTTTTGAGATATGATAAGATCCGTCAGCTCCGACAAATTTACATGAGCTTTCAAGAATAACTGCTGAAGAAGTTGTTTAATGCCATGAAAATCGGAGTCAATTGGATTTCTACCCTCGAAGTCCACTTGAATTTCCTGTAAAGGTCATGATATCTTTAAACATACGAAGAGGCATTGACAGGTGCATCAAAAATGAAAACGTTGACATGATTCATAATTCAAATATATTAACCAACCTGTTGACCGATACTTCCTAATTCGTCATCTTCGTTAACGGAATCATCATCACTACTCTCAGATCCGGCATTATCGTCCAAAGGATCAGATTCGTTCTTTCCAAGAGCACGTTTCTTCACCGGCGCCGCCATATTTAATTGCATACAATACTGTCAGTCGAAAGTGCGATCGATACATTCAATGATTTCATGGTGCGGTTGTCTGCTGGACTGACAATATATGTAATTTCCTTTATATAGATAACAATAAAAAAATTGAAAACTTAATTTTTATAGTAATTTCAGGAATAAAATCAAAGTAGTAATTAATGTTTTTAGTTAGAAATTTTCCGAAAGATCACACAAAGAGAATCAGTTGTGGTACTTATACATATGTACTACTTTTCACATTCTTCACTTTATCTAATTGTAAATTCCTTATTTTGATATTTACAGCAGTAGTAATGCATTGTATACTCTGCTAAACTATTCAAGTTGTTCATGGCAGATTAATGCTTTATACATTTTAACGCCTAATGTCAGTTCAATGTTATTGCGTTTAGTTGTAAGATTAACCAAATATTTCTCATGCTTTCCAGGCTTTGGTCACTAGAATTATAAGATGTTTTGTTGTAGAGGTGTCATTTATTCATTTGACTCAGTTTAGTTGTCAGATATTCCGTAATAAATTGCCTTGGTCGGAAATGATCGTTTTGATACATTTGGTTATAAATTTAGCTGTGTTAATATCTGATAAGTAATTCCTAATTTTATCGGATGCCTGCATTGATTCTATGGTAGGTGCAATATATATTTCTCGTCCATGCCAACAAAGTCGTATGTTTAAATTTCTCGATAAGACATTTTTGCAGGTTTATTTGATGCACATGAAATTGGCTGCTTCCAAACTTATTATTTCACAAAAAATTATCATTTCGACAAAAATAAACTGACAAAAATGCACGTTCAGGCCCCCTAACGTAAGATAAGTAAATTTATTGTAAGAATGCAGGAAGATTTATTATAAGATATTAATCTAAATAAATATTTTAATAAAACGATTTTTTTAATTTCTAAAAGAAGTTCGTTACTAAATTACACCACTCATCAAGGACTCAGAACCAGATGATACAATAAAAGTGCCTTCCCGCTCCTCTATGAGATGACGGGAGAATCAGAGAGAATGGAAGCTCTCTAGGAGAATGCACTTATCGCTATTATCCTATTATGAAGAAAAGGTCAACGATTGGTTGGATTCAAGACTTTGTAGCGGCCAATGAGTGAAAAACGTCGTTGTTTACTGACTGAAAAGTCGAGATTGAATATGAAATTCATTCTTTTTTGGTGTTAGTGTTTAACATTTGAGAATTAGTAGGAGTTTTATTTTCATTCAAATTTTTCTTTCGATATATTCTTGTCTTCACAGCATTTGGCGCGGTAACAGCGTTCTATCAGTCTCTCTTACGCTTAAGGATCCTGTTTATATAAATATTTGTTTCAAATTCTGCGTTGAGAGATACAATTTGGCAATCTTAATTAGACAATGAGTCACTTATTTTTTCCTATTACATAAAAAGAGGATGTATACTAATACTTCCAATACTATTTTTTAAATTGAAATCGATTCTGCAAATTTAAGGCTTACATTCGTTCTAATGTCATCCAATTTAGCAGGTTAGCAGTAACTTCCGGAACCGCCTCGGTTGTGCAATGTAGCTCATTTTGTTTTCCGTTTAGGTGATTAAACTTGATATGTTTCTCACAACATCTGTTATGTTGAACGAGTTATCTACTGAGTTAATATTCATCAATAATATTAAATTTCAATGAAAACAATATTTTATACAATTTTAGAATCTTAAATTGGTGAATCACTAATGTAGTCGCAATGCTCATTTGGTTTTCGCAGTTTTAATGGCTTTTGGTTCTTTTCATATTAACTGAAGTTAAATGAGTAAATACGTAATGTATTGTAATTCTGTGAACTAATAAAATAGTCTTATGATTTCAGTCTTACATCTGCCCATATTATTCAACTTATGAGCAAATATTAATCAATTTTATGTTCTTTAAACCAGTCTTTCCTAGTAATAAGATTTTATACTAGTGCCAATTTTGGTCTAATGGTGGCTGAGCAGTTTATTTTGGGCAGTTCTTTTTGCCAACATTATCCAAAATATAAGTTAATTTTGTTATTGTCTCAAAAATATTTGACCCATATATGCAGTATCTTAATGAATAACATACATTTTAGCCATACTGCAAAAAAATATTCTGAAAAGTAATGGGTTAAATTTTTTTGTGTCATCAAGTTTGAAAATTTATCATATTATCCCAAATTAATGAAACTGGGTAAAGCTAAACTATAACATAAATATTCTCTTGATTAGGTAACTATTAGACGATTAGTAATTGCATCACAAGAAACTGCTTGTTAATATTAGTTAACATTTGGGAGGAGTAGGTGAAATAAAAAAAATCCTTTTAAGTTATTCACATTTCTTTATCCATTGTGACCAAACTTATCACTAATTTGCTTGATTAGTTGTTTTGTAAAGTGTGAGTTAAAATGTTTACATTTCACATTCTTGTAAGATAAAAGGGCCTATCATTTTGAGTTACATGCGAGTAGGTTAAATTGTTTTAAACGATACTTATTTCTTTTACTTAACAAAAATATCGTGTGTATTTACAAAGCATATTAAACATACCTCTCAAAAATTTGGAGAAAATGAGTTTTTATCAGGTGGTTATACAAAAGTTTTATTAGCGTAATTATAAACAGTATTGTGTGTTATTCATAAACAAGTGACCAGAAAATAATCTGAAGGAATTGCAATATACTCCCTCCAGTCAAAGTGGCACCACACAAACATTTAGGGAATTACATATTACCAAGTAAATCCCAAAATGGGAATATCAAGAATCATTTAGGCTGGTAGGAAATAGCATTATTATCGAGTATCATGTTAATTTTGAGAACCCAACCCAAAAAGTTATTGGAATGGGTTGCAATGTAAATAAAATATGAGAATGATAGTAACTGAATTTGTGGTTCGAATGACTTAGTTCCATAGTGACATTCGTTGCACCACTTCAAAGGAGGGGATATTTTGCAATTTAGCCAGTAATCCTAAACCTTAATCATTTATAATGTTCCCATTTATGAAGGTAAAAATGGGGGGGGGATTGCTTATGTGCAAAAAATATATTCTTGTTCCATTTTTTTTGCACCTTGGTATCACATAACCAGCTGTATGAATGGTATGAAATTGATGTTTTAATTCAATATTTATGTGTTGATGTCCAATCTGTTTACAGCTGCATGACAACTAATGAAAATTAAGAACTATGCCAAAACCATATAAATAATACATAAGAGTAGTTTAATTGAAAAAATGAATCATCTCAGGAATGAAAATGGTCCTGGAGAAAGACAAAGGGATCAAGTATGTCTAACTTAAGAGAGATGAAGATGATATTGTAGTGATTATGGAGTATTGAAATGGGATTTAGCAAAAAAGAGAACATTTGATGATAGAGAGGCATTGAATGTACATAGTATACAGAAAATTGATAGGATGGTAAGCTTTTGTATAAGAAATTCTGAAACTGAGGATCAGTTATATGTGCACGACAGAAAACCATTATCTGATTTATTTACCAAATAATCTGGCCCTTAATTCTATTATGATTATTTTCTAAGGCTGAAAAAGTTTGGTTTTGAAAAATAAATGATTCAAAATCATTACTGTGAAATAGTTTTTCTTCTGGGTTGATCAGAACCTAATGAAAGGTTTTGTATTTAAGTGTTTCTCAACCAGTGGTACACATACCTAAGGGGGTACGTGAAATACACTCTGAGGGTATTTCAGTTCCTATTTGAAAATAGCAATGCTGTATAATATCATAATTGTTTGAAAAACTCGTATAAAACCCCTATAAAAAAATTATAAATCAAATTCCAGATCATAATGAATGCTTATTTAATTTATTCTAGGGAAAACCTGTTTTCTGCATCTGTAAATATAAAAGTAATAGAAGAGTGTATATTGGGTTGGTTACTTATTGAAAATATTCAGAAGCAAGGGGTTCTTGGTAAAAAAAAGGTTGAGAAACCCTGTTGTATTTGAATAATGTGAAGTGGGCTTACCAGGAGTTCAAGTTCATAATCTGAAATGACTTAATGATCTGTTCAAGTGTTTTAATTATAATGTGTTGTAGCATATGAGCCTTGAGCAAAATTTTCTCTACATTATGATTGTTGGATTTTTAAAAACTTGCTATAAGATTGATCTCTTTTTTTCATATCACATTTTATTTTATAGTTAATGAGTTGACTGCATTATTTGTTGCTTTCTCTAAATTCTATATACTTATGTTATTTTGTATTCAAAACTCTTGCTAAAAGTATATATTAAATATTGATTTCTTTAATGTGATATTTTTATTTTTTAAGGTAGCTCAAAAATATATCTTGGATTGCTGCCTTGGCCAAAGACTTACTGAATTATCTGCTTATATTATGATTTTGAACTTGAGTTTTGTTCTCAATAATTCCATGTTTCAATGGAGATCCAACAGGTATTAGTGCATACATGGCAGAATTTTCTAACAGAATTTCACTCCTTTTTATTTATGAACTTTGTGTTATAATGGCAATGAATTTTTGATTTAACACATATGTAGAATTTTATAAGGTTATCCATTTTAAAAGTTGCTGAGTGTAAAAGATTGGTTTTTAGAATGCTTTCTATTTCTGCATATTTATGTGATCTCTAATGGTAAAATGTACTGTATTTACTTGTGTATATGTCGATCTGTTTAGGTTGGTCCCTAATCTTTTTTATAAAAAATTTGGTTTTTTTGCATATCTCGTGTATAAGCTGACCCTAGATTTTGAGGTGTAAAGTAACGACATTCTTGAGTTTACCTAGTGTGTATTGATGCATTTGATTTAATAGTACCATATGATTAAATTCATTTATAAGAAGTAAAACAATGTAATAAGCTATTTAAATTCAAAGTTAATGAACAAGGCTGAAATCTTATATGTACCAACCCATGTCCTTACATCCAATTTCTCAGTGAATGAGAGTGCTATCAGAAATTTAAAAGTGATTAAGCAAATACAGGAAATGGTGGTAGCAGAAAATTTAATTATTACCAAAGCTGATAAAGGTAATTGTGTAGTAGTACTTGATAAACCCAATTATGTGTCCAAGTGCAGTTACTTCATTAACAACAACAACATTAAAAAGCTTTCTTATGACCTAAACCCTAACCATCAAAACAGTTTAAAAAAAGTTGTTTCTAATTCTTCTCTACTGTCCAACAGTGAACTATGAACCCTCTGCCCCCAAAGATGCATAAAAATAATAACCCGATTAGACCAGTAGTGTCCGGTGTTTCCTCCCCATCACACAAGTTAGCCTCTAAAGTCAATGATCTTTTCCTCAGCCTTTCCATCTTTTCCCTGAAATATGTTATTAAAAACTCGATCCAACTTTCCAAAAAACATCAAGATTTATCTCCACCCACCGACTTAGAAGCTCATTTCGTTTGATGTTGTTAGCCTGTTCACGAGTGTACCAGCTAATGAGGCAGTATAGAAGATGTAAGAACTCCTTGTTGCTGCCAATATAGACCAACTTTTTGTTGATGATTTTTGTTCTCTTTCAAAATTATGTACAGACTTGAATTATTTTTTGTTTAACAATGATTTTTACCAACAAGGTGGGGGCCTAGCATTGGGCTCTCCTATTTCTTCCCTCTTAGCAGATATTTTTATGGGCAGCCTAGAGCATAAACTTTTCGAATTGAATTCACCTTTTGTAAATTATCTTTTTCGTGGTTTAGATATCTAGATGATATTTTCTGTATTTGGACAGGCACCAAAAGGCAATTGGATTTGTTTCTAAACGTTCTGAATTCACTTCATCCTTCCATAAAATTTACTTATGAACTAGAAATTAATGATAAGCTCAATTTCCTTTACCTTTCTTTAACAACTTCTAATAGCAAAATTAATTTCTCCATCTATTGTAAAACCACCTACACCGATCATGTTATACTTGCTTCCTCCAATCATAATCATCATAACAATTGCAATGGTATTTACATTGGAAAAATGCAGAAATTTTTCAAATCAGAGCTAACTAACACTTTAGGTGTTTCAAATCCAGTTAATTCGATTCCGATTTCATAAAGCATTTACTCACCTGCAATCATCCTTAATGCTTTACTCCCATAATCTTACATTTAACAGAAAAATATCCCAGATTAAATGTCCTTGAGAAAATGGAAATTATACACAGAATTAATCCTGAGATAATTTTAGTTAACGATCACCATTTCCTCTTATTCCCCACTACAGGCACTCCTCGACTTACGAACGAGTTAGGTTCCAGAGGTGTGTTCGTAAGTCCAACTTGATTCCTGTTGATATCAATCATGTTATACGGCATGTGCACTAAACATGAGGAATGGCATTATAAGTTGTATAATCTCCTGTATGTGTAGGTGCCATATAGTTTCCATTGTAATAGTTAGTCTATTCTTACTACCACTCTCAACAATTTCACCACTTTTACGCTTCTGAGACATGATGGGGATTGATAATGTTCATGAAAAGCACAGAGAATGTTGTAGTGAACCGCACAGCGACAACACAACAACAGACAATGGCAGTGGCCCAGACAGAAATGCTGAGAATGCTGCGTAATGACTCTGAACAAACACTGCCATCTATTGCGCGGCAGTTGAACTTATGACTCTTGGTCCAAACAGGCAACTGGACATATGGGCAGGTTTGTTCGTATCTCTGAAAGTTCGTAAGTTGAATGTTCGTAATTAGAGGAGCGTCTGTACTCATGTCAGCACTTCCTCTCCCTTCTAGTACAGTCTTTCCCCGAAACATGTTCAATCTCCTTCACCCATAGCACACACTATCTTCTGTTCATGACTTCTTCCTCACCTCTCTCCACTCACTATTCACCATTGACTCCTATTTTGTCCACCCCCTTGAACCAATCTCTTGTGGTATATATATTGCCTATTTTTTTAATGCTTATTACCTGATGATGGTGATTATTCACCGAAACCAAACATGTTTTACATATATTCTGTGGAAATTAGCAAAAGTTTAATATAAATAAAAAATACTATCTAGTATTGTTCATGTTATTTGGTTTTATATTTAAGTTTATTATATGTAACAATACATCCTGAAATACGCAATTTTTCCTGAACACCAATGTCAAAATAATAGTTAAAACAATCAAATATAAAAAATAAATATTTTCTATCGATTGAATGTACTTCTATACATTTATCTTTGCAATAATCTTTGTGTTTAATTTATCTATAGTTTATAACACTAGAAATTGAGTAAGACCAATTGCATATTTTTAAATGAATTTTATGCCCTGAATTGATTTAGATTGCCTTATATGAAAGGTTATCCCAGGATTGGAAAACAGACATACCTACTCTATCAAACTGAATCTAAACATCTATTAGTTGAATCATAGCCATATACTGTAAAAATTTTATCTCTCTGCCATTCAGTCAAAGTTTCAATTTTAACGTGCACAGTGGAAAGACTAGCAGGCAAAGTGAAAATGTATAGCAGTGGTGCCAACATATGATGCATCTGCCTCTCAAATGTGGCGCATGGTGCTTAAAACAATTTATATGATCATTTCATTTTTCCACTGTTGAAATACATATGGGATTTTAAAAAATGATCTTAAAATTTTATTGTATTTACATTGGTATATCAGTTTAGTTTGTGTGTTTTGAATGAAAGTGAAGAATTAAAGTGTGAGTGATTGTAAGGAAACCTTGTAATATCTGATGGCTCAGGTGTCTGAAAATTCCACCCGACACAAAGTACCGCCCTCCTTATTTTCTTCCCACCATTATTTACTCATCGTAGGTCGACTTCTAAAAAATTACTTATTTTTTTGCCTCGTGAGCAATTTTCTTAATAGAAAATTTGTACAGTGTCACATCTGTCGATTTGCAAGCACATGCATTTGTGAACAAGTTTTCCCATCCATGAATCTTATCAAAATTTAACAATGCTCATGAGTCACTGACCCTAATCTAGAAAATCCACTGCTACTTGCAACAGAAGAAATTTACAACCTGATATAGACAAGTCAGCGGAATTAAAATTACACCAGAGATCGCTTATAAGATAAGATTTATTTTTATGATATCTTTATATTCACTTATTTGGAACTAAGAGACACATCAACATTTTGGCTCTGCAAAAATGGTGCACAATAGGTAAAAGGTTGGGCACCGCTACTATGTTGGCTTCTTTCAATAAAAACTACGTAAAAATAAAACATTCTTAAGCTAGTAGTGGAAACAGAATTATAATTCTCTCAAAAATAGGTCAAACAAATTTCATTTTAACTCAATTTATAAACAATGTTATCTATGATAATTTCTAATTACATGAATTTTGGTTTTATTCTAATTTAGTGCGAAGGACATTCAGCAATGCCTAGTGTGTTTTGTTTCTTTCTCTGGGGAGCAGTAAGTGAAGTATTGTGTTCATCTGGCTATGATATATTGCTCCCCATGACCTTACTAAATGCCTTAGTATAGGGCTGCTGTTTTCATCGTTTTTATCAGTTTTTACAAATTTTTAAATAAAAAACACATTTCTGTGATTCACGGATATTTATAAGGTGAAATTTGGATGTTATCTGAGCTGTTAGCTTAAAAAACCCATCAACAACTAAGAAATTCCGTGAGTATTAATATTTTTATGTGAATACATAATACGAATCATGTAAATAATATTTGGTTCAGTGACAGTTCCATAAGTACGTATGTATGTTAATACTAGATGAAATAACCCGTTTAAAACAGGCTTTGTAATCAAACAAATGGCTGAGATATTGATTGTCTTATGGGAGATTTAAATCACCCTCTGGAGTTGAACCCAGGACCCTTTTTGAAATATTTTTGGCATTCGCTATTGGTACATGATCGTAGCAATCCTACCAAATTTGGTTGTGTGGATTAAGTATTAAATTTAAGGCACTTTCCATTCTTTGTCCTTTTCCCTCTTCCTCTCTCCAATCCTCCCTCCCGTTCTCTCTCCCTCCCCTTCTCTCTTTCTCTGGAAAAATATATTTCCTAGTCTCTCTCGCCCTAATTAAGAGCATCTATCTATTTCCCCCTCTACCTTTTTCTCTGTCTCCCTCCATCTACCTCCTCTGTCTCCCTCCTATCTCACTTCCCCTCTCTCCCCATCTCTCCTTTCTTCCTCTCTCCTTTCTTCCTCTCTCCTTTCTTCCTCTCTCCTTTCTTCCTCTCTCCTTTCTTCCTCTCTCTCTTCTCTCACCTATTAAAACATTCAAAGCACGCTTTCCTTACGTTTATTGTAGAAGGGTTGAGACGACAATACAATCTCAAGGTTTAACAATGACACGGTCGGCAAGGTAACATATCGTTAAATAGTTTAAATTTTTCCAATGAATATGATGTAAGAATAAGAAACATTTATTTTTCTTTGAAACGATCCAGGTCTGAAGATCGTAGGTCAGTTCTTTCTAATTTTAATTTTCAAAAGAGTAAAAGCCTTTATGTCGAAAAATCGATTTTTACGTGTTATGTTATGGGAAATTGAAATGACCTTCTGGAGTCAAACCGAGGAAATTTTTTGTCATTCACGACTGGTACATGATCAATCCAATCCTACCAAATTTGGTTGAACTGACTGAAGAAACAACAGATATTGAGCGTTATGGACATAATGACATAGTTACTAGATACTTTGTATGAAGTGTAGAAACTCACTACCTAATGTGCGACAATTCAAAACCAAGCTATTGAACTGGGTCAGCAACCTAAGGCATATTTATATTTTTTCTTGAACCTTCTTTTTAGTATTTGTCAGAATGCAAATATATGCAGCACTTATAGAATATAGATATCTTTGACCCAACAAAAAAAACATCACGAGATTGGGAAAAAGTTAAAACACTGGCTAAAAGATTTCCAAATATGTACTTAGAAATCCTGCTTTGTGTGGAATTCTTCAAAACAGGAAAATACATGCAGACCAACATCACACTGTGTATTTTCCCTTCTCTGATCATATATGGCATCGAAGGCAATTTCCCTTTATGGGCCAATGTTTATTTTCTTTCATCTCTAACTGACCAAATGGGGCTCTGCTTGCACCTTCCCTTGTGGGAAGGTTTTGAGAGAATAGCTGATGCATCTTCTTCAATAAGTTCCCTCAAAAAAGCAAGGCAAGACTGCCGATGTGTCATTTGCCTTCCCCCTGACCTCAGTAAAACGTAGCTTTTGAGCACTGTGACCTTGAGGAGGTAGAAGAAAAGCATCTTCATTCACTTACAACATCCTTGGGCCATGGAGAGGTCGAAGTCGGGGAGTTGGGAAGGGACTAGGCCAGAGGTGGGGAACCTTTTTTCATTGGAAGGCCAAATGTTACTTAATGGAGACCTCATCAGGCCGCACATTGCGATGCATGTTGCATACATTCACATATATCAAAATTGAAATATGTAATAAAGAGGCAAACACAATTTAATGGCTTTTTAATTTAACGAATACAGATTTCAGTTCTTCATATTTACTAATAATTTTAAAAACTTTGAATATAATGACTTTTTAATCTAAAGGAAAAATTTAAAATTTTCATATTTGCTAGTATATTAATAAACTTTAAAGAAGTTAAAACAAATTAAGGACATGCAAATAAAATGTTGCATTCAATCACATTCATAAAAATAAGAAGGCAAACACAATTTAATGACTTTTTTGTGAATGTTTGTTGTGAGCTAAGAACTTGATATTTGGTTCCAGCATTATTGTCTTTAACTTCAATTGGTCTTCCAGGTGGGTGTTTGTCATCTGTGATTTCAGGCACGTCTTAATTTGAGCCATATGTGAAAATGTTGATTCACAACAATAGGTTGTGCCAAAATAAGAGAGTAAACGACGAGCATATTGACGCAGTTGTGGGTATTCAACCGTATTCTTCCCTATTTCAATGGGATCCTTTTTACTGTCGAATAAAAGCTTCAGAATGTTATCTTCTGAGAGCTCAATCAACTCCATCTGCAAATCCTCTGGTGCATTCTAGACATCAACCAGATGTAGCTGAAAAGCTAACCTCAGTGTTTCTCAAAATCTGTCATTGTTTTCTTTAATCAAGGAGTCTAAAACACCTATGTATTCATTCATATTCCAATTTTGCAAGTTTTTATTCATATCTTGTTTATCAATTATCTTTGCCAGTTCAGGAAAATGCTCGGCTGAAACAACTGATCTGGTAAGGCCAATTTTGGAAAAAGTCAACTTCTTCCGAAATGACTGAATTTGCTGTCACATTTCATATATGGATTTAGTTTTACCTTGTAGAGAAGTATTCAAATGATTTTGTTTTGACATTAAATCACACAAAAATGCAACATTTCTGCAGAAATCTTTCTTAAAAAATTCACAAGATATATTCTCTTCTTTGAAAAAGCTCGTGACTTGTTTTTGCAAAGCTAATGTTTTTCTAGTACTTGACCTTGTGACAGCCAGCACACTTTAGAATGATATGGAAGATCTACACTAAATGTTTCATCGTCATATTGAAGCATGGTGTGGAACTGGCGATGTCGTGAAGCATTTGCTCGAATATAGTTCACAATACCAATAACTATATGTAATGTGTAATTTAAAACAGTAGATTTGGCGCAAAGATTCTGTTGATGCAAAATACATATCTTTTGTTTGTTCTGTAACTTTCATGCTAAAATCATATATGAGTTTGAGCATGGTTAGACAAGTATGCAAAAGGCCGCACTGAGTATCACAAAAGGCCACATGCTGCCTTAAGACTGACGGTTCCCCACCCCTGGACTAGGCTAATGCTCTCTCCCTATTTTCTGTTTTCTCTCAGTGTGAGGTGTTCCCACCCCCAGTAGTTGCATCTACCACATCTTGAGAGCAGGCTTCTATGAGGACCCCTCCCAAATTTCACACATCCATGACAATTGCAACATCTGTGGGAGACCTCCAAACTAAGTGCACCTGTATGGGCATGCCAGGCACTAAATGGGACCCATTTTGAATGCCCGTACAGGCACGCCAGGCATTTAAAGGTTAAATGTCTCAACCTGCAGATTTGCAGGAAAATTATAAAATTGAAATCGGTGGCACTGCTAGCAGACATTAGTCGATGTAGGAAATAACGGGTGACCTTGCAGTCACTAAGCTTCATGGTAATGTGACAGAAGGCTAACTACCAAGACAATCTAACCAACCAGTCGATTTATTGACAGGCAGCTACTAGTTTATCTTATTCTTTATGATGTAGTACAAGTATCACCAACCATTCTTTGGGGAATTAGTTATTCGAAGATTTTAATTTTTGGTTGGCATCATATTCTTTGTTACAATACATTTAATTGGTGGTTACCAAATGGGATGCTATCCTCAAATTACAAAATTAGGGCTATTATATGTGTGCATGATAAGCAATAGTGCTCAAAAATGTGAAATTTTTAAGTTATGACTATTTTAAGATATTCATTGGCACTTAAAAATCCATTCTTTGGAGCAGAGGCACTTGAGGATGTACAGTTAGTAACCAAAGATGTAGAGAAAATTTATTTTCCCCCATAATTTATACATTAATCAAAACTGGATAGTTGCCAACAAAATTGTCTTGTAAAAACAAATAAATCCTTGAAATTCTAATCTGTTACAGTGGAAGTCAAGATTTATCTCATCCTGCTTCAGAGGCATGCCAATCTGGGGTGCATGATGCCAACTCATTGGGGACACCTTTCCGTCAAGGTATTTTATCTATATATTATTGGGATGCAAGTAATACATATTGAATGGGCGATGCATTTCAGAAAGGGATCGTTTGGCACCACTGAGTCAGCAACAGACAATTCAGTGATGGGACAATTCAGTGCCAGGACAATTCAGCACCTGGTGGAAAAAGCAACAACTTTTAGTTGGGTTGAGTGGTTGGGGGTTGTATTTGTTCTTTTCCCTCTCCCTGGTTTGAGTTGAGAGGTTGGGGCCTGGATTCTTTCTATTTAATCTCCCCAGGTTGTGTTGAGAGTAGGGCTGCCCCCTTGAACTATCATCATCAATTTTAAGCAAATTTAATACTTATAATATACACATATATTGAAATCCATATTAGCATATTTAAACAGAATATTCCAAACTGGGGTGCCTCAATTAAAAATTAAACTCTTTCAGTAATTAAGGATTTGGAAGGAATTGGCTGAATGGATTTAAATTAAATTTCATATATAAGATTTGTACAACATACCATAATGAAATCAAGATGTTTAAAGCAGAGCTAAAGAGCAGGGCTACCACAATAAAAGTAAAATTATATTTTTACACGTATTTCTAGAGAACTGATCCCAAGGATTTTAACCAAATAGGGTATATATATATATATAATCTTCATATAAAGAAATAACCAAAATATCATATTTTAGTGGTACCACAATTTCAAAATAAACTTTCGGTAATTATAAATTTGGAAGGAATTGGACAGACCGATTTCAACGAAAAGGAAGTGTGCAACATAAAAAAAACTAAAGATGTTTAGTGTAAATATAGAAAGCAGGGCTGCCACAATAAAAGTAAAAAACTGTTCTTTTTACACGTAATTGTCTTGAATTGTCCAAATCAATTTTAACCAAATTTAATATTTAAAATGTAAACATATATAGAAAACCATAATAGCATATTTAGCCTGGATCATTCAAACGGGTGCCACAATTACAAACCAAACTCTTTCAGTAATTATGGATTTGCAGGGAATTGGCTGGACAGATTTCAACTAAAGTTTTTATATAAGATTAGTACAACATATCATAATGAAACCAAGATGTTTAAAGTGGAGCTAAAGAGCAGGAATACCACAATAAAAAGTAAAATAATATTTCTTTTCGAGAACTGACTGCATGGATTTTAACTAAATATCATATATATATATATATAATCTTCATGTAAATAAATAATCGAAATTGCATATTTCAACTGAGTCGACTAAACAATATCAAGGTTGGGATTTTTCTGTAACTATGAATTTGGAAGGTATTGTCTGAACGGATTTCAAAGAAATTTTGTGTGTAGGGCGAGTATAGAATGGCAAAACAAATTTAACATGTTTAGAAAATACATTAGTATACAACAATACTATGACGCATTTGATGAAAAACACTTCTGTACCATGGGAAACCAGTGTACATCCTTACTATTTTGACACAATATCCTTGCATTTCTTCCTAATATTAATATAGTGTTGTGGTTGATTGGTTTCAATATATTGGAACCAATGGGTTAGGGCTTAACACGCCCCTGCGTCCCATTTCGATCAAATTTTAAGAATTTACTAAGTATGTTTGAATAAAATAATTTTTGGAGTGCAGAGCCTGTGAAAACGAAGATTTTGATACCATGAGCTTTTTATTTCTCCATTTCATTTGCAAATCAACATTTTCAATAGCTTTCTCGCATGCAGCAAAATGGTTGCAATATGTTTACCACTCCAGGATTCTAGTAACGTGCTCCAGAGTGTTCTAATAAGGTTAAAACTGAAGGTTGGGTGAACCCGTCCACCTCAGGCGTGACTAAAACGTATGTAAAAAACTTCGACATAGGATTATCGACATTCCTTCATTTTATTAGATCAAACAATGTCATATGCCATACTATGAAATTAATATAATTGGATTTATTGTGTATATCCTAATATCACCTTGTAAGTAAACCGAGTATGTAATGATTGAGTTAGCTGACGTTCTTCTGGAACGTTATTCAAAAATTTCACTTCGCACTTTCATTATGTTACCAATACATTATACCAATAATTTGATCATTGCTTTAGACCACGTTACACTGTCTACTTTATTCTGGAACGGTAATGCTAAAAAAAATCTGTTCGTGCTATATAGAAAAATCATAGATTACGAGGCTGAAAACCCCCGTGCGTTATACGAGGGTGCGCATTATATGCTTGTATTTACGATAGTCCAATACAGTATAAAACGTTTTCATTTTTTTATATCGGATGGGTTGGGGGCCCCACAACCCAACTGGTGCCCTGGGCCCAACAGTAGCTTAACACGCCCCTGCATCCCATTTCGATCAAATTTTAAGAATTTTAAGTATGTTCGAATAAAATAATTTTTGAAGTGCAGAGCCTGTGACAATGAAGATTTTGATGCCATGAGCTTTTTATTTCTCCATTTCATTTACAAATCAACATTTTTAATAGCTTTCAAGCTTGCAGCCAAATGGTTGCGATATGCTTACCACTCCAGGATTCTAGGAACGCCAAATGTCGAACCACTGAATTCAAATAACATATACTGCTCCCCAGTTATAATGCGGGTTTCAGAGGAGCTCCAACCCGCATAATAAGAGAACCGCAGTATAACCAAGGACGATCGTATAGTCCAATACAATATACATTTTTAAAAAAATTACTTTAATTGCTACAAGCAACAAAATTTTAAAAATATAACTGATGGCCTTATAAACGGGGACCGGTGTATTTCATGATTTCTTGCCTTATATCATCTTTCTTGATCATTAATTTAAATAGTTGCCCCATCATGAAAGTGTTCTTAGGAAGAAATAATAAAGCCGACCATTTTGCTTGATTGACACTGTAATGGAAAGCTATAAGTTAATGAAATTAAACATTAATTTCTTAAACTCATTAATTATTATTAAATTGTAAACATTCCTCCAGAACCCAGCAAGGAACAATTAACTTCACTAGTGTTTATGTAGGGGAAGGGGGCGCAACAAATATTTTGCACATTGGCACTGAGCACCCTTGGCGCAGCCCTGTCTCGCCTGTTAAGGGTGGAAAAAGGTTTAAATAAAAGACATTGTTCATTAGGCACTTATCACAGGTTTTTATTATGTAACCACTTAATTCTGAATATCATGAAGGCTAGATATGAATTCCTGTACATAAACGTCTCCCTCTTTTCAAAGCTTCAACTCTTTTAAAATATTCTATGGGCAAGGGCAAAAGATATGGGAGCATTCTTACAGCACTCAATGTGAGTTTTCAAATTATGAATTTCACATTTAAAACATCTTCCATCACTACTTGTAGATCATAAACTTTGGATTTGAAAGGTAATGACTAGAAACATACTCAGATTGAATGAATTCTGGCATTTCACATACAAATTACAGCTTTCATCAAATTATCATTCTTTCATTCCAAACCATCAAATACTACATTATATAATATACAAAGGTCTGAATACCACTATACAGGGAGACCAACAATTTCAAAACTAGCAATTAGCAAGAAAAAGCTTCACTCCTTGTATCTTTATCTAGAGATATGTCATATTCCAAACAGAATTAGGGTTTACAAACATTTCAGTTTTGTGCATTCTAAAAACTGTCTGGCGACTTAAATTTAAAAAGCGAACAATTAATACAAAGGATTACAAATAAGTGTTACTTTTCTAATAAGACCAATACTTTGATCTTGGATTGAAATGAAGCAGCAAATTCAAAAGTATAAAAAGCCACAAAACAACATAATATAAAACCATTATTAACATTAAACTTTGACATAAAATTCAAACCATTCATCCTGAGAAACAGCTCCTCCAAAATTCGAGCTCTAACATCATAGCATATAAACTAAAGCACATTAGATAATTTACAACCATAAATTGCATTTAAAAGTTCAGACAATTTGGATAAATGTCATCACAAAGCTATACCATAGTATTATTCTCCAATCAATATAAAAACTATATCATTATAATGAAATTGTGCAGTTATGAACAGAAAATGAAATATGAAATTTTATTTCAACTATAACTGACAACCACATTAATTGAAATGGCATTATCACTTTGATAAAAATGACCTATTGAGTCGGACATTGAAATACTGCATTGCAACTACATCAAGCAGAAAGTTTTACCTGAGAGCCTTCACAATTAAATACAGCTGCAATACAGAGAATAAATCGGCCTACAAATAAATCATGCCTTTTTTCAATTTTCTAGAGCAGAATAAAATCGTTCTTTAAAAGCCCTCTAAACAGCAAGAGTATTCATGGCTTGTTGAAGCTCACTACAGCCTAGAGCTATAGCAATATACTATGAGCTTGGAATATATAAGAATTGAGCACTGGAGATTTTTTTGTGCAAGCAATTTAGTTATTTGATCTGTCCATCTCATTCACCTTTGCACAGTCACGTTATACTTATCACATGCATTATTTACAAAATAAAATACCTCTCTCATTATGAACTGCCTATTACTGGAGCCACTAATTCAGTTACCTGCACAAAAGCTTTAACTCTCATCAACACCATCATTATTCTCCGAGTCAACAAATTCAACATGAGTAAAGGGAAAATGTCCCACTTTTCCATTCAATTCTCCTTCCCATTGACCATTAATGTTCATCTTTGTTACCTTTATTATATCCCCTACTTCCAGCTTAAGGGCTGTCTTATCATAAGCATTTGGAACTCTTGCCTGCTTGACCCTAGCATATGCAGGAAGTTTCCTCTGTATGTTTGTCCTCCTAATAGCAGCTTCTTGCTGCTGGCTAACTGCATTGCTTCCTCCAGAGCCAGGACGATTGCCATCGTTCAAGCAATGCTGGCCATCCTCGATTTTCTGTACATATGGCACTGGGATTGATCCCGTACGGCCAAAACTATTCCTGGCCGTCCACCACTGCTCCTCATCTTTAGAAACAACAGTCAAAATCTCCCCTTTTTTGAAAGGCAAATCATCTGCATCCCTGCCTTCAAAATCATACTTAGCCAAGATCTTCTCAATACGGCGAGGGGCAGGTCTGATGAGCGGGGTAGTATCCAGATAATGCAGTTTGTAAAATGCTAAAAGATTTGGCAAGTCGGCAAACATCTGATCACCTATCCGATAATTAGTCTGTTCTCCCTGTTGAATCTTATTAATGATGTAGTGGCTCACTTTACTGTCTTCTTTGACACACAGAACAAAATCTCCATGAATTGTGTTACTGTCTCTGACAAGAAACACCCCTCCTTCTTCAGTTAGTAGGAGATCAGTAGCATCTTGCCTTGACATCGGCCCAAAATACCAGCTAGATCTATCACAAGGATCAAATGTAGCAGCCATTTTAGAACTTTATTTGCAAGTAAATGCTACAAAAAAGTGTTTAATAAACTCGAAAAATCACGTGTGAGTTTCTACTCCTTGCTGTTATAGACATACTATTGCCCATACTTGCAATAAACAAAGTGAATATTACGAATAACTTAATTACTACATAGGTATAACATATACCACATTCAACAATAACAAATTTTCAAGCAATAGAAGACATAACACTATCAAATCCACTGTTAGATGATTAAAATACACTGTAAGTGCCTAAAATAAGAGGTTGTGACGAGATTAATCTGTAATCGTTGGCAATATTTACAATGCAAAATTAAAACTTGGTTGCTACAAGCGCTGCAATCAAAAATGAAAAAAGTAGGCCATATGTAGTTTGACAATTACAGACGTGGCATGACGTATATTTTATGAAGAGCCGTATTCATTAAAACAAGTTATTCAGATATGGGCGTGTGCTTATCTTCAAGTCTTCATACTTCACTATTAATATTTATACCGTATATTGCAGTAAGCTATCGAGACATATACTGTAAAAATGAATCCTGGTTAGATAAGTGGTGAAATTAAACTTTGCAACTGGTAATATCAATTGCCCAATTGATAATCAGTTCCAAACAGAGACGAATTACACACTCGTTAAACAAGAAAATTCAATTTCACTGAAATGATAACGAAGCGCTACACCGAAGTTCACAAATAATATATATAATACGGTCTATAAACTTTTCCTTTTGAAGCACGTCACAATACAATAGTTTTCAGGAATTTCGAGAACACAGGAGAGTTTCAGGAAACAATCACAGGAAATAGGCATTCCCAGATAGGTTCTCCCCACTTCTTTCTACTGCAAACAGGAAGACGAAATTAGCTGAAATGTGATGCTAAGCTCCAAACTCAAACGATTTTCTAAGTTTTTTGACGTATTGCGATAGCTGAAGTAGTTTCACAATTGAAACACAGTGAAACTAATTGATTTCACACGATACACCCAGTAATTATGCTACCGATTTTTCTCCCTCAGTTGTTTCTCAGAGGGAGCCACGAATCATGGTATTACATAGGCCGAAGATAGCATTGCATCATAACAAATCAACATCACTTAAGAATTTTAGTTCAATTTTAATCCACGTGAAACGTAATAGTTAAAAAGGCCTTATGTAAAGTCTTAATTTTAAAAACTAATATCTCTTTTAAAATTCCTATGCCATTATTATTAGATATTATTAAGCGTTCCTAGGAAATGAGACTTTAGTCTTACTTAGTACGAGTAAAATAATCACAGTTATAAAATCCTCAACAATTTATTGATTATCAACGAAATTGCAGTCCGAGGATTTGTTTCTAATACTATTTTCATATCGTTTCTAGTACTGGCAGTTTTCAATTCTCAAATCAATGTTTTTTAGAGACATTTTTACATGTGATAACTATGGTTGTTGAAATTATTTTTATTCAATCATAAATGTTTAAAGAATCATATATAAAGTATTTGAGCTTTTTGTAATTATTACTCGATGTTATAGAATAATAATAATTTTTGTTTGTTCTTTCTTATGTACCTACCTTGCTCAAAATTTGTATTCAGAAAATAAAATTCACGTATTCAAAATGAGTAGATAGTCTCCGATTAATTTTATGCGTGGATTAAACTTTTTTAGGCATTTTACTTCCTACTTATGCCTATCATTAATGAAAGATTATTTTTATTTCGAGATGTTCCCTATGTTTTAGTAATCCCTTGTCGATTATTACAGCAGGTTTCGTATTGATTTAAGTCAATCAACAATAATATTACAATATATTAATAATATACATTTTATAATATTAATTAGATAAGCTAACCATAACTTTTCATATAGAGGGAAAACTGAAATTTTTCAACTAATAGAATTGAAGGCGTGACTAGAAGTAGTATCGTAAATTACTGTTAGATGGCAACAGTAGTCCACAAACCCACGCGCCACGGAAAAGGAGATGCGGGAAAGTAGAGGAATTTAAGTAACAAGTCGGAAGATTATGGATGATGCTTTGTTCAAGTTAACAGCTATTTATAGAAAGACCAAGTCTTAAAACAATTAACATGAAAATTTGTATTTTTGGAGTCCATGTTGCTGTTTTTATCCTTCCGGTTTGCTTAAAAAATCAGAAGTATAAGTGGATGATTCCACAGCTATTTAGTTTTCGGTTAAAGAATTATTTCTAAAGGTAAAGAAGTTTTCCCATGAAATGAAAATGAACAGGAAAAATGTGTTGTTCTGAATTCCAGGCGATTCGAATAAGATCCATAGCGTGGGCAACTGAAAAATCGTGATTGGAAATAATTAATTATAATACTACAGAAGAAGAATATAAAGCAGAGAGGAAGGTTTCATTTATGCGGTGCACGATTTGCAATGATGTGCAAGCGATGCTGACGGTAAAATTAATGAATCGGTCTATGATGACACTTTAGAGGAAGATAGGGCTGACAATGCCATTAGAGTAGCAATTAATAAAAGCGATGGTATGGAAGATATAAGAAGGGCGCAGATAAATTGAATGAGGAAATTTCAATGATTTGTAAAGATGGACTGGCGGCATTAAAAAATGCAATGTGATACGGTAAAAACAGCTGATGTTTCGCTCATACATAGATGCAGGGCTGCAGCCAAGAGGCATTTACCTCCCCCCTCCAATCTCGCAAATAATTTGAGCTACGACTGCTTTCACATTAATTTCAACTTTAAGTTGAAAATAAATGTTTTAAAAATACTGTTCTGATTATTTAATTTTATAGCTATATTTATCAGTTATAATTGAAATTATCAAAGAAAAATAAGAGGATAACTTCCTTGTGAAAAAATGCCTTTTATTACTTGCCACACCCAAAATAAAGTCCTGGCTGCGCAGCATACAAAAAGAGACCAAAATCCTTTCCCCACATAAATACAAGCTTAAGCAATCGTAAAGCGTATTGTTATTTAATGTAAGTGCTCAAAAAGTAATTTTCTGCAATGCATGATCAGGAAGAAGAAAAGTTGGAATTCTCCTCTCTTAAATTTTAATTGGATGCTATTTTTTTAAATTAGCTTAGCTAAAATACACAAAATTACATCTATCGCAGACATTAATTTTAAATAATAACGTGTATCAATTCTATTTATTTGAATTATTTATTTATTATGTAAAAAGGATGGTTATTACTTAGCACCTTCATGAAAAATGACAGATCGAAATCTAAGACGCCTCGACGACAATTATGACGTTGTGTCTATAGGTGACAGCTCATATTTTTCTGTTTTCAATATGTTATACTGCAACATGCAGAAGGAAAAATCTTACGGTAAATAACGGCACTCCTGAAGTGAGATATGAGGGATATATTACGAGTGCAATTTTGTCAAAAAGTGCTATTTCTTAAAAACAATATTCGAATCTCGTGTATGAAACTTTAGGAAATATCACTTGCAAAATTTCGTTGAAGGGTAATTTCATTTTTCAACGAAAGATATTATTATTGTTATAGTTAATTCATTTGGATGGAGCTCCTTGGTCGTAACCATTAGTTATAGTTCAGAAATGAAATATCGGACTCACCTTATGGGTGGGATCGAAGTGATGATGGATGTAAATTCCAATAGCCATAAAATGGTTGTTTGGCTATCGGAGTTATTTTCATCATCAATCAAGTTAAGTGGCTTCTGGGTATTTCCATTATGCCCTTAGGACAACTTAACACCTTTTAAAAGTATTTCTAACGATGCGTTTGCTTTTTATATGCTACTCCAATATAAAGGTATCTCAATCAATGATTTCCCGTAAATTCGTGGTGATTTTTTAAATATCTAGATGATCAAATCGATGGTCAGGTATGCGATTCTTAAAAAGTCGTAATTCTTTGTTAAAAAATTAAAATCAGACGGTTTATCTGTGGATGGGAAATATTTTTATTATGAGTACTTTTCTCTTAAGTTTTAGCTTTTGAATGTTAAGCTTGCAACAAATATTAGATTTCCATTTGCCAAGTTTTTAGGTTCGGTACACTCTTAACATTCTTTTAGGGCATCGGAAAATGCTTCGAGCAGTTACTTTATGTGTTCAGTAGAATGCAGCAATCATTATTTTCATTCACTATTTGTGCCTGTAGTAATCTGACAGTATTACAGATAGCGGCTTTAAATTACACTTGACAATTATTGTTTAAAATATTTTTGGGCCATTTTTTAAGACTACATAGGAATATATTACAAAAATATAATTTATAATTTACTTACTTTGAACATACAAATATAATTTTATAGCTAATAGCGCTTTTTAAGAAATCACTTTTATCAGTTCTACTAATATAACTTCCTTAATCTCGGCAGACCATTAACATCGTCACGAACATTTTAAACTAATAAAATAACTACGAAAACTGTAGGATAGAAATCGGAGGCGTCGAAATACTTATTTGTATGCGCAGTTAAAGCATCTCATTTTTTGTTATAATATTTGTGATTCAGTCAAAAGCTTTGAAATCATTACAAAATGTTAATCAGTATGAAGTCTTTAAAATCAGCACCGCTGAATAAATCAGCGCGGTTGGTCACTTTGTCTTTGCCGTGTCGTGATGTGTAATGGACGTGCCTTTGGCGTCGAAACTGCTGTTCTGGGAAGAGACCTTCGACAAGTTCCGTCATTAGAGCGTAAAGAACCGCGCGGTCAATATCATCTTCGCTTCAATCAAAATGAACCCCATTGTGGCCTCCTGTACAGTTAACACGATAGCTAATGGGAACGAAATTACATCCTTGGTAGCAAGAACGGGAAACGATGCATGACCAGTGTCCTGAATTGGAGACCCAATTATAGCAGACAACGTAATTTACGGAGGAAGAATTTTCGGGTGGAGGATCTCCGATTCCCGTAACTATCTTCCAGTTCACGGGGCAATGTTATTTCCTGATATCACCGTTGCCTTTGTGGTGTGGATACAGGTTCACGCTAATTTATGTCGTTTCGACAACCAAGTCGATTCTGGCAGCCATGACGCGCTTGAAGAAACCTGATATTAATTTCAGCAACTAATCAACCGCTCTCAGTGGTATTTCACCGACCGGTGCTTCTAAATCACTGAGTTATTTTGGCGAAAAACTGGTTTCCTGCCATAAGACGAGCGATTTTTGAATTGTTCATTATTGAATGGATTACATCAACAGTTTTGCTATCGCATGGATTGGAAACTCAACTCTTAAGTCCTAGACATTATTTTATTTTGTCGTCACATCCAATGGCGTAACTGTCACCTGAGCAACCGGGGCGAGTCCCTGAATCACGCAAGATATTTAATGTAAAGGCCTTGGAAAAAAGCTCTACCATATACATTGCACAAACTTGCTCATATACTACGTATCCATCTAGCTTCACACACTTTCCTGACTGGAAGGAACTCTTAATGCTACAAAAAACACGTTAGGAAAGTGTACACTGTATCACAAATAGGCGCGTTTCGTGCGATGGAGTATTTGAAAGTAAACGATATAATTTGAATGAACTCAAAACATAAAACACCAAAACCGGTTTCTATTTCTCTGTCTACTAAAAATTTCTCTCTCCCTGATTTGGTGCATTAATAAACATGTTACCTAATTTTAATGACTAAATACTGCAAACCAATATATCAGAAATGGTGCCAGGGAAATATTCAATTTTTATTTACAAATTTATTTTCTAATCCGTTTTAATCAACCAAACAATCTAAAAGTATTTAAAACATATCTCACTTGATTTCAGTAGTTGTAACATTTACGTCTGCGTTCTTTTCTTCGTCGTAGATAATCCATTTCCTTCCGCTTATATCATTCATGCACGCGTAAAGGAGCCCATTTACGGCCAATAATTTTGCGCAATGGGCAGTTGCACAAGCAAGTGATTTGCGCATGGTGAATCCCACACACGCTGCAATGCTGTTATGCAAACTTCAGTCGAATCAAAAATCTCGAAGAGTGAAAATGAATGTTTGTTTTGCTGCAATTATAATGGCCGTAGAATGCTATGAGGAAAAGAAGAAAAGAAAGCGAAAAAGATATTGGATAAAGGAATGGTAAATTTACTCATGAAAACCTTTTGAAGGGACTTGAACTAAGTTCACCATCAGCTTATAAGAATTTTACGCAAATGAATCATTCGACATTTGTGGAATTGTTGGGTATGGTTACTCCTTTAATAAGCTGAGAAACCACCGTCTTGAGAGACGCCATTGCTGAAAGTCTTTGACTTTCAGCTACTTTACGTTTTCTTGCAACAGGATGATGTCTCAAGAAGTCGATTTCAATTTCAATAACACAGCGTGGGTTCATTAATTTCGTCAGAAGCAGCACCAGATTTGGTAGACTTGAATTTTTTTCACTTCTCTTTTATAATTGGTTCGAAGAGCATTTATTTTTTTCGTCACCATTATACACATAGTTTCGCTGATCTGTCATCGTAACGCTGACGTCATCAATGGTACGTTTTAACGCGTTTTTAACAAACTTCCCGATTAGGTGGAAGGTTGAAATTTCGCAGGAATGTTTGATTCAGATTTAAAAATTAAATGAAAAAAATACGAAAAAAGACCCGGGTTAGACTCCAGAGGGGCGATTTCCATTTCCCGTAAGATAACACGTAAAAATCGACTTTTTAAAGAGCAGGCTTTTTTATTCTTTTGGAAAATAAAATTATAAAGAATTGATGTACGATCTCCGAATATAAACTTTGTTTTAGGAATATTAATGAAGTTTCTTATTCTATTCATATTTTTGCGCCTACCATTCGAAATCTCTCATATTAAACATTTAAATCACATATATAGGGAAAATATCGGCTTTTAAACGGAATGTTGTCTTGCCGACCACGTCATTCTTAAACTTCGAGAATCAATTGTTGTTTCAACCCGCATACGTGTAATATATCCGAGTGCATAGATTGCCTTAAATTATCGTAGGATTTTTCGCAAAATTACGTATTTCTAATGGGACTGGGCTTTAGTTTGGATTCTTTTGCTTATCTAAACCAGCGCTCGCCAACCATTCGGACCTCACGGACCACTAAACTCACAATTTTGAATCCCGCGGACCACTAACATGAATTTTTTTAAAAAGGTACAAACATCTATAAAATAATGATCATAAAAGTTCCATTTTATTAATATGAAATGCACTTGTTTAATTATAACAAAATTATTAGTGTGATATTTGTTGCTGCTTGTTTGAAATAAGTTTATGGATTCTTGGCTCCTATGACGTCACTGCAACACGGAGAGCCGTTTGTATTTCAAGCCGACAGCGGTACTTGTTTTTAATTGCCGTAACAGATGAGAATGTCTTTTCACACAAATAGGTTGTTGCAAATGGAATCAAAATTTTAATGGCTTTTTCACTCAGCACTGGGTACTCACTTCTTACGGAGAGCCAAAAATGATGTCTTGATGATGACGAGTGGAATTTAGCTTTGAGACTGTCGTCGGATGATAGATCGATTAGGCTTTCTTTTTTTCATGCTCAAATTGCTATCTTCAATTTTCGCCGAAAATGGATCCATTATCCACATATTGCCATGTCTGGGGTCCTCTTCCTTTGGGTAATAACGGCCAAAAGATTCTGTGAGCGACCGTAAGTGCTGTCGAACAATGGTTATTACCTGTCGGTTGACATCCTCTTCTTTCATATACTCATCAAGATTCGGTAACATTTGCAGATCTTCTTCAGCCAACCGCGTTTGCCACAGCAATATTTTCTTTTGAAATGCATCCATTTTACCTCGCAGTGTGAACACGTCCGTTAGCTGTCCTTGCAAGGACGTGTTTAGCTCGTTTAACAGTGAAAAAATATCTGCCAGGTATGTAAGCTTGGCTAGCCAATCATCGTCGGACAAGCGATCTAGGAATTTCGAATTATTTTGCTGCTGGAAAAATAACTTGACTTCTTGGCGCAAGTCGAACAATCGGGTTAGTATTTTGCCCCTCGACAGCCATCTCACCTCAGCGTGAAGAAGCAGATGAGTATATTGAGAGCCCATTTATTCACAAAGTGCCTCAAATATTCGAGAATTGAGCGCTTTGTGCCGAATTTCATTCACAATTTTAATTACATCAGAGAGTACTTCGTGCAGTTCTGGAGACATTCTTTTCGCCGCAAGTTGCTTACGATGTATAATACAATGAGTAAACATGATGTCTGGGTGTCCAACATCTTTCACTTTTGTAACAACTCCTGAAAAATGCCCGGTCATGCTTGCGGCACCATCTGTGCATATCCCAACACATTTCTTCCATTCAATACCGTGTCTCAGTAAATAATCATTAAGTGCATCGAAAATCTCAGAGCCGGTTGTTCTACCCGGCAAGTTGAGCGAACAGAGGAGATCTTCCTTTAGCTCTCCTTGACACTCAAACCTCACAAAACAAAGGAGAACTGCCTTGTTAGTTATGTCTATTGATTCGTCGAGTTGAATTGAATAAAATGTTGAATTTTTCACCATTTCTATCACTTGATTTTCAATATCTTCGGCCTTGTTTTCAATTCTGCGCTTCACAGTGTTAGCGGACATAGGAATTACTTTCAGTCTCTGGACAGCCTGTTTCCCCAAAACCTCTTCACAGGCTTGTAACAAGCAAGGCTTAATTAATTCTTCTCCAATCGTATACGGCTTTTTACTTTTCGCGATTTGAAGTGCTATCAAATAAGAAGCCTTTACTAGGGACTTATCTTCAACAGTCATTTGCTGTTGCATACTTTCACGAATCCTTTGAAAATATTCAACTGGCTTCTTAGCTAAATCTGGGTGTTTTGACTGCAAGTGCCTGCCGAGTTTCGAAGGTTTCATGGCATCATTGGATAAACTCTCAAAACACACAACACAAAGCGGCCGTGGATCCAGCTCACTTTCAGGTTCTTGAATAAATCCAAACTTCAAGTAGTTATTATATTTTCTTGAAACCTTGAACTTTTTCTTCTCTCCTCCTCCAGTTCTAATGTCCTTCCTGATGGTGCCTGGCGGGGGCTGTGGAGGCTCTGATTAATTGATCAACTCACGGTTACGCGAAGTATTACCAAAGAAATGCCAAATGCTTGGTTGCTTTTTCTCACTCATTGTGGATTTATTTTATTCGAATCTAAAACCAAACAAGAAATGACAGTTATCAAACTCAAGCTCTTCGATGCCATTAAATATCACACTGTGCACAGTTAAAATAAAAATATCACAGGTCGCTTACCTAAGAAGAGTATCGTGAGGAATGAACATCAGTAGAGCGTTGACAGACGACAATTAGCTTCAACAAAATAAAACAATCGGACGAGAATCGGTATTCACGGAGGGTTTGACTGTTGTGACGGTAGAAGCACCACTGAAGACTGGCGCATGCGTACTAGCGTTCGCAAGCCGCGCCGCCGGTGGGTCGACGGTGGCCCGACAACAAAAGCGCCCCTAGACGAAAACAACAATAAATAATGCTGTCAGTGCGATTGCCGTCGTTCGTGGAACGTGAATTTGATGCAACGTAATAAGGTGAAAATTGTCAGCGATCCTGTGTCGGTGACACGAAGACGAATCAGAATATAATGAAACAGTATAATAAACATAAAAATTTCAAATAATGTCCAAATTTCTCCACGGACCACCGGTTGGTGACCGCTGATCTAAACGACTATTTAGAGGTAGAGTAAGAGAGAGGGGGATGTGGGGAGGGAAATAGGAAGGAAGGGGTATAGAATGGAAGGTAAGGGTGGTATAGAATTAGTCTATTTTTCTAGAGAAGGAGAGATAAAGGATAGGGATGGAGGATGGGAAGGAGGGGGGAGGATGGGAAGGAGGGGTGAGGATGGGAGGGAGGGAGGGAGGATGGGAGGGAAGGAGGGAGGGAAGGAGGGAGGGAGGATGGGAGAGAGGAAGAGAAAAAAGGAGGAAGAATGGGAAGTTCCTTAAATTTAATACACGCATGCCCGTCATATTTGACGGGCAATTACGCTAGTTACCTTATACCCTTCATCCTTTAAATTTCTGTTTTTGTAGCACACGCTTTTCACTTTCCATAATGCTAGTAATGTGATACAGCTGGTTGAACTCCGCCCATAATTGCCTGTCTTGCGATTCGAACGCCATCATGACACTTTCTATACTGAACGTGTTGCGCAAACAGTGCCATACACGAGCAATCATATTGTGCAACTAGCCTTGTATAAAAAATATCTGGAAATTTTAATTTTAATCAAGAGTTACACAACACGTCAATCATCACCACACACTATCAAAATGATTGCGCAACAAGCCGTGTTACGAAAATGATTGGCCATGAATTGGCTCATTAAGGAGGTTAAGTGTTTTTTTGTAATTATGGCAGATCTATTTTACTTCACTAATCATTTAGATTATTTACGTTGACAACAATTAGGTAGCTATGCAAGAATTTTTCTTAGTTCAAATCGAATTTTGACTTTCTTGTTTGATTTTATTGATAACATCTACTCCTACGATAAAATTGTATAGGAAAAGAAACACTCTATTAGTTCTACAAATTTTATTTGAAAACTATTTTGATATGACGAATACCTTACGAGATATGACGGAAAGTTCATTTTTTGTCATCAGTAAAGTGGTACCCTTGATTGGGTTACGTGATTAATTTATGTGATTATCTTATTATCTTCGACTGTATGGCCTTAACATCAAATTTCATGAAAATCCGTTCAGTAGAAGTCGAGAACGGACATGCGGACAAACGGACAGACCGAAGGTAATAGGCGCTCATGTTAAAAAAACGCGCCTAAAAATCGCGAAAAATGTCGTGCATGTAAATTTTGTTAATATATTATGTGAATTATGTGAAAATCAAACTTGATAAATAATTATACCATACATAAATACCAATTATTTACAGATTGACGAAAACACATTGACGCTGAAGCATTATTGCTGGACGAAGATTGTTAAGAGAACTGGAGAGAGCTGGGTGGTAGCTGGACGTAAAAACCTATATATTGTAATGTCGCCGGGCGCTATATATTTTAATTTTTTAGAAATATGGCTTATATAGTATTATTTATAACTACAAGCTCTATAACTCAGTGAATTTGAATCAAAATCGTCGGAGCCAATAATAAATCGATATTTTGTGAAAATCAACAAGAATTAAGTACCCTTAATTGTAGCGCTATATCGTTCATCTCTTCATAGCTTTTATTCTGGATAATTTTATGCATAAATACGAAATATAATTTTATTTCGTTGAACCTTCTAGGCTCTAGGGCTTTACACAGACAGACAGATGGACAGACATGCGGTCAGACGACATGGCGAAAACAACAATTTTTTGGACTCAGGGGCACCTCCTAAGATGTGTATTTCTGTCTAAATCTCGAAGTCGATATATACTACGTATATAAGAATGTAGCATTCATATCTAGGCCACTGAAGATAATCACTAGCGGAAGGAAATAAATCGATACGATTGCAACGACAGATTAAGGCAATTCAATGCGAGGAAAAATCTCGCCAAGACCTGTACCAATGAACGGAACGCCGTTAAGTGGAGAGGGGATAAATACGATGCGGTCATATCCTCATGATCCAAGCCGAAATCACAAGTTTGAAGGCAATAACGTAAGACGCGCACCTCAAAGTCCTATGATATTTTTTATAGATATACGGTACTAATGACATCTATACATCATTATTTTATTTTTATAAAAAATGCTGCCTATTTAACCGCTAAGAAAGCACTTAAATATGCAAATTGGTTTTCTTGAGTTTTCAACTAATAAAAATTTCGGCGCTTTACTGATGCAATCAGGTCCGCAAAGATCAGACAACGTCATGGGAAAAAAACAAAATAAATTATTTACTTATCTACATGGTCGCAAATGTTGTGTAATTTAATATAGCATTCAGATTATCAGTTAACTTACAATGCATAATTCAACATGTTTACTAACGCTTCTGGGTTTAAGACGCAGATGCCATAAAAAATCTGAATTTATTCGAATTCATATTTAAAGAATGTAAATCATTGATTCTAAATCCAGAACGAGTACAGTTATCATTTGCAATATTAGCACCAACGATAGTCTCAAGTATTTAACCATAAGTCTCGAGTATTAAAAAAAGTCTCCTTTATCCTTTCTTTCTTTTCATGAATATTCAAGCTACCGTATAAGTTGTTAGGAGAAAGCTACAAAAGGTATGAAGATTATATAGTTTTCTTTTGACAATTTATACGGTAACTTGATTATTATTGAAAATTATTTATCCGTTATCCTAATATATCCTCAATATGTTGTTATCACTATTCAAAAAGATTCATATTTTCCGTTCGGTTCTTAAAGCTTTATTCGTTTTCTGTCTTGTTCTATTCAAGTTTTTCCTTATCTCACTGCGAAATTTTTCCTCTATTTCCATTTCATTTAATACATACAATTTTTTAAAATGTTAACTTAAAAATCGCTTCAGTTCACTTCGAATAGCGCAAACCATTATTTCGGTTAAATCCTATAATATCAATCAGTCTTCACCATTTTGTTAAACCGATTTTTTAAAATGATTTCTTTACTGCGACACGCTCTCTAATTCGATTACTATTTCTTATTCCGCGTCTCCATCAACCGATCTCAATCAATGGACGTTAAGTCGGAAACCAAGTACTAGTTCTCTTTTTTAAAAACATGCCCGACAGTTAATTAAAACGAAATGAAGCACTAAGTAAACGGTTCGAAAAAACCACTCGGCGCTGTTTGCGGACACTCAATTTTTGGCGAAACGTTTTGAATAACCGGCGCGCGGTATACGCCCCGGTTGATTCCGACGCTGCTCGCGCGTTGAATTTGCATACGGAGATTCGATTAAATTCGTCCATAGATGGCGTGGCTGAAAAGTTCGACTATCGGCTAGGAGGAGGAGAAACTGCGATGGATTGGATTTGAGAGGGCTGCCTCTGTGTTTTCCATTTCGGCACGAGGAGATGAGAGAAGCGATTGATGAGAGAGGATGGAAAATGGAGAGAGAGGAAAGGAGGGAGAGAAAGGGAGAGGAGAGGAGGAAATGAGGAAGGGAAGGAAAAGAAAAGAGGTATAGGAAGAGGGACGAGGGAGAAAGGAGGGAGTTAGGGTGGGGAAGACACGAATAGAGGAATAGACGAGAGAAAGATAGGGAGGGAGAAGGGGGAGGGAATGAGGAGTGAAAGGTAGGTAGAGAGGAGACAAAGAGAGATAGAGGGTGGAGGGAGTGAAAGATAGATCGATTTATTGTCGTGGGCCTTTATATGACCCATGGGACAGAAATTCTTTCATTTAGTTGTAACATTGTGGGCAAAAATATACAATGAAAAAGCATAAGATAGTTGATAAATACAAACAAAAAAATACATATTTCCTGCTGTAGTGGACGTATCGTCCGTAGAATACATATACAAAATACAAAATAAATAGAATAATACAAATGAATAAAGTAGAGTACATTATGCAAAAAAAATATATTGCCTTAGATTAGACTGTTTATTTTTACTCTATGATAACATTAAGTCGCCTTTGAGAAGAAGATCATAGACTTTATTTTTAAACGTTTTCATTGACTTAATTTTTCTGAAGTCAATGGGAAGGGAATTCCACATTTGGGAAGCAGTTACCACGAATGACTTGTTCATAAGAGGGAGGGAGGGAAGGAGAAGAAAGGAGGAAAAGAAACATGAACAGGAGGGAAAGAGAAAGAAAGATTAGGCGGAGAGAAGAATGGGGAGACTGAAGGCAGAGAAAGGAAGAGAGAGAGAGGGAGAAAGGGTAGTGAAATAAGGTGGGAAAGAGGAAGGAATAGAGTGGGAGGAGAATATGGATGCTAGGTGGGGATATAGACAGAGGAAGGGAGAGAGAAGGAGGCAGAAAGAGAGCAAGAGAGAGAGGAAATTGAGGAAGGAAGCGAGAGAGAGAGAGGGAAAGAGCAGGAAGCAAAAGAGGAAGGGATAAAGTGGAAGGAGTATATGGATGGAAGATAGGAGAGAAGAGGCAGAAAGAGTGATACAGGGGAATGGAAAGAGAGGAATGGAGTGAGAAAGGGAGGGAAGGAGAAATAAAGAGGGAGAGGGACAAGAGTGAGTGAGGGAGATGGGGAGGGGAAGAGAAGAATGGAGAGAGCCAAGGAGGGAGAAAGCGAGAGAGAGGGAGAAGGGAAAGAGAGGAAAGAATTGAGAGAGAGAGGAAGGGAGAGAAGGGAAGAGGAGTGGGAGGTAGAGATAGGGATGGAAAAGGAGAGAGAGAGAAAAGTAGAGGAAGAGAGGGAAGAAAGGGAGAGGGTGGGAGAAAGAGATGGAAAAGGATGGAGGGATAGAGGGTGGTAGATATGGATGAGATGCGAGTGAGAAAACGTTGGGGAAGAGGGAAGGGGTTGATGGAAACGAGTGTGGAAGAGGAAGGGAGAGGGGAAGGAGAGAGAGAGAGAAGGGGAGGAAGTAGGCGGAGGGAGAGGCGGAGTGGAAGGAAGGGTGGGGGCGATAGAGAAAGGGTGGCATGAAAGAGAGAGATTGATTAATTGGACTCTTTTATTGGCGAGGGGCGAACCAATATGGGGCTTTCTCCCTCGTCTAACCTCGTAAGGTTTGGGATTTTTGTGATGAAATCATATTTTAGCGGGAATTCTCTTGGTCGCGGGTCTGGCGGAAAAATATGGGAAAAGTTACGCATAGTTGCAGGAAGGCAGTACACGAACTTCTGAAAGAAATAACGCGGTTACGATGGAACGAAGGTGAAAGTGTAAGGTTGGAAACTATTTGGCCAGAAGAGGCGATGTGAACTCTTTTGTTTCAGTATTTCGATGAAAGCAGTACGTTCTATCTATAAAATACATTGCGGGCTCATCGTAACTGTCATTCAAGGTTTGCTACGTACAAAATTTGTATTTAACTTCGTTCGTCATTGCATTTCAAGTAAATATGTGAATCGTGTGATACTTAAGAAATTAGCATTTTTATTATATAGTTTGTTAATTTGAGAGGCACTGAATGTGTGCAACTGAGCTTCCTTCAACACCTTGTTGCCAGCCTCATCACTACCTTTCCTTTTCCTTAAGTATATATATATATATATATATATATATATATATATATATATATATATATATATATATGAGGGTGGCAACAAGGTGTTGAGGGAAGCCCAGCGGACACTCACCAAGTTGAGGACCAAGCTGGCAGGCTGCTGGGGGCGTCGAAGAGACACGTAAAACACACGAACACAAAAACACACGCAAGCTTATCGGGCCTAAGCCCTTCTTCAGCGAAAGAGTAACGTAAAGTGACACACTGGGCGGGGAATGACGGTGATGTGGGAAGGTTGATGATTGGAGGAGGTGGGGAGTAGGAGGGGTGGATAGCCAATAAAGAGGGAGTGTGATGAGGTAGAGTCCGAATAGTTACAAAGTAACAAGGAAACATTGTAAGGGGGCTAATAGGGTTAGCGGAGGTTGAGGCCAGGCGGAGAGAAAGAGTCGAGAAGATGGATATGTGCTAGTTCCCAGTGTCGGAGAAGGGAGGCAGGAGTGTCATAGGGTAAAGCGCGAATAATCCTAACATTGTAGCAACTATTAAAGGGGACATTGTGGGTATTAGCATGTAATGCAACTGGGAGGGGGCGTCTGAGAGAAACGCTATTCCGGTGACCGTTCATTCGGATGTTTAACGGATTGCTGGTGAGGCCTACGTAAAACGCGGGACAAAGGGTGCAGGTAAGGAGGTAAATGACGTTACGGGTGGTGCAGTTGCTTCTGGAGGTGATGGGGTAGGTGATGTTGGTGGAGGGACTCGAGAAAGAAGATGATGGTAGGTGGATAGGGCAAGTGAGGCAGCGAGGTTTTCCGCAGGGGTGGGAACCTAATGCAAGAAGCGTGGTAGAAGTGGGAAGTTCCTTCCTCCACAAGATATTTCCCAAATTTGGGGGCCGGCGGAAGGAGAGGAGCGGAGGATTGGCAAAAAGGTTGATAAAGAGGGACTGATGGGAGGAAGAGGTAAGAATTGGGTGGGCAGCATGAAGGATTGTTTTGAGAGCTTCGTGGATACCAGGATGGAAAAGTGTCGTAAGAGTGAGTGGAGGGGTAGAAGCAGGAATAGTGGGTGTGTGAGGATGGGATCCATTGTTGGTAGGCGTCATCGCCCTATGGATCTGTTCGCGGACCAAGACTGGAGGGTAGCCACGTTTGAGAAGAGCATCCTCGAGGACAGAGTAATACTCTAGAAGGGATGCTCTATCGGAACAAAGCCTCCATCCTCGACGAGCAAGGGCATAGGGGATAGAGGTTTTGGTATGAAGGGGATGGCAGCTATCAAAGTGGAGGTATTGGAGGCTGTTGGTGGGTTTGATGTGAACACAGGTGCGGATTTGGCTGTCTTGAAGGTAAAGGTCGACATCCAGGAATGTGATGTGGGAGGTAGAGGACTGGTGGGTGAAGGACAGTGAAGGATGGGAGGAGAGACGCGAGAGAAAGGAAAGGAGAGAGTCAGGTCCATGCGTCCAAATGAGGAAGACATCGTCGATGTATCTCAGCCACAAAAGTGGTCTGAGTGGAACGTTGAGGAAGAGTCTTTCCCATTCTCTAAGGTAGCAATTGGCGTATGAAGGCGCCATTCGGGTGCCCATCGCAGTGCCTCTAATTTGAAGGTAGTGACGACCATCGAAAGAGAAGTTGTTCAATTTGAGCACCATTGCCGCCAAGTCTAATAAGAAATGGGAGGAAGGTCTTGCGTCGGGTGGTCTTGAGTCCAGGAGTTTACTAAGGGCAGAGAGTCCATCATCGTGGGGGATGTTTGTGTAGAGGGAACAGACATCGATAGTGGTCAAAATGGTATTGGGTGGGAGAGGAAAGGGGAGGTGTTTGAGACGTTTGAGAAAGTGGTTAGTGTCTTGGATGAAGGAAGGGAATTGACGAATGAGAGGTTGTAGGTGGGAGTCAACGAAGGCGGAGATGCGTTCTGTAGGGGAATTAAAGCTGGCAACAATGGGGCGGCCGGGGATGTTGGGTTTATGGATTTTAGGGAGAAGGTAGAATGTGGGTGTGCGGGGTTTGTTGGGGATCATTAGAGCAATGGCGGAATCGGAAAGGCCTTCCTGTTTGCCTGAGGAATGAAGATAGGACGAAATTTGGTAGGAGTGGTGGTCTGTGGGGTTGGAAGTAAGGTGAAGGTAAGAGGTTTCGTCAGAAAGTTGGCGCTCGGCTTCCTCGTTATATTTGGCGCGATCCATCACAACCGTGGTGGTGCCCTTGTCGGCAGGGAGGATGATGATATGGTCAAGATGTTTGAGTGTGGAAATGGCATGCCTTTCACGTCTGGTAAGATTATCTGTATGGTCGATAAGATCGGAAAAGTTAGGTTGGGAGATTCTGGAAAGGATATAATTGAGGTATTGTTCGACCGGGTGTAGGGAAGGAAGGGTGGGTGGAATGTATTGGGAAGGAGGTTTGAAGATGGAAAAGGTAGGTGGGAGGCCGGGAGGGAGTTTTGGGTTGGTAGAGGTGAGAGAGTCTTCTTTGGGAGGGTTAGTTTTTAGACGTAGTGTGCGGGCAAAGGACTGGACGTCGGCAAGGAGGCGAAAATGATCAAATTTGGTGGTGGGACAAAAGGAAAGGCCGCGTGAGAGGAGTTCATTCTCGGCAGGGGTAAGTACGTGGGAGGAAAGGTTCAAGACTTCATCTGGTTGGCAAGATGAAGAGGTGGTGGCAGGAGTGTGCGAGAAATATGAGCGCTTCAAAGGTTTGCGGGTTGGGAAAGTGTGGGTCTTTTTCAGGATATGAAGTGATGGTGGCGTTGGGAATCCCAGGAGGTCCGCAAGACAGGGAGTTTGACCGATGAGTTACGGGGAAGGAGGTGGTTTGTTGACCTCGCCAGCTCTTATGAACGGAAGGGGAAGACCAAGTTTGAGGTGCCGGACGCAAAGCAGAGAGAGTTTACGGAGAAGTCTGTTGCGATGTGCGGTGATATCATTAGCCGCTTGAAGGAAAGCGGCACGAAGGTCGGATATGGATTGCGAAGAATGACGAAGATAAAGAACAAGAGATTTACAATTAGCGAAGTGGGTGTTAGAGAGGGTGGTATAATGGTGTATGGTGGAACGGATAATGTGGATAGAGGCGAGGTGATATGTGAGGGCTAGGGAAGTGCGGATAGGGGGAGGAAGGCCTGAAAGAGGAATTCTGATGGTGAGGCATTTGGGGGCGAGTCCAAGTGCAAGTCAGGAGTTGAGGAATTCAATCTGGCAGTTGAGGGTAATGTGTCTACGGAGATGATAACGGAGACGGGTCAGTTCCATGGTGGAAGAGAAAGATAAAAGGAAAAGACGACAGGAAAGAAACGTAAAGATATAGACAAAAAAGGAGAAAAAAGGACGGTATATATATTAACTAAAGGAAAAGAAAAGGTAGTGATGACGGTGGCAACAAGGTGTTGAGGGAAGCCCAGCGGACACTCACCAAGTTGAGAACCAAGCTGGCAGGCTGCTGGGGGCGTCGAAGAGACACGTAAAACACACGAACACAAAAACACACGCAAGCTAAGTACTACTAGTTCCGAAAGCTTTACGTTTGTGATGTTTCTGTGTTTTTGTGTTATTTTACGTGTGTCGCTTCGACATCCCCGGGGCCTCGCCAACCTGAAGTCGTCTGATTGGTGAGTGCTCACTGGGTTTCCTCATCCCAACACCTTGTTGACATCCATATATATATATATATATATATATATATATATATATATATATATATATATATATGGATGTCAACAAGGTGTTGGGATGAGGAAACCCAGTGAGCACTCACCAATCAGACGACTTCAGGTTGGCGAGGCTCCGGGGATGTCGAAGCGACACACGTAAAATAACACAAAAACACAGAAACATCACAAACGTAAAGCTTTCGGAACTACTCCTTCTTCAGCTACAGAGAGAGAGAGAATATATATATATATATATATATATATATATATATATATATATATATATATATATATATATATATATATATATATAACTCTTCCTGTTAAACCACCGAAATTATCCACAGCTTGACCTGTAGAAATTATTGTGCTTAAATAGAGGAATGGTAGAGCATTAATACGGTTTCATAAAGGTATGTATAGGTATTTACTTTTGCCTTCAAGAAATAGGGCTGTAGCCTACTGTTTCCATCCACGATACAATTAAATTATACGATAAATGCAGCAAAATAGTAAGATATATGAGAATGTAAGGTAAATTCGCCTCTCCGGCAACTTTCAGTGCAGTTTATCATTATTTTTTATAATTTAGTTTAAAATTAAAAATCTGAATTTTTCACAAGATGAATTTGAAATTGGTTTAAGACTGGTAGCCTATATTTAAAAACCTTTATTGGAAGTGAATCTAAAATTCATATATGTATAAATATTGATTAAGAGACGGTTTAAAATTCATAAAGTCAGCTGATGGACACTTGAAAATGAAAATTACTTATTAAAAATAAGTATAGAAGAACGTAGTGGCGAATTGGAGATTGTGGAGAACGTTGTAAAATAGCTTTACAAAGCTTCTGAAAAGAAAAATTTCCGTAATAAGTATTTTAGCTTGTGAACTATCTTGTGTAAATGTAATTTTTAGCCTACTTTCCAGGTTGTAAATAGATTTCTAGTTTTGTCGTGTATGTCTGTCCGTCCCCCCTATTAACTTTTGAACCAGTCGACCGATTTTTATGAAACTTGGTGGAAATCTCTTGTTGCGAAGATTGAAGTCTCGGGTTCGATTTCAGGAACTATCCCATTTGATTCACATGGGAAATCTGAAATTCATCGTTAAGAGAAATTTTCTCTCGCACATTAAAATATCTTAGAATTGTAATATCGGAGCTAGTTTTGTACTATTCTCCGAGGAAAGGAATGAAGATTTTAATTTCTATCGTAAAATTTTGCTTGGTGGGTAGCATGAAATTGCTTAGAGGGCTGCATCCAGCTTGCTGGCCGCTGTTTGGGCACCCCTGCTGCGGACAGTTACAGTTAAAAAAAAAGATGATCCAAACAGAACTCATGTTGCCTACTTTCCATTTAATTCTTTATTTAATTATATTGGCTTTAATAAATTTAAAGTCATTGAGGATATGTAGCTCTTTTTGTTCCAAAATTTCATAATTTAGCGGTATAAAATACTACAAATACATTCGAACGAAATATTAAATTGATCACGCGTTTTTGTGCGGCAAAAATAATTATAATTATAATACTAGTAGTTGGTGCTTGCATTCTGCAAGTATATCATCTCAACATAAAAAACATTCATTTTTCATATTTCATCATTACACATATTTTTTGAATTCTAAATATTTCACCTCCGGAGCGATTTTCGTTTTTCCCTTATGTAAAAAAATAGATTAAAACAATCCCAAAACTTTGCAATTTTAAGAATTTTATACTTTCTCCATTATGGGGTACTAATGCTACACATTTCTGCCAAATTTTAAAGTTGTAGTACTTCCAGAAGTGAAATAATATTTTTCCAATTGCTTAAATTTTAAACATTTTTAACGGCCGCCGCAATGTGCTTATGGAGAGATTCAAATATTTATTTGTGCAAATGTACCACTCTTTACATAACTTGAAATTTTCAGCTTCCTAGCTCATCCCGTGATGTCTAAACAGTTATCTATTTGTTTAAACTTTAAGAATTTTTAATTGCCAAACAAATTAAAATATCAAAATTTGTATAATCTTTATTTCTTTTTTTTACAAATTCTACTTATAAAAAATTTCAACTCCGTAGCACATTCGGAAATACATAAACCTTGAAAATTTGTTTAAACAATTGCGAATTTTTAGCGGCCGCATTGTTGCACTTTTTCAAGATTTTCATTTTTTCTAGTCGGTTTTGCACAAAATCCTACCTAAGAAAAAAATTTCGAATCTCCAGCTCATCTGGAAGTGCCTAAACATTAGTATCCTCCTATATGTTATATCTGACTCTGATAAACATTAATATTTCAGAGAGGTATAGCATTATTAGAAATATTTTTTTAATTCAAAATATTTCACCTCTGTGCCCAATTTCTATCTTTCCTTATTGAACAAAATTTGATTAAAACAATGCCTTAAATTTGCAATTTTAAGAATATTATACTTTATCCAATGTAAGGTGCTAATTCCACACATTTTTGTAAAATTTGAAGTTGTAGCACATCTAGAAGTGAAATAATATTTATTTAATTGTTTAAATTTCAAAAGTTTAATGCGGCCGCCATATTACTTTGTTGGAGCTTTTCAAATGTTTGTTAGTTTAAATGCACTGAGCTCTACTTAACTTTAAAATTTCAGCTTTCTAGCTTACCCCCAAAGTACCTAAACATTTATCATCTATTAGTTTAAATATTAAGAATTTTTAACAGCCAAAGAAGTTAAAATAGCAAAATTTTTATAATATTTTATTTCGTTTTTTCACAAAATCTACCGGTAAAAAAATTTCAGCTTCGTAGCACATTCGATAATACATAAACCTCAAAAATATATTTAAACAATTGCGATTTTTAGCGGTCGAATTTTTTAACTTTTTCAAAATTTCCTTTTTTCTATGTATAATTTGATACAAAATGATTTCAAAAACTCGGACCTACAGCATATAGTTTTCAAGTTAAAAATTATTAAACTTTAATGTTCAAATGGGGTTAAAACAACCCCTAAATATTAACAATTTTGAAATTTTTTATTTTTATAGTTGGTTATGAGACAAGTTCTATAATCTTGCAAAATTTCAGCTTCCTAAACTTATTAGATTGGTCTACACACTGGATTACGTTTTCCCATGCTAACTTATGGGAGATATTCCGGGGTCTCTGGAGTCGAACCAAAGACACTGTAAGCAAAAGTGAGAATAATTCCTAATAGATATAACTAAATAATTTTCCATATAAATTAATGACCAAAATGACATATTTATTAGCAGGGGTGCCACATTTACAAAAACTGATTTCAACATAATTTTGTGTGAAGTAGGCGTGCAACATAAAATAACAAAATCAAGATGTTTAGTATAGATATAGAAAGCAGGGCTGCCGCAATACAAGGGATAAAAACATATTTTACGCGTATTTGTGTTGAACTGTCCACATCAATTTGAACCAAATTTAATACTCATATTATACACACATATACAAAATCATATTAGCACATTTAAACCGAATCAACCAAACAAGGGTGCCACTATTACAAATTAAACTTTCAGTAATTAAAGATTTGGAAGGAATTGGCTGAACGGATTTCAATTAAATTTTGTATATAAGATTTTTACAAAATACCATAATGAAATCAACATGTTTAAAGCGGAGCTTAATAGCAGGGCTACTAAAAATTAACGGTAAAATAATATTTCATTTACACGTATTTCTAGAGAACTGTCTGCATGGACTTGAACCCATTATTATTATATATAATCTTCATATAAATAAATAACCCGAATATTATATTTAAACCAAATCGACTAAACAGGGCTACCACAATATCAAAGTTAGAATTTTTCTGTAACTATGAATTTCTATGTTATTAGGTGAACGGATTTCAAAGAAATTTCGTTTGTAGGGCGAGTATAGAATGAGAAAACGTGATGAATATGTTTAGAACGGATCAAAATGGCAGGGCCACCACAATATAAGGAAAAATAATTTTCTGATTTCAAAGCAAATACATTAGTATACGATTATACTACGGCGAATTTGACGAAAAGCACTTCTGTACCACGGAAAACCTGTGTACACTCCTACTTGTTATATATTAAAATTGTATTGAAAGCAAAGTAGGCGAATTAGTTCTTTCCAGAACTACTTGTTTTACTTATACGATATAGCTTGTTTAATTTTGTAGACGAGAATATGATGCATAGCTTCGTATGCTTGTTTATTGATCTCGGAGTAACTCTATTTTGACTCAAGAACTTAACTAATTCCTGCTCCTGAAACAATGCGTTTATATCGGTTTTTAAATTTTATTAACCTTATATTCACTGAAATGTTTGCTCATAGTAATAAAATATTGTTAGATTAATAAAGTTTCTATAAGAAACCGTTTACATTTCTTACAGTTTCGTCCATACAATATTTAGACACTTTTTCAAAGTATTTATATCCATACCAAAATTTCTTCATTTGCGCAAATAATTGAAATTTAAAGTTATGGCTCCCTGGATCGCAACTTTTCAATAACAGATTCAATCTAAATCCCTCATGAACCTGGCTTTGGGTATCGCGTTCAAACCTCCGAGAACTTTCCCCGCTCTCAGATACGAAAAAGAAATAAAGGATTCCTCCTCTTCGCCTTAACTTCTCTTAGAGCAATCGCAGGATTAGGCCTGGATGGGATCCTCCCCTATTTTTACGGCGGTCTAGAACCGAGGCGAGATTTCGCAGATAAGAGCGAAGGAGAGTTGGAATCGGGGTAGAGAGAGTGAGAAAGAGAGATGTGAAAAGAAGAGAGAAAGGGAAAGTAGAAGAGTACGACGGAGAAATGGATGAAGAGAGAAAATTAGAGAAAAAAGGGTAGAGAAGTGACGAATAGAGAGAAATGAAAAAACAAAGTAAGAAGGGAGAGATGAGAGAGAGAGAGTGTGTAGTGAGATATCAAGCGAGAGATGGAGTGAGAACGTGGAAGGGAGAAAGGGAAAATAGAGGCCGGGAGAGAGAGATAAAGAGAAAGAGGGATGAAAGGATGAAGAATGAGAGGCTGAAGAAGAAAAGAGGAAGGAAAAGTGTGGGATAGGGAGGAGAGAGTGGGAGAAAGAGAAAGAGAGCCAGGGAGAGAGGTAGGAAAAAAGAGGGATGAAGAGAGGGAGAAAGTGGAAGGTAGATGGAGGAACGAGGAAGGAGAAAGAGGGAGGGAGAGAGACGAAGAGGAAGGGAGATAGGGAGAAAGGGAAAGAGGAAGAGAGTGGTAGAGATAATAGGTAGAGAGGGGGCTGGAGAGAGAAGCAGAGAAAGAGGGAGTGAGAAAGATAGTGATGGAGGAAGCGAGAAAGTATGAGAGAGATGGCTTGAGAGGGAGGTAGGTAGACAGAGGAAGGGAGAGAGATAAAGGGAAGGAGAGAGATAAAGGGAAGGAGAGAGAGACAACACGGATAGATGGGATATCCAGACTCCTTTTTACGGGTTTAGGCTGTTAGTCTGCACATCCAGCCGTAGAAATCTGTCACTGCGATGAGAAGCAGAAGAACCGGTTATAATCCCCTCCTTCTTCCCACCTTCACCCTCCTTTTGCAATTCTCTTATTTTTTCTCCACTCTCGCACTCTCCATCCTAACACACCCTCCCTTTCTCTCCCTCTCTCTATCTCTCGCCTTCCTTTATCTTCCCCTTTGTCTCGCTCCTCTTTGCCGACTCCGACGACGCTTCTTCACCATACAAACATCCCATCTCCTGATTCTCGCCCATCTCATCCATTCTCCATCGCGTCTTACCGCTCTCCCTCGAAAACCTCTCTCTTGACACCCTCCTCTCTCACTCTCCCTCATTCTATTCTTCCTCCTAGCCTCCTACGCATTATACCTCTTTCCTTTCCTCCTCTACTTACTCCTTCCGTATTCCTTCTCCCTCACTCTCCTCCTTTTCGTTTGACCGCCTCATCCGCCGTCTAAGAAGATCCTTTTCCCCGGCTCCGGGAGGTTCTTCCTCGGTTCCACTTGACTTTCCGATGCTTCCAGTCGAACGAGCTTCGTGTAATCACGGGAATTGGGGCTCGGGATTCAATTCCGAGGGTTCGGGAAGGAGAGAGGGAGGTGAGGAGGTTTTTGGAGGGAGAGGGTGCGTTCAAGTGAGAGTTGGTTGGCAAAGGGGGAGGGATGGGGATCTCCGAATGGGGGATGGGAGGGCGTAAGGGACATGGAAGAGTGTTTGTTGGTATACGTGCAAAAGGGAAGGGAGAAGATGGGTTAGAAGGATCCGTTAAGGGGTGGGGGAGAGGGGATTTGGGGGTGTTTTGGGGGAGGAGAAAATCTCTGTGAGGAGTTGGAGAAGGAGTTGAGAGGGGAAGGGATGGAACCGAGAGAGTGAGCGCCAGGTGTTTGCTCAAAGGAGTGGGATACGGGGATATAGAAAGGGATGTGGGAGGGAGTGGGAGATTTGGAGGGAGGTTAGCAGGATAGCTTGGAGAGAAGAGGTGTGTGTGAGAGAGAGAGAGGAAGTAAGAGATATGAGGTGGGAGGGAGAAAGTGAAAGGAGGGTTGGGTTGGGCCTTTAACGCTATAACTCCTGCTCGTGACTTCTCCCCGAAATGACAATGGGGGTATCGGAAAATATAACGGATAGCGCTATGTGGGAGATTAAGCGGGAGGGCATTATTGTTTTCGGCACCGTTTTTTGTGTTAATCATAAAAATAAATAAATATATCGACCAATGGAGATTGTGGATTTTTATGGCCCCGTGCTAGTTTGCCACAGGGGCCCCTTTATGTACAGGGTGTCCCAGAAGTCTAGACCCACAGGAAAAATAGATATAATATTCTTAAAGTTAAAGAAAGACATTTATAGTGTAGGTTTTTCCATATTTCAGAAATCAAAATACCCTAATGACTAACTATACCCATTTATTTGTTGAAATATGTAAAACGGAAATTAGAAATGTGTTTGTCTAACTTAAAGAATATTATATGTATTTTCCCCATGGGTCTATACTTCTTGTAGAGCCTGTATAGTTCATCTATGAGAAAGGGAGCCCAAATTGGTCGATTCGGAGTCCTCTGAATCTTGGGGACCCCTAGGCTTAAACTCAAACAGCTCATTGTTAAATACGTCCGTGATATTAATATATACTCAGAATCACAACAACTTGAACATCTATAATTCCAAGTTTTTCTGTCTCCACGTTTTTTCTTCAATTGAGATTTCAATAGCGTGCGCTTGTAGGCACAGAAGCACGTCCACACGTAAACATCTGTTGTAATCTCTTGCGCAACGCGGGATTTACGTTATCGGAGGAGAGTGTTGGGTAAAACTGCTTGGCAAAATTTCTCTATGGAAAAACCACGTGTTTGCATCGAATGCGAGTTTTATCGCTTAACATACGTACGTAAATGCAGTTCGCGTCCAATCCAGGTCCGTCTAAAATTAAATTATACACGCTTCGTGTAAATTGGTGTCACGTTCTTTTACAGTGTATAGCCAAATCCGTGCCATTCTAGGGTTTACTGTACACTTAAGACAGGAAAAAATGCAGCGCCTTTTTTCTTGGGAAGTTTTCATATTCCGTCATAGGTATGGATATCAGCTCGTGCCATACGGAGAGACTGTCTATCTCTTATCTAAACAATGACTCTCAATCCTAAATAGAAAAAAACATCCACGTGCTGCTAATGATTCCAGGTACGAAAATGGTCACCGGAATTCGACAAGAATTATTTTTTTCTCGATTCAATTCCTTTTCATCGCGTCAAGGCTCCGCGAATTCCGAGAACTGTACAATGGAAAAATGGGATCGGTGAAGTAAGAAAGAAGAAGCCATTATCGATTTGTAGAATTGTCGCCTTTTTCCAATGCCGTATGGCACGAGGGGACGTGACGCCGGAGCAAGATTCCTTTGTCAGCTATAGAACTCAACAAGACGTCACGAAGAATTTGCAGGAAAAACTTAAATAATAAATAGTAGAAGACAGTAAAAATTGGAAAGGTCTAATTGAATTCTAGGTTAAATAATAAAACTGAAATAAATAAGATCGGAAGAAACGAAACTTCCGACGGTATTCATCACACATCTCAAGTTATGGGAGTTTGATTTGTTCCATTGCAATGTCGCAGATCCGATTTTTTCTTGAATGGCGTTCCACGCAAAAATGCGCTGTTTTGATTGTTGATTTTCATGCAAACTCGCAGTAAGTCTTCGTCATATTTTTTTGCCAAAAAATTGCGACAATTAGAAACAGAATCTATTCAAGGTAGCGTTTTTGCATTCGATACTCATAAAAAATATGAACAGTACATTCCTAGCGAATTCATCAGTTTACATGGAAATTTTAAGTTTCTGTTTTTTATTTCTGAATTCCTGCTTTCATTTAAAACATCATATACTATAAAAAGGTGTTATTTGTAACCTCTGTAATTAGTTATCTTCTATTTGGTGTTTGTCGGGTAATGGAAAAAAGTTGAATCAACTGTTTCTATTAACGGGGCAGACAGACTTAAAAAAATTTGGAATTTAAATCTGGATAATTCTAAAAAATAGACTGTTAGGGAACGAAAAAGAATTAAAATGAAAGGAGATGTTCAATTGCGGCGGCAGATTAGGAATATTAAAATGATATGGTAGAATATAATGAATAGCCCGTCCAAGTTTTTGATTGAAGCATTTAGATTAGAAATAAATCCTACATAAGGAATATTATTTTTATATGTATTTCACGAGAAAGAAAATGTTGTCCGTAGTGAGATGCCTTATATACGCCAAATTCAAGGTCTCCAGTTTGTTCTCGAGAAATTTTTACTGTTGCGTCGCGATATTTTTTGGTATGCATGCATGTATGCGGCTATGTAAGAACCTCTTACATTTCGACGGATACACTTTAATGGAAAAGCTGAGGAATTTAAATATGACGCCAATTTTAGATCGCCCTATAGCACAAAGGTCGGATGCTGATGGGTCTCTGAAGTTGTTTTTTTCCGCGAATGGTTATCGCCTTCTCAACAAAACGGAGGATTTTTACATCAAACTACTTCATCAATTATTGTTTTTTTTTGCGGTAATTTCATAGATTTTACTTCTTTCAAAAAATCCTAATAAACGTAGCTACAGACCTGAATTTGATAAATCGCCGATTATTACATACTAGCCACTATCCCGTCAAAGATGACGTGCAAACAAAAAGAAAATGGGTTTGATCATAGTTTGGCGATATTTGCAACTTTAGTCTCTCCATTTCATCCAACTGCTTTTGAGTTAATCTAGATCTTTGTCTTCGAGTTTGTTCCCTTTGTCTTCGACGTTCTTCAGGTGTCTCCTCAATATCCATTTTAACGTCACGTTACTCTTTAACTGATAACTAATATTTAACTTAAAAACTCGTACTTATTATTCATAGAAGTAATTTATTCATATCTTCCAAATATCAAAACTTTATTCAAAATTCTAATATAATGGATGTATAATATTAGCTTGAATGCTTTGTCATAGAAAACCTTTGTATTATTTAAGATATTTATACATACGCTTGTTTTGTATTTTTAAAAATTGCAATTCATAAATATGCATTAAAAATTCTACAACAGGATAAAAAATAAAACAAAATTAAATATTATAAAATTTAATGAAAAAAAATTAGGGATTTAAAATTTCTTTATACACAACATTCACGGTGAAGACACGACTGCCATTTTTCAATTTTTCTTGTACGCAATTGAATTTTTAACATAAACTCAAATTATTTCCATTTCTGGTTCGCGATAGTGCAACATATAATTGGCCATGAGCAAAAACTTGCTCATTTATAAAAAGACCTATATGAGGAAAAGTTTGCCATTGTGCCTTGTTTATTGTCTTACAAAAAGCTGGAATGGTGGGAAATTGATATCCTTTCACTCGCTCTCCTTGCCTCCCTCCTTATTTCCATGCATCTCTCTCCGTCTCTCTGAAAGACACGTTAAATGCTCGATGGCTCATATTAAGGCACTCAACACGTACGTATATGTTACTCATGTGAGAATTGAGGCAATAATGGGGGTCTCGATTTCGACAATGGTATGGTTGTCAAGGCAAAACCTGATAAAATCGCTAAATTCGGCTAAAATAAGTCATTTAAACGTTAAATGAGAGCGTTTGCGGACTGAAGTAGACAATCTGTGATAAAAATAAAAAACTTTGTTATTTTTCCTTTGAATCAGTCTCGGTTTTAAGATCGACGGTCAGTTTTTCTAATTTTTATAAGAATGAAAGCCTACGGGCCACTAAATTGATTTTTACGTGTTATCTTATAGGAAATAGAAATTATCTTTTGGAGTCGAACCCAGGACTTTTTTGGGGATTTCTTCGTAAATGGCCTTTGCTATAAGAATGATAAATTCCTACAAAATTTCAATCTCCTACCTATTCGGAAAGGTTGTTGAAAATAGTCTTACAGTCAGTCATAAATAGTTCTCGATTCTCCCGTTCTTCTACAACGGATTTTTAGGGACGGTCCTCAGTCGACCGTGGCCGGATTTCTTAACTCACTATTTATACAGAAGACTAGCTTGTCCCTAAAATGTATGTCACCAAACGTACAGTAAGCCCCTGACCTTATGCCACCCAACTTACACTGGCTGCTCCCAAGCTCATACCACCAAACCGGTTTCTTCCTCTTCCCACGTCGTCTATTATATACTATAAGTTATGCATTTCAATTTTTTCATTTGGGCGCCGTCGCTTTTTTTTGGTCGTTAGGATAGTTTATCCGGTGTTAATTTTTCCTAGGTGGTAGGAAACTAGGAAGATCTTAAGCGACCATAGGTCTTTTGTGCCGATCTCATGGTTGGACTTTTCTTTCCACGAGTTGGCATATGGACTTATACGACATAGATGCCAGAGTGTTGTAAAAAGTCCAGGCTTGTGTGTCCATGATGTGGGGAGACCGTAAATATTATATATCTCTAGATTTGGAATATATCTTGGGAGTCTCAAGGTTATTCTTAATATCATTCTCTCCAGCGTCTGGAGTTTGGTCAGATCCGTGTTGTTAGGAAGGCCTGACAAGACTGGTGATGCGTATGTTATTGTTGGTCGAATTATGGCTGTGTATATCCGGATTCTGTGATTTTCGGGAATGATTTTGTCATTTGGGGGAGAGTGTGGCCATATGTCACCTGCCTTTTGCTTTTTATCCTGGATATGCGAGGCGAAGTTAAGCTTCGAGTTCACACTTACACCTAGATATTTTTCTGTTGATGACCAGGGAATCATCTCATCTTGAACTACCGGTTTAGTATGGGGTGGAGGACCGTGTTTAGAAAAAAGTAATGCAACGATCTTTGCCGGATTTATCTTCATACGCCAGTTCTTGTACAAGGGCTCTAGTGAGCGTGTGACCTTTTGAAGATAAACGACCGGTTTACTCCTGTTTCTGGAGGTACTTAATATAGCCAGGTCATCTGCATAGAGAGCCAGGGTTGAGTTTCAGTCAAATTACTTGAGAACGTCGGCAGTATATAATTTGAGCAATACTGGTCCTAATACAGAACCTTGCGGGACCGGCGAAAGCCCGTGGTACTCTAATAATGAATTTAGGTTTTCTTCGGTGGGTCCTGTCATGTGTGGGAGCGGTGTGAATGCTTCCTGGAGGTGGTCGGCTAAGAGCTCTGCTATGGCTTCTCAGGAGGTTGCCTGGAGACCGGCTGACCGTAATGGAGGATCAGGTTGAGTACGGTCACTGTTCATGGACCGTGCAATTCGCCATATGGAACCACTAGTAAATGATAATGTAGATTGCCGCTTGTTCCATGTTTCTCTCTGAAATTCTGCAATCTCCTCTCTGAGGATTCGCTGCATATGATTCAGCTTTCACTTTAGCTCTGGCGCTCTTATCCTTGGCCATTGTCGTCTGATTCGGTTTTTCTCCGCTATCGACAGCCAAATTGTCTGCGTGAGTTTCATGTTGTTATTTTAGCGAGGGGAACATCTGGGGATTGATTTTTCAACAGCCGTCTGTATATCGGCTCTAAATAATTTTATTTCCTCGTCGATTGAGGCCGGAGATTGGGGGGGGGGGGATGCCCGAGCCGATTTTCAAGCAAGTTTACTAAGAGTGTGCTAAGCATTGGCCAGTTTGGGTAATGGAGCCTTGGAGGATTGGGGTTGGGCTGTGGCCGGGTATAAATGCATGCAACAGCCAGGTTATGATCAGACGAGAGGCTTGGGACCGTATAGAGTTGGATTTGGTATTTGATGCGGGAGATTATTGTCCGATCAAGGACATCTCCAGGAGTGACTGCGGTTATAGGATAATGAGTTGGCTCGCGACATATCAACAAACCTAAACTTAATACTCCCTTATATCAGACCACAAATATTACCCAGTTTTCGTCTACAATACCATTTGGGTATTTGGGTAACAGTTTGCCCCTGACTTATACCACCAAAGAAACACCAAATGCCACTCCATTTCATGTAATTCAACTTAAACTAGTTTGACCTTGAAAGCTATGACACATAAAATAATTGAAACTTCCTGATCTTATGCCACTCAACTTACAACTCGCTGCCCCTGAAGCGTATACCACCAAACGTTTTCATCATCATCATGCTGCTGTCCGAAGACAAGTTTCAGCTGAATAGCTCTCTCTCTCCCCGGAAGCCTCTTTTATACCTATTTATACTATATTCCTGCTTTAAATCTCTAATATTCCTATTCTTTTTCTCCTTCTTCTTCTTCTTCCGCTAATTTTGCCTTCTAATATCATCCTTTGTAAAAACTGTCTTCTCAATATGTGCCCTATCCAATTTGCTTTTCTTTTTCTAATTGTTTTTATTAGTATACTTTCTTCTCCAACCATTTCTAATACTTCTTCGGTTTTTTTCCTCTGTCCATTTCACTTTCATCATCCTCCTCCATACATCTCAAAACTTTCTAAATATATTTCCTCCTTTCTCCTTACCATCCACGTCTCTGCGCAATAAAGAGCTATACTCCATATGTAGCATTTTGCTAATTTCTTTCTTGTTTCTATAAATATTTTCTTGCTTGTGAGAAGCTTCTTCTTCTTGTTAAATGCTGCTTTTGCCATTGCAATCCTACTTCTTTTTTCCATTTGGAAATATGTGCATCTGCCACGCACAGGAGGTCCTTTCCGAACAATCGTAAAGGTGCTTATTCTCATAAAATGTTCTTCATACATTGAGGGTCAGGGCCCAAAATTTATTTCAGGGCAATTTGCGGCGTCCCAACTCAAGTAGACCGCGCGTCCCTCCGACCAGGTGGCCAAAGTGTCATTTCTGCACTCTTCAATCACGTACTCAAAATATTTTCACGATTTTTGATCCGAGATTTTTGGATTCCAAGTTACACCATGCAGCCATTTATATATTGCTCCACGTGTCAATTACGGTAGAATACGCCAATGTCTAAGGAGAGTGTCAGTGCAGCCACGGACAGATGTGATAAATGCTTACACGGGGTTTTTGAAGGAGTCGGTAAAATACGCATGGGAAGAATAGTGTTGTACTGATTAAAGATAATTCTCCTACGTATAAAACAATTAGCGGTGAATACTTATTTTCTGAAGATATAATAATCAGCAGGAAAAAAGGACATTTTACAGAAGAAAAAACTTCCGCAAACGGGAGTTTCGAACTCCAAAAGCGCACGACACCAGCCCTACACTTTACCTCTAGGCTACAGCCTCTAATGAAAGGTTAAGCGAAGTTAGAAAAATTTAAGGAAATGGGTCCATTTTTGTACTTTTTAATTATTTCTCTTAAACTAAAAGCTCTTGGCCCGGAATTCCGAAAAGGTATTTTTATAATGATCTACTCTCCACTGGTAGATGATGAACCGAACCAGTGAGTTACAGTCCGTAGCCTCTCCTTGTAAGTAAAGGGTTTTAAACATTCTTTTATCGTTCCAATCTATCCCTATTTTATTTAAAACTAGCGCAATTTCCCATCAGAAATAACGAATGGTTAGTATACATATAATGACTGTACTGCTGCTCTACACACTACCCTAGTCATAATAACAACGATATTAATAAATCAAGCATCATCATCATGCTGCTGTCCGAAGACAGGTTTTAGCTGAATAGCTGCCTCCATTTCTCTCTCTCCCTAGAAGCCTCTTTTATATTTCTATAAGTATTATATTCCTGCTTTATATTATATTCCTATTCTTTTTCTCCCTCTTCCTCTTCTTCCGCTAATTTTTCCTTCTAAGATCGTCCTTTGTAAACAAAATGTGCCCTATCCAATTTGCTTTTCTTTTCCTGATTGTTTTTATTAGCATACTTTCTTCTCCCACCATTTCTAATACTTCTTCGTTTCTCTTCCTCTCTGTCCATTTCACTTACATCATCCTCCTCCACACATCTCAAAACTTTCTAAATATTTTTCCTCCTTTCTCATTACCGTCCACGTCTCTGCACCATAAAGAGCTATGCTCCATATGTAGCATTTTGCTAATTTCTTCCTAGTTTCTAAATTTATTTTCTTGCTTGTGAGAAGCTTCTTCTTCTTGTTAAATGCTGCTTTTGCCATTGCAATCTTACTTCTGATGTCCTGTGTACTACTTCCACCCTGCGCTAAAATATTGCCAAGATATTTGAAACTACTTACTTGTTCCAATTTTTGGCCATTTACCATCATATTTAATTCTTTATGTTCCTTTGAAACCACCATGACTTTCGTTTTTTCGGCATTGATCTTCATTCCATATTGCTGGCCAACCTCCACTAGTCTGTCTGTCATCCTCTGAAGTTCTTTCTCGTCTTCTGCTATTAATCCCTGATCATCTGCATATTTAATGGTGGTAATACTTTCACCTCCTATCTTAAATCCTTTCTCTTCCTTCAACGCTTCTTCTGTTATTGTTTCTGCATAAATATTAAATATCGCTGGTGAAATAGGACATCCCTGCCTCACTCCCCTCCCTATTGAAGTACTTTCTGTTTCTTTTCCTTCCACCCTGACTCTAATCTTTTGATCAAAGTAAAAGGTTTTAAGCAGTCTTTTATCTTTCCAATATATTCCTATTTTATTTAAAATACCCAACATTTTATCCCATTTCACTCGGTCAAAAGCTTTCTCCCAATCTACAAAACAAAAATACATACCTTTATTGACTTCTAGGGCTCTTTCTATCATCATCCTCATACATCCTATAGCATCTCTAGTACCTCTTTTTCTTCTGAAACCAAACTGATTATCTTGCAGCTCCTTTTCTACTTTACCTTCAATTCTTTTTGTTATTATTCTGGTTAGAACTTTAGTTGAATGAGAAATTAAACTAATAGTTCTGTAATCCTTACAACTTTTTGCATTCTTCCTTTTCTCCATAACAACATCTAAAAAATCTTCAGGCCATATGCCAGTATCATATACTTGGTTAAAGAATTTTGTGAGTTGCTTAACTGCTTTCGACCCCAAAACTTAAGAATGTCCACTGGTATATCATCACTCCCAACAGCCTTCCTTCTTTTCATGTCATCAATTGCTCTTTTAACTTCAGAATCGAGAATACTTGGTCCTAGCTGATCTTTTTCCACATCCTCTTTTTCATTTTATTCAATATTTCTTGGCTTTCCTTCTTTGTCATACAGTACCTCAATGTGTTCTTTCCGGACATTCTTTACATTGTTTGGCTCCGAAACTATTTTACCACTTTTGTTCATGATTCCTTTACGTCCTATCTTTCTTGCTTTTTCTTGAATAGTTCCCTTGCTTTGCTATACATGAGGTCTGTTCTACAAATTCTTTCACACTTGATAATTTCCTCTCATTTCTCATTTATTCGCTGTTCTCTGGCGTTATTCGTTTCCCTTCTTAAAGAATTATTTAACTCTTTGTACTTTCTTGGGCCTTCTTCAGTGTTATGTTCTTCCACTTTCTCCTCTCTTCCATTTTTGCAGTCGTTATTCGACGTTATCTGAAATGTGAATACATATGGCGTCATCATACGTGTATGTAAGCAACATTATCATCGCGTAATTATGAATAGGATATACATATATATATCCTATTCATATTCATACATATATGTATATATGTTAAACATCCGCATGAACGGTCACCGGAATAGCGTTTCTCTCAGACGCCCCCTCCCAGTTGCATTACACGCCAATACCCACAATGTCCCCTTCAATAGTTGCTACTATGTTAGGATTATTCGCGCTTTACCCTATGACACTCCTGCCCCCCTTCTCCGACACTGGGTACTAGCACATATCCATCTTCTCGACTCTTTCTCTCCGCCTGGACTCAACCTCCGCTAACCCTATTAGCCCCCTTACAATGTCTCCTTGTTACATTGTAGTTATTCGCACTTTCCCTTACCACACTCCCTCTTTATTGGCTATCCACCCCTCCTACTCCCCACCTCCTCCAATCATCAACCTTCCCACATCACCCTGTCATTCCCCGCCCAGTGTGTCACTTGCAGATACTCTGAAGAAGGGCATAGGCCCGATAAGCTTGCGTGTTTTTTTCTTTTTGTGTTCGTGTGTTTCACGTGTCTCTTCGATGCCCCCAGCAGCCTGCCAGCTTGGTCCTCAACTTGGTAAGTGTCCGCTGGGCTTCCCTCAACACCTTGTTGCCAAAATACACGAGTCCATTTTAATCATAATTTCATCACATATCAAATGGAGTAACTTTGCGAAAATCTTTTGCTAGAATTAGCAATACTACGTAATAGTTCTAAGAATAAATTTTTGAATGCAATTAGCTAAGAAATTAGAAAAGGAAGAATTAAAACATTGGTTCCGTAAATTTCAAAATTATTAATCGATAACCTTCATTAATCTAATACATATACTAAAGATAATTCTGTCCTTCTTTCTGTGTGTTTGCACGGTTTTCACGTTTGCACATTTGCAGCACATTTTTCATTTACATTTTAAAATCACTTAGAATTGCGACATGAATACGAGACTTGCACCAAACGACGCCTAACAGAACGGATATTCATTTTCCAGCCATCGGTTTTCGAATACGCGTCGAATCGTTCCACAAATTTGCTATTAACACGAAAATTTGGCTAAATTTTAGACGAAAAAATTTCGTCGTCAAGGGCGACGGGATTGTTGCTGATATAGCAAAATTACGTCTATATCTAAAAGCAATGACATGAACTTTGATATTGTATTTGAAATCAATTGTGAGAACTCTTCTTATATATTTTGAATGCATTTTAATCGAAAGGTAAGTATTGATGGCTTAATTTGAACGTTAGGTTTGTTTACTGCAGTGCCATTTCTAAGGCTTGGAAGAAATACGAACGAACATACGACCGCTAATATTTTAATTAGCTTTTTGTTTTGTTTACCTTGACGACGAAAGAACTTTTTAAGTAGCATTTTCTTTAATCACTATAAATTCACCGGCCATGCGTCAAATATCTTGCTTAATTATCGAAAGAAATTAATCAATCATTGTCAATGTAGTAATTTGCTTTAAACTGCCCAATAAAATTTGCAAACGAAAAGATATTTTCAATGTACGGGTTAAATGTTGAGTTGTCCATCATTACAATGCATTGGAGTCGCTTCTGAGTTAAAGTTTTTACGCTACGTGTTTATTTGTTTTAAATTTACATGAAACTTTTCACAAAAATTTTCAATCGTTTTTTGTCCTTCATGATTTTGTTTCATTGCAACCTCTTTATGAAATGTCAAAAAATCGAATATAAACTTAAAATATGAGGGAGGAGAAAGGAAGAGAGAAAAGGAGGAAGAATGGGAAGCGCCTTAAGTTTATTATTTAATCCACGCATACCCGTCATATTGACGGGATTTTGTACTAGTATATAAAAATAATTTTGTTATTATTATAATATTATTATGATTGTTGAAAAAATTACGGGTTTCATCGAATTAATACGCTTTATTCAGCGAAATATTATAAATGACGACAACTCTGTTTCCGTCACCGAACTCGCGAAGAAGTATCGCATGAATCAAGGACTATCAGCTGCCAGCGAAAAGATTGTACCGAAGATTAATCTCACGAAACCCACCGCAATGTTCAGCAAGTGTATGTTTGTGCATCTAGAAGATTAATGTCGACTGCATTGAATTGCAGGAAGGAAATAGCTAAGTTCATCTCAGGGAGGCAAAATTACGGAAGTGAACAGGTGAATTTAGACGAATGGATAGTGTTCGGAAGAAATAAGATAATATCGAGAACAGCGAAATGACTCGTTGCGTTCCGTCGGTTCTGGCGCACGTTTCTGCATGCATACGGAAACTTCTTAACGCTCCAAGAGAGAGAGTGTGAGAGAGAGAGAGAGAGGTGCAACGCGAAGTTTACCCGAAGTTGTCGGAGAGATTGAAGTAGGGCGGAAGACCTTTACCAACATCCGTGCAGGGAGATAAAAAATCGGAAGCGAGAAACGCATTGCTTATGAAGTGAGCTTGACAAATTATTTGATAAATATTAATGATGATGTCACCGATCGCGTAAAGATTTTCGGTCAATTAGGATCGCTAATTCGCGATGCATTTCGAGTTAAACCAAGAACACAATTTTTTAAATCGACGATGCACATTTGGCGAATGAACTTTATATAATTTCCATTAATATCGAATAATAATGAATTCAAATTACGTTAAAGTTTAAAATTAACATTTAAAGAAATTACTCTCTTTTCCCTTGTTTATTTAATTTTTATGACTTACGATTTGCGTGGTTGATACTTTTGACAATTCGGAAAAATACAGGAGTCTGCTTTAATCATAATTTCACTAATTCATGACATAACAAATGGAGCAACTTCGCAAAAATCATTTGCTCGAGTTAGCAAAACTTCGTAATAGTTCTAAAAATGAAATTTTGAATGCAATTAGCTAAGAAATTAGAAAAGGAAAAATTAAAGCACTATAATAGTAGTCTTGCTCTGTTTGTTTGTGTTTTTCAAGAACACTGGGAAGCATTTGGTGGGACATTTAATCAAATAACTTGAGAACAGTTGGTACGATTTGCACTATTCTTTCGCGATATCCTGTGATCTATCTCTTGTATTATTTAAGAAAGTCCTCTTAAAATCATTAGATCAAGATTCGATTCCTGGAGGGTTTATTTTCTTCATTTGATTAACACTGATAACCATGTAAGGATATTAATCATTTGCATATTAAAATTATTTAGAATCCTCATATAAATTCGGGACTTGAAACAAAGAACATCTGAAAGAACGAAATTTAATTTTCCTTCGCTCCACAAATTATTTTTAAACGCGGATATTTGATGTATTTTTATGTTAAAATGTTTCGCCATCGTAAGTGATTTGCGTTGTTGCCGATTTCGTGGCATTTCCTACGATTGACCGAGATTATAAATATGCTTTGCATCTGTCCACATGCTAAAGAAATTTCGTTGAAGTTTAAAAAATACTTTGGTTACAATAAATAATGCGACGATAATTAAATAAGCAATTATTCAATTATTCATTGATATCGTGTTATTGAATAAGATATAGCGATTAAAATGTATGAATTTTTGAAAATCTTTGAAGAAAATTTCTGCGAAAACTAAGTTTTTAATCTTTGAAAACAATTAGGAAAATTAAATTTATATGAATTTATTTTAAGGAAATCGCGTTTTGTATGCATTAAAAAGTAAAAAACTAAAATTCTAATAATTGAATATCCCATAAAGTATAAATTGTGTTGGGCACATAAAAGTTGTAATGGTTATCGATTAAACCTTCATTGGTCTTTCTGTGCCACAAATTTTATGTGCCCAAAACTTTTTACTTTCTGGAACATTCTTATGTGAATTTCATATTTATTGTTTACTTTTTGACATATCTAAAAATTGGTTTCATTAATTTTTTTAAAAATTTATTTTGACTTAGTGCTCAATTCACGCAAACCCGTCATATTTGACGGGAAATTACGCTAGTATATAAAAATCGGGAGGGAGAGAGAGAGAGGGAGAGAGATCGTAAAACTGAAAACACTACCTTTTTAAATGCAATTAATTTATAATATTTACTAGAGTTTACCGAGCCCAAACATAAATCCTTCGAAAAGTTTGAATCCAAGGTAAATAATGCTAGTTTCACATTGTTTTACGTTTTTTTACAAAACAGCTTCGCCGAGTTGGAAAATTTTCATCGCGTACACTCATTCTCTCTCCAGAACAAAAAAAAACAAAAAACTTCCGTACGCCATTTGGATAAGTGGGCTTCTCAACAAAACAAATTTAAAGCGAGACTTTAACCCGGAATATATTTATGTAAATAGGTATTTTTTTATTAAGCATTGCTTGTAATCCTTAAAGGGGTTGTTCCCTCTCCATATATATTCTCTTCCATGTTTTCCTCTTTACTTTATATGTATATATTTTTTGTTGAAAATAACCTCGTCTGTTTTTGCTGTTTGCGCAAACTAAACGGTTCCTAAACAAACAATTGTGATAATAACGCCAGGGTTTGAAGGCTGTTTTATTTTATTTTATTTTTGAGAGGTCCATTCCGCGTAACTTGTTTCACTTGATGCTAGCGTTAAGAGGACTTTTAAGCGGTCGTCTTCAGCGTTTCTGAGAGAATGAGAAAGGGAAAGGGAGAGAGAGGGAGGAAGAGAGGGGATAAAAGGAGAGGGAAGGGAGAGAGAGAGGAGAAAGGGAGAGGGAGGAAGAAAAGAAGGGGAGGGAGAGAGGAGGGAGGAAAAAGGGAGATGGGGAGAGAGAGCAGAAAAGAAGAGGAAGAGGAGGGAGGAGAAAGGGAGAGAGGTGATAAAGGGGGAGAGAGAAGGAAGAAAATGGGAGGGAGTGAGGGAAAGGGAGGTAGGGAGAGGGAGGGTTGGAGAGAGAAGGAGAGGGTGGGAGGGAGAGGGAGGGAAAGGGAGAGATTGTGAGAGGGAGAAAATGGAAATGTGTACGATATAGGAGCAGGGAGGGAGAGAGGGAGAGGGTGGGAGTGAGAGGATGGGACGGAGAGGGAGGGAAGGAGAGGGAGGGAGGGAGAGGGAGGGAGAGGGAGGGAGAGGGAGGGAGGGAGAGGGAGGGGCGGGAGAGGGTGGGAGGGAGAGGGAGGGAGGGGGAGGTAGGGAGGGGGAGGTAGGAAGAGGTAGGGAAGGAGAGGGAGGGAGGGAGAGTGAGGGGGGAGAGAGGGAGAGGCAGGGAGAGGGAGGGAGGGAAAGGGAGAGATTGTGAGAGGGAGAAAATGGGAATGTGTGCGAAAGAGGAGTAGGGTGGGAGAGGGAGATTAAAAGAACGGATGCAGAGAAGAAGAGGAAGTGTAGTGGTAATGGAAATTGCGGAAGTATTTCATGAGCCCCTGGCATTACCGTTTTGCGGGAAAGCTAGTTGCCATAAATTTGGTCGAGCGGCAGGACATAAGGAGGAGAGTTTTAAAAACCACCCTTTCCCTCTTGCTCACCTCTCTCACTCACTCCCTCCATCTCATTGCTCCCGTCTCCTCCTTCCCTCTTTTCCTACCTCTTCCAGCTTCTCTCTCCCTCTTTCTCTCTCCTCTAAAGTACCTCCACTCTCGGCCCTAATTCCGTGAGTTTTGGGAGATATCACTTAGTGAGGGCGTAGAAGCTCCTGGATGGAATCCAGCAATTTTTTTTAATATGCGCCAGTTAAATGAAAATAGTTCATTTTTCCTTTCTCTCTCTCTCGCTCTTTCTTCTTTTTGCTCTGGCGTTATGCTGGATATAACCTGCTCAGGGATTAAGGAGGTTGTTTAAGAAGGCGATCATTAGAACGTTCGTAATTTAATGATGTATCTGGAGGTTTCTTTTCTGGGATGTATCATGTTGCACGATGGCGATGAAACACGCTCGAAGGGGCGTTTTGATGAAGCAGAGCAGATAATAATGTGCTAGTTCACCAAGATGGGCGCGGGATATACCTTTTCAAAAAATAAATGATCCCGGTGTAAGAACGAGGTTATTGTGATGACTTAGATTTCGAAAAGCTGAAAACATTTTCCCCCCTTTTTTATGGAGAATAATAATTCTTATCAAATCATCTATTTTGATCCAGTGTACGGTTTGATTTCTATTTTATTAAAGGGTTAAAACAATTAAAAATTTGTTATCTGAAACAGTGGTATAATTAGATATGTAATCCAAAAACTGCAAAATATATTAAACAATAAACACCTATTAGCTTTTAAATCGAAACGGCCAGAGAAATTTGACCTTATGGTCAAATGTTATTGCAAATAAAATCATGCTATTGAAACGACCTAAATATACAACAGTTTTAATACTTTTCGTTTTTTTTATTTTGAAAATATATTCAAGTACATTAAGCCCACGCGATTTATTTCGATTGCTTCCGTTTACGTCTACAGAAGAAAAATAATGCCGAGGGAAAAAATAAGGACGTTCGCCGTTACATTTAGCTCGACGAGAATGAATGGACAATACGAAATATTATTCCCATATAGTTTGTATTTGTAACCGCCACGCAATCGCCGCCATTGTTTTGCCTGAAAGTCCCAGACGGACCTTTTTCTTTCCTTTACCTCTCTCTCTCGCCACACGCCTCCCAGGACCTCGCCTCGTTCTTGGGATAACATTACGTTTCTTTCTCCTTTTTTAGTCTCTCTCTTCCATTTGTTCTTCCTCATCTCCCTTCGGTCCCGTTCTTGGTGCTTCTCAAAACTCCTGTCCTTTGCCGAAGGTTCCGACAGTAAACGACAAGAAAACGCCGTAGAAAGAGGTTGTGGGCGCGTGAATAGCGATCGAAGAGATCGTGTTAATCTTTCTTGCCCCGTGCCTTTCACCATCCACTTCTGCGGCCACATTGCACTCATCTCTCGAATCTCATGGTTTCGTTATACACGTTTTCGTTTTAGCGCGGTTCTCTTATTTAGAGTATTTACTCGAATTGCGCGGTCATGAATTTTGATTTAGCACGGTTCTAAAACTGTCTCAGAGCATTAAAAAGAAAAAATATTCTATATCGACGCAGAGGTTGCGAGAAAGAGTAAGAGGAAGCTATGCTGAATAGTGTGATTGAATTCTTACTAGTTGACCTCAAGACGGTAGTGGTGGCACTACAGATTTTCGGAGAAAATAATTCGTTGTCTAATATAATACACAGATGCTAAAGAATGTGCCCGTCAAAAATGACGGAGCATAAATTTAAATGTCCCAATTTAAATGTTCTAACCCCATAATTGATGACCAATTTATTTTAATTATAACTTGCAATGGAGTTGACATAAAAAATTGCTTTTTTACGTGTGTCCTCTTTCGGGGAACAGAAATTATATCCTGGAATCGAACCCGGATATTTTTTGGGGCTTTTTTACGCCATTGACTTTTACTGGGTGATCGAACCATTCCTGCCATATTCCAATCTTCTACCTAGTCGGCAAGTTTGTTAAAACACTTTTAAAAAAGCGTTACACACAGTGACAGAATAAACGTTTTCTATTGAGGATAGAAGTTCATAAAATGCTATGTATGGATTATAGCTTTGTACGGGGCAGAAACATGGACGCTAAGGAAAAATGACATCAAATACTTGGAAAGCTTTGAAATGTGGACCTGGAGGAGAATGCGGAAGATAAAATGGACAGATAGGATGAAAAACGATGAAGTGCTATGAAGGGTAGGAGAGAATCGAATGATTATACAGACTATTAGATAGAGGAAGGCAAACTGGGTTGGACATTACCTGAGGAGAGCATGGTTAAAGACGCGTTTGAAGGAAAACTAGATGGAAAAAGGGAAAGAAGTAGGAAAAGGTTTCAGCTGATAGGCGATTTGAAAGGGAAAGAGTTATGAAGATAATGAAGAAGACAGCGGAAAATAGGAGTGTATGGAGAACCTGATTTAACCATAAATAATCACGGACCTGTCTACGGACAGACTACCTATGATTATGATTGAGGATAGATGGGCCAGAATTGTCCCACCCGCAGGTCGCGATCTCTGCAATATTCGCCACTGCTACATTTGACGTGTTCCTATCGGAAAAGCCTACGTCACTTCGCACGGTTTCGCTTTACACGGTATTTTCCAGGAAAGTAATATGTATCTTGTATGGGTGCACTAAAATCCTAATTTTTTGGTGGACCTCATTTCCCCATCTCTCCCTTCATCCCCTGTTTCTCCAGTCTTGCCATCTCCCAACTTCTCTCCATCTATTTTGAGTTTCCTCTTCGTTCTCTCTCCTCTTACCCCTCTACATTTCCTACCCTCTCACTCCTCTCTTCCTCTACTCCTTTTGCCCTCTCATTCTCTTTCTATTCTCTCCCTCTCTTCACACCCTCCTCCTTTATTCCCTATCCCATTCCTTTCCATCCAGTCTTTCTCAAATTATAATTTCTCTCACTTCTCCACCCCCTCCCTTGTATGGATATTAATGTATGTATTTATAAACGATTTTTTCTCTATTTCTCTGATTGTTGTTTTTCTTCTCTTTCTCTGAACTATTTAGGAATTTTTCGCTGTTTTTTACACCTCTCTTCTCTTCGTAGGTGTTTTCCGCAGTGAGAAATTTTTTCTGTGTTAAAATATAACTGATACACAGTCTTTTTCGACCCACAAAACTAACAATATTCTTTGGTAATACTCTGTCATCTATTAACCAATATATAATTAACTTGTAATTTGTATAGATTTTACTAATTTTTATGTAATTTAATTTCTTTTAATATGTAAATATTGTAACTACTTATATGACGAAAGGGTCAAATGTAAGAAAGGACTATATAGTCTCAATTTCGCTCTAAATAAAGTCGTTTGTCTGTCTGTCTGTCTTTCATCTCCCTCTTCTCGCACTATCCCATCCTTTTCCTACTCTCCCTTTCCCGTGACCTTTCCCTTCCCTCTCATATTCCTTATCCCCACCGCTTCCTATCTCCCCGTCACTCTTATTCTCCTATTTCCTCCCTTCAACTCATCGTGGAACTACTCATTCCTTTATTTTCTCCATTTCACTCTCTCTCTTTACTTCCGCCATCCTCTTCCACCCCTCTTGTAAGCCGTTCGGTGTACCATTCCGCCCTCAAACGGAGGAGAGGCTCTGCAGAGGTCTCCGCCATCGAAAAATCTCCCCCCCTCTCCTCTTCTCTCAAACTTTGTTTTTTTTTTCCTCGAGTTAACCCTCGGCTGCTTCCTTTTATGTCTTTTTCTCCGCTCCAAACTCACTTTCTTCGACACAAATTACCCGTCTTCCCTCACCGCGCAGGAAACGCCGGACTCGCAAATGTCCTCTCCCTTCTCCTACTCTCCCTCTCCCCTCCCTCCTCTCTTCCTCCTTCCTCCGCCTCTCCTTTCATTCTTCCATGGTCTTCTTTGTTTGTCACTTCCGCCTTCGCTTTATTTAAGGGAAAAAAGCGAAATTCTTTGAAATTCTGTTCCCCTTCCTCCTCCTCTCACTCTTTCTGTTCTTTTTATTTATTTTTTAAGTAATCCGCGCATTATTTTTTCCTCCCTGCCTGTTATCCTTCGGCGGGCATAAGGAGTACCTCGGGAGACTGGGAAGAGGAACGACCGCAGTGTTGTTGTTTTTTCATTTCATTTTCGCGAAAAAATGAGATGACGTGGAGTGAGGAGAGGGGAGAGAGAAAGGGCGAGAGGGGAGGGAAGGGAAAATGGAGAGTTCGCGAAGATGAAAATGAGAGGAGTGGCAAAAGAATGGCGAATGCGGGAGAGCGAGGCAGAAAGAGAATGTGAGAGGAAGCAAGAGAGAAAATGAATTATTCTGAGAAAGGGAAAGAGAAAAGTCCCAAAGTTAAAGAGATAAATTAATGGAGGATAGTGAAAATTTTAAAGGTGAAATGAAAAGAGGAACGGGAAAAAATGTGAGGATGGAAAAACGGGAAGGTTCATCCAATATTATGTTTAATAAAAAAAGCGATCACAAATGGAACCAAAACTCTGACAGGAAGTTTAACACATGAGAGATCGAGCGGATATTTACAATCAACGGCGTTTATAAAATATAGTCGTGTCTTTGATATTATGATATTAACTTGAGTTATTTAAGTATTTATAAATAAATAGATTGAGACAATCGATATTTTTCGCTAGAAAATCAATAAAAATTTATAACTATTGAGGTCTGCTCTTCAAATTTATATCGTTGTTATGAAATATTTTTAAAAAATGTCTAAGCTGAGCTGTTTTCTGGTTAATCACGTTACTCTTGTATGCAAGGTGACTGAATAACATTCTCAGTTTTTTTAAACGAGTTGTGAAAAGCCATACTAGTTATGGTGGGAAGACTATGCATTTAAAAAAATATGTTCTAGAAGAGAAAATCGAAAAGAGCGCACACCGCTGCAGGTGGCGACCAATTGTGACTCATTCTTCGTTGAAAACACTTTTTGTGGCTGGCATTTTAGGACGCAAGCGTTTTCATTGTGCTTACGGAGCTAATTCACGCTGCGATCATAAAACCATGAAAACTGTTTAGAATTGCTATGTGTTAAATGGTTCCTCTTTATATCATAGCTAGAGGAAAAAACTTAGTTATGAAAAATTTAAACAATGAAAACGAGAAAATATACAAGTTATAAGAACCTTTTCGAGTTAGCTGTTAGGTTTATAGGTATTTGGCTCGAGTTAAAAACTCGCAGTTTTAAAATCAATTTGATTTTTCATCCTGTGGTGTGAATAAAAACTATTTGCCTTTACACTGCTTTGTAGGCGTATATCCTTTTAGCACTTAAATAATAATGTTTTTAACCTAATTTTTAACAAGTAATAATTAGCTTGGTAGAATTCGACGTTTATTTTTTTTTCAAAATCGATGATTTAATTAGACGTTTATATACCGAGAGATTTTCGATGAATGTCGACGCATAAAATTACTACTTGGTAGAATTGGACGTTTATTTTTGAAAATCGACGTTTATTTTCTTCAGAGATTTTCGACGCTTAAAATTATTACATACATATATGGCTGTCAGTTTTCAACCTTTCAATTCGATGATTTAAATTTACTTTTTATTTCAAAATTCTACGTAAAATTTACGTTTATTTTACAATACTTCGATTATTTATTAGAAATTTATAGAAAGTTAAATCTTTTTGTAAAAATTAATCGATCTACGTTCTTCATAAATTTTATTTTATTTATGAGCATTTACACTCTTCTTAATTTTTAAAAGTTAAAATTAAAGAAAACACAAACCGAATTTATTAAAATATTATTTTATATTTTACTTAATACAGTAAAAGATTATACAATACAAAGTATACTTAAATCGTTAATTTGGTCTTTTACTCATTAAATCGTGACTTTTAACCAAGAAATCACCATATTTGAGCCGGCCACGAAATTTCGCATGATTTTTTGATTTATGAGAAAATATCCAGGAACTAAGTGTAGTACGCGAATCTAAATCCGGCACACAAATTGTTAATGAGACGTATGCACAGCGTACAACCAAATAAATAAATATATACATACATATATCTTAGGTTTGGTAAGTGTTTTTACCACAAATGTCGGCCGTCCCTCGTGGTAACACCCACGTTCCCAGCTAGTCTGAAAAATATATATATATATTAACCTGAGGAAAAGAAAAGATAGTGATGAGGGTGGCAACAAGGTGTTGAAGGAAGCCCAGCGGACACTTACCAAGTTGGGGACCAAGTTGGCAGGCTGCTGGGGGCGTCGAAGAGACAGAAAACACGCACATAAGAAAAACACACGAAAGATTTTCGGGCCTATGCCCTTCTTCAGCGATAGAGATAGAGTATATATATAAATATTCTTATATATATATATATATATATATATATATATATATATATATATATATTTATAGATATAGATATATATAAGAATATTTTGACTTGAAAGCTTACCTCATTAAGTAACAAAAATATTTAGTGAAGAAAAAAGTTTATTTTGCGAACACGAAACGATATATCTTGTTCTTGTATATTCACTCCTTTCTTTACAAATTTTGCCAAACGTGATTATTTCGACAACCAACCTACATGGGAAAACATATATGTATTAATAGTCAATTCATGCTTTTTACTAACTGAATCTTGACGATTATACCAAATTATCACGAGAAAATTATTTTCGGTCTACCACACTGAAATTTAGTATATTTTTAATCTCAAATACCGTAAACTGGTATTTCCAAATCGAGATATTTTTGATTTCTTATAATTCTTCCAATCGCGTCGTTGACATTTTAAATCGCGAATCTAGATAGTGAATTATGCTGTACCGCTTGAAATTTTAATAATAATAGGTAATATGTGCCATAATAATGTGTGCATTCTGTCACGGCAGCGGCTGTCTTAATTCTGATTCTGAAGTTGAAGATCAATATGAACATAAAGAAGCTTCTATTGAAATGCTAAATGATTATGACACCTATTACGTATGTTAAGTAATTGAAAAAAACAGTGGATTAGTCCCTAAAGGAGATAACACTATAAAGAAACGCGCCTCGAGCTCTACCACAGCCAGTGGTGCGGAAACGAGCACGTAACACTTGATTTCCGCAAAATACGCTCATTTTCTGCTATACTATTCCAGTAGCTAAACAAATCCAAAGAAACTTTCTTGTAGTAATTTTATACTCTACAAGTTTGTCTATATACGGTTTTGCCGTACATTTAACCGATTCCGAGTTATTCGCGAAAGGACAGTAGCCGGTCGTGCTCCAGCGGCCATTTTGGCGCCAAAACGGCTGACGTGTACACGTCAGGAATGTCAACTTTTGATATGTTAATTAGGTTGCTCTAACGAGCAAATAAGCCAAGTTTCAAAACTTTATGAATTACTTCCCCTAAAATGTCCAATTTTACTAGTCGAAATTGATGAGGAAGAAGACGGAAATGAGCAGTCGAAAATATATGTGAGAAAGAAAGAACAGAGGAAGAAAGTGAACGGGATAAAGAATCGACTGAAGGGAGATGAAGAGACAGAAGGGTGGAATAAGGAGAGAAAGAGGGTAGATAAAGAGAGATTAGGGTGTGTGAGATGGAAAAGGGAGGAATGCAATGGAGAAGGTGAGAAGAAAGGAGATAGAGGGAGGATTTTTGAGGGAGGAGATGGAAGAGAGAGATAGGGAGGAGATGGGATAGGGAGGGAGAATAATGGGAGAGAGGGGGAAGAGATGAGAGTGCAGGGAGGAGATGGAAGAGAGAGGGATGAGATGGGAGAGAGAGGGAGGAGATGGGGAGGGAGGGAGGAGATTGGAGAGGGAGGAAGGAGAAGGGAGAGGGAGGGAGGGAAGAGATGGGTGAGGGATGGAGGGGAGAAATGGGTCAAGGAGGGAGGAGATGAGAGAAGGAGGGAGGAGATGAGAGAGAGAGGGAGGAGATGGGGAGAGAGGGAGGAGATGGGACAGAGGGAGGAGATGGAAGAAAGAGAAAGGGATGAGATGGTAGAGGGTGGGAGTAGATGGGAGAGGGAAGGAGGAGATGGGAGGAGGGAGGAGATTGGAGAGGGAAGGAGGAGATGAGAGAATGAGGGAGGAGATGGGAGATGAAGAGAGAAGTTGGGAGAGGGCGAGAGCAGATGGGAGAGGGAGGAAGGAGATGGAAGATGAAGGGAGGATATGGAATAAGGAGGGAGGGAAGAGATGGGTGAGGGAGGGAGGGAAGAAATTGGTCAGTGAGGGAGGAAATGGGAGAGAGAGGGAGGAGATTGGAGAAAGAAGAAGGGATGAGATGGGAGACGGAGGGAGGAGATGGAAGAGAGAGGGAGGAGATGAAAGAGTGAGGGAGGAGATGAGAGAGACGGAGGAGATGGGCAGAGAGGGAGGAGATGGGGGAGAGAGTGAGGAGATGGAACAGGAATGGAGGGAAGAGATGGGTGAGAAAGGGAGGAGATTGGAGAGGGAGGGAGAGAAGAGATGGGTGAGGGAGGGAGTAAAGGGGGACAGGGAAGGAGGAGATGGAAGAGGGAGGGAGGAGATGGGAGAGCGAGGGAGGAGATAATAGAGTGAGGGAGGAGATGGGAGAGAGACGGTGGAGATGGAAGATGGAGGGAAGAGATGGGAGATGGGGGAAGAGATGGGAGAGGGAGGATGGAGATCGTAGAAAGAGGGAAGAGATGGGAGAGGTTGGGAGGAGATGGAAGAGTGAGGCAGGAGTCGGGAGAGAGACGGAGTAGATGGGAGAGCGATTGAGTAGATGGGAGAGGAAGGGAGGAGATGGAAGAGGGAGGGACGAGATGGGAGAGAGAGGGAGGAGATAGGAGGGATGAAATGGGAGAGGGAGGGAGTGGGTGGGAGAGGGAGGAAGGATATGGGAGAGTGAGGGAGGAGATAGGAGAAGCAAGGATGAGATGGGAGAGGGCGGGATGAGATTAAAGGGAGGAGATGGGAGAGATAAAGAGAAGATGGGAGAGAGAGGTAGGAGATGGGAGAGGTAGGCAGTAGATGGGCGATGAAAGGAGGAGATCGGAGAGGGAGTGAGTAAAAGGGAGAGGGAGGGAGTAGATGGGAGAGGGTGGGAGGAGATGGGGGAGATACGGAGTAGATGGGAGAAGGAGGGAGGATATGGGAGAGGGAGGCAGGAGTTGAGAGAGAGAGGGATGAGATGGGAGAGGGAAGGAGGAGATGGGTGTAGTAGGGAAGAGATAGGGGAGAGAGGGAGGAGATGGGAGAGGGAGGGAAGAGATTGGAGACGGAGAGAATAGATGAGAGAGGGAGGTAGGAGATGGGAGTGGGAGGGAGGAGAGGGGGAGAGAGGGAGGAGATGGGAGTGTGAGGGAGGTGATGGAAGAGAGAGGAAAGAGATAGGAGATGGAGGGAGGGAAAAGATGGGAGTGGGAGGGAGGAGATGAGGAGAGCGGGAGGAGATGGAAGTGTGAGGGAGGAGATGGAAGGGAGAGGAAGGAGATGGAGGGAGGGAAGAGATCGGTGAGGGAGGGAGGAGAGGGGAGAGTGAATTAGGGGATGGGAGAAGGAGGGAGGAGATGGGATAGGGAAGGAGGAGATGAGAGGGTGAGTTAGGAGATGGGAGAGGGAGTGAGTATATGAGAGGAGGGAGGTGTTGTATGAGGGAGGGAGGAGATGGGATAGCGAGGGAATAGGTAGGAGAGGGAGGGAGTACATGGGACAGGGATCGAGGCAATGGGAGAGGGAAGGAGGCAATCGGAGAGGAAAGGAGGTGATGTGAGAGGGAGGGGAGGAGATGGGAGACGGAGGGAATAGATGAGAGAGGGAGGTAGGAGATGGGAGAGGGAGGTAGGTGAAGGGGTAGAGAGGGAGGAGATGGGAGAGTGAGGGATGGGATGGGAGAGTGAGGGAATAAATGGCAGAGAGTTGGAGGAGATGGGAGAGGGAGGGAGGATAGGGGAGAGTGAGGTAATAGATGAGAAAGAGAGGGAGGGTTTGGGAGGGGGGGAGGAGACAGGATAGTGAGGAAATAGGTGGGAGAGGGTGGGAGGAGACAGGATAGTGAGGAAATAGGTGGGAGAGGGTGGGAGGATATGGGAGAGTGATGGAATAGATGAGAGAGAGAGGGAGTGTTTGGGAGGGGGAGAGAGGAGATGGGATAGTGAGGGAATAGGTGGGTGAGTGAGGGAGGCAGTGGGACAGAGATGGAGGCAATGCGAGAGGGAGGGAGGTGATGTGAGAGAGTGGAGAAGATGGGAGAGGGAGGGAATAGATCGGAGTGGGATGGAGGAATCTCTCTGAGCGTTATGAGGGGGATATGATCGAATTCCCTTTCCACTACACAGGGAAACAATATCTCTCGACAAATAGCTCGTGGATGTTTTAAGGGACTGGGTAGGAAGGTGGATAGGGTCAGTTGTGACAAGGGTGGAAGGTGCCGTGTCGGAAAATGAGGGGTTTTTCAATCCATCCTTCTTCTACGCCTTTTCTTCAGACAATCATCTTGCTTACTAAGGAAAACAGCTATTTCTGTCGTTTTTGCGTAATTTTATATTTTTAATTATTCTGTTACGAGGTCCTTGTAAAGAATAATTCAATTAAAAAAAATATAATTTTGTGTGTTTATTTGGTATATTTTAGTTTTTTTTAAGACTCTTCCGTCACTCGTAAAAATCATTCAACCTTTTGTATTCTTGCCAATTCCATAAGGAAAATATTACGTATGCGCGTTTCCTCGGACATGGGACCGAGCTAAATTCGTCGCTGCAATCATCTTGAGGGGATGTTTTTTTATTTCCTTCCGTTGAAATATAGTTCTGAAGTTTCAGTGTCGTGCGGTTTGCTGTCAGCACGCCTCGGGGATCATTCAATCACTTCCTCTCTCCTCATCTACATTTAAGGGAGTCGGGAAACCCTTTGTGGCACCGATAGTCTACTCTGGAGGATATATGCACACACGCTGAGGGGTGTCCTTTCCGACGGCCTCTGAATTGCGCCTCGTGCGAACTCAACGACACGCAAGCGAGGAAGACAGGTCTGGCGGAGTTTGATAGTGCGCTAGGGATCAATTCACGGCCTGTTAGGGTAGTTAATAGAGCGTGCCACCTAACCAGCCGAAGCTGCTCCTCCAATATAGGGAACAAAAAAATGGAATGGTTAGAGTCGGTAGAGCGATAATCGAATTTCGCGATAAACATCGTTGCATTAATAAAGTTAAATAATGTGTAGCTAAAATAAAATTTGTCCTGAATTACGGTTTACATAGCTATTTTTCGTAAAAATAAAACGACGAGGAAGGGAAACTATTCTTATATTATATGATCATAGAGGAATAAAAAATTAATTTTATCTCATTGTAGGATGTAAAGTCGAACCTCTATAATCGAGAAATCTCGGGAACGGAAGCGTTTCGGACAAGTGAATTTTACGAATCGGGTGGTTAGTATACATATAATGACTCTACTGCTGCTCTACACACTACCCTAGTCATAATAACAACGATAGCAATAAATCAAGCATAGGAAGATAAAAATAATTTATAAAAAATTGGATATGGCTATGTATTAGGTTATTCATATAGTTTATTTTACTCAATTCGGATGGAGCCATAGATGAAATGAACAGTTTTGTTTACGTTTTACGGACGTTTTTAGGCTGGTCTCCGAAGGAAACATAGTCTTATGAAATGGCCGTGTCTGTTTTTTCGTCCCCCACTGACAGCTTTTCCGTAAAACTCGGTATGAGACTTGTGCTACCAGGGCCGACCTCAGGACCATATTTTATTTGACGAAGACTGAAGTTCTGAGATCGATTCCCGGAACATCGTTTTCCTATTTCCTTTTCATAGGAAGTCTCAAATCCTTCGTGCAGAGATTTCTCTTTGGTACCATTTCAAAATATCATAGAATTGAGACACCAGAACGGGGATTGTACTGTAATAAGAGGATAGGAAATTCTTATCTCTGAATTTTGATAATCGATCGTATTTTCAATCTCATTTTATTGGACTGTTGCCATGAAGAAGATTATTGCCGGACTCGGTTTGAGCATGGACGAAAGGGAAGAAAGATGGAAATTTCAAATTTGGAATATGCTTTCATTATTTTACTGCAAATATTATATAAAAAAGCGCAATTGACCGTCAAAAATGAGGGTTTCAAATTATTAAAAAACGGAATTAAAATTTTTAACTTTAAATAGATTATTTTAGCAATCATTATTTATACTGTTTTTGTTTCTCACAGCAGTATGTTGTAAAGATAAATAAATGAGCGAATTCAGGAAAAGAAGAATAGAATAAGTGACTTCATTAATATTTCTTTAAAATAATTCGAATTGGATGATCGTAGCTCAGGTTTTTCCAATTTTAATTTTCTAAAGAAGAAAAGTCTGCACGACAAAAATTCGATTTTTGAGTGTTATCTTACGAAGAATGGAAATATTACCTTGGAGTCGAACTCTGGAATATTTTCGTTAATTTTCTTTCGGCAAAGCATTTTTATATTTGAATAGTTTATTTCTGCCAATTTTCAATTTTCTATCTACATCCTTAATCGAGTTATTCGCGGTATCATAGCATGACCTTCACAATATGACCAACGGACGGACAACATAGCCTTTTATTGTTATTTTTGTGACCTCTCTTTCTCTCCCTATTTCCAAAACCATCCTCAAGTCCTCTCTTCTTCTACTTAACTCCCATAACCTGTCGCACAATCCTTCACTCCATAAAATGTTAACATGCTCGGTTTGTTTATTAACACGTCAAGCACGTTCCTCAGATTTTCATAGCGTTTCTATTTCAATAATATTGAATTTAGCTCATTATTAGGATTTTTAATTTCTTTGTATAATATTTCAGGTTTTTAGGTATTCCTTCTCGTAAATAACGCAACGAATGTTGTTTACATTGATTGCTATGAAAATCATTCCCCTCTCCTTCCGATTTTCTCTCCTTCTCTTAATAAAAGCCTTCAAAGCACGCTTAAACCTATATGGATTGAAGTAAAAATAGGATTTCGAGGTTTAACAATGTAGTTTGTAGGCAAGTAAACATCCCGTTAAAATTCCAAGATTTTTCCAAAATTTACCATTTAAACGATTAACATGAGCGATTTCGAGGCGAAAAATACGAATAGAATATGAAACTTGAAAATGTTTTCTATAGAAGATCCGAAGATCGAAGATCAAATTTTCCTAATTTTAATTTCCATAAGAAGAAAAGCCTGCACGTCGAAAAGTCCATTTTTACGCCTTACCTTATAAGAAAGAGAAAGAATTACCTGGAGTCGAACCCAGGTCGATTATCCAAATATTTTTTCGTCAATGGCTTTTTATATGTGATTCTAGCAATCCTGGAAAATTTCGAACAATTATCTTTTACTGTTTTTGAGATATAAATGATTAATATCGGAATGGGTGCTTCAGTGGCGCGTGGTGGAAGCTGTTACAGACGGAGTAAGAGAAATATATACAAGATGAAATTTAAGAAAATATAAAATAAAATACGTTGGGAAATCAGTCTTCGTTATTCCTGGCCTGGAATTTTCGGTAAATTTCTCTCTTAAACTGAGAGACTACAGTGAATGGAAAACTTGAAACGCTACCCGCGCCATATTTCTGTACCAAAAATGTTTTTTTGGATTAGTGAAGGTGCCATGGATTTCTGAATGAGAGAGGTCCAATTATGCGTTGAAATAATTTGAAAACTCTAATGGTGATTATGATAAATAAAAATACCTGGAAGGTGAATTCTTGCTGTATTTCAAAGAAATTTAAAAACAGTGAAATCCGATATCTTTTCATACGATTAGCCAAAAGAAAGTAACCATATAAAGAATACAATAAACAAAATTAATCGGAAGGTATATCTCCAATAACACGTAATGCAATATTCAATAAACTAAAAAAGGTACTCCTTGTAAATTTTTACCATCAAAGATCATTTGATCTTGAATACCAATCACGACATAAAACGATAACAACCGAGTGGGTTAATCATTTCTCAAATAGATTTTTTTTTACAATTATGGAGTAATAAACTGCCGTGACTTTTTTTACCATTTTCTTTTCTACAGATACACCCGTACACTAAATTGGTTATATTCATTCATCAGAAAGGGAGCGATGCTATCTTCTTTAGGATGCTTTCTCTTTTAAGATGCGCGGATAAAAGCCAGCTGTTAAAAAACGAAAAACTCGAGCAAGTCTTTAAACTGCTTTTTTGTAGTTATCAAAGCAACCGAGGAAATGAAAAAAGCCTATTTCATATCTTGTCGAAATTTTTTATATTAAAATTGCTAAATGTTTATTTAATGGTCTTTTTTCATCAACATTTCTTAGAAACCTTTAGAGACTTCTCGAGTTTTTTTCACATGACCAAGGAGCTATGAAAAAACGGGGAAATGTCGAACGAAAATTGAAACCGTAATCGTTACTCGCATTCCACATATTGCTTCGTAAAAGGAATGGGAGGCGACGCGAATGTCAACTTCCTTTTTAAGCATACACCACAGAAAGGATCCAGTTCCGAAAACGCGAGGCATTATTAATTTATTTAGTGAAAGTACGGAGTCCTACGCATAAAAAAAACGATAATAATTCGCGAAAATCCGATATCGAATAAAAAAACCTTTTCCCATTTTTTTCAATACCGCCGCACGCACAATTGTTTATTCCGCACAGCTTCCTTTTTTTGCGAGTCGCGTGTTTCTTACTCGGCGACGAGGAAACTCCCTCTCCTTCTCTTTTGAACGGTAACACGCTCCGGTCCAATCGTTTTTGCCCGAATCGAAAATTCTGAGCGACAGTCTGCTCAAATTCTATTTTTTTCCCTGTCTAGCAACAATCTCCTCTCTCTCTCTCTCTTACTCTTCCCCTCTCCCTATCTCTCTCTCTCGAAAGGGAGAAGAAGGAAAGATATCAAATAAGGATTGATGGGATGCCTCGGCAGGTGGTGGCCTCCGAGTTGGTTGGGTAGGGCGTTGCAGCGAGGGGGATCGGCATCGGGATTCTTTTTAAAACAGGAAATGAAACGGGAGCGAGTGACTCGATCGTCTCTTCCTTTTGTATTTTTCTTCCCTTCTTTCATTTTTGATTGGCTTTCCCAATTAAGGAATACCGGAGGGAGGGTAGGGTTTGAGAAAGGGTAGGAGGGTGGGGCGTAAGGGTCGGTAAGAAGGGCGGGGAGTTGGGCGCGACTTTTTAAATATCGCTGGAATTGAGTTTTGGAAGCGTCAATCTCTCTCTCCCACTCCATTCACGAGTTGGCTGGCATGTGGCGCCGCCTGGGCGGATGTCCCGGAATACTCGAGGAAGTCGGGAGTGAAAGGAAGGCGAGATGGAAATGAGAAGAGGTATATGGATGTGCAGGTGAGAGTTTGATAAGGCGTGGGACGCGAGGACCGCGAGACGCCGCATGAAGTGCGTGTGATAAAGCGAAAGTGATTAAAGCGAGAGGAATTTTCGTCGTAAAACGAAAGGATTATGAGAGTTTTTAATGCACAATTCGATGGGTGGCGTGTGTACTCTGGAATTTTCATCGTTGTGGACCTTCTGGTACGACCGTAATTTCGACTTTACTAATTGCTCGATGGAGAATAAGACAGATGGGGATACTGAAAGAAAGCCTTTGCATATATTAATAAATGATACACCTTTACTCACACACTACGAAAATTTCATCTCTCTAGGCTTCATGGCTGAGAAATGGGGAGCAGACAGGCACAAAAGTTAATCCGTAAGCGAATTTTAGTGAAAACGCGGTAATAATTTAATCAGTGATTTATCAAGAAATAAATTGGGCGTATATATATATATATATATATATATATATATATATATATATATATATATATATATATATATGATCGGTACGAGTTCTTTTTCGACTTCAGTTTTGACTACCTAACTGTAAACAGGCAGAAACAGAAATGTAATCCAAAAAATTCTATCCGCCGTAAGTTTATCCCTCTGCTCCTTAGCAGAGGCCTAAGTTATTATTTATTACGTTTGTCGAAAACACGGGTAACTCAAAAATGAAAACAATTCACGAATACATTATCAAGCTATCATTATGCCTTCATTGAAGAATGTGGTCAAGGTAACCCTAGTGGCTTCGTTCTTATTAAAATCAACTCTCATTGAATCTCCACCAAGGTTAACTAATCTTGTATACTCAATCGTTTTATCGCAGCCTATATCGTCTACCGATTAAACGCACTTAAATCATGCTGCATAGATGCTAAATAGGAATGACCTATTTCGCATATCGTATTTCGAACTAGTGAGGTTATTTTTTTTTGTTTTCTGGGTATGTCGGAGAGGTATCTATTTTTTAACTTATTACAAAAATTGCACGCTTTTATTCATAGCATTAATTACTGCCGTCATGATTTTACGCATCGCTGACGCAGAACAAGAGTAGAAGCAGTGAAATTCGTAAAATGAGAGAAGTGGGAAGTTAGTCTGGAACTCGAGGAACACGGAATCCCCCGCGATTCAAGAGGCGAACATTTGGAGCGCGAATCCCAAGTTCCAACTTCCTACGCTCAGCCTCGCACGTGCGAAACAATGGGAACCGCCAACACGAGTACGCGAAATAAAAATGACGGAATAATCATAATTTAACTCGTTAGGGGAAGGTACGATATTCAGCTGCGAACATTCGTAGCGGTTACATTCCCCCCTCCCCCCATTCGTAATAGCGCGCTCTCTCGTGCGCCGTTCTTGATTTTTCGCCGCAAAAGGAATAAACCTAAATACTCGAGCCGCATTTGGTATTACGGCTACAAGCAACTTAGGTCCGCTTTTGATTAATGATTTAGTTCGTTAAGGATTCCCGCGGAATGAGACGATTAGGATTCTTCGGGCACCCCAAGCGGTTTCTCAGGGGGATGCTCAGGCCGACGTGCGAGGGTGGGAGGAGGGAGGGGGAAGGTTCGCGTCCCTTTCCGCACTCTTCTCCTCCCTCCCCATCCCCATCCCTTCCAACCGGTTCCCGCGCTAATCGCATTATCCGTTCGCGGGTTTTATAAGCGTCGCCGTGCGGTTTGACATTTGCGGCGGTCGGCCTACGGGGAAGCGGGATTTATCGGGTGCGAGGGGGAAGGAAAATGCGTGAGAAAGGGATTGCATTCGGTTAAAGGGTGAAATGTCGGCGAGGGGTGGAGAAGCGTTAAAGGTCTAGGGACGGAATGAACAGGTGAAGGGAGGTGAAAATAAGCGTTGGCAGCCTCGGGGGTGGTAACGAAATAATCGCATACGTTATTACGTGTGAATACGGAAAGTGCGAAATATGGTTATGAATATTAATATATATCCTCTATTATAGGTACTATATCGATTAATTATCGATTTATCTATTCTTTTAATTGTTTTAATCGTTACACGAGCTAGATATCACACCCGATCTGCTGAGCAGTGGAGGACATTCAGAGTCATTCCCATAAATATTTCCTTTAATACGTCGTTTAAGGGCGAGGTTGAAACAAGATTAAGTTTTCCTTATATAATAATTCTCAAGCGTCCGTCTTTCTGTCCCGGTATTTTTGGGCATTTCCCAATGGAATTAAGAGCTGAAACTATCACAATCGTTAAACCCTCATGAAGTGGTCTCTAGAAAAATCAAACATCCCGGAAAATGTCCCGGATTCGACTCCGGGAGACAATTATATTTTCCCATAAATTTACACGTGATTTTCGATTTTTCAAGGTGCAAGGTTTATTTCCTTCATTCATTAAAATATGTAAATATGGACCGAATTTCTCCACTTTTATTTTATTCGACGGCTAAAACTATAAAATATCTTATTCTTGCGATGTTTATATGTTTCACGGGAGAATTTGCCAGAAACACGCAATTCTTTTTGAAACTTAATGGCTTTTTCGTACTCTTTCCGGGAGTTGCCAAGGCGACCCGCATTGTTGCCTCCGATTGAATTTGCGTCTATTAAGCCTTCAAATAGACGAAAGAATTGTGTTATTCGCATCGCGCAATGTCAAACTTAATAGATTGCAACGTAAATAATTGAAGAATAATAATATTCAGTAAACATACGAAGAGGAAAAATAACGGTGCCAAGGAGTGGCAAATCAAGTCGTATATTGTTGCCAGGATGTAATAAATTTCAAGCGCTTCATTTTCTGGGAGAATTCAAATGATTGTCAGGAATTTATTAATTAATCAAAAGATTAAATTTACTATATATATATATATATATATATATATATATATATATATATATATATAAGTGCTTACGGAAGAGGAAAGATAAATGGATGGCAACAAGTTGTTGGGATAAGGAAGCTCAGTGAGCACTCACCAATAAGATGACTTCAGGATGGCGAGCTGCTGGGGGTGTCGAAGTGACACACGTAAAACGAACACAAAAAACACGGGAGCTTTCGGGGACGACACCTTCTTCAGCACAGGAGAGAGACAACTCTCTCTATCTCTCTCTCTCTCTCTCACTATATATATATATATATATATATATATATATATATATATATATATATATATATATTAATTAAAGGAAAAGAAAAGGTAGTGATGAGGGTGGCAACAATGTGTTGAGGGAAGCCCAGCGGACACTTACCAAGTTGAGGACCAAGCTGGCAGGCTGCTGGGGACGTCGAAGACACACGTGAAACACACGAACACAAAAAGACAAAAAAACACGCAAGCTTATCGGACCTTTGCCCTTCTTCAGCGAAAGAGTATCTGCAAGTGACACACTGGGCGGGGAATGACAGGGTGATGTGGGAAGGTTGATGATTGGAGGAGGTGGGGAGTAGGAGGGGTGGATAGCCAATAAAGAGGGAGTGTGGTAAGAGAAAGTGCTAATAACTACAATGTAACAAGGAGACATTGTAAGGGGGCTAATAGGGTTAGCAGAGGTTGAGGCCAGGCGGAGAGAAAGAGTCGAGAAGATGGATATGTTCTAGTTCCCAGTGTCGGAGAAGGGGGGCAGGAGTGTCATAGGGTAAAGCGCGAATAATACTAACATTGTAGCAACTATTGAAGGGGACATTGTGGGTTTTGGCGTGTAATGCAACTGGGAGGGGGCGTCTGAGAGAAACGCTATTCCGGTGACCGTTCATTCGGATGTTTAATGGATTGCTGGTGAGGCCTACGTAAAACGCGGGACAAAGGGTGCAGGTAAGGAGGTAAATGACGTTACGGGTGGTGCAGTTGCTTCTGGAGGTGATGGGGTAGGTGATGTTGGTGGAGGGACTCGAGAAAGAAGATGAGGGTAGGTGGATAGGGCAAGTGAGGCAGCGAGGTTTTCCGCAGGGGTGGGAGCCTATTGCAAGAAGCGTGGTAGAAGTGGGAAGTTCCTTCCTCCACAAGATATTTCCCAAATTTGGGGGCCGGCGGAAGGAGAGGAGCGGAGGATTGGCAAATAGGTTGATAAAGAGGGACTGATGGGAGGAAGAGGTAAGAATTGGGTGGGCAGCATGAAGGATTGTTTTGAGAGCTTCGTGTATACCAGGAAGGAAAAGTGTCGTAAGAGTGAGTGGAGGGGTAGATGCAGGAATAGTGGGTGTGTGAGGATGGGATCCATTGTTGGTAGGCGTCATCGCCCTATGGATCTGTTCGCGGACCAAGACTGGAGGGTAGCCACGTTTGAGAAGAGCATCCTAGAGGACAGAGTAATACTCTAGAAGGGATGCTCTATCAGAACAAAGCCTCCATCCTCGACGAGCAAGGGCATAGGGGATAGAGGTTTTGGTATGAAGGGGATGGCAGCTATCAAAGTGGAGGTATTGGAGGCTGTTGGTGGGTTCGATGTGAACACAGGTGCGGATTTTGCTGTCTTGAAGGTAAAGATCGACATCCAGGAATGTGATGTGGGAGGTAGAGGATTGGTGGGTGAAGGGCAGTGAAGGATGGGAGGAGAGATGTGAGAGAAAGGAAAGGAGAGAGTCAGGTCCGTGCGTCCAAATGAGGAAGACATCATCGATGTATCTCTGCGTAATTACTCGGGTGACGTTATTCATGATAGCGTAGAGAAAGCCAACCTGTTAAACGGTCATTTTGTAAAAGCATTCACAACCGTCAGCGACCAATGCGTACATTATGCACCCGCAATAAGGGGGGGAAGGTTGATGGACGATATAGTATTTTCTGAGGTGGGAATAGCAAAGCAATTAAGTTCCATCAGACATAACAAAGCCACTGGCCCCGAAGAAATTCCTGCTCGCGTTTTAAAAGAATTAGCTGAAGAAATAGCACCTTTTCTTCAGATAATCTTCGAGAAATCCATTTCTCGCGCAGAGGTCCCTAGCGACTGGAGGTTAGCGCACGTTACCCCAATTCATAAGGGCGGCGACAAGGAGAACCCAGAAAATTACAGGCCGATTTCTTTAGCTTCGATATCGTGTAAGATTCTCGAGCATATACTCGTTAGCAACATAATGCGATTTCTTGATAGTAATTTATTGTTAGATGATTGTCAACACGGCTTCAGGAAAGGTAGGTCATGTGATACTCAGCTCGGTCTTTTTGTTAATTGTTTACTGAGAAGCGGAGAAAAGAATACGCAGGTCGATGCCATCTTCTTAGATTTTAGGAAAGCCTTTGATAAGGTACCTCACAGGAAGTTAATAACGAAATTAGAAACCTTAGGCGTTAATTCTAAAATCGTTAGTTGGATCCGTGAATTTTTAAATCATAGGAAGCAGATGGTTGTTATAGATGGGAAATCTTCGAACTTAGTGGAGGTTGTCTCTGGCGTTCCACAGGGTAGTGTAATTGGTCCGTTATTATTTCTAATTTATATAAACGATATAAGCTCAGTAGTCAGAAGTAAAATTAGGCTTTTCGCGGACGACACCGTCATCTATAGAGAAAGAAGCAATCCGGAAGACCACCAGTATCTCCAAAATGACCTAGAAGCTATTTCTGCATGGTGTAAGGAATGGCAGTTAGAGATAAACCAAAAGAAAAGCTGCGTCATCAACTTCTGGAGAACCAAGAGTATCTCGTTGAATAATAATTATTCGTTGGACGGAGTAGTGATTCCAGTTTCAGACTCGATTAAATACCTTGGAGTCACAATCCATCGTGATCTCTCGTGGGACACCCACATTTGCTGATTGATAGGTACCGCTAACAAAAAGCTGGCCTTTATAGGGAGAATAGTTCGAAATAGCTCCGAAAAAGTGAAAGAATTATGTTATTTATCCTTGGTTCGACCGCAGGTCGAATATGCTTCAGCTGTGTGGGATCCTTACGAAAAGGGACTCACTAACGAGATAGAAAAGGTTCAGCGCAGGGCAGCTAGATTTGTAAAGAGGAATTACGATAGTAAACAAAGCGTAACATCATTAATAGAAAATCTGAAATGGACATCGTTAGAAGAACGTAGGCTGCAGGCTAGAATTAAACTACTGGAAAAATTTATGTCGGAGGAACTAGCGAATGAGGTAGTAGGACTTATCAGAAGCCCGACGTATCTCGGAAGGCAGGACAGTGAGGATAAGATTCACGAGATCGACTGTAGAACGGAGCGATATAGAGGATCGTTTTTCCCTAGGACGATAAGAGACCATAATAGAAAAAGATAACGTAGGAAAACTATGGACCCTTGGTGCACTGCACCCCCTGCCATCCACCGAAAAGGTGACTTGCAGGGTATAATGTAGATGTAGATGTAGATGCCACAAAAGTGGTCTGAGTGGAACGTTGAGGAAGAGTCTTTCCCATTCTCCAAGGTAGCAATTGGCGTATGAAGGCGCCATACGGGTGCCCATCGCAGTGCCTCTAATTTGAAGGTAGTGACCCCCATCGAAGGTGAAGTTGTTCATTTTTAACACCATAGCTGCCAAGCCTAATATGAAATGCGAGGAAGGTCTTGCGCCGGGTGGTCTTGAGTCCAGGAGTTTACTAAGAGCAGAGAGTCCATCATCATGGGGATGTTTGTGTAGAGGGAACAGACATCGATAGTGGTCAAAATGGTATTGGGTGGGAGAGGAAAGGGGAGGTGTTTGAGGCGTTTGAGAAAGGAGTTAGTGTCTTGGATGAAGGAAGGGAATTGACGAATAAGAGGTTGTAGGTGGGAGTCAACGAAGGCGGAGATGCGTTCTGTAGGGGAATTAAAGCTGGCAACAATGGGGCGGCCGGGAATGTTGGGTTTATGGATTTTAGGGAGAAGGTAGAATGTGGGTGTGCGGGGTTTGTTGGGGATCATTAGAGCAATGGCGGAATCGGAAAGGCCTTCCTGTTTTCCTGAGGAATGAAGATAGGACGAAATTTGGTAGGAGTGGTGGTCTGTGGGGTTGGAAGTAAGGTGTTGGTAAAAGGTTTCGTCAGAAAGTTGACGCTCGGCTTCCTCGTTATATTTGGCGCGATCCATCACAACCGTGGTGGTGCCCTTGTCGGCAGGGAGGATGATGATATGGTCAAGATGTTTGAGTGTAGAAATGGCATGCCTTTCACGTAAGGTAGTGATGAGGGTGGCAACAAGGTGTTGAGGGAAGCCCAGCGGACACTTACCAAGTTGAGGACCAAGCTGGCAGGCTGCTGGGGGCGTCGAAGAGACACGTGAAGCACACGACCACAAAAAGACAAAAAAACACGCAAGCTTATGGGGCCTATGCCCTTCTTCAGCGAAAGATATATATATATATATATATATATATATATATATATATATATATATATATATATATATATATATATATATTGATGTTCAACGGGTAATTCCGCTCGTAGCTTAATAATTGCAACCATAACAACCGAACCGAAGCGAGAGGCATTATCGTTTCCTTTCTTCACAATTGAATGTGCTACAGGAGCTTACCCAAGAATTTTTTCGATTATTTACTCGAAATCCTTCGACTTAATCTGCTATAGCTCGAAGGAGATATATTTTATGCTCCGTACCAATGCTAACTAACCTCGAAGATTTTATTATTCGATTTTTGTCCTTCTCTGTGATTAAAGGCAAAGAGATTTTCTCTATGAGTCACTGCAAGCAAGCGGATGTGTTAGACAGTTTCATTTTAAATGTGTTGCGAACGCTGGTTGAGACATTTACTTTATTTCATACAACACCGAAATTCCTAGATAATTTTAAAATGTCATATAACTGTTGAAAATGGAGTATATTTTAGTTTCATTTTTCAGTTCTAAGGGCGTCACATCGTGTACTGCATCACGATAAAGAACGAAGAACTTCCAACAGGACGAAGTATTAAATGGCAGTAATGGAGAAAAAATTTTACCGTGATTCAAGTTTTTTACTTCAGAGAATAGCGTACACATTTTAATTAAGTCTAACCTCCATAAAAGATCAAAGTTTTCCAAAGTATTCTCGAGTAAATATACAAACGTTGTTAGCTGCACCAGGAATCGCTAAGAATTTTTAAACTCGTGTATATTGTTCCCTAAAACTTTTAAATTACGAAATTTTTGAATTAAACGAAACGAACGTAAAAAGTTTTCCACTGCTTGTAAGTAAATGAACCTCTTTCATCGCGCCGAGAGAGCAAAACGATCTGAGGTTTATGTATATGAATTTTATTCCAATTATATTGAAGTTTAACTAATTTTAAACTTTAATTCGAGGTATTCTGAAGTACTTCTTATATTTTAGTACAGCCGATGCTGCGTTTTTATAAGCTTTTTAAATCTCATTTTCCATGCGATGTGACCTTAATACTGGCATTCTAATGTACCTCTTATAATCATGTCACAGACTCGTGTTTGCTTTTGCATCTAGTCTACGTATTCTTCGTATGAGGTCAGTATGAAAATATCATAAAATCCTTTGGAAAGCCAACACGTTGGGGGATATTTACAGCTCCATCTTGCATCAAAGGCAAAGTGTTCCGGACGAATTCATCCGCTTTCTGAAAAACGCCCTAGAGAGAAACCACACAATTGACTTCATCCCGGAAACGCTTCAAATTGAAACCGCAGTGTTTTTAAAATTCAAAGGTTGACCTACAACAGATATAAACGTGGAAAAATTAAAATGAATCGGATATTTATTCATTGAGTAACATTTCCTTTTCCCCCCTCAACCATACCAATTCCCTGCTACTTCCTCTGCATAATCCAAACCGTAATCTTCCCCTTTCACCCTCCGTTGCTACGGTTTCCCTCCTTCCTCACATTCCTTAACCTCTAACCTTAATGCATTTCACCGCTTTTACGGCATCGAAACCGAGGCGCTGTTATTTTTCGAGTTGGTTTCCCATCCTTGCAATGGCGCATCGCTCTAACTGTCTCTTGGACATACCGGTCGATTTTCATTTTCGCTCCAAATTTTCGGCTCCATTTTCGTGCTTTGTGCGACCTCGGTCCACTATCCATCAGAGAGACGCTCGCACGCACATCATGGGAAAGAGATTGAATTTATCGTTTCCTCAAAAACGAACCACGCGGCACGCAACCTTTCTTGCGGGTGGGATTGGTTCAGTTGCCAATGCATCGCACGCGCGAAAGGATTTGCGGTCTTGGCCTTCCAACATGGCGTTTTCCTTGCATGTATCAACAAGTATCAACAATATGCGATTACAGTGTTTTTTGGCGTCTGTCTGTTTGTGCCCTTGCTTAAGTTGAGATTGTGACGAAACCGTAAAGGATAGAGAGCTGAAACTTGGAGGATAGATTTCTGTACTGCTGCCATTTGTTATTTTTTGATATTTGAGTTCTGAACAATATACAGGGTTGGATAGCGAGCCTATTTAAAATTATTTTCTTAATTTCTCCGAAGGTATGAAAGATGGAAAGCAGAAATTTTGAGTGTGTACATTTTTCCTCATTAATGATTGATAAACGAAGCTCTAGTGACGAAATATGTGGCGGTATAACCACATAAAAATAAATTAATATAAGCTAAATTTACGCAAATTATAGGTGATCAAATTTCAAAATCTCCTTAGATCGTCAATTAGGTTAATGGGAGAAATTTTCTTAGCGAAATGAAACAAAATATTTAATTTAATTTAATAGTAGCAGAAAAACGCTGTAATTTTATTCATGTTCATGGATAACTCTCAACTTGTTCCTTTGTATTTAGTATTCTTACTGATTCAAGAATAAGGGCTTGAATTTCAAAAATTGCTTAATCGAGTATTGATCTCGGGTAACTCCAATAGCCATAACGAGATACCTAAGATATACGCATGATTTTTCGATTATTGATGTGTAACTGCTTATTCTTAAATCTGTTTTCGGCCATGACACGAGCTTGATAATTCTCCAGCGAATTGTTCTAACGAATGGTTGAGATTAATTTCAGTAGAATCCTTTAGAAAACAACGATAAAAATGGAGATAATACTTCAAATTAAATTTTGGATAAACAGGAGAATATACAAAATTTACCCATCTATAAGACGAGGTTTTTTCTGTTTATTTTTTTCAATCGAGGGGTTATGGATCGTCTTATAGTCAAGAACAAAGAAATAAATAAAAATAGTGACTGATTATGACTAGTCTAGCATGTTTTAAATCACATTTATCTTTGCCCTGCACAAGGCGATGGTAATTTTTAGAGATTTAAATAAAAATAACTTCAATAATCTTGTTTTATACATTTGCTTCAAAATGACATATAAAATTGTCCTCAGAATTAGCGTCTGTACTATATTCGAGGTCGTCTTACAGTCAGTAAAATCGGTAAATTCTATAAGATATTGCGACAGATATTTTCATGCTCACGTCACTATGGCTATTGGCTATATACATATATTTAAATTAAAATATAGATATAGCGACCCCAATCTAAAGTGAGAATCTCTTTTTTTTACGATAGCGTGTTTTCGGAAAAGGCATTTTGGTGATTAGTTTTTGAAAACCTGCCATTTATTTTAGGCTGGCGATCCTTCGAACGAATTTTTCGGTCCATGCATCCAGCGTTCCCGCTACGCATAGACTATATTACGCGCATTTAAATTTCCTAACGAAAATAAGCTGGCTAACGTCGTCATTTACGTAACAAGGAAAAAAGAAACTCAAATGTTTTAGAAACTTCATTCGTTTGATATGCGATGTCGTCGGAAGTATTTCATCGCCTTTCTTTAAACATTTCGTAAGCCTATAAATACATTGGCACCTTTTCACCTAATCAACGGTCGCTATGCGGAATGATGTTAACATCGCGTATTCCGCACAAGAATATAGATATATTTTTTATCGCCCCGATTTTAATCTTGTATTTTTTTTAACGAAAGAATTTAATACGTGGCAGAGATCTTTATTCTCTCGCAGTCACATTTAATGTTTGCGTAGCTCATTTGCTTTCGAGTCTTAAATATGGCTGGGATTATGAAGTCTGACCTCAATTTAGAAATAATTATTCCACGCAAACTCCGTATCGTGAAACTTTTCCAGGGTGATTTAAAAAATTACGTTTCATTTTGAAAAGTGCCTCCCAAGACGTGTTTGTTTTTCTATTTCGCTTTTCCGTAACTATCTTATGTTAATTTTAAATAAATGCATATAAATGTGTGACTAACTGGAATTACCAGCAATTCCCATGTTAAGGAAGAGATTAAAAATTTAGTTAAGTAAGTAAGTTGTAACCTTTTTCATCAAAATTCTATTTTTATTTTAATGCATGTGTAACTACGAAGAATTCCCATGTTGATAAAGATGAGATGAAAAATTAAGTGGTATAATTTTTGGTGGAAATATGGATAAAGGTTAAGATCTGTTTTTATTTGAATTATGAAGCCTTGCACTATTCTGAGAGGTGCTGAATAACATTTTAGTGTTTCACATTTCTTCGTCGTTTTTTGTTCGTTCTATTTAATAATGAGCCTGTCAAGCGATGATTGATAGCTGGCTACCCGCGCGCCATCTCGCCGACAAACACTGCAACTACCAAATCAACAGTGACAGTCTATTCCGAAGGCGTTAATCATAAGAGTGATGATTAATCGCTGTTACAGCGTGTAAGAATTAAAATGCTTCGTGTTTTTTTTTTAATTTTCAACGGTTTGTTTGGAAATCTCTTCGTAACCTTACCCAAAAAAATCAAAACTATGTAAACCTGTTTCAAATTATCTTGCTTGGAATTCTCACATATTTATTTTTAATTGGGCGACAAGCTAATTAAATATTACGAACGTAATTGTTGTCGATTCAGTTGCTCGATAACTTTAGTATGTGCTACATACTTTTTTGAATATTTAATATTGCGCTTATAGGTAACGAATTTTTCGTGTGCAATCTATTAGACTACATTAACATAAAAATCACAACTACACCATATCATAAGATAGCAGCAAATGAAAAGCACGCTAGATAATATTTAAAACTTGTTAGAACGATATGAGTTGTTTTTTCACGAGTAAAAACTAATGATTGAAATGAAAAAAAAACATGCCGTTCGAATATTTTTTACTTCATTCTATCATTGGAAGAATTCAACTAATCTGATTCTGAATAATGCGAAGATTTTCAATTACTTCAGACGAATGTGAATAACATGGGTTACATTCACTGAATGTAACCCATTGGTTACATGATAAACCGAAAACTTATATACAATTAATTTTCATGAACTCGATAATGCGAAGAAAGTAAAAAAACGTTAGAAAAGTAGCGATTGAGGCATCGTTATGAATCTCTTTAGTATAAAAAACATCTATTTCCAGTTATGTGAGTTGTTTATTTATAGTTTTGACTACGGGTATTGGTGGAACGAATATGAAAAAAGCGCCTTCCATAAATGAACGTATGTTCTGGGTGGCGGCGGCAATAAAAATTCTGCAAAAGAATCAAGAAATGCAATGGTTTAAAAATTCACTGAAGGTATTCGTATAAAAATCGCGGTTACATAGGATATCTTTACTGACAAGGTGGAAGGAGCATTCGTAAATATCATTTTGCATGTTCTCATTTTTGTTGATGTTTATGCTGAATTGTCTAGTACAAAATTGTCCAAGTCTTCATCCGATATTTTCATCTCTCTCTCTCTGTCTCAATAGGCTGGCAGCTCCCAATTTGAAAATTTAATTATAGGTTTTCATTTATTTTCATTAGCCGTGAAGCAAATTACATAAAATTTTAAATCAAAGATATATTTAGCAATTACCGGCAAAATTTTTGGAAAATTTTCATTGCAACGTATATTTTTCATAGTTACGTAATTAATTAATTTCAACTTTGGAGTACTTTTGTGAATTTTTTAATGCGTTGTGTATTATATAATTCTGCCATGGACATGAAATAAAGTTATGAGACGGACTGAATGCAGACATTTTTAATAACTCCTTATCGCAAATCTAATTTTACATGTACAAAATTGCCTTATTGATATGAAGCTTCTGGAAGATATACTTTTTACGTTATTAACTCGTGTCCTTAATTAATTTCGTGATTTTTTGCTGCTGTGACATTTTACGGTCTTGAATTAAAAAGAACCACTTTTAACGTATCTTCGAAAATAAAACGAACATTTTCTGGACATTTTTTTCTGTCGGATAATCTCGGATTGCGTACGGTTTCATTTCCCCCTTATTTTGAACGCGGAAAAAATCGCATTTAATTTTATTTTGAACGGAAAAAACCGCGCACATGTGACAGCAAGGACGACATCCGATGTTTCGAGAGCGCTTCCACGAAGTTTACGGAACGTAGCGAAGTAGGCGGTCTGAAATGAAACGTCATAATTATTTCGAGACATCCAAAAACATCAGCATGTCTGCTCTTCCGCCGAGACGCTATTATTGTTATTTATCAGTGCGTCGTCCCTCCAACTCCGCTCTGAATCTCTCTCTTTATCTCGGACAGATCTCGTCGCACAGACGTCCATTCTCTCCCCCCTTCCCTCCCTCCATCTACCCTTCCCCCTCTCTACTTACCCCTCTCTCCTTCCCCATCTTCCCTTCCCCTCTCTCCCCTTCCCCCCTCTCCCGTTCCCCTCCCCCATCCTTCCTGTCTCGTCCTTCCGTCTCGGCCTCTTTCTCTCTTCCCTCCCCCCACCTATATTTACACTCTTCTTGCCTTCATCTGTTTCCTCCTGCCGCCTCTTTACCTCCCTCCTCAGTTCTCAATATCTCTCTTTCCATATCCTTTCTCCTCTTCAAGTTTCTTCCTTATTCTACAATGCTTCCTCCCTTATTTTCCTCTTCGTCCTCTTTACCCTTTCTTACCTTCCATTTTTTTCCATACCTTCCTCTCCTTCTTTTTGTTCACGCGACGTTCTCCTGGCTCTTCTAATGTAGTTGTGCGCATGTTTTTCACATCCCCCTCCTTTGCGTTCCGTTGCTGTTTTCACAACATATGAATCATTATCCTCACACACAGCTAATATCCTTTTCAAAGAATTATAAAGTTCGTCTTATAGCTGAGATCCAATTTATGAATTCAAGAATATGCACTTAATTATATCAAAAATTAAAAAAGTGCTTTTGTATCCCAAATAGTCATTAAAAGGTTATGAAAAAAAATAATTTTGCTATAATAGAAATAAAACGATTGTTGCCATTTCAACCGAACAAGAATTTGATCGTTATTTCTATTATGCAATCTTTCCACTAAGTGGAGCCTTCCCAAGTGGAGTTCAATCTTGCTGTCACTATTAGAGATACATAATAAGTACTCAATTTTTCAGCCTATAATATTTAAATGCTTTTGTTGAATTTATTATTATATTTTTGATTTATTAAATTGTTCTTTACTTTGAACATTGTATGTCAAATTGTGTGTTTTATTCTACTCGTCTCGAATATACCTACTGCTTTATATTGAATTGTATGTATAGAGCTGTGTAGCATTGCCTTATGATCAATGTGTTTAAGTAGTAAGAGGATGCCTTACTTCCCCCCCCCCCAATCCTTCCCAAAAATAAAGTAATTTTTTCATATCTATCTGACTGGCTCCTCCCTTATTATCCTTCTCCCGCTCTCTGTCCTCCATATATTTTCTCTCCTCGCCATTCCTTAAAACCTTTTCTTTCTCGCCTTTATCCTTTTCCAACTTCTCCAATCACTCCTCTTCCCGTTTCTTCCCTCTCCTTCCTCCCGTCTTTCCTCTCGCCCACTCCACCTCCTTCTTCCCTCTTTCTTTTTCTCCCGTCTCCTTCCATCATCTCCATTCGTCCCGTCCCCTCCTCTTCCATCCTCTTTCCCCATCCTTCTCGGGCAAAATCCCAGTCTCCCCTTCCCACCCCACCCCTTCCTTCTGATTCATGTCCGTTTCCTCATAAAAAGGGATCCGTGGAAATGGAGGAGGGTGATGTGGGTGGAGGGGAAGTGAGAGAGGCAATCTGAGCACTATCTCCAGTCTGTTTACGTTCCGCATCAATCCACTCCCCCACTTCTTCCCGCTACGCCAAACTCCCTTCTCCGGCGACGCATCCAAAACCTTCGCTCCCTCCCCCCTTCCCTCCCATCTCTCTCTTTTACACGCCCTCTCTCCCTCCCTCGCCTTATGCATGCTCTCCCACGCCCTCTCGCGTCATCTCTTTCTCTCTCTCCCTCTCTTCCACTTGCTCCCTCAGTTTCGACACAAACGCACACGTCGAATCCACTTTTAAATCGCGCGGATTTTCTGTTTTTGCTTTCGATTCGGGTTCACGATAATTTCGTATTCGGTACGGGACTAAATTTTCCCCATCGCGGGGTTAAAAATATTTGCGTGGAAAAAAAATGAAGAGGACCTCTCAAGTTTTTATGAGAAAATAGGGTCAGAGGGGAGGGGAGGATGGGGAGAGAGAGAATAAAAAATGCCGGGCGTTATTGCATCGCATTTATTATAATAATAAAAAAAATTCGGAAGTTAAAGTTAGCTATGGAAACCATAGAGGGAGATTTGGGAGTTGATTATTGAGATGTATAAGAAGATGGCGCGGTATGATCATGCTTATCTAGATTGCATCTCTAGCTAAAGTTTTCTTGTACAACTTTAGTATTAGATTTGTCATCGCCTTTGTTAAATTTTATGTTTGTTAGCGGTTTAATAAAAATCCGCTCATATGCGATAATGCCTTCTAACCGAAAGCAGTTAGAGCAGGCATGTCAAACTCGAAGAGGCGTCCGGGCCGCATTAAAGCGATGAAAGTTATAAAAGGGCCGCATTGTAGCATTGGATGTTATAGAAGGGCCGCAGTTGTTTAATATGGGCCAGAGCACGAGCGATAGACTTTAGCTAGAAGATTGGACGCCTGTTTTGCAGTTAAAAACAATTTAGAAAATGCGCTCTATTGTAATTCGCTAACTTTGAAATAAAATCTTCTTCTTTTTGCTCAAATAAAGCATTTATATGAAATTCCACGCGATTCACTTGTGACTGAAATTAGCTATCGGGCCGCAAGTTAGAGACTTCACTCGTTCTCCAATTGATTTAGTATTCTTTCTCGTTTGAAAAATACCGCCACACACTGCCTACTTCAGTAGCTCTTTACTTATTTGTTTTTTTTTCCTGCATTTCGCATCGCCCAGCGGTCATTTGAGGCAGAACCGATTGAACTACTGGTCGAAAGTGGTCTTTTTAGTTTCTTATAAATGAAATATTTAGAGGAAGCATTGCGATCGTGATATAAATCGACCTCGAGGTTTTGACGAATGTTCACCTTTTTAAGTGCCCCTGCGTCCCATAAAATTGCATTTTTTGCAATTCCGTCTATCTGTTGTCAACGCGCAGCTCTAAGGAATTAACAAGTTGACAGAATATGATGGAATCTCATATTCTTGTGGGGTATTACCCGAAATAGTAGCGTCGTTGAAAGGAACACAATAGCGTAACAATGGAGGGCAGTTCATTCTTGTCGATCTTCAGAAATGAGGATTTACTAAGTTAATTAAAATTCATCAAGCCATATGCATCAAAGCGTAATTAGTAGCGTCCATTGAGGCGGTAAGTAGATGTATCGATTTATGTTGCGATAAATCTTTCAATGTTTCAATGATAAAGGATAAAAATGTTCTAATATTCTTTCAAAATCATTTGACTCACTTTAAAAGTATTCATAGACTATATTTAATCCATTTGTACCCACCTCACTCTGCCAAGCATTCCCCCATTTCTCCTCCATCTGGTCGTTAGACACGGAAACACGTATGACAGAAAATATGTAGCATATAGTAAGAAATTATAATACCGTTCTTTCAATAGTCTTAAAGACACCCACTTGTGAAGGAAAAGGCTCAAAGATATCCGCAGGTAAACTGTACCATCTCTCGATCCCCCTATTCATGAACGAAAACTTGCCCCAGTCTATCTTCTGCCATAGAGGTTGTATATGTGATCCCTACGTCCATAATATTTCGGTTTCTCCATTCTAATTGATATATCCCTCCACAATTATTTCCTAACGTAAGCATTATATATTCCGCTCAACCTACCTATATCTCTTCTGTGCTCTAGCGACTCCCATCCCAAGTTATCTATCATTTTTGTAACGCTCTCGCCTCTTTTGAAATTCCCTTTAACGAAACATGCTGCATTAATCTGTACCATTTATATCATTTTCACCTACCCTACATGCTGAGGATTCCATACCATGGATCCATATTCTAATATCGGCATAATTATCTTCTTCCAACTTTCGGCTATCTAATATGCAGCTGTAATCAACTCTACTCTTACTCCGACAGAAACGTAACAGTTTTGTTTTGTCTACGTTAATTACCATCTTATTTATATTTATTTATATATATTTGAAGAAGATTCAGTCCTGCTTCAAATCGAGCACATTCTGGAAAATATTGGCGTCAGCATGTTTTGCATGTACAGCGAAAAAGTTTCTAAACTGATCGTGAACGCAGGATACAAATTTCGCAAAAATTACGAGGATTACGGGGATTAGGTGGCGGTGTACTGTGAAGACTTGCAAAGGATTCATGTTTACAGACGAATCTGGTGATGTGATGCTTAGAAGTGGAGGCTCTCGTGGGCATGAAGTGTGTGCCAAATCAGGGTTGCTAAGAAATTTCCAGAGGTTTAAAGCAGTGGTATTCAACCTTTTTAGTCGGCGTACCCCTTAAAATAATGACGAAATTCGTGTCCTCTAGTATGTATATTTTAAAATTAGCATACTCGGCTATTATTTGGTAGTCTACAAGTATATATATTTCCTGATTGTATGATTTACGTTTATTTTATGAATTAGATAATTATTAGATTTTACTTCGCTTTTTTACATTAGATATCCTTAATATCGTATCTCTTTGAAAGATCTCGCGTATCCCCAGGGATATACCTACTTTAGGTTGAATACCGCTGATATAAAAATGTTTATACTATATATTATCACTTTGGTTATATTTTTAAAAGTAAAGCAACCTTTTTTTTCAATGGGCACAAATTAAAAATATGAAACAAGACTTTTTCTGAACACATCCGAAATTTCCTGTTTCCCTAAACCAAATAAGTGCGCTAAACTAACGTAAAAAACATTTCTGTTGCGATGCAAGACTGATAGCATTGAATATTGTCCACTTATGTCTTTTTGAGACATCTCAATATTACGCAAAAAATGTCCGTAAAAATGTTGGGTTGACCGTAATTATTTTTCCATATTTTCCGTAAAAATCATTTTCACTGGTGCCAGTCTTCACAGACAATACGTTTCAAATAATGCTAAACGGAAGGCGTCCGGCGATATTAGCGAAAGACCAAGCAACATCATTCGTAAAGAAATATTGGCAGCCAGTATAGTACAAATATGTATCAGCATATTGAACTATACTGCTAGTCCTAAGCCAAGACAAAATACGAAGTATAGCTTACATATACGAAGCAGTTCGTTTAGTAAACAATACCTTGGAAAAATTGTGAAGGAAAGTTTAATAACTTGTCACAATGTTTAAGAGGGATTATAAAATCTGACTGATTATACAACCTTTCGCGCAATACGGCCCTGTAGAAAGGGGTCAAAACTGACCATCCGCGCAATTGTACATACAACAACCTTAACCCCAGGTAGTTCCGCGCAATTCGATCCTGTCCCTTATGATACCAGAGAAGAACCCAACCACCTCTCTTGACCATTCCGTGCAATACGTACTCACCTTATTGGACTGCGTTTGACGGGAAAAAAGTGAAGGGTCTAGTGACGAACACATTCCCCCCCCCTTCTCCCAAGGTTTTGTTAACGCACACTTTAACCTCCCAAATGTCAAGGAGAACTAATGACGTCTAACGATCTGGCGGACTTTTTTGGCGAGATATTTTGCCATTGCTTGGCTCAGTTTTGTTTGAGACGTGATTGTGCTCGGAGGTGCCCGAAGGAAGTTACCGACAAGCGATCTCCGCTTCGAAGAGAAGGCTAATCAGTCCTTCAAGATGAGTAAGTATTACCTGCAGCGTTGGCAAATGATTAGAATGCTATTCATTTTGAGTAGATTACTTTAGAGAAATTATTTTTCACAATGTTAAAGCAATTTTTAATTTATATCATGTTCTTAATGGGAACGAGAAAGAATCACGAAAGAGCTTTTTTGAAAGATTTTTCTCGTGCTAATTATATTTAAGATGCATATTTTTTTATCGCGTCAAATCATTACCGGTGAATTTTGTTTCTTTTCTCATTCCAGGTGCCGTGCGATTGTGAATTCCACACATTTCCGAAATATAGCCTTAACCCTCACTTTCCTTCGTGAACCCCAAATGTCTTTTCTTTTCTCCGCCTTTCAAACAATATTTTACGCTTCTCTGATGTGATATGGCCATTCTGTGATGAAGTGCTTCGTGTGTGTGGGTGTTTGAAAGTGTCAAGAGGAATTTCTCTCATCGTGGGAGGATGTCATATTCCACCGCTGGAACGTTTACACCGCAACAGAGGTAAGGAGACGTCGTTTCTTTCCCGATTCCTCCTTTATATCTAGTTTCGGTTGAATAGGCTAGCGGTCGTCCCAGGCAAACATGTCCGATTGAAACGAGCGGAAGGGTGATCAGAATTTGCGATCAGGGTATACCTTGATTAGAGAACGGTTGAAGTCGATTAATTTACTTACGTGCGCACGCAGCATATAATGGACGAAAGGAAATGGATGAAATTTGAGGAAGAAATGGACGTTTATTTTCGTTTCGTGTGTACAAAGCGATCCGTAAGCGTAAAGGAATGGGTAATTTACGACGAAGGAATGAACGCGAGCATAAAGATTTGGTTGAAACTACTCGACAATAATTTTCCATAAGGAAATGAATCGGCAAATCAAAAATTCAATATTTCCTTGGCATTACCTCTGATATATCGTTTTGCAGTGTTTAGACGCTAGACTTAGCCGTTAATATTTTTAGATTTTGGCATTATTACATAATTCGTAAATAACGCCACTGTCTTTCGTGTATGCGCAAAATGATGGGTGCATCTTTCCCACTTCCTTGTTCCTACAAAGGTGGCACCGCTGCTTGAGTTATATGAACTATTTCTATCACTTCCTTATTGCACTTTGCCCATCAAGTCCTTACTACCAAACTTCTACAAAATCCACTCATTAGTTTCGGAGATGTAACGTGGAACGGACAGACAGATGGAAACGACCTGACCATGAGGCGTTCAATTTTTATAAGGAGCATCCAGTGTTATAATTGTGTGGACGAGAAGCGCATGGATATGAGACAGTTTGTGCAATGCGTCAATTTTTTTAGAATGAGTGTATTTGCATAATTAATATTTTTTTACTTTTTGTCCAAATGTTACAGTTTTGTGAACTATAATTTAAAAAAAATATTGTTTGTTTTCGGCAACGCACTCATTCGAAGCAGTTTCGTTGTATCCGGAGAAACCAAACGAAAAAAATATAAGCTGATATATTTTTCTTCCTTTATGTATAGCTGTTTTGGTTTCCCAAATACTTGAGGAGGGGAGGCCTCATAAACTATCCTTCTCCTCCTCATCCCAGTATCTCGTTCCGCGAAAGGCTATTGGGTACCGCATTGACTGTTATTGGCTCTTAAATTTTGCCAACTCACGGTTTTTTGGCCTCGCCCTCCTTGCTCGCATCTCTTTCGCTCCGCTATATATATATATATATATATATATATATATATATATATATATATATATATATATATATATATATATATATATATTTCCCGGCGTATTCTGCCCTATCTAACCACATCCTCGTTTGGCCGATTTCTTATTCCCGATACGATCCCCATGTGGCCCGTTATTCAAGGCGAAAATTGCGCATCGCCTAAGCAAAATAAAATACTTCGCGCTGAAATTTATCCCAGGACATAAGCGTTCGGGGCAGAGTATTTGGTTTGATATTATTGGTATGTCATTGTCGCCTGCGGATATATATATATATATATGTATGTATATATATATATATATATATATATATATACTCTCTGTCGCTGAAGAATGGCTTAAGCCCGAAAAGCTTTCACCTTTTTGCGTTGTGTTTTCTTGTGTGACTTCGACATCCCCACTGGGCCTCCTCCAATACCTTGTTGACACCGTCATCACTACCTTTCCTTTTCCTCAAGCTTATATATGTATATCATAAAAGTTACATCCTGTGTATTTCACGTTAATTTGAACAGTATACTTTTAAGATGACCTTTTATAATAAATACCTTTTACAAACTGTGTTTTCTATGCAAGTTTTTACTGGAAAATCTGTTTAGGGATTAGGTTTATTGGCTCATGTCCTTTATCATTTTTTGGGAAGGCTACACAACTTTTTCATTTTGAAATAGCACATCTCAGCAGGCAGTTAAAGAACTATACTTCTACAATAGTCATGAAAAAAGTCGAGAGTTGGTCATTTCGGCTACAAGGTCGCCGTCATATGCGGTTATTCGCCTATGATAGACTGAGATTTCCAGGAGAAATTTCTTTGAGAAACACGGAAGAATCCGCTGCATTCGAATGTCTAACTTTGAAAAAATCGGTTGAAGGGAAAAATTATTAAATCATTAGACGTTCAGATTCTGTGCACATTTTCTGAAATTATTCGTAAAACATTGCTAAAACAATTCTGGGTGTAGAGAAAGAAAAAAAATCATCTCTACTTTGGAAAAGTTAACTTCTTCCTGTGGGAGCTAAATGCAGATTTTTCTGGAGAAAATCGCATAAATCGTCCGCTAAAAATTTTTTTTTCGCGATACGCGTGAATACCGTCCAACTCTAGGGAAATAATCCACCTCGCCCGCACACGGAGAACACTGAATTAAAACGTATCCTAAGAAGGAGTAACCCTCGTGGTTATCTATGCAGTTAATTAAGAGGACGAATAAAATATCGCCGGTGATAAAGATTAACGGCGGCCATCTTGCAGACCGCCTCTCTCTTTCTTCTTATCTCAACCCTTTTTATCTCTTTCTCCTCTTATCCCCTAGAGCAATGAATGGGCGTCGGATGCGTTAGCACGTACTTTCGATTCGATGGTCACGGGACAATTTATTGCGCCGTCATCTCGGTCCATTCTTTCATGCCGTGGAAGTTCGTGGGTTTTTCCTCGTCACATTTTTCTTTCGAGAATTAGAGAATGTTCTCACTTGCTCCGACTTCTTTCCCTCTCTTTCTCTCTATCTCTCGCCTTCCTCCGGGACCATCCCTTGTCCCCCGCTTGATTGAATCCTTCCAGTTTCTCTTTCCGTCCTTTTTTTAGGGAACGAAAATATTATCCCGTTTTCATAACGGAATTTTATGCGTCGGGTCGAAGGAAAGAGATCGATGCGCGCGACGGGATTGATTTTTGCTCGAACAGATATTTCTGGAACGTTGACGGCGTTTTGCGAACATACTGCACGGGTGTGATTCGGCCGTGCGCGCGTTAATTATTCGAACAAAGGTAAATTCTTTTTATTAATTACATATTAACGTTTGAATGTGTCTCGTTACATCAGTAACAATTTAATTATTAATTGGAAACTTTCCTTAAATTCCGGAATTACACGTTTTCTTTATCCGAGTTTTCATTATGTGACCACAATAGATTTATATTACGAGTAAATTAACTTGAATTTCAAGGGTTTACAGAAAACAGTTCGACCTATAGAAATTTCGAATTATAGAAGTTAATTTTAATGCAGGGCCGAACCTCGATAACGCGGTCGTATATAGATTGAAATTTTGATCGGAGTGGTTATTTTGTTCTCATTCGCGCTCTTTTAAATTAAGATCTCTCTCAGAAAATCGAATTTTCTATAAGTCAAACTTTTTTACTATTCTGGAGATATCGAGGTTAGACTGTATAGTAACAATTGCGTAAAAACTCGCTCGACTCGCCTAAAATTCGAGTTACAGAAGTTTGAGTCATCGAGTTCCAACTGCATTTTCTTTGGTAACGTATGTGTCGTCGACCCACAAGCCAAAGCAATACAGAAAGAATTTAGAGCGGTATTCCAACTATTTTCTTCGCAAACATGATGTTGGCGTCGAATCGCAAATGCGAGCAACTCTCGAGAACTTTCCACCGAAATAGGCATCGGTTTAGACGACATACATGTATGTAGTCGTTTCGCTCATAAACAGGAGGCAAAAAAGACGTCCTCACCCGCTTCCTTTCATTTGTATGCCATCCGAAAAACTCTCCCACGCATCCTCTTCCTATTCCCTTATCCTTTCTCTTTCTTTTCCGTGGCGGCGACCGGCTCGAGCTCCATGCTCACGCACTGTTTGCCATCATTCCCTTTTCCTCTTGTGTATTTCGTTAATTTCACACCATCTCCTTCTCCGTTCTCTCCTTTTTCAATTCTTCCGCAAGGGTTTTTCCTTTCTCTGCCACTCCTAACTCTCCCTTACATTCCGTCTCCTCTACAAGTCCGACGTTGCCCCCTTCTCTCCCCCTCCCCTCCTCCCCCACACTCCCAATCTCTTTGCCTACTCCACAGACGCGCGTACACACACTCACAATGTCCTTCGCCGTTCGGAACAATTCTCCCAGGACCCCATCTCCCGATTGCTTCTCTTCGCATGTTATTGCACAAAAACTGTAGGGAAGTGGGAGAATGGGCGGATTTCGGATTCGAGAGAGGGGAGAGTTTGATGGTGGAGGTGAGGGTGGGAGCACATAGGAAGAGGGGGAGGAGAAGAGGTTGTGTGTTCGAGTAGTTGCGTGGGAGGGTGGGAACACTGTCCTTCCCTCAATAGATGTCTCTCAGGGGTTAGTGCTGGGAGGGAATGGAAGGAGGAGGGAGAGAGGGGATGGAGTGAGGTTTCGTAAGGCGATCTTTGATTCCGTTCTTTCTCCTTCTCTTTTTCCCCTTTCTCCGTCTCCATCCTCCCCACTCCATCTGCCATAGTCAATATACGGGACACCTTATTTTTTTCTTTCCTGCCTCAGCCTCGCTCGCTCGCTACCCATCGAGTTCGCCACGTAGCCTTTCACGGTTAAAAATCTACACGCGCCCTTTCAATTCACCGGGATCTCTTTTCTTCGAAGTGGTTCCAACTCCATATATAGAATGCGGGATTGGGAGTCGCCTTTCAAGTCATCCAAATCTGCCGTCTTTCTCTCTCCTCTTCTTTATTTCGCTCTAAAGTTTTGCCGTTTTTTTCCCTGCGATAACCGATCCTGGTTGCTCGCGGGTTATTGCCTCTAAGCTTTTTCTTCCTTCTTAAAATGCGTAAATATTCAAAAGTAGTTTAAACAAGTAGAGCCATAAACATGGGTCAAGTTAGTTTTTCTTCTATTATTAAATTCGGTGATATTTCGTGTTTTATTTCTCCATGAAGATTCTTTCCATTAATCTAATTGACGAACTTAGGAGAAGTTGGAATTTGATCCCCTGTAATTTGCGTAAATTTAGCTTATCTTAATTTATTTTTCATGTGGTTATGCCACCACATATTCGGTCACTAGAGCCTTGTTTGTAAGTGGCATCGATGTGGAAATCTACTCTCAAAAATTTCAGCTTTCCGTTTTTTAGACCTTCGGAGATATTCAAATAAAATTTTAAATGGACATCTGTCCGACCTTATATATTTTCAAAACTCAAATCTAAAGTAAAAATAATGGTAGTAGTACAGAAATGTACAGTCCAAGTTTCAGCTCCCAGTCGTTTACGGTTTAGTCACAGTTTCAATTTAAGGAAAGACAGACTGACAGACTCCAAAGTGAAACTATAAATGCATTTTTTTAAACGATCTAAAAATTATAAAATGCGAGACTACGGATTAAAAATTGACTTAGCGCCAGAGTCGTTTGGATAAAGACGTTTACCTGTCTTTATATATTTTTCTCGCTTTACTGCCCTTCCCCTACCACTCTCTCACTGTCCAGACCAGTGGTGACCAAACCGTTTTTTACTGGTGGGCCGCATCGATGGTTGCAAATTCTTCGGCGGGCCGCATTGGCAGTTGCCAATTCCTCGGCGAGCCGGATGAAAGATTACATCGAAAGTTTTTTATATGTTCTAAGGAGCTATATAAGTGAAAATCAAGCCTAAATAAGGATTTTATGGTTAACATTTCAGTATTAAAAGCTTTATTATCAAAATTTTCTTAAAATGTATGAATTTGTGTGTTAAAATTTTTAGATCGATTTTTCATCATACCTTTGCGGGCCGCACAAAAACCACTCGCGGACTACACAAAAACCCTTCGCGGGCCGCATCCGGCCCGCGGGCCGTACTTTGGTCACCCCTGGTCTAGACTGGCCGCATCAGCAGTTGCGGGTGCTTGAGCGGGTGGCATTAACATATGCAAGTGCTTCGGCGGGTCGCATTAAGGTTCACGTCGGAAATTAATCGAGGGAATGAGAGGTATCCTATTAACTAAAACCAATAATTAATAATATTCACGTCATAGCTTCAATGGGAAAGGTTTTCCGGCAATAATTTTAAACTTAAACCGTAATTTAAAATTTTAAATATGAAGTTATCTATATTGTCTCACGGCCCGCTTTCATGACGTCGTTGCGGGCCACACAAAATGCTCCGGCGGGTCGTAGCTTGCCCACCACCTGCTCTAGACTTCTCTCCATCATCCCTTTCGGTCTTATCAAGTGGTATATCTTTCTCATTCCTAGTTCATGTCTCTTCTATTCTCTTTCTATTTACTTCTGTCTCACTGTCTTCATTTCGAATTGCCTCAACTTTATTTTTTCTTCCCCTTTGTGCCACTTTATATACATTTCTTCTTCCGCTAACTTCTTATATTTTGCTATCTCGTGCTCGCCTTTATTCTCTACTCCGCTCGCTTTTCAAAATCTATTTTCCTCTCTTTCTCTTAAGCATCACTTTCCACGACGGGTCGCTCGGTATTTTTTTCTTTCGCCACCAGCGTTGGCGAAAGAAGGAAGAGGATCGTTCTCCTCTCTCTCTCTCTCTCACCCCCCCTCTCTCTCTCCTCTTCCTCAAATCCATTCATACACGACTCGATTCTCTTGCCGTCCGCACATTCATTCGCTCTTGAGTTCCATTTAAAATGCCCTTTCCCACTCCAGCTGCCTTCCTTCCGAATCTTTTCCCTTCTTTCATGCAGTAATTCTTTCTTCCCACTCTTCCTTCCTCTCTCTCTCTCTCTCCCTCACTTTTTTAACCCACTTTCCGACTCTACATTCTCTGTCTCTCTTTCTGCCCGGCTATTTTATATCTTCCTTCCTCTCTCCTTCGTTTTTTCCGTTCTTCTTCTCTCAATGGCCCTGCCTCCTCCTTCCACTCATATTCCTATGCTCTTAACTTTGGTTACCACCCTTTTTTATCTCTTTTTCTTTCTTTCTCGCCCTAACCCTCTTTCCATCTCTATTCCTATCTATTTTTCTATCTATTTCTATCTCTATTTATCTCCTTCTATCTCTATCTCTTTTTCTCTCTCATTCACTATTTCTCTCTCTATTTCTCTTTCTATTTCCCTCTCCTCTCAATTTTCTTTCTCTTTCTCTATTCTGTCCTATATTTCTCTATCTCTCTTCCTCTCCCTTTCCATTTTTCTTTCTGGTTCTCCCTCTCAATTTCCCTTATCCTTTCCCTCCAAACCCCCTTCTCCTTTCACTCTCTCCCCCCTCTCCTCTCTTTCTCTTCTCATCACGAATCCTTTTCAATAACCATACGCTCTCATGCGATTCCACCCTATATATTTTTCCCCACACTTTCTACTTTCACCATTATACATCATTTCACTCGACCGCGAGCTGAGGTCTTGCCAAATGCTTCCACGGAATGCGTTCTCTTCTCTTCACCAGTTCTCGTGACGGATGTTGGATCTAATTTTTTTAAATCTCCCTTTCGGTTATTCACGCCATCGCATGCGTTTTAATCTCTCGATAGAAATATCTATCTGTGAAAAAATTCGTGTACTAATAAATATGTTTGTCGGTATAGAAATGGCTTTGTGTTACAAAGAAAAATACATGGTTATTCTACTCAGATTTTTTTAAGAAATGCAGGTTGAGTTTATCATTTAATAATAAAGATACATAATTTGGTGATAATTTACTTGACTTAAGCAGGTTTTCCTGATCACATGTGTTGTGGTAGATGTAATGACAAGCACATTAGACCATCCCCTTGTATTGGTTGCAGGACATTCTAACCGCACATATATATCGTAAAATCCGTTATAGCTTCAGCTGAATTAATATTCCACGTACTTTTGTCTATCTTTCAATTTTTATTTCATTTCTATTTTAATATTGTTATGCCTATTTGATGGGTAGTTGCAATGAGGTAAAGGTTTTTTATAGTCTCCTGCACTGCAAATCTCCTTACGCTAATCCTTTTGCAGGTGTTTTTTATATAAAAAACCGATTTCATGACAAGAAGTCCAAACCAGGACTAACGCAGGCTGGTTTCCCAAAGTTGACGTCCCAAATAGATTACTTATATTGACAGGAAATGTTTCAGTATGTGATAGTCATTCGAAGGAATTATCATGCCATAAATACTACTTATAGTTCATGGTTTATCAATGATAGAGAAAAATTGGATAACAATAATATAGCACTAGGAGGCCTACGCAGATATTCTGCGTGTAAAGATAGAACCAGAACTCCCAAATCTTCTATTACGAGTCTTGCATCATTACATAGGCCACCTAATGCATTTAAACTTCTTAATAGCATTACTATTGCGCCAACTTTTAGAAAAAGGCAATATGGTGGCATTCCAGATGGTGTTAAACTATTAAGAAATTCTGTGGGATAGTTCAGTTGTTCTTCCGGGTGATCACAGATTATACACTAGTATAACATTTTGCTTCACCATCCAGTCGTTTTAGAATTTCCTCATTCATTACATTTACATCATCATTTGTTGGTGCTAAGATAACACGTTTTTTAATGTTCTCTTCATCTTTAAATGAAAAGGACTTGCCGAATATCTCATCGGTCAAATTATTCATTGTCAAAAATTCATTTAGAATCATCACACAGTCCTTCCCAAAACATTGTGTTCATTTAGTTTTCCATTTCCTAGTTGTAATAGCCATCGGGAAAACTCAGTTTCGTCATTAATAGTTAATTTCATGCAGGTGAACAATGGCCATAATGAACTCCTTTTGACACACTGTTCAAGGATTTGTACTTTCGACCCAAGTTTAACAACAGTAAGACATTGTCTGAAATCTCCACCAAGAACTACAACTGTCGTTGAGAATTCATCAAATCTCTTAAAAAACCTTTCGATATCATCTAAAGCATAACATGATGCCATTTTCACATCATCTCAGATAATTAGATATGCCTTTTTTATTTTAAGTGCCTGAGGTGAACTTAACCTAAGATCACATGAAGACAACTCCAACAAAGGAACAGGTAACTTAAACATGGAATGTACTGTTCGACCATCTTCTAAAAGTGTGGCCGCTATACCTGTCCATGAAATGGCCACCACTGACTTTCCAATGGATCTAAGATATGATAAAAAAAGAAAAACTAAAAACAATATAACTTATTAAATCAAACCAAATAAACATAATTGTAACTGAAAATTACTGGTATAAAGGCATTATGACGAAAATGGAAACGAAATACTTATAGTAACTGGAGAAAAATTTGAGAATCGATTGGATTTTAATATTCCCAAGTCGAAAGATCGAAAGTTCGAAATAAAACCAAGAACCATAAGACCTGCAAATATACATATGTGTTATAACCTCACCTCGAATAGTAAAAATTACATTTTATACGATATGAACATTTAATACAAACGTACAAGTTTAAAATATAAAAATAATATGCCATACTTACAATTTCCGCTATAAATTCTTCAAAACAATCGTTTTAATATTAATGTGCTCGGAAAGATACCCAGATCAATCTTTGTAACATTGATCAACAGTAAATACTGGTTTCCATGGTTACCATTATGACATTTATTTTTAAGCGTCTCAATGCATTTTAAATGGGGAAAAGAATTGCTCCTGGACTCGAATCCATTTTCTCGAAATTAGAATAAGAACAAACAAGTCTACATGGAATTTGGAAACGATGTGTGAAAACCGCATCTCTCTAGCTATTGCAGTTGTCGAGTTATCACTGGATTATGTGAATGCCAGATAGCCACATACATAGACATCGACAGATTTTAATATATAGATTATCAGGTTTAAAATACTAAAAGCAATGTAAAAATCTCTTTCTGATATTATATTTTGCATGTATTTTTTAAATATAGGAATTTTATAAATGTTACTGTTTATACACTGATATTTATGGATCATCTGTCCATTGCTGAAGTGTACTCGAGTGGAAAAGAAAATAATCAACCCCTTTGTTCACTCGTCTATGCTCAAGCCGAGTTCGGTAATAATCATCTCCATGGCAAAAATCCGATAAAATGCGATTTAAAACGTAAGAACGCTATTTTTTAGTAGAAATTCAAAAAATACAATCAATTCTCAAAATTCGGTGATAATAATTAGAATCTACATTCAATTCCCCTAAGAACAGTACAAACCTCCCTCCGATATCACAATTTTAAGATATTATTAATATTAAGTATTAAAGAAAACATCCCTGCACGATGGATTTGTGACTTCCTATATAAAACAAATAGGGAGAAAGCATTCATAGAATCGAAGCCGGGACTTCAATAATCGCAAAATAAAATATAGCCCGGAGGTGAGCCCTGGCAGCACCAGCTTCATACGAAGTTTCATGAAAATCGGTCCATTGATGCAAAAGTTGTTAGTTACACACACATATAGACAAGTCCATTTCATAAGGCTATGTTTCCTTTGGAAACCAGCCTAAAAACGAAATGATGCCGAAAATTTGTTGGACTTATTTCGTGTTTTATATACAAAATAATTTAATTTTCATCTTCGGGCTTTGATGAAACTCGGTCTTGGTGGGAGGATTTTTAGAATATCTTTCACCAATTGGAATATCGAATCAGTTATAACTACGTTTCCGTCTCTTCATGTGTTGAAAATAATAATTGTTTGGCTAAAGGAGTATTTCACCTTTATTAATCTTAGCCAAAGTTATTGAGCTACTATCAATTATGTGTTGAAAAGTTTAATGTAAATATGGACTATGTGTTTTTTCTAATGTTTGGAGGATAAATATGTGCATAAATAAAATAGTTGAGCTTTGTAATGTGCTAATAGTTTTCTTTTCTCACCACACATTTTGTTATGTAAATTAAATACGCTTTCTTTTAAATACTCCGACTTTATTGAAAGTAAAGTGAAATGTCTCTATAAAATTTGTTTAGTTTGATCATGCAGTTGTTTATAAATTTCGTATAAATGTTTTCTGCCCTTGTTTACTCTACTACACAATGCTAAACAAACAGCTATTAGTATTTCACGAAACGTTATTTTCTCCATTTTTGTAACTCATTTTAATCAGTTTGTACCTTTAAAACAAACTTTGAATATTCTTTGACGTAATTCGTACAACATGATGAATCAGTCAATTCTTTTATATTTTTTCTCCGATCTCCGCTTCTCTTCAGTCGGTTCTTCCCGATTAATTTGTTTTATTTCACCCTTCCTCGCACGGAATATATCACCAGCTCATCCACAATTCTCCACCTTCTTCGCTCTTAACATTCTCTACATATATATTTCTCCCATGCCTTATTCGCTCCGAGATCATTAACCGTTACCTACACCTTGATCTACTCTAGATTGTTCTCCCTCTCCAGGAGCGTAATTACAATTTTGGAGCCCGTATGGAAGCAACAATTTGGGGCCTCTACCCATGTAAAAAATATTTATAAAATTATTTTTGAATGATTTTAATTTTTCGTTTTTTTTTCTCAACATTTCAATTCTGAAAACTTCTCTATCAGCGCATCAGTTTTCATGTTCTATGCTTCTGAGTTTTCTTCTGAAAGAAGTGATTAATACTTTAATCTACTTCTGGACATACAAGTGCGCAGGTAGCTTTTTATTAATTTAATTTTGAAAAAGATCTTTCGTTTGACGACACAGTCACTGGCAATGTCAAATATATCATCAATGCTGCACGTACATTGCTATAGATTAATACGTCTGTATTTAATTATTATTAAATCCAATAGTTCCTTTTTCTCCGTACAGTTTTCAATCTCATCTTTCAAGAGTGTTTGTTGATAGCGAGAAAAGTTCGTCACAAAAGTCTTGGCCAATATATTTCTTATAAATCTTTGTGAATATTCTTTAATTTTTGTTCATCCAATTTAGTGTCTTCTAAAAATTATTTTTCGGGGCCTCCAAGAAGCTCGGGAGGGGAGGGGGGGCACGTACTGCGTGGGCCTGCACCACCCAATTTACGCCCGTTCCGCTCTCTCTCTTTTACTCTCTTTACCTCTCTTTCTCCTGCATTTCGCCCACTTCCGCGGCGAACCTAACAAAAGGAACTGGACTCCAAGCGGGCGCAGAGTGCTTCCGCCGAATCTCAACCGTATGTGAACTCTTTGCTAGCAAAGTGAATGAGAGAGAGAGGAGTGGAGGAGAAGAAAGAGATTGCAAGGCACTATCTCCCCACCCTTCTCTCTCTCCGTTCCAGAGCCATCAAACCCCACACTTCCGTCTGCCCTTCCATCTCTACTCCCGCCTCATCCATAAACCTCCCAGACCGTACCTCTTTCCTTCCCCCCCCCTTTTCCTCCACCAGCATATCCTTCCTCTTCTTCCCCTCTCTCAGAGTTCTCCTATTCTTTTTCTCTCTTCCTGTCTATCTCCTTCCCTTTTCTTTAATCCATCCCTCCCACGCCCCACTTTCCCCCTCCCCAGTGTTGACGCGAATGGAGCATGGAGGTTAAACTCCTCTGTGGGTGGTCCGGCAAAGCCCAGAAGCGTCATCTCTCGTCTCGTTTCAGAACCATAGCGGAGAGTGGGTCCACCCTCACCCCCTTCCTTCCCTCCCTCTCTCCCTTTCTTTCCAGTAGCTATTTCTCCCTCACACTCCTTCCTCCACCCCACTACCTCTTTATCCGGCTCTCTCATCCGCTTTCACAATTTGTTTTATACAGCTTTGCCAGAAAGATTTATATTCATGCCAGACAATTTCTTTTCCCCGCGAAACCTCTGCCGCTATATATATATATATATATATATATATATATATATGTATGTATAGAGCTACGGAGCAATAGAGAATATTTTGCTATAGAAGCGGTTCTACAGTACGGTACGGGGGCGAAATAATTATCTGTATAGTGAAATTCTGCTGGTATTGGCCAAACGAGGAAAACAAAATCAATCCTTAACTTATAATAATAACAATTTTCATGCTATTTTGCGATGCATGGTATGTGTAAGGTTTACAAAACTTATAGCATTTTCAGGGAAAATATAAATATAAATTTCACGTGTTTATCATGCCTGATATTGCTTTGTCCTAAGTTTATTTTAAGTTTATAAATTACTAGTGGAAAAATAAATAAAAACTTTGAGAGATTAATAAATAAAAAATCATTTCAAGTATTATTTTCTTCAGTAACTACTGCTTCATCATTTAACTCTCCCTTCGACATCGTATTTCCCGTTTTATACATTTTAGAAATTGGCTACATGTGTGTATGTATGTATATATGTATATAGATAGATATTTCTCAATGTTCATTCAAACTTGCCTTTTAACATTTCAAATTAATATTTGCTTTATCCACGTTTTCATAATTTAGAGGATAAAGGAATCACTTCCAAATCTGTCATTAGCACGCTTAATCTCACTCACTTAGTCGTAGCAACTGCTCTCTTTTTTTCTTGTTCCGAACTAAAGGTTCAGCTTTTATATCTGCCGAAGACTTATACCTTTGAAGAACCTCTGCTGTTTTTCCTCCTCAAATTCTTGGATTTCCAAAATCACTTAAGTAAGAGAGAGATAGAGAAAAGAAGGAGAAAGAGAGAAAGAAAGAAAAAACCGACTTCTGGGTCTATCAGTTTTGGAGCGGTGATTTTTTTCCAATTTTGGATTGGATGGTTCAACAACTAATAGAAGCATTTGTGACATCTGGGCCGTAAATCTTCCCTGACGATATAAGATTGCCTTTCCCTCCGTGATGGAATTCACCTGCGATTGATTGCTTCCCTTTCACGGCTCAAGGCTTAGTGGAACTTTAAAAAAAAGAACGTTTTCACCCCTCCCCACCCTCTAACCCCCTCCGCACCCACTCCGCCCCCACCTCTCCCCTTTTACTTCGATGCCGCCAGTGCTCTTAATCTGCCCCTTAATGCCGTCGTACATCATCTGCCCGTTATGCTCTCTCTCTCTCTCTCTCTCTCGGTATCAGTCTCTCATATCTCTTGATTCGTGTATTATTTATCAACGTTTCTCTCATGTTAAGGATTGTACTCGTGGTGCGAGTCCGCGTTCCTTCAATCACCCGACCGCATAATAACCCCATTTTTGGAAATTGGAAGAGATCTATTAATTTTTTCGGTAAAAAAAATAAATGAGGTAGAACTTCTTGTTTAGAAGCCCATCGTAGGATAAATCTCGCGCGGGAAGATTTATAAATGCCATCTATGTTGGTGGTTCTTTTATAGGATCTGCGATGTTATGTGAATGTCCTACATTAGATTTTATATAAGCACTGTATATTCGTGGGATAAAGGTTATAAATATATACGCGAATACCTACTTCCATATAATCGTATATATCAATGCATACAAATATAGTTAATGTGAGGTATAATTCCTTAAATAGGCCGATATCTAGCGGATCTTCATAATAGGGCCGTTTAATTATAGTATAATTTACATTAATTATGCAAACTAATCCCATTATTAGGTAGTTAAATGGTTTATTGTGAATTTGCTAGACGAGGATGACCTTTCGAATATTTGTATGATGGGATAAACTGGGGGAAATGATGACATAAGGAGAACCCAAAAAAGTAGCATCTTCAACTCGTTAGGCAAAAACGGATAAAGAGAATAGCAAATGATGAAAGTGAATCCGAAAATGAGAGAATCCGAGCCAAGAAAAAACATCAAAGGATAATAAAATTTCTACCGTTATTTGGCCAAATTCTCAACGCTTTTATTCAAAGGTAGAGTAAAATACAAAGAGGAAACATTTTCTCACTTCCACTGGAGAATATGTGACTAAATGAAATTTGCTTGGAAATAGAATTCATCCCTCTCTGTAAGAAGTTGGCACCGCGAAATAAAGTAATTTTTAACATCAATCAGTGTAATTCCTAATGCGTTGAACATTACTCGATTAAGACTTTATTTTGTGATATTAAAATTTAAAAAGAAATTCTGACACCTTTCGATGAAAGATATCTGGCATATATAATAATCAAATCTAAACATGTTATGCTGATTAAGAAAATGGCACGAATCTTGGTTTGAGACTGAATTATTATTGAGGCGAGAGAGAAGTTTAATCAGAATTCTTTAAGTATGCCAGTCTTCGAATATCAGACGGAAAAATGGTTATGAAGGGAACTTTCCATCTGGCAAAATGTGCACATCCGGAAATTCATTTTAAAGCTGATGAGTGTTATTATGGCGGAAAGACTGGGTAAAAGTGCGAGGATGTAATTAAAAAGGGAGAGTTGGAGAAGATGAAGCGCAGCAAGTGGCCAAACGAGATTCTTTTTTTTTAGCTGCTGCTTTCGGTGCAATCTGCAACACAATAATCTTCATTAATCATGCTGCAGCGTTTGCGCTTTTTCTTATTTCATTAAAGGATTTAATTGTACGCATATCATTCTGCTTTGCAAAGCCAAGTCCTTTTTTATCTGCTCATACCGTACCAGAACTTTCTCTCAAGTAGTACTCTTGTTGAAGTTATTCAATTACTTTCTAGGCGTTTTTTACCAACGAAGCGGTAATTGCTGAACGCCTTATGGGCACGTCTTATCCGTCCGTCCATCCATCCGTCCGTCCATCCGTCCGTCCGTCATAACTTTCATCTCCTAAATCGCTGGACGGATTTTAATTAAATTAATTATGAGTGATCGTTATTAAAATTTATCACTCAATTGTGATTTTCAACTGAATCCGTCAATTAAAACTGCCACTTTACATAATTACTTTAATATACTCGTATCTCGTTAAATGGCATCCGTCAAGCAAGAATGAAATACCAAACTTTTCTCTCCTTAGCTCTTATATGATCTGTAAGGTATAGGTTAAAAAAATTAATCGGATAGAGTACAACATTTACTACTAGAAAGTCCGCGAAGTCACATAATTACGAGCTATGGTTTCGGAGATAAAAATTCGAGAAAATCCCTAGCAAAACATCGCATATTTTGTTTACATCGATCTCTAAGGCGGTTCTCTCAGCAAACAACAATTAAAATCCATGTTTTTCTACCCCACGCCTTTATATGATCTGTGAGGTATAGTTTAGAAAATTTATTCGGATAGAGGACAAGATTTACTACAAGATATCTGCGATACCACATAATTACGAGTTATGGCTTCGGAGATAAAAATTCGATAAAAACCCGAACAAAACATCGCATACTTTGTTTACATCGATCGCGAAGACGGTTCTCTCAGCAAACTGGAAAGATAATATGGACCTCCTTGCATGACGTGATGGAATTAATCGCCGTTGTGTTCTTTCATGGTCATTGTTTTAAAGAAACTTAACATCTTCTATATTAAAATAACGCCTCATATTAATGGAAATTGACGGAAACTTAATGCTCGGCTGCAAAATAGTTTGTGCGTCAATAATAATATTTTTTATGATACTATCGTTAAAGTGAAAGAAAAACTTACGCAGCACCAAATAAGTATTTCGGGTTTTATAAATTAGAATACTTTTCTGTTATTATTCAGGTTTAAACGAGTATTTTTTTATCTCGAAAAATATAGTAATCTAAGGCGTGTACTGATATCAAAACAAGCGTAAGGTATATTTATATATTATATTTGAACAATTTAAATATAGACTAGGGGCCTATTTCAATTGTGTTATTATTTAATTTGCAATATTTCTTTATATACAATTTAGTGTTCGAATTCTTGAATACCTCACACATTTCCATTTGTAAGCCAAGGTTCAGGCGTAAAAATTCCACTTTGGCTAAGGTTTGGCCTTGCAATTTATTTATTGCCATGGCATAAGAGAGTTTGATCGTGGAATTGTCTGCAGTGCATGTTAAAAGAAATTGCTGGATCATTTGGCGTGACGTATACAGCATCTTCATTAATTTCATTTAACATTATAACTAAGGTATAGATTTTTCGAGTTTAAAAAAATAATTTATTCGGAGGATAAATATCGGGTTTTATTATTTTCCTTTTCATTCGGGTTAAAATCGGGTATAAATAAGTTACGGATTTTTCAAGATTATAAAAAAGTTCGATCTCGGGTAATTTTCGGGTTTTATTATTTTGTAATTTGGACAAAATAATTTTTAAATAAATATCTTGTTTAAAAATTTAAAAGTTTTATCTACAATCAAAACTTTTTACTTTGCCTTAAATATGGTTGAGAGTTTAATATCTTGTGTTAAACGCCTCCAGATAGAGAGAAACACCTCGCAGGCTGCACAAAGATCTTTCCTCCCGTTCAACTTCATTTGTGGCGCGAACAAACCAAGGAGATTCAGATTGTGTTACAAAGTAAGCTTACGAATAAATAGTTTACAAAGAGAATAAACAGGCTGTTCACTAACACCTCGGACTGCACACAATAATAAACGAAGCGAATATTTAAGTTTATTTGCTAGCATTACTAACTATATACTGTTGTTATTAACCAAACAAAAATATACATTTATAAGCTGAACACGACTTCTTTAACTTATAAAGTGTTCCGTCGGGTTACAACACTCCGCTGTTACTCCACACCCTCTACATAAATATTGAAAACTAACTGCGCTTGGCAAGTGTCACCTCACCTTATACAATATAATAGAGATAAACTGGCTGTTTTTCATTTATTTACGAACTTTCCGAATCAGAACAATTATTAAAAATTTATTTATAAATAAAAAGATTTTTTTAGTTAGTGACTATATCAATTTCAGATAAAATGTCCAATCAAAACGAATAAAATCTTAATTTCAAAAAAATAATCACTTTATTATATTGAAAGTCTAAAATCCAATTAATTTGGGCTTGTATTTTTTTGGTGAAACGGTAAATATTGCTCTACATTTAAAAATAAACTTTGATTAACATTTTTGTGAAATTTTATAATTACGAACATTATATCAAACCAAAAATTATAAGTCGTATCCTTTTTATGACGAAAAAATCTGATGTGGCCACCACATGACTTTCTCCATATCTGTAATATTTCTAAAAATTCCAAATAGGTTACATAATAAATATTTTAAGAAACCGAGAAAATTTTAGACTTTACAAAGAACAGAAATAAACTCAAACCATAGCCTTCTGATATTGGATATAGCCACGAAGCTCCAACAATTATGAAAATTAAAAGGAGCGTTACTAAGACGTAACTAAGCGTTAATTGTTAACGATAGTCGTCGGTAGGTGGCTTGGTGGTGGCAGCTAAAAATATAAGATATCTCTTAAACGATTCATTATATGGGAAAATGTTTCAAACAAAGGTTGTAGAAAATTAAATTTACTACAACTTTTATTCCATTACATTTTTACATTTATCAAATATTAAAGCAAATATTTCAAAATAACGGATGTAGCAAGAATAAACCCACTTCCGATTGACCGATTTTTACCAAAAACTATTCAGTTCTTGTAACTTTTATAAAAATGTAAAATATAAAATTTCGTGTTGATCTGATTAATAGTTTTTATTAGAGCACCCACAAAAAAGCTATCACACACAGTCATCGATAAAATGGTCAAAACGTGTTCAGGGGAGATCAAAACGTGTATTTCCGTTGAAATCTCGAAATAGATTTTTTTCCTGAAAACAATACTTTTCTCTATACTACGCATATGGAGAAAGTAATAAAAAGGAGCGTCAAGTCTTTACAATAGTCGCTTGTAGATGTAGCTGTAGCTACTATACTATGGAGAAAGTAAAAAACAGCGCGATTTCAAGTTACATCCATTCGTTTTCGCTATCACGGACGCACTTGCAGTATATATATATATATATATATATATATATATATATATATATATATATATATATATATATATATATAGTACTTGGTGCTTGCATACTGCAAGCATTTCATCTCACCTTGAAAAAACATTCATTTTTCAGACAGACATTTCATCATTACAAATATTCTTTTAATTCTAAAGATTTCAACTCCGCAGCGATTTTCGTTTTTCCCACATGTAAAATTAATAATTTAAAAAAATCCCCAAATGTTGCAATTTTAAAAATTTTACACTTTCTCCATTATGGGGTACTAATGCTACACATTTTAGCTAAATTTTAAAGTTGTAGCACTTCTAGAAATAAAATAATATTTTTCTAATTGTTAAAATTAAAATAATTTTTAACGGCCGCCACAATTCATATATGGTAAAATTGAAATGTTTATTTGTGAAAATTTACTACTCTGTAAATAATTTGAAAATTTCAGCTTCCTAACTCATCCCGTAGTACCTAAACAGTTATCCATTTGTTTAAACTTTAAGAATTTTTAACTGCCAAACAAATTAAAATATCAAAATTTGTATAATCCTATTTCATTTTTTTAAGAATTCTACTTACAAAAAAATTTCAACTCCGTAGCACATTTGGAAATACATAAACCATGAAAATTTGTTTAAACAATTGCGAATTTTTAGCGGCCGAATTGTTGCACTTTTTGAAGATTTTTTTTTCTAGTCGGTTTTGCACAAAATCCTACCTAAGAAAAAAATTTCGAATCTCCAGCACATCTGGAAGTGCCTAAACATTAGTATCCTCCTATATGTTATATATATGTTATATCCTTCTCTGTAAGAGTTGTCGATATATAATGATATGCACGTACGTGTGTGTGTGTGCAGGTATATATGTAATTAGCTCCAAACATATTTATACTCGGCTAAATTTCAATTTGAGATAAAACTTGGGACGAAGTGGAATGAGTTGGCAATTTTAAGGAGTGAAAAGAAAACCAGAGAGTGGAAGGAGAGGGAATGAAGTGAGGGAGTGATTGAAGCAGGGGAGTGGATTTGGAGCATTAAGTGAAGAGAGCAGAGGGGAATGTTATCCAAAGGTAAAATATCGTGAATTAAGAAATGACCGCGTACATTTTTCATGTTCGCAGTTTACGATCGTGTAAGGAGTGTACTGTTCCGTGTGTCCTCTCTACGCATTATGGAAATCTGGTATTATTTGTGTTATTTGTAGTAATTCACTTTCTGCACGCGTACGCTCCTAGAACTCGGTATGGCACATTCGCATCCTCGAACCCTCGCTTCTTTTATTTTTTACATGAGCAGGAATCCTCCATTTTTCGACCTACGCTAAAGATGGCGCGCAGGGTACGCTTCTTACCTCAGTTCCGTCGCCGCTGACAAGTTTTACGTATTACAAATTTTTTTTAAATGCCGTTCCTAACTTTTATTTTTTGCGAACGTACTCATTCATAGCGCTTCCGTGAGCCACAAAAGAACCACTTGCGTACACGTGGTCGTTTCGAACGGCGGAAGTGATGTGATTGGTGCGCGCCAAGCGGAAAGGAGCGGAAACGGAGGGGAGTATCGGTGGAGGGAGAGTGAGGGATTGAGCGGGGAGGGATAGAAAGGAGGAGGTGGAGAATGGACGGAAAGGAAAGAGGGAGAGATGAAAGGGAGCGCTGAGATGAGAGGAGATATTAGCGAGGGAGGAGAGAGAGATGGAGGGGGAGGGGTAAGGTAGGAATAAGAGAAGCTGCCGAAACGAGAGAGTGAACGTGTAGAGGGAGGTAACGAAAGGGATTTAGGATTTGGAGGGAGATTCGGGTGGGAGGAAAGGATGAAAAGGGAGGAGGAAGAGTGAATTATGAGAGAAGGTTCATATGGTAATGAATTGTGTGCGTATTCGTTCTTGAGGAATTAGAATAAAATTTTGGCGTGTTGGATTCGCTGCGGAATATGCGTATGTACAGCGAAGAGACGAAATCGGTGTTTTTACTTTCTCCATATACGAAGTATGAAAAAAATCTAATTCAAGATTTCAACGGAAATACATGTTTTATGGTCCCCTGAACACGTTTTGAATATTTTCTCGATGATGTCTGTGTGTCTGTCCGTCGGGATTTTGTGGGTACTTTAACTCAAAAACTATTAATCAGATCAACGTGAAATTTTATATTTGATATTTTTGTTAAAGGAAGACGTACTGATACGTTTTTGGTAGCAATCGGTCGACCGGAAGTGGGTGTTTACTCTTGTCACATCCGTTTTTGAAATATTTGCTTTATTATTTGATAAATGTAAAAATGTGCTGGAATAAAAGTTGTAGGTAATTTAATTTTCTACAACCTTTGTTTGAAACAACTTCCCATATAATATATTTTCGAAGAAATATTTTAAAAACTAAATGCTTTAGCTGCCACCACCACACCCCCTACCTACTATTGTAAACACATTACGCTCCTTTTTCTTTTCTTAATTGTTGGAGCTTCGCGGCTGTATCCAATATCAGAATGCTACGGTTTGAGTTTATTTCTGTTCCTTGTAAAGTCTAAAATTTACTCGGTTTCTTAAAATATTTATTATTATGTAACCTATTTGGAATTTTTAGAAATATTACAGGTCTGGAGAAAGTCATGTGGTGACCACATAAGATTTTTTATTAAATAATTATGTACAATATTGCCAGAATAATTTTTTAAACTATATTTATTTATGTTTAATTAAAATTACATTTACGTGGGCTGTACCATTCGATTTACAACTTTCTTTTGGTAATTTTTATTTTTACTTTCTCAGTGCGTAGTATAGGGGCAAGTATTGTTTTCATGAAAAAATCTATTTCGAGATTTTAACTGAAATACTCGTTTTGAGGTCCCCTGAACACGTTTTGACCATTTTCTCGATGATGTCTCTGTGTGTGTGAATGTGATAGCTTTTTTGTGGGTGCTCTAACTCAAAAACTATTAATCAGGTCAACGAAAAATTTTATATTTAACATTTTTATTTCAATCGGTCAACCGGAAGTGGGTTTTTACTCTTGTCACATCCGTTTTTTTTAAATATTTGCTTTAATATTTGATTAATGTAAAAAAATTGGAATATATGTTCCAGAAATGTAATTTTCTACAACCTCTGTTTGAAATATTTTCCCATATAATACATTGTTTAAGAGATATTTTAAAAACTAGTGTTTTAGCTGCCACCACCTACCGGCGACCATTGTTAACAATACAGGTATGAAGAAAGCCATGTGGCGGCCACATAAAATTTTTTGTTTTCAATTCAATTGTTAACTTTTGGTGGTGTAATTATTATTCCAGCTTTCATAAAGTCTTGAAAAATCAAAAACATTCGAATTAAAGCTTGGAGCAAATAAAGGACCAGAACGATGTTGTACGTATTTTTTTCTGAAAAGTACTTGGCTTATTCATTTATATAATGAAATCAAATAGTGAATGCATTACAAACGTAAACACCATTGAAACTGATTTTCAAACCATCAGCTGGAAACAGTTTATAAAAAGACTTTATTAGTATATTAAATATTAAAAATTCTCAAAGGAAAGTTTCCTTGAAGGCACGTGATCACGGAAATGTTTTTTGATAGCGTAATCCTATTATATGATTCACTCGTTTATTTTTAAGCTAACAAAGTGGAATTTATCATAATTAAATCTTCAGTCGCCTTTGGCGTTTGTTTCGTCTCACTGAGCGTTCAATGCCAGACACGAATGCTCAAGATTCTAACTCTTGTTGTACACTGACAACTGGCATGAAAGAGTATCGCATCCCGGACGAAAAATAAAAAAAATTCAAATTTTCCATCTAATAAAGGAAATTATATCTACGAATTGAAAAAATTTTAAGCCGAGAATTTGTGCGTCCTAGCAATTTGATCTCGTCAAAGTACATATTTACCTTTTTTCTAGCGTGGCACTGACATCCCGAGTTCCCTTTGAAGATTCTCCGTCGCTGTCTGGAAAGGACGCGTTCAAAGGGGAAAATGTTTAATCAGATTTATCCGCGAGACATCTGATTCTAGGCTAATACGTATCTAACGCGTCAAGGGAAGGTTTCTTAGAAACGGGTTTTAATCCAGGTACGATTGCAAAGAAATTTGTTTTGGAAAGTTTTTGAAATGTGGCTACTGTATTATGTATGTACTCGAATTCATCAGTATTATTCTTTACTTCCGTGCAATTTTGCTCTAAGTGCAACATATCACTAATGCGTCATCCTTGCTTTTATGTAAAGCAGCGATGCTCGTTTTTGTGTTTTTTAAAATCGATCTGCAGTGGCAGTTCCCACTTGCGTCAAGTTTATCTTTTAAATGTATCTAAACGAAGGAAACATCTGAACATAAATAGAATTGATGCGGCCCCTATTTTAAATTTGTTGCTTATTGGAAGTTTCACCCTTATTAAAATCATCCATTTTGAATCCAAAACCAACGATTGTCATTCGACGACAGAAACAGGATTAAAATTCTAACAATCCGCATTATACAATAGCATATCAACGGACGTACTTTTTTATAGCCTTTCCGTTAGATTTATGAGTGACGTTTTTTTGCAGCTTCTCAGAGATGCGCAAGCTAGAATTCTATTTTTTTTAAATCCCTCCTCTGGAACAGCTACCGTCAGCTTGCTCGTAAAATTAAAAAAAGGAAGCTCGGCATTGAACTTCAGTCAACGCGATTCATTTCTCACGCGTAGCGGTAATTCGCGATGAACCTGTAAAAGCATTCTTCGACGCGTTATCCGGTAGTTCCATAGGAATTCAGAGGGAAAAAACAAACATTTCGAACTTATCGCCAAAGATAAAAACGCAAAGGGAGCATCGAAATGGTCTCTCCTACGCCGCCCTCGAGCGACACGAAGCAAGCGAACGGAGTTTTTGGGTGCATCTTTCCTCGCCTCCTTCCCCGGCAAAAGGCCGTTGTTCTCAAAGCGCATCGCGAAATCTCTCGTTCATTTCCTCGAAGAGCTCTCGCTGTTTCCACGCTATGTTTGATTCGGTGGAGACGGCGGACCGATTTCCCTTAGTTACCTCTCATATGCAGATGCTGCTTTTGATATCACTCTATGGACCGCACAGAAATCTTCATCCGAAGATTTGGAGTCGTTGGGATATATGTACGTATGTAGTTATATAAACTAGAGGAAAATGAAAGGTAGTAAAGACAGTGTCAACGAGGTGTTGGAGGGATCCCAGTGGGAACTTGCCGGAATTGACGAGCCGCTGGGGGTGTCGAAGTAACATATAAAATACACAAGCTTTTCGGGCTTAAGCCCTTCTTCAACTATATATAACTATATATAACGTATATATATATATATATATATATATATATATATATATATATATTAACTAAAGGAAAAGAAAAGGTAGTGATGAGGGTGGCAACAAGGTGTTGAGGGAGGCCCAGCGGACACTCACCAAGTTGAGGACCAAGCTGGCAGGCTGCTGGGGGCGTCGAAGAGACACGTAAAACACACGAACACAAAAACACACGCAAGCTTATCGGGCCTAAGCCCTTCTTCAGCGAAAGAGTAACGTAAAGTCAATATATACAATATATATATATATATGTCAACAAGGTGTTGGGATGAGGAAACCTCTCTCTGTAGCTGATGAAGGAGTAGTTCCGAAAGCTTCTACGTTTGTGATGTTTCTGTGCTTTAGTGTTCTTTTACGTGTGTCGCTTCGACATCCCCGGGGCCTCGCCAACCTGAGGTCGTCTGATTGGTGAGTGTTCACTGGGTTTCCTCATCCCAACACCTTGTTGACATCCATATATCCATTTTACCTTTCCTTTTCCGTAAGCTGTTATATATATAACGTTATATTTTGAATAGGGGCACCAGCGTATCTTGTTCCAATATTAAAAAAATAATATTCCCAAAATTTGGTATATTTTAGATGAAATTTAGAGGTTGCTACCAAAGTTTGAAACGTTAAGTTTTCTTTATTTTAAACAAAATGCAATACAGTACAAAGCATATCAAATTTAGAGTTGGTAATTTCCATGCTACATTGTCACATGATGAACATAACAATACTGACACAGTGGTATATTAATTGTTTATGGCAAGTGTTCCCTTCGCAAAGTCTGGATATCTCCTCCGATGATCGCTGACAACCTGCAGAAGAAATTGCTTTTGCTGTTTACCCTGGGTATGTAATCGATTGTATTCCTCGATCAGGGCAACTCCGCGTTCTGCCGTATTGTTAATGCAATTGATTGACCTGATGCACTTTTCTGTGGTAATGTAGTTCCCATCAGAAGCCTAGAGTTCGGGATCCAATTCTGTGAATTTCGAGTCAAGACCAAGTATGTCGAAAAACTTCAAAGTCCTGGCTGACACAAAATAGTCAATTTTTTCTCCAAGATGCTATCCAGATCGACAGTCACTCTCTTTGAGTGGTCCTCATTACCATCATTTTGGAGAGCTTGAATCAATTTGGCTTTTGTATCTATTGATACTTTTTTATCAAAGAAAGCAAGGGCAACCAGCTCTTCGCTGAGGTACCACAGATGACGAGCAAGTTTCTTCAGAGCAGCGTTGGTAACTATTGAGTTTGTAGTCTTGTACTGTTGGAGGTTCTTCAACAGCATCAGGTCATTTAAAGGCGCAGCAGTTGGAGGTGCAGCTTGAAAACACGCCTTCAAATAGAATCTCACAACAAAAATTGCTATGCCCCTTATCCCAGCTTCCTCTTTTATCTTCAATGGAAACTGTCCTTTGAATATCAACAGTTTGATAGCATATATGGCTTTGGCCATCCAACGAGCCTTATGCATTGCGCCAGGAGCAAGAAATCTAATTCCACGAGAAGGTTCACTTCCAAGAAAGGTGATAGAGATTTCCAGGAGTTCTCTGTAATCATAGCGAGGTTGCTGCTGGTTCAGTTGGCCTGTAGCAAAAGTGATTATTTCGTCTTTAATATCGGCAACAGCACTGGCAGTGAATTCATCATCAAGTAAGTAAAAGGTAATAGCTCCTTCACCGTAAAAAAAGGAAAGAGAAAACTCACGTACGCGCTGCAGGTCTCCGGTGGAATCGGTGGGACCTAATTCACACACACACACACGCACACACTCCAAGGAGGCACTCACACAGAAGACTCGAACAAAAACTAGACACCGATGTTTCGACAGCTATGCTGTCATCTTCAGTAGTGTGGGTCGTAAGAGGAAAGAGGGGGTATATATGTCGAGAGTGACCGTTGGGAAAGGGGGGGGTGGAATGTGAAAGGTGAGTAAAACCGTTTAACTGAGTAACTGAAAAAGGGGGGAGTGTGGGATGATACCTAGGTCGTTGTTCATGACCGTGTTTTTGTTTTTGTGTATGTATATGCTTTCGTATGCATCGAGTTTACTGTACGGATTGATTGATTTTAGCAGAGATAGGTTTTCTGAGGTGATGGGATGGTGAGTGTCAAAAATATGAGTGGCAATGCTTGATCTGTTTAATCTGTTGTTTTTGTAATGTGCTAGGTGTTCTTTAAAGCGGGTTTCCAGTTTGCGTCTAGATTGCTCTATGTAAATTTTGTCGCATGAACTGCAAGTGACTTGATATATACCTGATTTGTGGTGGTTGGGAATTTTATTATTATTATTGGACAATAGGATAGATAATGTATTTTCGTTTACAAAAACTGGGTGGAGATCAAATTTTGAAAATGTGCGTTGGAGATTCCTATTAGTTTCGGTGCGTATGGGAGTTACATAACACAAAGAGTGCTCCTGCAAGTGGACTTACGCAGGATTTATAAGGGGTACATCTGGAAGGTTATATCTATTGCAGTATTGCGTAACATTGACCAATGGGTACTGCATCACAATTTTCAATACTAAGTATCTACAATTCACAATTCAATTCAATTCAAATAAATTTAAAATTTAAACTAATTTAAAAATGAGTGCACCTATGTTTAGCATTATGATATATTGCGATTTTTCAGAACTTGGTAGCGACCCCTAAATATTATTCAAAACTAACCTAATTTTACCAAAATTATTTTTTTTTTCATAATGGAACAGATTCAAAACGTGCCCCCTCCAGTAAGGATGCCCACTGGACACTTACCAAGTTGTGGACCAAGTTGGTAAGCTGCTGCGTCGAAGACACACGCAAAAGTAATTAAGTGTCCACTGGGCATCTTTCAATACCTTGTTGCCACCCATATATATATATATATCATTCTATATAGACGTTTCTTACAGAGGAGGAGGAGGAGGATATAGGAGGATACTAATGTTTAGGCACTTCCACATGAGCTGGAGATTCGTAATTTTTTTCATAGGTAGGATTTTGTGCAAAACCGACCAGAAAAAACGAAAATCTTGAAAAAGTTCAACAATTCGGCCGCTAAAAATTCGCAATTGTTTAAACAAATTTTCATGGTTTATGTATTTCCAAATGTGCTACGGAGTTGAAATTTTTTTTGTAAGTAGAATTCTTTAAAAAATTAAATAGGATTATACAAATTTTGATATTTTAATTTGTTTGGCAGTTAAAAATTCTTAAAGTTTAAACAATTGGATAACTGTTTAGGTACTACGGGATGAGCTAGGAAGCTGAAATTTTCAAATTATTTACAGAGTAGTGAATTTGCACAAATAAACATTTCAATTTTACCATATATGAATTGTGGCGGCCGTTAAAAATTATTTTAATTTTAACAATTAGAAAAATATTATTTTACTTCTAGAAGTGCTACAACTTTAAAATCTGACTAAAATGTGTAGCATTAGTATCCCATAATGAAGATAGTGTAAAACTTTTAAAATTGCAACATTTCGGGATTGTTTTAAACTATTATTTTTACGTGGAAAAACGAAAATCGCTGCGGAGTTGAAATCTTTTGAATTAAAAGACTATTTGTAATAATGAAATGTCTGTCTGAAAAATGATTGTTTTTTCAAGGTGAAATGAAATGCTTGCAGTATGCAAGCACCATCTACTAGTATATATATATATATATATATATATATATATATATATATATGTATATGTGTTTGTGTTTTCAACGTGTCTCTTCGACATCCCCGGGGCCTCGCCAACCTGAAGTCGTCTGATTGGTAAGTGTCCGCTGGGCTCCCTTCAACACCTTGTTGCCACCCTCATCACTACCTTTTCATTTCCTTAAGTTAATATATATATAGCATCTCTAGTTCTAGAGATGCTATATAGAGCTAGAATATATATAGAACTAGAGATGCTATAGGAGTAGTTAGAATCATATCAGAAAGGGCAATAGAGTACAGTCAAGATATCTGCGCATGTTTCGTAGACTGGCAGAAGGCCTTTGATAGAGTAAATTGGGTAAAGTTGATGAAGATATTAAAGGATATAGGTGTAGACTGGAAAGACAGGAGACTGATTAGGAATCTATATGAGAATCAAGTTGTAAAAGTCAGGTTTGAGAATGTGGACACCTGCGGAATAAATATCGGTAGAGGAGTAAGACAAGGCTGCTGCCTATCGTCAACCCTATTCAATATATATGGAGAAAGTCTAATGCAAGAAGCTTTAGAAGGCACAGGGGATTTCAAAATTGGAGGAAGGATTATAAGAACAGTAAAATACGCAGATGATCAAGTACTTCTAGCAAGAAAGGAAGAGGAGCTACAAAAAATGATAAATAGACTAGTGATAACAGGTAGAAAATATGGTATGGAAATAAATACAGAAAAATCCAAGGTCATTCGAATATCGGGTAAAGAAGAGAACCTGAACATAACTATTGGGGGAAAGCCATTAGAACAAGTTTCAGAATATAAATACCTTGGAAGTATCATAACACGAGAGGCAAAATGTACGGATGAGATCAAAACTAGAATAGGAAAAGCAAAAGCGGCTTTCAGGAGAAAGAAACAACTACTTACAGGGAATATAAGGGAAGATATCCGCAAGAAGTTGATAAAATGCTACGTATGGAGTATAGCATTGTATGGGGCAGAAACATGGACGCTAAGGAAAAATGACATCAAATACCTGGAAAGCTTTGAAATGTGGACTTGGAGGAGAATGCTGAAGATAAAATGGACAGATAGGATGAAAAACGATGAAGTGCTACGAAGAATAGGAGAGAAGCGAATGATTATACAGACTATCAGAAAGAGGAAGGCTAACTGGGTTGGACATTACCTGAGGAGAGAGAGTATGATTAAAGACGTGTTAGAAGGAAAACTAGATGGGAAAAGGGAAAGAGGTAGGAAAAGGTTTCAGCTGATAGACAATTTGAAAGGGAAAGAGAGTTATCAAGATATGAAGAGGACAGCGGAAAATAGGAGTATATGGAGAACCAGGTTTAACCAAGAATAATCACGGACCTGTCTACGGACAGACTACCTATGATGATGATGATATATATATATATATATAACAGCTTACGGAAAAGGAAAGGTAAAATGGATATATGTATGGCAACAAGGTGTTGGAATGAGGAAACCCAGTGAACACTCACCAATCGGACGACTTCAGGTTGGCGAGGCCCCGGGGATGTCGAAGCGACACACGTAAAAGAACACTAAAACACAGAAACATCACAAACGTAGAAGCTTTCGGAAGTATTCCTTCATCAGCTACAGAGAGAGAACTCATATATATATATATATATATATATATATATATATATATATATATATATATATATATATATATATGGAAAAATCTGAGAAGTCTCTTGTGAAAGATATTATCGCGTTAAAAATTGTTATAAAACGATATATACTTACTATAAATTTGTGTTCTATTTAACTCTTTTGTGGTGATTTATCATGTTCTTCGGAAAAGGTATTATTGGTTATATGCACGTAGCTAAGTGTATCTTGAGGTTAACTGAAATCGAAAAAGCGAATTTATTATTAGTGATCTTGTCGTTGACTGATATGATTTTATTTGGATTGTTCTTCGCTTCAGCCATATATCGATGGTTTAGCTCATTGTAAGTGGCGTAGCAACGCCTATGCAATATACGCGGGACGTAGGAACGCACTGTCACTAACAATAAGATGTATTAAAATTATCATTTTATTTCTTCAGACGTTCATAAGATTTTCCGCTTACTAAAATGTCTTAATGACTCTAAAAATATATATGCAATGTACACGAGACGTAGAAGCACTATCACTAAGATATATTAAAATTATAATTTTATTTGTTCAGACGTACCTAATAGTTTCCTCTTACGAAAAATGTCCTAATGACTATAAAAGTATATTTATTTTCTTGATATAATTTTTTATTCTCCTCTTTATTATTTTATTAATTGTACAAAAAATGGCGTCCATTGATTCTTTCACCGGGGCTGTAGCTACCCATACAGTTAAACTAATAATCTTTAATTATAATGTTTTACAGAGTTTTATTGTAGCAGTACGAATGAAGATAAATCGCAAGATTATCTCAGAAATCATCCGCCATTTGCAAAAATTAATTCTGGCGTCGTTCAATGATTTTACTGTATTTTTCCTTAAAAAAGTTTTGAAAACGCATGCGTTGTTTTTTCGTCGACTCGGTCAATACCTTAATTTCGCAAAGTAATTTTTTCCGGCACGCAAACGCGTACACGCAGCGATCTATGAATTAATGCCGTTGACAGCTCGGATGGAAAATGCGATTCTAGCTGCCCCATTCGACTCTCGGTTATTAGATAACCTTAACAATGGCATGGGAAACGCGATTAATGCCTCGAGGAAGTTATACAGCGGAGAGAATGGGAGTGAGGGAGGAAGGGAGGGGGGGAGAGCAAGAGTTGCTCTCTCCACTGATCTCGACCCCGCGCGGTTTCCATTTGAGGTCGAGTTAACCGGGAGGTGATGGTTTATCCGGGTTTCAGAGGACGCGCGCTCAGGGGGGTGGAAATTCGCGGATTCGAAGGGTGAAGGAAGGGAGGGCGGAGAAGAATCGTTTTTGAGGAAGATCGGGATGGGAGGAGAAAATAGAATTTAAAAAACGAACTGACGGCGTTGCGCTTCCAATCGGGAGGATTCAAAAAATGTTTCGAAGGGAGTTTTTTGATTCCGCGGTTTGGAGTACGTACAAATTTTTCGACGAAGCGTCGTGGCTGGCCCTAACGGGAATTTCGAAGCGGGTGTGCCGCGGGGAGGTGGAGGGTTGGGAGACGATCGGATGGGACGAATCTCGAACACAAATGAAATTTTTCGGAACGACCACGGAAATTTATTTATTTTTTCAAATTATACACCTGGAATCGAAGGGGGCGTTTCGAAAAAAATATCGGTCTGACGAATAGGGAGAGAGAGAGAGAGAGAGAGAGAGAGAGAGAGAGAGAGAGAGAGAGAGAGAGAGAGAGAGAGAGAGAGAGAGAGAGAGAGCGAGAGAGCATGAGAGAGTAGGGTGGGTAAGATTTTTGGACGAATCTGTTCCGTTCAATTACGCTGTAAATGCGACGTTCCGTTGATTCCCGTCTCTTCTCCCTCGCAGTCCATCTTCTCTCTGCGAGGTTGAATCACACTTTTCTCGTAAACGAGGCAATCAGGGACGCTACAAGGGGAGAAATTTCTCGAGGAGAGAGGCTCGTTTCGCGGAAAAATAATTATCGAAATAATCTTTTTTCTAGGGTTTTTCTTTTTTTCAAGTTGTCCTAGTCTTTTTTGACAGAAATCATCAAGCGACGCTTGCAGTTTTACGGCCTCACCCTTCCCTTATTCTACGTACAAATTTAACCCTTTGATCCAGCATTCAGAATAATTTATTTTTACTTTTATATTCTGTAATTTTTTTGTCAGAATAACTTGAAACGGGAAAATTTATAAAATTACTTTGCCATCACAACACAATAAACGGAAGATAGCTTCTCCATAAAACCAGTGTTTAAATCGTCAAAAATATTGATATTTTGGTGGTTTTCTTGTGAAAAAACCATCCTTCGCTTTGCAAGGTGCGTACGTTCCCATGTAATTCGAAACCCTGCATATTTGAGTAGGTTTCTACATAAGATTGTGTTGTTACATTTAGGCGCTGTCGTTAGTTTAATATGCTACGAACCAGTTATCCAGCATTCATAATTGTCTCCTTTTATTATTCGTTATAACCTCTTTAGTTGGATTGAAACTTTTTAATACTTGGAGACCGTTCCGAATCTGTGATAAAGGGAAATTGATGGCCGCGCAATTCGAGGCAGTTCATTGAAATGAACGATGTTTTAAATCAGAAACGTGTGAAGCGAGGCGTGGTTGTGTCTTACGAGCAGAGTTGTGCGTATGGGATGTGTTATTGAGTAATCGGTTGATAAGGGAGTCTTAATTTTAGGACAAATTATTCACGGTCATGGCTTTGTTGGCATTTCTACAATGAACAGTTTTGCTCAAAGGAAGCATTTACAAGTAAGTAAATAAGCACTACATTTATCTATACTGTTTTAATCCGTCCTAAATAAAGAATAATTGGTCATATTATTTTCAGTTCTCAGGCAGTGGAACAGTCCTGGATACATCTAGAATGCGCCCCACGATAATGCAACTTATTTCGAAACAATGTATCTTGAAACCAGCATTTCAATAAGCCCCCTCATTTGTAATGAGGGATTCGTTCATAATCTAAAATTCTAAACTCATAATTGCTAAATAATTGAAGGAGAATAGATATGTAAGCGTATTTATGAAACTCTTCCCGAACTCGTCGACGATATGCGGGACTAAAAAGACAGTGTAGATTGAAACCGTGCAATTCGGGGTAGGCTCCCCCTTAAGGATACATGGGGTTAAGTTTGGGTGTGTTTTGAGATCTATTTGGAACATTTTAGCTTGAACTGTATTCAGCATTGCTCCCTCTAAACCTTCTCATAACATCCGAGTTTAACTGAAACATTTGATTTTTCTTTTTAACCCTCGGACACAGTGTCAAAACTACGCGAAAGTGATGATAGTGCAATTCGAGGTGGTTATATAAAAGAAAACCGTAGTAAACCGACAACGCGTAAAGCGAAACCGTACAATTCGAGGGATATGTTCCTTGAATTTTATTCGAGCTGATTACTACAGATTTTGACTGGTTCGTTCGTTGACACCTTCGTCACATCACCCTTGACATTTTCCTTTGGAAAATTCATTGAATCAATCGAGACAGAACAAAAAAGTTTAGTTAACAACTCTTTTTTGTAATTTCGTCCATACGTTTGCGTTAACGAGAGAAATCGTCCTCTCTCGCCGAAATTAATGCAGAATGCCCTCCTCCTTACCGTCCATTCCCCCATTTGTTTCCTTCACCTCATTGACACCTTGTACTGTTTTGCTAATCTTTTCCATTTCTCCCATCTTCTCACCGTTCCATCGTATCGAGCTCGAAACACGTTAACCAATCATCCAAATAAAAAATCCCTCCCTCTCCTTCCCCGAAAAAAGATGGAGTTTTCCACGCTAAATTCTTCCCTTTTTCGCCCTCATTCCGACGTAACCTCGTTGAGTGATTTTGAAATGGAGTTCTACCTGAACGATCAAAACGCATCTGAAGCATCAGGAGCGGCGGCGGCAGCAGGAGCCAGTCAGCCTTGCGATTCATTTTCGACCCCTCGCAGCGGATCCTCCGCTCCAATGCGCGCCTCGCATCATATTTCCCCCCTCTGCCTACCCCCAACCCCCGCCTGTCCCCTCACGACACCACCCTACTCCTCCCCACTCCTTTCAGCTCCCGCTACTCCTTTCCCTTTCCATCCTAATCAGTTACACTTCCATAGGTACTTACGCGCCACTCAATCAATCCCTTCCCCTCCAATCTCCTCTCTCTTTTCTCCCAACTCTCTCTCTCTCCCTCTCCTATCCTCCCTCTATGTATTTTATCTCCGTGCAGTACAACGCGTCTTATTTCTCCTCCTCCTCCTCTCTCTCTTTCTCTCACTCTTTTGAAGGCGACTTGCGCCATCTTCCTCAATCACGTACGCCCATTCTCTAATCCCATATGGCGACATGGGTAATCTCGACCTCCCCTTCATCCCCATCCAGTAATATCCCTTGCGTCTCTCTGTCTCTCTCATAACTGTTTCCTTTATATTTCGTCTCTATACCCGACGCTCCCCCTCCCCCCTCACTCACCCACCCCCTCATTCACCCATCCCCTCATTCCCTTTTTCCGCGTTTTACCTCCGATCCAATCGCTTACGAACTTCTCTTTCTGCCATCGCATCATCGCCCTCTTTTCTCTCTCAATCCCCTTTTCTTTAGCTCTCAAACCTCCTTTTTTCTTTTTCTCCACTCATGATTTTTCTCTTTTCTTCTCTGTTGATTCTTGGATGCCCGTTACATTTCAAAAGATAATGTCCTCTTCATATATATATATCTATAGAATCCCTAATCTTTCACCTTTATATTACGATCGTCTGCCCTCACCAGATTCTTTTTGCCCATCCTGCTCTCTCTCTTCTCTCTTCTCTCTCCTCTCTCTCCTCTATTCTCTCTCTCTTATCTCTCCTCTCATCTCCCTCTCCTATCTCTCTCCTCTTTCCCTCCTCTCTCCCTCCGCCTACTACTTCCTACCGCCTTTCCCCTTCCCTCTCTCCCCTTCTCACTCTCTCACTCCTCTCTTTATGTCTGATCTCGCAGAGTATTCGTCCAATCCCTTTCGTTAATCTTTCTCTCCTCGCCCATAAACGTTAACACTCCCCATCTCCTTCCCTTGTGACTTCACTTTGGTCTTTATGTACACGTGTCTTCCGAAAATTCGTTTTCACAAAGTGGTAGCGCCTATTAGCTTCGACAAGTTTAGTCCGTAGGCACGTAGCGGCGCCTTTTTATCCCGAGAGGTTTTTGAAGAATCTTGGTAACTGGTGCAAAGGTTTTTCTCCTGCTGCTTTAATTGATGCCTCAAGCTCCCGCAAGAAATCGGGGGAGTCTTCGCTGACGGGTTTGACGAAATGTATGGCGTTAAATGCGTGTTGCGTTCGTGTACCCATCCCTAGACCGGGGAGCGAAATGGAATGAGTTACCGCGATGGCCTTACTCACTGGGTTCGGCAATTTTTTATTTAGAAAATTTCGAAACAGGAGGAAAAAATCTGCTATGACTGGGAATCGAACCCGGGTCTTCCACTTGCCGCGCGGATATTCTACCACTGAACTAACGTAGCCGAGTAATTTTATTGTTTCATAACGGGAATGTTTACTTAGGTTAGGACCGAGCTAGGCAAGCTAGTATTTTTTCAATTCGTGATTTTTTACGACAAAATATTTTACATCACAAAGAATAAGCGCGATCAGGTGCCTCTAGGAGAGATGAGGAAATAATTTGCAAGACTTCTATCAGCTGTTGTATTACACCAATAACAATAACCCTCAATGAGCTCGTTTTACAAGGAACAAATCATTTTTTTGGAGTTATGTGAGGATGTTCAATTAAGTTCCGGGAATCTGGAGGACATTCGGATGAAAAAACTGCATAGCTAACAGTTCCTCGTATGGAATACTGAGAAAAAATGTTCTGCTATGCGAACGAGTGGGAATGGGATCACTGAAGCGGATCCTTGGGAGTGCATTGCAAGTTTCCTGTACATGCTGCAATCCTTTTTGAAGGAGGTTTTCTAGGAATGAAAAAGGAGGAAATGCTCCAGTTTCCAATCGCGACGATCTCTTTCGATCCAGAGCCAATTTATTATTTGGTCAGCTAAATTTGAAGAAAATGTGCCAACTTTCGGATATTTGCCACTGGAACCAATGGGCCACATTTGATCGTTGAAACTTAACAATCTTCGAATCAAAATTAATGCAGAAAACGTGCTGAGAGACTCAACCTTTCGTTTCAATTTAGATATGTTATCGTGAAAAATTAAGAGACGTTAGTGATAGAGTTTAATTCATTAGTTAGGTTTTTACTGCGAATTTGACAAATTATTTTGACGCTTTTACTTCTTCAACGCAGCAGTAATCTTATGCAAGTAATTTTTTGCTGCAGAAGCTAAGGCAACGTAATACATCAACGGCTGAGTGAATGGTATTAAAAAATAAACGAAAACAATTCGACGCTCCAAAAACGCTGGCATAAGATATCCGAGCGGAACACTTCTATTAACGATGGGCAGTTTACTTTCCCTTTCTCGTTGAACTCGCCCTGAGTTATTTTTTCCCCTTTAGAATCCTTGGACCGAGCGACTCTTCCCCCCTCAGTGTCACTCCTCCATTCCTTCGCCCTCCAAATGACGTCACTGCTCGCTCGTCCTTTCACTCTTCCTGTTTGCCAACCTTTTTTTTTATTCCCACTCAAATTGCAGATCGTATGGCATCGTTGAACTCCTATCTCGAGCATTCCTTTGATTCCAATGTCTTCGCCCAGTTCGCAGACCATTTTTAGAACTCACCTAAGAAAAATATTTATTCTCTATGTTATTAGCAACAGAACTAGATTGGAAGAACCCGAGAAATAATAACGATATATAAATTCTAACGCACTCAACTGCAAACGTTTCTCAAGGAATATGTCCTCTAAACGCCTATGATGTGTGGGTGCTGGCAAAAATTTATAATTTGAAGGGATTTTTTTGTACGTACTTAATACTACAGTGGAGAAGGCGTTATTTGACTTATTTTATAAAATAATCATTTGTCCTTGACTATGCCTCTCTTTTTAATCTAAGTTAAGGCTTTTCTGTTCCTTAAATCGCCCGAGAAAAATTCACTTCCTTAAATTTCTGTCTTCAGAAAATTCGGAAGAATTCAACGATCAAATATATTTATTTTTCCGGTCGAATTTCTTCGTTTACCGAAACAAGTTGTCTTAAATTTTTATGCGTTCGTTTCATCAAATTATCGCAGCGGAATATATTTCTATAAGCGTTCACCATACAAATCAGATCTCGGCGAAAGACTAATTTTTAATTTTTTTCCCATCATCATATGATTCGGCGCTTTTCTATATTTCCCTCCCGAAAAATATATAATTGAAGGTTAAACACTCAAAAAAGTGGAATTCAATTTTCCCCTTTTAGCATAACCAATGACTTTTTCAGGGAGAGCGTCCTTAACCCGAAGCCGATAGGCCCTTTTTCCCTTCTTTGCCCTTTTCATTAAACGCCTCATCCCGGAGAAATTCCCCTTCGACCCTTTCTCCCCGCCCCCGGTTCCTCCCTCCGCCCCTCCTCCTCCATCCACCCCTCCTCCTCCATCCACCCATCCTGTCCCTCTCCTTCCCTCTCACTCCTCCCCATTTACCAAGATCTGTCCAATTTCTTCTCCTTTTTCGTTTGAGAGGCGTCATTCCAGGCTCTCCATCTCTCCTCCCTTTCTCTCACGTCCTTCCTCCCTATTCTCTCTCCTCCTCACTTCACCTTTCTCTCCCTTCCCGAGAATCAGTCGAACTCGAAAAAAAATTTCGGAGACTCGTTTTCTATTTCGACATTTTACTATCGAACATACAGATTTAAACACTGCCACATTTTATTCTCTCTCCCTATCTCTACTCTCAGTTTCCTTCTGGTTATATATTTCTCATAAATATACCCTCCGCTCCTCTTCCAATAATATCCCTCCCCGATTCCTTGTTTTCGTACAGTTCCTCCTATTTTTTCATTCATAAAATTCACCCCTTTTCTGCCATTTCGCCTCGTCCCGACCAAAAAAAATGAGGAACGGAAATACTTCTATATTCCCTGCGTGTTTCTTTTAGCTTCCCATCTTTTCTCTTTCCGCTCGCCCGTCTTATTATTCTTTCTAATTCACCGTTTTAAGGAAGTCTGTCGCCAAAGTCCTAACTCCCCTTTAAATTCCCCTTGCACCCGAATATGGGGATTTTGGAATTTATTTTATTGCAATTTCACTTCCTCTTTCTTTCTGAGAGGAGGGACGAAGGTTTTCATATTTCGTTCCTCGCCAGATGTTCTGCCTTCTCCACCACCCTATTTTACCTCCCTTCTGGGAGCCGTCCCGAGCTCATTTTACTCGCAATCCGTCGTCTTTAATCTGGCAGTCGGTGGTTCTGAAGAAGCCTCTTTCTATGTTGCCGCTTTCTGAGGCCTTCCTCTTGTGCTTCCTTCTCCTTTCTCGTCCTCACTTTGAACTTTGCCTCCCTCCGTGCCGCTTTACCCCTCACACTATCCCTTATTTAGTCACACCCTTATTCCTTTTGCGCTTCCCCTTTTCTCCTCTTCGCTCCTTTACACTACCTCCCGTCTCATTCCCATCTCCCTATCTCCCCTTTCACTCTCCTCTCTCGCTCTCTCTCCTATCCCTCTCTTCTCCCTCTCTCTCTTCCTCTCTCACTTCTTCCCCTCTCTCTTCTCCCTCTCTCTCCTCTCCCTCTCTCTTCTCCATCTCCTCTCCCTCTCTTTCTCTCTCCTCTCCCTATCTCTCTTCTCCCTCTCTCCTCTCCCTCTCTCTCTTCTCCCTCTCTCCCCTCCCTCTCTCCCCTCCCTCTCTCTTCTCTCTCTCTCTCTCTTCTCCCTCTCTCTCCTCTCCCTCTCTCTCCTCTCCCTCTCTCACCTCTCCCTCTCTCTCCTCTCCATCTCTCTCCTCTCTCTCTCCTCTCTCTCTCTATCCTCCCCCCCTCTCTCTCTCCTCTCCCTCTCTCTCCTCTCTCTCTCTTCTCTCCCTCTATCACTCTTTCTCCTCTCCCTCTCTCTCCACTCCCTCTCTCCTCTCCCCCTATCTCTCTCCTCTCCCTCTCTCTCCTCTTCCTCTCTCCTCTCCCCCTCTCTCTCTCCTCTCCCTCTCTCCTCTTCCTCTCTCCTCTCCCTCTCTCTCTCTCCTCTCTCTCTATCCTCTCCCTCTCTATCCTCTCCCTCTCTCTCCTCTCCCTCTCTCCTCTTCCTCTCTCTCTCCTCTCTCTCTCTATCCTCTCCCTCTCTATCCTCTCCCTCTCTATCCTCTCCCTCTCTCTTCTCTCCATCTCTCTCCTCTCCCTCTCTCTCCTCACCCTCTCTCTCCTCACCCTCTCTCTCTCCTCACCCTCTCTCTCTCTCCTCACCCTCTCTCTCTCTCTCTCCTCACCCTCTCTCTCTCTCTCCTCACCCTCTCTCTCTCTCTCCTCACCCTCTCTCTCTCTCTCCTCACCCTCTCTCTCTCTAAAACCACTTTCTCTTCACTATTATCTCTATCTCTTTTTTCGTGATCCCTCTCTAACTCTCTCCGTCATTCTTCGCTCCATTTTCCTTATCCCTCTTCCTGCACCCTTTCTCCCGCAAAATCTTCACCCCTTTTTTTATAAATCCACCCTCCTTGCATCAGCCTCCCGCCGACTCCTCAGCGAACGATTTCCTCGCCGTCATCATCGTCAGAATTCTCTCCTTCCGTTCCTCCTCATTTACTCGCAATCTTTCGCCCCATCGTTCAGTTCCCCATTCCGGATGGGTGTGTCCTAGCAACGCCAATCCCCCCGCCCCCTCCCCTACCTCTCCTCCCGTCGAAAAAGGCGGCCCACCTTTCATCCTCACTCCATACGTTTCATCCCTTCCCTCCCACGAGGCGAATCCTCCATTCTTCCCGCCTACCGTTTTCTCGTCTTCCATTTTCTCCTCCCTTCTCTCTCATTACCCGTTCCGACCTAGTCTTTATCCCATTTCCTTCTACATCCGAATCTCCTCCCCGCCGTCCCACTTTCGCCGTCTTTTCTTCATTTTTTTCTTCGTCAGTCTTCGTCTGCTTTTTCCGTCGCCCGACGGTTATCCTCTTCGGAAGATAGTCGCGTAGGTTTCCTCGCGATCGGATGTTTAGATTTCGTAGTTTCCTTCTTCGAATTTATCTTGCAGCGTCTTTTAGCTCTCCTTTTTACCGGCCGCGGTCGGGTGTCCCCTTTTTTCCTAATATTTTTCGTGTGAGAGGCGAGTTTTTCTTATAATTTTTTATCTCTCCTTCGATAAATATACTTTCCTTCCTTCTTCTTTTTATTAGGAGACGCTCCAAAAAGGAGAGAATGATCCTTCTTTTGGAAAGAATATTAATAAAATCTTATACACTAGTAGTTGTTTTAGTTATATTCGATCATAAAGGGGTAAGTTTTCTATGCTCGAAATAGTGTCTTATAATTTTATATGTCGACTATATTTTTTTTCTATTTGATTAGTATTTTTCCAATACTTATATATTGAGGCATAATTATAATTATATTTATTCTTCCGTTAACCAGATATATCTGGAATAGGTATCAAATACAATAGATACAACTATACAAATTTAACAGTTGCATCTTTATTACAATCTAAGAACTAATTGATCGAATAGAATACTTTCATTAATAGCCAGAAATATAGGTCATATTTGAAACACACACACACATATACATGTGTACATAACTTAATTTAGTAGTAGATGGTGTATTGAATAAATATAAACCTACAGTATTAAAACATTCCGTTTTCGGTTGCCAAATGCTGCTGGAACACCAATTTTGTTACTGAACCAAATGGAGTGAGTATTGGCTTGAGATCTGATAACTTTTACCTGTATGTATATTGTAGTCAGGGCCGGCCCGTGCTACTGGCGAGCCGGGCGACTGCCCGGGGCGCCAAAGTTTTGGGGGCGCTATCCCGATCATTAATCTATGCATTACTTGCAAGTGAATGAATATTGGATACCATTTTATATCGAGGAACAGGTTAAAATCTTGATGGCAATACTTATTATTTTTCATTGCCAATAATTTTTCAGAGTGATGAATAAAGTAACATGTACATACTTTGTTAATATCTCAACAGAAATTAACTGGAGTGCTATCTCGCCCGGGGCGCCAAAATTCCTCGTGCCGCCCCTGCTTGTAGTACCCGAACTTAATATGAAGATCTCTGACTATTATTATAAATATTAACTTACGTACTGTAAAAGTTGGAACAATTTTTGAAACGAGAAAAAAAAAATTGTTCCAACTTTCACAGCTTATGCCTGTCTGCATAGGATCTTCGGATCATATCATTCCATCAATTTCATGTTTGGCAATCTCACCATTTGAGAGGAAGGAGTTTCTTTCGATGATTATCTTCGAGGACATCTGTCGGGGCAGTTTGATACTAGCTTGGCTAGTTCCCGTCCTACCAAGGAAAACATCCGTGTTCAGAAACGAGAGAAAATGTTCTGCTACGATAGTTCAGGGGTAGAATATCCGCCCGGCAAGTGGAAGACCCGGGTCCAATTCCCGGTCATAGCAGACTTTTTTCTCGTTTCAAAAATTGTTCCAACTTTCACAGCTTATGCCTGCCTGCATAGGATCTTCGGATCATATCATTCCATCAATTTTACGTACTGTAAGCTAACCTTAATAAAAGTTTTCACAGATTAATTTAAATTTTTAAGTTGGTTTTCTAGGGTTTTAATATTTTTCACGATATGAGACGACTCTTTATTTACGCAGATTCGGATATATCTCTATCAAATCATTTCTTCAAAAATTCTGAAAATATCTCGCGTATTCAGATTTGATGTGCAGTAATAGACAGTACATTTGGTTTTATTTGATTGATAAATTAAGTGGATAGTAACAAATGAATGGCAGCCATCCTCAAACTAAATTTAGTTTTGGAATTGGGCGTTAGATTACAATAAACGGCTGATAGCGATAGTCAGTGGCATCTACTATATTATCAGGAGGCATGGTCTTTTAGTGTTGTGTCTTTTCATAGGTATTGTGCGTGTCTACCGTAAGGGATATTCGTTAAGTTCAGCGACCTTCTATAGTGCGTTTCACTGTAACGCGGGTATCCTATAACGCAGTGGCGTAACTAGGAGCGGAAAAGCCCTCGGCAAAATGTTATTGGTAGCCCCTCTCTTCCTGTTCTCTCACCCAAAAAACCCGTATGTCCAACTATGGCTGAAACCCATTGTAAAACCTAACAAGTTGCACTTATAATCAAATATAGGGAATGCGTTGAAAAAGTTCGGCTTTTTAAGTTATTCTGTCCAATAACAATGCTGAACTGGAAAGTCATTCAGAAATTAAGATAAAAAACAGAGATCGCTAAAACAATCTTTATTTTTTCTATACATATTCAGAAAAATTTGAAACCCGAGACATTTGGCCACCCCAATTTTATGCCACTGCTATGACGCTGGTGTTTATCTCGTTTCCAAACACACGAACAATTTCGGGCATTTACTATAAGTATTGTTTTCTCAGTTGTTCAAAAATGTACAAATTGTTTATTTTGAAAAATATTTTCGAAATAGTTATATTGATGATATATATTAATGATATATAGGTCAGGCATGTGTCTATTTAAGAAAAATTGCAAGTGTGTGAATTCAATACGTCTCGTTCACAAAGTGAACATATCACCACTATATAAATTTAAATTCTATTCTCATTAAAACCAAGTCTTCTCATCTAAACTTTCTTTTAATCGCATGGGCAAGTGGAGAGGCTTTATTGAATATAGCTAGATCGAATTATGCGTAAATGTCCAATAGGCGATCAGCATTTATTTCATTTTGCGCATCTCTTACCAGAATCATATCCATTAATTATCTTTTTATTGGTATAATGCGGTTGCTTTCTGCGTTCGTTCCCTGCATATACCGGCGCGACGCGGTCTAAATGTCGTTCCCTTCAAACTTCCGCAACTCATATCGACGAATTGGTAGCGAAAACTGCGCCAGAATAACCAATCAATCAAATCATCGTTCATATTGGATAACAGCTGTCAACAAGTGACGTGGATTTAAAAAAAAATCGCCAATATTTTTCTCTCGCTCCTCCCAATATCTACTCTTTCCGTTTCCTGTCTCTCTTTTATCGCCGTTTTCTCTTCTCCTCCCCAGAAATCCCTACTACCCATATCTTTTCTCCTACGCCCTCCTTCTTCCTGCTATTTCTCACATTCTGATTTTTCTACCCTCTTCTAATCCTTTGCCCGCATTCACACTGCAGCAACGCCATCTCTTGAAAGAACTTTGCCATCTACCAATCTAGTAGGAGTCCCGCACGCTCCTTACCTCTCTTTATTTCCACTTCTGTTTTGCTTCCTTTCTTCTTTTTGCAATTTTTCTCTTTTCTCATCTTTCTTTCCCTCCATGTTTTTTCAGAGAATGAAAACACTATTTAGATAGCTATACAGGAACCTTGACCTTCGACACATTACGTTGATAAGGATATCCCTTCTGACCACAACGGAAAGATGATCACATTTATTGTTTTCTGTTTGAGATTCTTGTATCGATTGTAGCTGTTTTTGTAGTGCTAAAATATAAGGAGTGGCGGAATGGTTAGAACGTTGACTTTCCACGCAGCGGTCGCAGATTCGAATCCAGCTGAGGTCGAATTTTTCAACCTTGGTGATGTTCGTAAATAGTAGGCCAATGCTGACACCGTGTTTCCCACCTTTCTTGCGAGTGTGTCTGGTTTGTAATGAGTTATGTCTATAATAATCCAAGAGGTTTATTTTACAAAAAAACAAGCAAACTATAGTATAAGATGGTAGATTGGTTGCTATTAATGGACTGTTTTTACCAATGATGATGTGTTGAGCTCACCTTATGGTTGGAATCAATTGAGGGTCAAGATAACTCTTGCGGACATAAAACGGTTGAGAAGACAAGACGTATTTCGACTATACTAATACTCGTTCGCAAGGGCGATCCCACCGCAGTTTCTACTTCTCTGTTTCCCCCTCTCTCTCTTAAACATCACATTCCTTCCACACTTCCCCCCTCTATCTCTTTCGATTTCTATTTTCTCCCTCCATCTCCTCATTCGCCTGTCTTCTTTATATATCTCTTCCTCTCTCCTATGCGTCATGTATTTTCAATCCCTTCCTTTATATCTATGCTGCCCGTTTCTCTCTCTATACCTTCTCTTTCTATATAAAAACTATCTTACTCTACAATCCCTGGCACCTTCTCAACTCCCTCCCCTCTTTCTCTCTTCATCCATTCCCTAACTCGCCATCTCATACCTGTCTTTTATCTCCGTCTTTCAAATTATTTTCACTATCCTCTTTCATTTTCTTTTCACTATCCTCTTTCATTTTGTTTTCATTATCCTTTTTCTTCCCTTTTTAATTCTATTTCTACTCCCACTCTTCCTTTCTATTACTCCCTCACCCAACCTCACATTCTCTCTTGTTTTTCTCCTCCCCCTGCCCTTTTCTTCCCACTTTCTCTCCAACATCTCCCGCCCTTCTCTCAATTTCTGTCTACCTTTCTCCTACCCCCTACTTCCTTTCCCTACCCCAACCCCTCTTCCTGTCCCCTATCCAATGAACGCTTGCTGCACGGTTGTGCCAAGTTGAGCGTGCGACGAAGATTAGGGCTCCTTTGGAAGCCGCGAGAACATTCGAGTCATTCTTTGGAACAAGGGCTCATAAGGTGGGCGGAAAATTTTTCCTCGAGAAAAAAAGAAATTTCGGCGGGAAGGCGGGAATGGCGCAGCGATGCAAAAATTTTGAGTTGCCACAATGGAGCGGGTATAGGGAAAAAACTGTTTTTCTTATTAGCGTCCTCGTGCACCTTCGTTTTTAACACGAGAGGGACATAGTTTCGGGATTGATAGGGGCGAGACGCTGCTGATGTGGAAATATATGCAAATCAAAAGTAATCTAGTTCTAAACCACAATAGAGATGTTTCAACTGTCTTGGAACTGCTGTCTTTTGGTCGTGCCAGCAAGATTTCCATAATATTTTCGTTATGTTTTTCATAAAGACTCGTAGTTCAGCTAGGAACCTATTTAATTTATAAAAAGATATAATAAACAAGATATATTTAATTGATCATATTCGGCGTTTATTCTCCGATTGTTAATTCGAATGGCAATAATAACTAATTTGCCGGAATTATGATGTAAAGGTGAAAGAGGATAGGAATAAGGATTAAAAAACAATTTTTACATGTAATGTTTATTACTTAAGAAATAAAATCAAAGGAACCTTAATGTTTTTTTATATTAAAAAAATCCATTCGAGTTATAAAATAGCAATAAAAATTACTATCCATATTTATTAATTTCAAGGTATAAAATGCGATTCGTTAATTCTCTCTCTATCTGTCTATTTCCTCCCTCTCCCGCCTCCCATTTCCCATTTAACAGCATTGCACCGATAGAATTATATTGTTAAAATTAAAAAAACCCGTATTCTCTGATGATGTACGAATTTTTAAACTAATTCAGCGCTGATTCGGATTCTTTCTTCGTGAAAAACATACTTAGTTCTTTCGGCCCTACAACTGTGTAAATTCTATGTCTGTATCTTAATTCTAATTAATGTACCAAAGCAACGTTATGGATATAAGTGGCTACGCACGCTCGCAACTACACTGAAAAATTAATATTTATGATAATCGGTGAATAAACAACGAGGGCGGTTACATTGTCGTAGTAGTAGCCATTTGGTTGCTCGTCCATTTTTTTACTACAATAATAACCTATATGAAATAATGAATTCAAAATATTAAATTTTTAAATAAAGTGTGTATAATCCGGGGGTGCCGGTGGTGTAGCACTTAGGACGCTGACTGCTACTTGCTTGCTGCTCGAAAAGGAAGCGGCAGCGGGCACGAATCCTGCGCAAGTAGGATTTTTTCCGAGGTCGCCGGGCCTCCTGTTTATGCGATTTGGAGAGACCGCGCAAATTCAGCGTTCCGTCCTTCAGAAGGGACGTTAAGCAGTTGGCTTCCTTGGTGCTTTTCGTAAAGAGTAGGTTAATACTGGCACCGGGTTTCTCTCCTCCCTTCTGTGTAAATATGTACAGTTGATGACAGTGCAAAATGACCATAGCGAAACGCTCCTATAAAGAGACGTTGTTTTTACTTGACTTCTATAATGATTCCGAATAACGACAAGGTAACGCAAGACTAATTAAAAAATCTGAACTGCCTTTAAAAATAAACTGATGTGGGCAACACATGACTTTCTCCATATTTATATGGCAGATTACATGTTGTTAGCTCTGGGATTGTTGTCAATATTTACTTCCGGTTGACGATTAAGAAAAGAAAAAGGAGCGTTACTAAGACGTAACTAAGCGTCAATTGTTAACAATAGTCTTCGGTAGGTGGCGTGGTGGTGGCAGCTAAAAATACTAGATATATCTTAAACAATGCCTTATATGGAAAAATGTATCAAACAAAGGTTGTAGAAAATAAAATTTCCTACAACTTTTATTCCAGTACATTTTTACATTTATCAAATATTAAAGCAAATATTTCAAAATAACGGATGTGACAAGAGTAAACATCCACTTCCGGTCGATCGATTTTTACCAAAAACTAATCAGGTCTAACTTTTAAAAAAATGTTAAATATAAAATTTTGCGTTGACCTGATTAATAGTTTTTGATTTAGAGCGCCCACAAAAATCTATCACTTACAGACAGACAGGCACAGACATCATCGATAAAATAGTCAAAACGTGTTCAGGGGACCTTAAAACATGTATTTCCGTTGAAATCTCGAATTCGATTTTTTTCATGAAAACAATACTTTCTCTATACTTCGTATATGGAGATAGTAAAAATCAATTACTACTTACTGTGTATAATCCGTCTCTTGTTTATGTACCTCGCGCCGGAAATAAAGAAGATTTCAAATTTTGGCAAATGCAAGTAATTAAATTTCGAAATGTGTCGTTGATGATTCGAAAAATTTTCACATGCAACGTTAAATCCCTTTAAATTCGTGTTAGGCTAAATTCAGTGCGAATTTTTAAAATAAGATTTTAAAGTTATGAAATTCAGGAAAATGACTCGTTCCGAAATCGATATCAGAATTGAAGCAGGATGGAGTGCATGTTTAATGAGATCTACCGCAATCGAAAGTTCTTAATTTACACAAAACTCCTATTGGTTCTGCGTTATTATACTCGCAGATTAGAGATAATTATGTCATTTGCGATTAGTGAAAGGTTAATTACAGTCATTTTAATTATAATTTATTTTTTCTCCTTTCATTCCGTCTTTCTCTGTTATATTATTCATCAATCCTCTTATTTTTCATCCTCTTCCATGCCTCATTCCTTCTCCAATTCCCTTTAATTTTCCAAAATTGTCACTTCTCTACTTTATTTTCGTTTGCTTTCGCTCTCTTCCACTTTCCCCAATTATTGTTCCTCTGTAGCTTCCTCTCTTCTATCTCTAACATTATTCTATAGACCTTCTCCATAACTAAATTTGTAAATATTATGTTATATTTTTGTTTCCCCTCTCTTCTCTATTTTATCCCAAAACTCATTCCTCAATCTAGTTTCCTTTCCCTTCCTTTATCTTTATTCCTTCTGCTTCCTTCTTTAAACTTTCCTCTCCTCCTCACTTCTTACGCTTTCCATTGTTTCCTCTCTCTCCTGCGATCTCTCTTCCATTCTCCCACTTCTTACTCTCTCTCTCTCTCTCTTCATAATCTCCCTTTTCTCTTTTTTCCACAACCCACCATCACAATGAAACGGGGGTTCGTACTGAAGAAGGGAAGAAGAGCGCACGCAGGGCAAGTCTTCATTTCGCTCTCCCTCCGTTCCCCGGCCTTCTTCCCCTCTTTTTACCCCTCCCATTCTTTCCTCTTCGTCCTACTACCTCCCTCCTCCCTCCCTCCCCCCCTCCCTCCCCCACCCACCCCACTCTCCCTCCCCTCTCTTTCTGACGGACGTTCATTTCATACCGCATTCCCCGTGCCTCCCTTTTCTCCCCCTCCCCTCTTTCTCTCCCATCCTCTTTCTGTCTTCTTCAACCCCCTTCTTAAAGTTTTCGGGTGTTTTCCCCTTCTCTCTGTCTCTTTCCCTTTCTTTTTTGCTAGTTTTGGATTTAAGAGGGGAAAAATTACTTCATAAATTTTTTCTTAAAACTCTCCCTATTGCCTTTCTTTATCTCGACATATTTTTTCTCTCTCCGCCCCTCCTCTCCGATTCTCTCTTTTCTCTGTCTCTCTCTCTTTCCGTAATCTCTTTTCCAACTTTCCGACTCAGTGACCTTATGTTATTACTTTCTGAAGAATACGCCAGTCATACCCCCTTTTTAGCTTCGTTCAAGCGATTATTTCTTTGCGATCATTTTCCGAGCAATCTTCACACCCCTCTCTTTCCTTTTTATACCGTCAATCCAATCCCTTTTTCTCCTCCCGTTCCCCTCTTCTCCCCCTCTTATTATGATTCTTTATCGAACGGCTTCTTTTGCTAGCCTTCCTGCGGAGACTAAAAATTTTCATTATCTTATCGTCCTCTCTATGGCTTTATGTTTTTACCGGTATTCGTTTTTTAGTATAAAAATATATTTGTTGATTATTAGATCACCCTTATTATTTTCCTCTTCTTTTTGCTCATAAACAGAAGGACTCGGGAGTGTGCAATAATTTGTCCACTTTTCTTATAAATAACAGAAAATCTCTTTGTGTCAACTGGGCGTGGATATAATAATTCAGGATGTAATATTTTTTTTATTCCTCTCAAATTGGAGGTACATCGTTTTGGTGATCGTATTAGTCATTTTAGAATTAAGCAAGCGATTTCCACTATGAAAATCCAAATTATTGTCTTAGTGTCTTGCATTCTAAAACACTTTAAAATGTTCGTTCAATTCAATTATACCACATAACCATCAAAGAATGGTTTTGAAGCACGAAATATTTTAAACAATCCATTTCAACTGTTATGAAGATTATCTTTCCCTTGTTGTGAATATGTTTTGTTCAATTATCCATTCCTATCGATTTGAATCTACAATCACAATGGAGTTGGGATAAAAAAATAAAACGCCAAATTTATTTTAGAAATTTTGCTTTCCTTTTAACGTAAACGGTCAAGTAGGTTATTTGCATTACATGATGACACAAACATTTCCCGGCGAAGATTATATTCGTTCACGAAGAAAGGGCTAGATGCTGCGGCGCTCCAAAATGTAGAGATCCTCGAGCCCACAGATCTTTCCACGCGTGGTCTTTGGACGGTTATAACGCCACATCCTCCCCCAACAATGAAGGCCTTATTTACAAACCATTCGAGCACGGAGGAGTACGGTTAAACCTTCGAAGACGACGCCCACAACGTAGCGGTCTTTCGAAGGAGACGGGGAGATATATATATATATATGCCTTAAAATGATCTATTAAAATTATAAGTTCGTATTTTTAAAAGAATATTTAACTAAAAATAATCATTTCTTTGTAGTTTTATTTTTCGAGCTTTATTTGCAGCAAACATATTGATGGCCAGACCAGAAAGTCTCTCTTGATTCATTGATGAAAGTCGGTAATTTTTTATCAATTTTAGTTTACTAAAAGAACGCTCTCCAGTTGAAATTGGTGTGGCGAATGTCAGAAAAATTCTCAGTAAAGGTTCCACATTGGGAAATGAACATTAAAGTTCGCATTCGTGAAGAAATCCTAAAATTTCTTTCTTTGTAATTTTAACACTTTATATCGAAGGCAGGTGGTACTTCAAACTGCGAACTTCTTCGATTAACTCGCGTTTATCCGCATCGTTTTTATGCATACCAGCAGCATTTTTACAGGAATTTATAATTTCATCTTCGGTCATGTTATACGCAGCAAAACTTAAAAAATTATCAATTTCATACCGACAGTTTCGTTTTAAGAGAATTTATCGCCCTATGTAGCGCATCGTAGAGAGTATTTTCTGTTGTTTCAGATATCGAGGGCACTTCAATTTCCATCTTGTCATGAAATTTACTTTTTCTTCCTCTTATTTTCGGGCAACTCACATTTTATCTAGTGTATAATAAGACTTCCATTTGGCGCCCCCTTACGAAGCTGCGCCCTGGGCACGTGCCCCAGTTGCCCCGCCCTCACTACGCCTCTGGATATATATATATATATATATATATATATATATGCATATATATATATATATATATATATATATATATATATATATACTAGTAGTTGGTGCTTGCATACTGCAAGCATTTCTTCTCAACATTAAAAAACATTCATTTTTCATATTTCATCATTACACATATATTTTTAATTCTAAATATTTCACCTCCGCAGCGTTTTTAGTTTTTCCCACATGTAAAAATAATATATATATATATATATATATATATATATATATATATATATAGAGAGAGAGAGAGAGAGAGAGAGAGAGAGTAAGAAAGAGAGAGGAGCTCTCGGAAGGAGAAGATAATAGCGAGCGCGTTTTCCTCGAGGCGGCGGCGGCGAGCGGCAAGCCGTCTCGTCTCCCGGATAACTGAGGCGTGCACGTGCACGCTCATCACACAGAGTGAAAGTGAATGTCTAACAGGAACTTCATACAATGGCAGAGGCCCTCCCAAAACCCCTTCCTCCTCCTCCTCCTCCTCCTCATTGTCGAGGATTCGACGTCGCAGCGTAGCCACGCCCTCTGATCAACGGGGCATCCACGGGCTGAATGCATACCCTTCCAATATTCTTAAAACAACTTTCCCGACCGGGTTTAGGAGTTTGTTTATGCATTTGTGTGTGTTCGCAGTGTTTCGAGACCCCCCATAGTAGGCTCTTGTCTCAACATTGAGGTTTCTGGGTTGCTTTTAGCGGTTGTCATGCACCTTGGGGAATGAAAACGAAGTAACGTGGCTGGAATCCTTCAATGGTTTTGAGGATTTCTATTGTTATGGGGTTGGTTTAAATTCTCGAAATGTCTATCCATTTAATGTATCGGTATAATTTAATTTACTAACACTTTATTTATTTAACGTATTGAAATGAATTAATTTATTGAAAAAACTCGATTTGTCCTGGTAATGTCGATATGATAACCATTATAACTCCTTTAAATGCTCGTTTATTAAAAAGAAGCTTATATTCGTGGTCGTGAAATTGTACACGTAAGTCGCGAAAAGTAAATGTTTCCTACTCTTTTATGGATCAGATTTAAAAAATGGATGCACTGCATAAAATTTCTAATTCACTTCTGCAAAATAACATATCAATACTTATGCGCGTAGCCTGACCCAGCAACTACTGCTGGGATGAGCTCAATGTATTACGATGTTGCTGAACGAGATGTTCTTATATTGTCACAAATATAACTTCTGTATTACTATTTATGACAGTATAACCTATAAATAAATTTTAATCGATTTATATATATAGCCTTTTTTGAATAATCGGCATTTTGTGAACATCGATCAGAATAAAGTATGCTATTATTATTATTACGCGACATGTTTTATGTATCTCGACAAGACATCTATTCGGGGTTATTTCCAATAGAAACACGGACTTTAATCACGTTTTTTCGAACCGTTTAACGACTAGAACCGCGCCAGAGATGCTACAGATAGACGGTATTGTTTAAAAAAACAATTTTTTGCACTCGGGGGCACTTAATTACGTGCATATCCATCATAATCTCGAAGCCGAATAATTTTCCCGATCGCGATACTTTCTCTATACATTTTGCATATTAGAAAGCCAAAAAGAAACTTCTGTAGTACCACCATGTGCTTGGCTGATTGAAGTGGTCGCACGTCATAGCGATCCATCTGAAAGCCTCCGTCATGTCTTATTAAAAAATGAGATGCATTTCTCCTTGGCTCTTTGTCCGCTTTGCTTAGCGTCTTATTTGCATTCTACCTCTTGACATCTGTGTCCGATTGACTCGGATACATCATCCCACTCAGTAATCCCCCGTCCTTGAGCCATCCCTCTTCTCCTTTCCCTTTCCACCACACCTTTCTATTTTCCAAGTCATCTCTTCTCCATATCCTTCTCGGGACCAGCTCAGCGTTTTTTCCTCTCCATTTCTCTCGATTTCATCGAAGTTTCATTTCCTTAACCTTGGACGAGTGTCTGGATTTATTTCCGAGCTTTATCGTTCTGGTCATACGATAAAAAAATTTCACCAGACATCCCGACAACAAATAATTTTATGGTCGAATGTACCTGTGTGTGTGTATGTGTATATATATATATATATATATATATATATATATATATATATATATATATATATATATATATATATATATTTATTTATATATATATATGAGTCGGTTTTACTCACGCATTCTTTGATCGTGTTGAGGGAAGACGTGAAATGTTCAATCGGAATTGCAAATGCTCGAGAGAGCGCCTATCGCCTGTATCGTAATCTTTTTCGCGCTTAAAGGAGTTTTGCATATTCATGGCATTCCACGAGCTTTCCTTTCTCGCGATTGCCCATATCTTCCGAACGGCAGCGTCTCCTACGTCATAAGTCATCAGATCCTTGCGCAAATCCATGTTTTTTATATCATCCTCTTGAATGCGAACATTTTATTCTTTTCCGCAAAATTCTTTTTTTGATTCGCGACCCTCTTTTTCATCCATTTCCTCTATTTATTTATTTACTTATCGGCTCTTCATAATCATCCTTGTGGATTACTTTCTACCATTATCTCGTGTATCCCTCATGAAAATTGCCGACTTTTTTATTTTTTTTCCCGTAAGACGAGTAACACTGTGGGTTGTGACCGCATCAAATTTGCTTCATGTTCCTTCTCTTGTTTTTTATATTTCCTTGCAATAAAAATAACTTGGTTTTCCTGCGCGAGGAACGGAATGAGGGGAATGAGGTGGTGGGGTGAGGAAGGGAGGGGGTGGGAGAGCGAAGCATGGGATTTTCAACGGAAATCGCGTTTATCCTTCGCCGGTTCTGAAAGACTCCCCTTTCTCTCTCTAATTGGGATATGCGACACCTGTTAACAATGCCCTAGGGCACGTTACATTGTGCGTGCTTGTGTTTGCAGGGGGGAAGGGCAGGGAGAGAGCGTTTTGCCTCGCATTGAAGTGCCCGAGCCGAGGTGTTTGCGGAGCCTCAAAATCTGGCTTTCCAACGTGTCGACCTTAAAATATTCGCGTCAAAGCGTTTAATTTCTGCGTTTTTTTTAAATAATCTCTTCATTTAAGACGGCGAATGAAAAAATGAGCATCACGAAATGGCGCGCGAACTGATTGTGATGGGAGACGGTGTGTGATCAGGATGGCAGCCATAAGCACAAAACGAAAACATGATAAACGGCGCCGAATATTAGGGAGATGACATAGAAACACAAAATCCATTATGATGATGCGTTTTCGTGACGTCGGGGAACCTGAATTTGTAATGTTGTTTTCCTTGTTGATTGCATGTCGTTGTTTTCTTTTGGATTAAAAGGCTCGTCGCAGTCTAAGGCGTGGTGAGCCCAAAATACAAGGAACCTCCTTTCTTTTTCCTTCGTCTTCGTTGTTAGCTAATTGCATTCTTTTAATTAACTTGCGCTTTTGATTTTTTCTAATGGCAACTATTTTTAGAATAATCCGCTATTGCATAACTATCAGTGATTTATGGAATCAACAAGATACTCTTTATTCAAGCATTTTAAAGCGATGGTGACGTGAAATACACGTCATAGTGTAACTGCCCATTTGTTCGTTTCATAGTAACTTATAGTAGGCAAATAAAACCAGTAAAAATTGCATTTCCGAGTAAAAATCTTCTTAGCGGATTTAATATTTAGCTATCTCTGGTCTATTCAAGATATTCGATAATTATAGAATCAACAACATACCACAGTCAAACCCCTGTTTAGCGCCCCCCTATTTAGTGCCACCCCCGCATACCGCCCATGAACGGAACTTCCATCTTATGATTACTTAGAGCAGCGGTTCCCAACCTTTTTCACTTCGCGAACCCCTTGGATCAGTCTTTTATCTTCGCGAACCCTTTGAGTTGTAACAGTTTTGGCGGCGAAGTAAATTTTGTAAAAACAAATCTTTTTGAACGCGTTCAATTCGTGAAAAATAAAAAGTTTATATAGCGCATAGCATGTAAACGCTCACAATAAAATCAGAATCTCTGATATTGACATCAGTTACTAGTTGGTACCCTGTAAAATTCAAATATAATTGTTGAAACATAAGAAAATTTTTAAATAAAACCATGCAACTAATTTGAAAGAAACTAAAATATTGGTAAGAAATGTAGAATCAAGAAAGTGAAAAAAACGCCATTACCAAATTTTTCTCGCGAACCCCTCAGATTTATTTTGCGAACCTCTATGGGTACGCGAACCACCGGTTGGAATACGCTGACTTAGAGCAAGTATATACTTCCATTGACCGCCACCTTCGCTTTAACGCCAATGTCAGTGATGGGCAAATATAACACCGTGAACATTACATTTACAAGTAAAAAATCTCCTTAGCAAATTTAATATTTAGCTTTCTCTACTTACTTAAGATAACCAATAAAAATAATTCCTTAAGTTCGTCGATCTTTGCACTTTGAAATATTATTTTTTAAATATTTTAGCTTAGCCACAAGGAGCAGAAATTTAAAAGTTTACGTTTGAAAAGATTTTATGAGGGTTTTTTATGGGAAACATTTGTTACACAAGATATTTATGGTTGTTAATTGGAGCCATTCATGAATTATCGATGCCAGCTTATGCCTTTCATCCTAAGAAGATATTTCAACAACTATAGTCATATTACGGTTATTTTAATCAAATTTCAAATAAAATTAGCCTTTCTTTATGATGGCTCACCGATCATCAATTTTTTATTAAACAAAACATGGGTTAAGAGGATTAAGAGCAGATAATTTTTATTTTCATTCAATTTAGTTGCTTCATAAGTTAAGGAACCATCGCCAAAAGACATTTTTAAATATATTCGTAACTTATCAACCTTCCTGCATGTCATTTCTCTCTCCATTATCATATTCGTCTTATTTTGCTTGTTCCCTTCTTTTAAATTATATATTTATATAAATTGGTATTCTCTTCCCATTTCTCTAACGTTATTTAGCATTCTATCTTTGATAGGTTTCATTCAATTACTTTACCTCTCTAAAATTCTCGGTCATCTTCCAATTACATTTTGTTAAGCCTTCCTGTCATATAATCATCTCCAACACTTTCCAATTTTCCAACTTTTCATACATTTTATGCATTTTGTGCAATTTTGCATTTTCCTCTCAGTTCTTGCGTTAGACTTATACGAAACTGCGCTCCAAATGAATGTTTTTGTCATTACATTTGTGGGAATTCCATGCAGAATCTCGTCTGCGGTTCTACTTTAAGAGGATTTTTATTTTGTATACTTAAGAAACATCGCGCATCTATTAATATTAATTAACAAATTATCACACTGAGCTTTACAAGCGTCTCGTACTCGGAATGCGCCTGTGATGATTTCGCGAGCATCTCTCCCGCGTCGTACCACTCTCCTTCTCTCCATATATCGTGTCTATCTCCCTCAAGCGAGAAAAATCTCCCTTAGAGAAGCAGCAATGACGATTAATGTTCTAGTTGGAACTTGTTTCACCATTTTACTGCCAACGCGCTCAAGAGAGAGAGAGAGAGAGAGAGAGAGGGAAAGAAACGGGAATGCTAAGATAGGAGTGAGAGGGGAAAAGGTCAAAGAAGCTTTTTGCAGCAACTGCGGAATGCGTTGGTATCCATAGAGGCGCATTTGCGCTGATCTAGTAATAGTCTTTATTTTTTTACACCCAATGCATTACATGTAGTACGAAGATTTTTATAGTTATGATATATTTATTCTTAAAATCTAAATGTGCCTTTCCAGTCTCTATCTGGTAAAATATGGTCGCCTTGTAGGAAGCAAAATCGTGAAAAATTAGGAAAAATTATGTTGAACAGTTGAAATTCTTCGAAATGTGTGCATGGAGATGGCTGAAAACAAAATTAACGACGGAGTAGAACATGAAGAGGCATTAAGAAAAGTTGGCGAGCATAGACTGTTCATATAAATGGTTAGAGTGAAGAAGAGGTACTATGTCGAGAATGTTTTTGTGGAGAGACTCCATGATGTAAGGATAATAAGAATACATAGAAAGGGAACGGTTTCAGTTGAAAGACGACTTGATAGGGAAAGATTGAAGGTCGTTGCGGGGAGCAGGAGAATTTGGAGAACACGGTTTTACATATAACGACAGATGTCTATGAACAAAATTTACTGAAGATGACAACATTAATAGGCGAGTTTTTGTGAGATTTATATTGAGGGGTACGGACCGATTGTCATCCCCAACATCGTTAACTGCATCGATTGACTCTTCTTCTAGGCTCCCATTAGCTCCCCCTCGACCGTCGACCCAGTGACCTAGCTCGGTTTTTTGTCCCTTATTCTTCAAATGCTTTACTCGGTCCTGCATTAAAGATTACTCGCGAGATACATTAACATAGAAGTTCCGTCTCATTATATTGTTCTATTTTACGACAAATAGAGAAAGAGAAAATGCGCAATGCTGCCTGTCATCTGTTTTATGGCAGGAGTCGGTAAAATGTGTCTCTCTGTAGATCCCTATCTGCACATATTGTCCGCTGATAAAGAGCGTAGTATATTTCGTTGTACAAGATGGCGCTCGTATTTCTTCTTTCTCTCTTTTGAGTTCGTCGTAGCGTATAGCGTTCATCTCTAACTGCAAAAAAGCTCGTCATTATATGACATTTATTTCTGCGGCATCATTCTGTTTGAGATGTATGAACCCGAGGTCGTTATGATAAGTTTTCCTTCCATCTAAATCGTATCTGCTTGAACTTATCCTGACGAGAATAAAACTTCTTCTAGTTAGACTATATTTGCAGGATCTTGTTTCAAATGAATGATGAGAGGAATGGAATTTAACGTATTCCCTAACGAAAACGAGAATTTTACTTGCGTGAACAATATATATGCTAAAAGAAAACGTGTCACACAACGATAGCTATGAAGTTAAGCTATGTATACGTTATGCAATTCTGAAGCTGATCTCCTTAATTTATCTCCGATAATTAAAGATAACTACGGTTAGGATTTCTTATTCAAATTTTTCATGTGGCAGAATAAAGGGTTCCACGTTAAGTGAACGGCTGGTTTGCATAGAATTTAAATAACCATCATACTTAATTTATTCAGGTAAAGATAGTTAAATGTAAAACTAGTTCCCATTTATTCTGAAAGCAATTTGGCTTAAAGATGCTTATGTTTCTGCGAAGGCTACAACTTTATCTTATCATTATTATGGACAGTTCAAAATCGAAACTTTTTAAAATGAATTTTCTTTTTAGATTCAACGATCATTGTTACCACTTACAATGATTATCATTCTAACTCAAGATGGCTAATTTGTTGCTGACAATGAGACAAAAAGCTGGTTTACATAACCATTTTATATAAAATATATACTTATTATTCAAACCGATATGGAGTTGGCTAGGTCATCTATCCAAATTCAGATAAAATGCGTTAAATGATTCAGAACTACAATGATAAATGCCAGGTTAATCGCAACGAATCTACTTATCAAGCCACATCTTAAGCAATAAAAAAAAATTGCCTGCGAGATTCGTCGCAATCCTTTGAATTACGGAGAGAAAATTGTTATATTTCAATCCTCGGAAGTTTCGCTCGAAGTAGGTTGCTGACGAGAAGTGTATTGAGGGGGAACATTATGGCGTCAACTTCGGAGAGAGACTGAAAATGAATAGAGGATTTAGTAGCGCGAGTCTCCGTTCCAACTACTATTTTAACCGTGCCAACTTCCAGCTGAGATCTATCTGGAACTTTTCTTACTCACGATGGAAATTTGGACTAAGTTAACTTGTTTTTACGAGTCTTTGCTCAAAGGAAAGCATAAAAAGGGCATTTGGTGCATGGAACATAGACGCATTTATTATCATATTAGCGATAAAAATGCAAGTTATTTTGCAAATAATGTTTGTGAAAAACGTTCTATGCTTCCTATAAATTGATACATTTGCCGAAATAATGTAATAGTACATTAATTTTAACTATACCATTATTCAATGACGAATTTATACCATCCGAATGATTCACTAAAGAATTATCCAGCTCGTCTTATGATTGAGAAAAAATTAAGAATTAACACTTAAATATAACAAAACTGAAAAATGTAACTATCTCGTGTATTTCCAGTAGCCGCAACAAGGTTATATTTTTTCATAGCATGTTCTGGCTATTGGAAATACGTGAGAGAAGTACCTTTTCATTTTTTTTAAATATATGTCCTTATTCTTGAACTATCCGAATGATTTTTTGCAGTTCTAGACCAATATTGAGTCCGAGTTAAACCAAGAATTCGATTCCATAGTTTGTATCTGGAAAATTCCTACCTAGATCAAATGAAATTTGAAAAGTAAAAACTTAAATTTTATTAAAAGAAAGAAACCTGCATTAATATAATGCAAATACAAGAGGATGTATGAGAGGACAAGGCTTTTTTTCGATCGAAGATATAAGCTACGATATAACGGATATACATGACAGTCTAGATAAATTAGGATTTTTAGAGGGGGCGATAGTGTATAGAGGAGAGGGTTGGAAAGGGGGGGGAGGGAGAGGGAGATCGAAGGCCACGAGTTCGTCGAGATTCTCCTAGGCGGAGCCACCGGTTCTTAGAAAATGAGAAGCGGTGTTCAAGGAACCGAGGTGGAGGAAGTTAGATGGGGACAAAGCCCGTTGAAAATTAGAGCTAATCCGTTAAGATTGCGAAATTGAAACGGACGGGAAATATTCTCTTCCTGCTTCTCCCTTCGTGCACTCTCTCTCTCTCTCTCTCTCTCTCTCTCTCTCTCTCTCTCTCTCCAGGAATCCGCGTCGAAGAGAAGAAAAGAGAAAGATTGAGAGACTAAGTGAGAGAGAGAGAGAGACTCGCTATTCCACGGTATCTATCCCATCTCTTTTTAATGCTGGTTATCTCCTCCACTCTCCTTTTACTCCCATCTTCTCCCCCTTATTTTCTGTAGGATTGAAACTTCTCTCCTTAATTTTATTAGCATGCACGCTTAATACACTTTCAGCTTTATATGCTCCTGTAATTTATGCAGACGGGAGGAGAAGAGGACGAGAGAATAAAAAACACTACGGGGAGGTTTCATTTGATTTGATACGCTTTGAAAAATTTTGCCTCACGGAATTCCCCGTGACGGCTTCTGTTTTGAAGGAGGCAAGGAACGCCATATTAATGTTTTTGCTCGGTCAATTTATTTGTTTCTTATTTTCGCTTTTAATAAACGCTCCAAAATTACCAGTGTAATTGAATTGAAGTCGTGGGCTTTGGAGGAAGGAGGCGTAATATGAGTCCTCGTTCGGAGAGTAATTAAAACGAAAATTCAATTATAGTTAATATTTTTGCAAGGGAATCTTATTGCTTCCCTTTATTAGGTTTGAATGAAGAAAATTTCGCTCTAATTGGATGCTTTTAATTGATATAATAATAATTTTTGGCGGGGCTGTTTTGATGTTTTTAATTCCTAAATTATAGAATTCGCCATCCGCAAAATTCCCTTCGGAGAAGGGCATTAAAATCGAAGAATTTTCGGTGATTAAATTTAGAAACTTTTTTACGTGATAAATTAAGTGAAGTTCTCTATATAGGAATAAATTTAAGTTACAGGAGGGAAGAGTTTGTGTTGCTTGGGTGAGGATTTATTTTTGAGATTCTAAAAGGATATGATATGATTCACGATGACGTTCCTTTTAATTAATTTATAAGATGAAGTTATTATTTGGATTTATTGATGCATTTCTTGAATTAAAAAAAAATATTTTTAGACGATATAAAAAATTAAAATTAAGCATTTGATCATTATTTTTTATTTTGATCTTAACTCTGGTATGAAAAATCGTAGTAATTTTGGATTAATCCATATTTATATTGTTCTTGATATTTGATATGTGGATAAAACAAAAACACAGATACATACCAGAGGTATTGAATTTGCATTAGTTTCGTTTATAAATTATTTTGCTAAAGATGAGACACGGTTTGATATTAAGGGAAGGAAGGCTAACTGAATGGTTTATAAAGGAAAGCTCAAAGTTGACTGTTTTCATGTTCACGCCCTTAATATCAGTGGATAGAGTCAAACGGGAGTGAATGTATTATTACCACTAACTCATTAAGTGTGACCAGAAGATTATCGCTGTCCTGGCATGGTATAGCTCGAGATGAGTTATCTAGGTTGGGTAGTATTTATGTATGCGGAACGGAGGTGGAGACCATTAACTATGGCTGTCCTGTGACGAAGAAGCAAGGAGTTACGTGGTCTGCGTCAATTTTTAATATTTACAATTAGATGCGGGCTAGTAATCAAAGCATGCGTTGCTTACGCACAAATGCATCCAAATTAGCAAACACTTTTTAAGTCAAAGAGTAATTCTTTTTTGCCAATTTGGTAATATTAATAATATTACAAATAATTCCATGGATTCCAATTCAGAAGATACTAAATAGTTTGATATCCTTTTATTTTTACTTGAGAATAAAATTTGTAACTTTAAATGTTAGAGATAAGTGCCTCTAAATCTGCATGAAATGATTGTTCGAACAATTTCAGAGGTTTGAAAAAATGTACTTTGGTGTAAGCTCAACAGTTTTCGAACTATGTCCAAACGAATGCCACATATATATTCAATAATCAGTTTTTTTTAAGGCTGAATCAATGCAAATGCCAGATTATGCTTATCAAAAATATCAAGCTAGTTAATAATGTCTGTTTAAATTGATGAAATCAATAAAAAAATTTCTGCTAAAAGATGGAGTGTGGATTTCAATTTTGAATTGTATCAACTCATACGAATATTAGTTTAATCGATCAATGAAGACTTTTTAAAACTGCTTTAAGATGTAGAAAAACAGTGCATAAAGCAGGACAGATGTAGAGATATCAAAATTGCGATAACCAAGGTAGATTATGAAATAATGAGAATTTTCGTGAATCTTTTCAAAAATCAGTACAGTAAGTAAATCGGTACTGCGTCGTCACAACCAGTGCAGTACTCAATAATTCAATGCGATACGGCATTTAATCTTATTACACTGTCCAGCGTGTACATATTATATAATTTATGTGTGGCTTCAGATGCAATGAACATTACGAAGCGGGCTTTTAATTCGTTTTCTTATATATATAGTCATTCGTTTATAATACTTTCTATTTTTAAGTAATTCACACTTTTTCGCATTCTACATTTTTTCACTTTTCCGGTCGATAATTGACCTCAAGTAACCGTCACCTTACCCTTGATACGAAGGACACTGCGCCAACGCTACTCCGTTCTTGTTTCCATCCCGTCCACTCTTGGCCGTTTATGTTAAGCCTTAACGCGGTGCATCGAACCGCGTGAATTATGCATCCCCATCCCATAAACGACCCTACCCCGAGGCCGGAATCCAACCGTGTGACTCATAATTGATCGACAGTTGATCAACCTCCTTCCAAAACCCTTCCAATGAATTCCTAAACAGAAACGGGCGGCTTCTTAGCCCAAAACAACAACCGCGGCACGGAAACGATGAAGTTTCGGCAGCGTTCGTCGGTGAACCCCTTTTGCCTTTCGCCAAAAGAGCGTGCGCCTGGCGGACGACAGGAAGGTGATAAGGGAAACCGTGGAGGGAAGGAGGAGAGGTTCTGGAAGAGGTAATGGAGTTAAGAAGAGTGAGAGGGAGAAGGCTTAAGAGGGAGATGAAGAGGACGAGAATATTAAGAAAGGGAGGAGAGGAAGGGGATTTTTCTTAAGAATATAATAGGAAGGGAACTGAAAATTGAAATTGCTTCTCCCATGGCAGTGATACTGTTTGTGAATCATCTTTGAAGACGGCTGCTTTGTAGACGGAATGCGCATCTGTTTTTCTCAATCTTTTTTTGGCTATTGGAGAAACATAGTCTTTCAGTTTTATTGGAGCCATGAGGTGAGCCCCTATAATCCTTTTTCTAAAGGGGGTTTTCAGTAGGAAAATTGGGTTACAAGGGCTTTAAGGCGAGAGGATTGGAATGAAGGAAGCTGGAAAGAGGAAATAAAGAAGAAGAAGTTGGGGAAGAGAAGAATTTAAAAAGGAAGAATTTAAAATTGGAAGAATAAATAGTGTGTGGAAAGAAAAAGGAGCAAAGAGAAATTGGAACCGAGGAAAATGTGATGTATTGGCGTATGAGAGACAGTAAACAGAAAGAAAGGGAGTCTGAGAGCATTTGGAGAGGTGGGAAGAGGAAGGAGTAAAGAGGATAAGGTGAAGAGTAGAACAGATAAAAAAGAATGGGGAAGATGTTTAAGGGAAAGAAGGGAGTCTGAGAAAAAAGAAAAAAGAGGGTGGAATTAGAAGAGGGGGGAAATAGGAAAAATCAAATCTCAGAAGAGTAGAACAAGAGAGAGTGAGGTTGACTAGAAATCTGGAAGGGGGAAGATACTCGTCTTTATTTAGGTGAGATTACATTACATTTACATAGTTGCAGTACAAGTCTGTCAGTAAATTGGTGTCTCGTCAATAACTAACATACATTAACTGTTATACATCACGCATACGTTACAATACAAATGTTACATTGAATAATACGTTACAATACAAATGTTACATTAAATAATAATTAAAACTATACTTAACATTATGTCAATCAATGAAAGCCACATCATTGTCTTCCATATATCCCATTACTGAATAATAACACTTTTTTAACAAAAACTTTCACTTTCTCTTGGAAATATTTTACATTATTACGTTTTTATCTAAATTTTAGGGACAATTTATTATAAACTTTGATACCAGTATAATATGGACTATTTTCCATAAGGTTTAATTTGCGCTTTGGTAGATTAAAGTTATCTTTGCCTCAGACAATATTTTAAAAGTAATTTTGATTGATTGATTGATTTTTGATTCTCATAAAGATAGAGTGATGGAAGAGTTAAAATATTATATTTTTTAAATATTGGCTTACAGGAATCTCTGAAGCCTGAGTTGGTCATTATACGTAGCACTTTTTTATTTTAAAAATAGTTTCCCAGCCAGAAGCATTTCCCCACAAAATTATGCCATATTTAAATATTGAAAATATTCACTTATTCTATATAACCCATTGTCATTACAAAAAAGAAGAAAGTAACAAAGAGTAAAAATGAAACAAAAGTATTACATAAAATAAAATGGTACAATTTCAAGTTGGCATTATTGGAAATGAAAAGAGATGGAGTATTGCTTGTGGGGAAAAACGAAGGATAATTCAAGTACCCTAGGAAAAACCCCACTGCAGGAAAACACCCACACAAGAAAAACATGCGAAATCTACTGACAGGATTATTTAAAGATCGAGAGGATCACAAATAATAAGTACACAAAATGAAATACCGTATTGACCCGAATATAGTGCGATGTTTTTTTCCTCAATATGTACCTTTGAAAGTCGCATTCGCACTGTATTCGGGTACTTGTTGCATTCGTACTATATTCGAATACTTGTATCTTTAAAAAATAACTGCGTATCGGCGCGTTTCATGACGCGTGTTTCAGCGCATATTTTTATAATTGCTACATTGTAAGTGAATTGGACGTTCATGTTACGATGCTACATTGTACAAATATACTCGGTAGGGGTCTGAGGACACTAGAAAATAAATCAAGGTCAAATTGCAGCAACCACAGCACCGGCACAACTTCACGCAGGGTCGCGACACTCAACGTTAGAAAACGAGGACCGTGGAGTCTAAACGTGGAGTCACATTACCCCCCTTTAGTACATAATTCATGAGTTTACAGGTAATTTAAATGTGCAAAATAGAGAAAATTAAATGTTTTTCGTCTTTTTCTAAAATTCCTTTCAAAATACTTGGGGTCTCACTATATTCGGGGTCGCATTATATTCGGGCTAATACGGTACTCATATAGTACACCAAAAGGAGAAAGCCAGTCAGTGAAATCAGGAAATGGGAAACAACAGTTGGAGGAGATGAAGAGAGAACGGAGAATTTGGATGGGAACGGAATAGGGAAGAAGGGGGTGAGAATTGGCACGAGAATGGAATATTCGAGGAGACTCGCATCACGCGGAGAAGTCGTCTGAGAGCTTCCTTCTCTCGTCTTCTCTCTCTCTCTCTCTCTCTCTCCCTCCTTGACGGAAGATGCGAGATGTCGGTCACGACAGACATTCAAGAAGGAGTGAGAGAGAGAGGGAGAAATTTTCCTTAGAAGTGGCAGCGTCAGCTAAACTTTCCATCTCTCTCTCTCCAAGAGCCATTCCCCTTCCCAAAGTCTTTCATTTTCTCCGAGCATTCCTAACGCATCCTTCTCTCCGGAGCGCACACAGCCTCACCTTCCTCCGTGTCCTACCCTCCCTCCGTCACCCCCTCTCCGTTCTCTGGAGGGTGGGAGGGAGGGGTGAGAATACACCAGGCAGTCCCGCATAATTAGCGCCACTGCCACACGTCTGAGAGCTGCTCAACAAACCTCGTTATTGTGTTTGCACTCCGGCGTGGCGACGGGCAAAGGCGGTAGTTATAGCCGCGCGCTCTCGTTCACCTGCTTAGTCCTCTCTCCTACCTATTTACCCCATCCTCCACGCTCTCCACTTTCTATATCCTATCGTTCTTCATGTATTCGCATCGTACCTCTGATATTCATATTCATGCTCCTCCAGACTGACGGAATAAAAAATTAGGAAGAATTAAGAAGAGTCTATGTACGTGTTACGCTTCGATTCGACAATGTGGTGGTTGGCAGGATGCGTTAAAATGACCGTTTTTGTGAGGCGAGCGAGATCAAAAAAATTAACGGCTTGTGAGGTTAATTAACATAAGGTGTATGACGATTACGCGTACAACCTGCTCTCTCAAATGTTTTTTTTGTATATCATCCACCGCCTGCTTTTGAATGTTTGTACCGACGTGACACACAAAACGAGAGGAAAGGCCACATTCTCGTGAAATGCGCTCGCCTCCCATTCAGAAAACCCAAAGACTCTTATTAGAAACTTCCCCATCCGTTTTTATATAAATTTCTTATTTCCCCGGAAGGAGGCGCATATCCTCCGTTGCTTTTGCTCTTCCTCCTCCGACTTATCTTTTAATGCGCGTTCTTTATTTGCATTTCTTTCAGAAAAGTTCCACGCGAGTCGCGCGAGTGCTACTTTTACTCAAGAGATGCATCCTTCCCCTCCCACCTCCCCATCCCTCCCACTTCCCCTCCCCTCCCACTTCCCCTTCCCTCCCACATTCCCACCCCTCCCACTTTCCAACCCGTCCCACTTCCCTTCCCCTCCCACTTCCCTTCCCCTCCCACTTCCCTTCCCCTCCCACTTCCCCTCCCCTCTAACTTTCCCTCCCCTCCCACCACCCCTCCCATCACCCCTCCCACCTCCCCTCCCACCTCCCTTCCCACCTCCCCTCCCACCTCCCCTCCAACCTCCCCTCCAACCTCCCCTCCCACCTCCCCTCCCACCTCCCCTCCCCATCTCTTCTCCTCCCTCCCTTCACCCCCTCTCCTCCGTGTTGATTTTTTTCATTTCATTGACTACTTCTCAAGCAAACGAAATTTTTGTTGCGGGAATCTTCCTCTCTCTCTCTCTATTTTTATTTTCTCCCTTCCCTTACCTCGGTCGCGCCGCATCCTAAAAAATAATGCCCCGAAAGTGCCTCCTTGTGTATTCTCTGTGCGACCTTCCCTTACTCCGCTGTTCTTTTCATATCTCCACCTGCAGAATTTCTCGAGGATCTTTTATTGAATATTTTAAGGGAGGAGTTCATCATTTATCAATCCCGAAAACTTCAGTTTTGTTCCGGAGGCAAGAAGCGGCGCGTTTCCACGTCTCTGACTCTTGGCGTGTCTCTCTCTTTCTCTACAGAACTTGGCTTACCGCCGAGCAAATAAGCAAGTGGAATTCGTGCATATGTCGCATTGTTAAATTAGCTGGAACGAGTGTATTATTCGCATTATTTAAAATAATAGCGATTGCTCTGAATTACACTTTATGGTGTGCATATGGATCGTTGAATAGAATAAGGTACATGTGTTCTTTCTCCTGCAAAAAAAAATTGTCACCCATCAGTTTGTCTAGACTGCTCTCTTCGTTTTTTGTAGTAGTGCGCGCAATACGCAACCGCGAGTTCTTTTTTGCGCATAATGAAGACATCCACCAGAGCATCCCTCATGTAATTAACTCTCGCAATTCTAGCATGTTTATCACGATATTTTCATTCTTTACAAGTCATCTAATTTCAGCAGAAATGTATTCCTATTTGGAACCTTAGACCAGTGGTTCCCAAACTGAATGCAGCAGCTAAATTATAGGGGTGTCGCGAAAAACCGTCATTTGTAAATAAATGAACGTTTTGGATGTTTTTGTAGGTAATTAGAGAAATAATTTTTCCTCTAATAAATAGATTATGGTGTAGTACCTTTAAATATATTGGTATAGCACCAATATGGTTGTAATAACCGTTTTTAAAAATGTTAAAACTTTGTTTGAAGGCTGGGCTGGGCTCGGTTTATCCTCGAAAGGGTGCTGCGCATGCGAAAAGTTTGGGAACCACTGCCTTAGATTTCGGGTTTCCTTTTTTGAAAGATGCCTACTAAAGTTAACATTTCATATAAATTTTTCTATCATGTTGAGTAAAAGGAATTTTTGTTCCCGAAACAAGCGCGCACTCATCAGAATAAATAAACGGATCAAATTACGCCAATGCTATCAGTAATATGACATTCTAAGGAATTAAAGGATTTTTCTGCTTATGCAAAAATTTTGCATTTTTTTTATCGGCAACCTTAATGAAAGAGCGAAAATCCACAATAGCACATAAACATTGTGGCACATTTTCTGACTTTTTTGTCCATGGATTTAAGTTTCACCGTATGTAATTTTAAGTCTAAGCACTTCACGTTTACATTTATAACATCGTTATTTGCCTTGTAGCGCAATATAAATTTTAGTATTGGTTTTGGTTTATATGTGCGAAAACACTTTACAGATATTATTAACCCAAAAGGGAGAATTAGTCTGCCACGATAGTTCAGTGGTAGAATATCAGCCATGCAAGTGGAAGACCCGGGTTTGATTCCCGGTCATGGCAGAATTTTTCTCCTGAGTTAAAATTATTCCCCAAATATTTGCCTTATTTGGTTAAAGCACCTATCCGGCAAATGGGGAGACCCGGGTTCGATTCCCGGTCAAGTACAGGATTTTTTCTCCTTCTCAAAGTTCAAAATTTATTAGCTGACGCATTTAGTATAGGAGTTGTATGGTCCACTAATCCTATCAACAGATAAGCAGAACGGGTATTAAAACAATAAGGGCTTAAGAATTAATAGTCGAAAAAATGAATGCTATGGTATCTCCAATAGTCATAGCAAGGTTATGAATAATCATTATGGTTATTGGAAATAACAAATATAGTTGATAATTTCTTGAACTTTTTATTCTTAAGTCCTTATTTAATCAACTTTTCAGCCATTAGACGAGAACGATAATTTTATATCGAACAAACGGATTTAAATCAAATTTAAACGTCACTCGAATTTGGCCAATTGCTTAATTTACTTTAAGCAGCGAGAAAAATATTTTATTTTAAACGTGATTTTCTCAAAAGGAGTATTTCTGCTAAATACAAATGCATAAAAACTTTCAAATTAAAGGAACTCATTCTTTTGTGTATCTGTCGGATAATGTTTCTGTATGTAGCTCATGTTGTAAACTAGGATAATAAAAATGGGAAAATGAGAGTATTGCTTTAATTATTGTGAAATTACTTTTCAATAGTAAGTCTTAATACCTAGATAAAATGGTATTGTTAGTATCGAACTAAATTCGGTCTTACTCAACCTGAAGTTCTTTTAATCGGCTTCACAAATATATTCGCCGCTCTTTTGCAGATGAACGTTCCTCCCACAGCGTCCACATTTGCACGAATTTGCAAAGCCTTTCTTTGAATATTAAGTGCAATACGATACTTAAGACAAACTTTTGTTCATTACGTGAGAAACTTTTCAGTTACGCATTGAAACTTGCCACTTTAAAGCCGACTTGTAATGCGCTAGCAATGTCCTTTTGCGTTAGTTACAAAAAACTCGGAGAAGTTACTTCCTTCTTTCTCAGTTCTCATAGCGAGGTTGAAACTGTCATAAAGTGAATGTGAAACGGTCGCCCGAAGTGTCTCCACAGTCAGCGAACGGCGTTGTATTTAGTTGACACCGCACGCTTCTAAGTAGTCGCTTACCGCACTATATCTCCCACATTAATGTATATGACGCTTACAGTTTTGATGTCTAGATTGCCGATAAAGTTAAAGCGAAATCGTAAAATCTGTATCCGGAATCAGGTTCTTTTTACTTTTCTTAAGGAACTATTTTCGTCGCTTTTGCGCCATCGCAACCTCGTTATCCCGCTTGAGTTTCACGGTAAGGAGCAAAGCGGGGAGGATTTGATGATTGACGAGATTCTACGGATACGTGTAGCGGGTTGGGAATAGAGTGAGAGAAAAGGAGATGTGAAGAAAAAAGATTCCAGATCTTTGGGAGTCCCATGCGGCTTAAAACGAGCACTCTCTCTCGAAAGAATTTTGAGAGAAAGATAAAGAGAGAGAGGGATGGGAGTATGATGGAGGTGCAGAGAGGAGGAGTGATGGAGAGTGAATGTGTGTGTTTGAGAGAGAGAGAGAGAAGGGGGAAAGAGTATTGTCTGACAGGGGGGTAGTACGGAGGGAAGAGAATTAGGGACGGAGGTGTGAAAATCGTGAAGGGAGTGGCTTTGCGTGGAGGAATGGGGACAGAGAGTGAGAGAGAGTGCGTACATCGGGGTAAAGTTTTCGGGAAAAGAAAATAAGAATGAAAAGTGAGAAGGGAAAAGGAGGATGGTGAGTTTGGTGGGGTGCTCTCCTTAAAGGCGGGCAATGGCGTTAAACGGGTTGTGACGACTGGATTCTGTTTTCTGGTCACTAATATTGGGCTGAAATTGTTAAAAAAGGCAAGGTTACGGGAGCAAAAAATGAATCGAACTTATTTTTTCCACGATAACGCGGGAAGACTTCGGGTGTGCATATTAATCAAAGGGACACTTCAAAAAAATGTGTAATAGTTCGAGAAAGTGCACTTTGAAGAAATGCTTGGAATATTTCAATCACTCGATTTAAATATTGACTATCAGAAGTGTTGTTTCGTACATGTTTATTGTACATCTCATGCGTTTCTTCGAAATAAATGTAAAGTAATTGAAAATGAAAATGTATTACATTAATAAAGGATTTTCACTGTATGTAGTATCGGATCTCTTACTAATGATCTTTCAAATTTATTTATTTTTTTACATAATTCAGGAGTATTTTTTTCTTGATCGAAAGACGAAATGTTTTTTCCAATAATGAAAGGGCAGATATTCTTTAGGACATATCAGACGTTGTTTAATAATTTTACGTTAACATTGCAGCATATCTAAAATATAATATCCAGCTTAGTGCATAGTCTTGCTAGAAACTATAGTTTATATTAGGTACCTAAGATCAGCGCAATGCGAAATGATATTTTAATGGATGATGTAGATCCTATGCAGGTAAAAAATAATTGATTATTTCATACTGGCCGTTTCTCATCGTATATCTATAGGAGAAATATCCAATAAAAATTGTACGGAATTACCTATGTGCGTTATAATTGTCCAAAGTCTCAAAGTCGGAGAAGAGTTAAATATTTTTATGTATTTATTAGTGTATTTGTTTTCTTTCATTTATACACTACCATCTCAAATTTATGCGTTGATGTATGTATTTGATGATAATCACTTCTGAAATACTGAAGAAAACAGATGATATAAACTTGCGAAAGCTTGCCGTCAACCTATACGCGTTAATTCATACATAAATATGCACGCTTTGGTTTGCTGGTGTTATCACAGCACGGAAAACCTGAGCTTTCTAGCGTGGTCCGCTACGAATGAATATCTGAGCAACTTCTGCATTATTGTTCGTCGCCGTGGACACTAGATGTCCTCATACGATATAAGCTACACACCCTATGTGTGCTACGGTTAATTGCTAGGGGCCGCGAGAAGCAAAATATAATGCGTTTTCCCGTCCTCTGTAGTCACCTGAGTAATAAGTGATGAAGGGGTATTTCCCCGAGAATGAATGACGCAGTGTGCTATGAAGAATATCGGCTTGGGCTGCGGCCAACGCCGCGCCGCGAGGCATTTCGACGCGGGAAAAGCTTTTCGTAGTTTTCACTCTCGCGATAACCAAGAGAACGGCCGAAAAAACAAGCGAGTGTGACCGCATCGAAGCGGTAAAAACCCCGGTAGGTACGACATCCAGCTACACCACAATAGCGCCCACGCTCGCTTTTTACCTTCGTACTTTTTCATTCGAGTTTTAATGCCCGAGTTACTTGATTCGACCACCTGGACCAATGTTTATATGAAATATAAAAATCGAAACATCAGAAAATTTCAATATTTTTTTTGCTTTTGTCAACGAGCCAATCTCAGTTACACACTTTGCTCTTTGTTTATCCTCGAGAACTTTAAATATTGAAGGTTACTCTCAGCTCTTCATGAACTTTTTCCGATGAAAGAGTGGTCGCCTTTATTGTCGGATATGGTCACTGTTCCGAGAAAGGACGGTATTTAATTCTATCCATCAATTCTTCTTTAATCAATCTAGAGAATTTTTACCTGTCTAAATATCTTACCGACGCCAGGGAGGCATTGGTCATATTTGAATAGCATATATACTCACCAAATTGAGAATTGTGATTTCGTTGTCGCAGTAGTTCATTGGAAAAATGTTCTTTAAAAATGAAACGAGAATTATCCAACTTACTACGGGCACTCTTGTATAAATAGCCTAGAGATGGCAAGCTGTACATGATTTAACTAGTCGTAAGAGGAATATTTAAATCATAAATTTAGAACAGACGAAATATGAATTTGAGAAATCACGATTACGGATAATCATTTATTGTAAAAAGCGCATCTGAAGAGGAAACAAAATTATTAGCTTTGAAAAAGTAATTTTTTCGGAGGGTGTGGTTAGTTGGAATGTTTTCCGTTGCCATTGAGCGTGGCGTATAGCAGCTCATAAACTTAACTGATATGCCATCGAACACGGGCAGCCGATTTATCAGGGAGTTTATGGTTTAACGGAGCAAACTGGGTAAAGGAAAGCGTCGTTCGCATCATAAACAGAACCATAAGCTTGATATGCGATGGCAGCGGGGATAAATAACAGGTAACAGATAAAGGGATTGAATAGAGAAAAAATATTTATCGTCGGGGAAATGTTTATAATTGCTGACTTTGTAAGAACGTCAGCGGTCACAAACTATTGCGCAACTCTTCAGCCTTTTTAACTTACTCCTCTTTGTGCTCGGCCGTAATCTTGATCGGCGCCGACCCTTCGTGAAGTTGCTGGTTGGAGCTACCTGCTTATGCAGAGGCCTCGGAAGTTTTTGTTAGGCGATGTTTTAGGGTTCGGTCAGATGTTTTTTCATAAAAGTGATTTAATGAAATGGCCGCCAGGAGGTGTTTGTAAAAAGCCGGATGACGTCGGGATCATACGGAAGTGTTTTCCCCTCTCTACCGCCCTATCCCCTCCGCCCCCTGAAGCATACCTGCTTGCCTTTGGGTCTGGCGTTTTGACCGCAGGGGGCTAGGACATTGTTTCTTGGAGATCACGCTGAGAGAGCCGTTTATGAGGTGCTGCCTCCTGGTGGGTGACCCTGGGCGTCAATTGCTGCCGAATGAAATATGTTATATTTTCGAGTAAAGTTATTCTGGAAGGATCGGAGAGGGGGAGGGTTTAGGAGGGGGAGGGGAGTTTGTGAGAAAGAGGGGGGCGAGAGAGGGGAGAGGGAGGTGAGTGCAGGTGGGGCGCGAAGGTGGCTAATGGAGAAGGCGAGAGGGTAAATGGGGGCGTGGTAAAAATGGGAGGAATTCGGGAGCGGTCCCTTACGCGTGGTGGTCCGGACGAAGCCAACGGAGTTGGCGGGATGGTTTTTGTGGTTTAGAAGAAGCGATTAGGGGATTCTCTCGCATGACATGAATTATGTTACGATTTCGTCCAGAGTTTTTGGAAAGTTCCCCAGGTGGTGGTTAAAGCTCGAGCCTAGAAATACGGAGCATAATGTATCCATGTAAAATTGTGTCGACGAATAACGAATAGTTTGGGGATGGCAAACGAGGGCGACTTATTTGAAGAGTGCTAACCTATCTTTCTGATGATTTTCGTTTAATAACTTTAATCGCTTAATGCGTTGATCTACATCGTTGCTATACACTTAATGTAGGAGAATATTCCGAGCATTGTAGAAATTGAAAATTAGTAGGTAAAAAAATAGTTTTTTTGATTTCCGTAAATATTTAAGTTACGTGATCACTTTTTGTATTGGCTCTATTTTTGGCGAGGACTCAACGGCAGTATAAAAGTGACTTTTGTCAGAATCTAAAACTACGTCCGTGCAAAGCGTCGTAGTATCACTAACAATAAGATTTTAAATATTTTAGGTTTCATGTTATTAGCAGAATAATGATATAAAATATTTTAAAACCATGATAATTTATAGGTGATATCTATACCTTTTTCAAATTGTTTCTCGATTGGTCTTAAAAGTTATTTTGGCTTATTTATGTAATTATCGAATTTATGAATATAGAATTTTATGATATAATTCTACGGAAATACTCTCCATTTATTATATATATTTTCTAACAAGAGTAGGTTGTTTGCTCGAGCTAAGATATTTTCGTTATCCAATCCTTTGACATAAATCCTTTATATTTCGTATTTCTAAATTAATTTTCCTTACAGTGACAGTGCATGAGACGGGCAATTTTTTATTTAAGCATTATAGAAAGATAAATTCTCTTCCATTGAGAATTGACCTATATACGTAAGATATGAAACTTTTAATATAATTTACAAACTTTATATAATCTAAAATAAAACCACTTTCTAAGAAACCGAGGTAAATATTTACAAAAGTTTTGAGTTGAGGAAGCATTCTAGTTTAGATTGGCAGGTTATTATTCAATATTTTGGTATTTTCTCTGAACATTTCATCATTTAAAGTCTTAAAGATATTTATCGAGTTCATCGCATTAACGCTAGCGAAGTAAATATCAGTTATTTTCAATTTACATTTTGTAAGCGTGATTAAATTTTGAGTCTCCGAAAAAAACCGAGCTCGCATTAAATTACGTCGGCTTAGAACGCCGCTGTTTTTTATTCTCTTTTCTCATTCTCTTTTTCATTCCCTCTCCCTCTTCCCAGTTTCTCTCCTCCTCCATATCTCCCACGCTCCCAAAAAATTTCACTTTCATCTTTTTGAACTCGCCCGACCTCCTTCATCTGCTTTGAATCTTTCGCTTCGTATTCTACCTCGAATCTCTTTTCGCTTTTCTCCTCCGTTTGTGTAGCGGCAACAATGAAAAAATGCCCAGGCAACCAGGCTTCAGAGCCATCGTAACAATGCCTCCTCCTTTGCGTTTTTTATTTGCTCGCTCCTCTTATTAGAGTCAAATTAACGCTGGCAATACAGTAGAGGTGGGCAGTCGTTAGTGTTTCGCCCAAAAATTGAAAATTAAAAAGAAAACGATTCGATTTAACGCATTGTTTTTTTTTAACGAACGACTCATCCCCAAAATTAAAAAAATATAAAGTATAAAGAGGAGGAAGCAACAAAGTTGCGAAAAAATGAATGTTCCTACTTGCTCTTCTTGGAGGGAGAGGGGAAGAGGAAATGGGGATTTATGGCTCCCCGTGGCGCAGACGACGAAAGAGTAGGATGCACACGGGCAATTTGGCAGGCATAAAAACCCATTGCGAAGGGGAATATATACTTTTAAAGATGTATATACTATGTGTATTAAAAAAGGAGAACTTACGATGCTCGACTACGAAATCCAGATTTCCTTTTTCCGTTGAGGGAGTCGGCCATTATTTCACCTCACGCACTTCCTCTTCAGCTTTAAGCCTCTTTATTTCCCTCCCTCTCTTTTTCCCTCTTCCGTTTCTATTTCCTTCCCACCCCGTCCTTTCTTTCTCTCTCTCTTTAGCTTCCCTTTCACGCTCTCTCTTCTTTTTTATGCCTTTCTCCTTTCCCTACCTATATCACATTTTTTACTCCTAGTCCTTATCTCTCTTCCCTTCACAGCGTCCACCCCGACCTCCTTCACCCCACCATTCTATCTCTTATACTCTCTCTCTCTCTCTCCTCCCCCTCTTTCTCTCCCCTCCCTCTCCCTCCCGTCGGCCGCGTTTAATTCCTTGGGCGGTGGGCGAATCTAAAGGGAAACGGCGTCTGGGTCCCACAAAAACGCGTGACCCATGAAAGTGTTTTTCATCAGTGACGCTACATTTCCCCGGTCGGCGATCGCACTCCCTCGCGGAAAACCCGCTTATTCCATCGCATGGGGAATAAAAGTCTCTCTGTCTCCCTCCCTATCTCTCTCTATCTCGCCTTAAATCTCTCACTCCTCTTCTCCCACTCTCGCTCAATTCTCGTCCTCTCTTTCCTTCTCGCCTCTATTCTGTTACTTTCCAAACTACTGCACTCTTCTCCAGGTCTCTCTCCGTTACTTCCTCCATTACTCTCTCCCTTTCTCCTTCCCTTTCTCCCTTCCTCCCTCTCTTTCTCCATCTCTCTCCATGCCACTCTTCCTTCCTAACTCCCTCCTTTTCTCCCTCCGTTCCTCCCTCCGTTCCTCCCTCCGATTCTCCCTCCATTCCTCCCTCCATTCCTCCCTCCATTCTTAACTCCCTTCCTCTATTCCTCCTTACCTTCCTCTTACTCCCTCCAGTCTTCCCTCCCTTCCTCATTCCCCCATTCCACTCTCCCTTTCTAATTCCCTCTCTCCTTTCCTCCCCCTCCCCTCTCTCCCATCCTTCCACCATCCCTCCCTCCCATCCTTCCACCATCCCTCCATTCCACTCTCCCTTCCCCCATTCTACTCTCCCTTCCTCCATTCCACACTCCCTCTATTCCACTATAACTCCCTTCCTCTCTCCATCCCTTCAGTCTTCTTCCTCCCCTCCATCCATACCTCTCTCCATCCATACCTCCCTCCAGCCATACCTCCCATCGATACCTCTCTCCATCCATACCTCCCTCCATCCATACCTCCCTCCATCCATACCTCCCTCCATCCATACCTCCCTCCTTTCATACCTCCCTCCATCCATACCTCTCTCCATCCATACATACCTCCATCCATCCATACCTCCCTCCATTAATACCTCCCTCCATCCATATCTCCCACCATCCATACCTCCTTCCCTCTCTCCTATTCTCTTTACCTTTATCCATTTCCTTATCCCTCCCTTCATTTCTCTCCTCATCCTCTCTATCTCTTTACGGCACCCCTTCTTCCAACTCTTTTCTCTTCAAATCTTTCCCTTTTTGCGTTGTCAACATCCTTCCCTCTCCCCATATCTGCATCTATCTATTATCTCTCCTATCACCATCCTTTTCTCTTCTCACTCAGAGGCTCCTCTCAGCCTTTCTCCAACTCCCCCCACTCCTCCCCCTCCCTTCCTCTCCTCTCAACCTTTCTCTTACTCCCTTCCCTTAACTCTCTCATTCTATTCCCCTACTTCCCTCCTCACTCCTTCCATTTCTTCCTCCCCTTTCTATCCCTCCATCTTCTCCCCCTACCATCTCCCTTCTCCGGTATTCTATCCCATCCTACGCCCTATATCATCTGCCTCTCGAACCATTTATCCCTTTTTCCCTTCTCGCTTGTTCCTCCTCCTTCCCTCTCTCTCCCCACCCCATCCAGCAGCTCTCCTACATTCCCCCTTCCTTTTTTATTTTTCCCCCTTCCCTCCCCGTCCCCCGTCCTTTTTTTCGATATATTCTCCATCCTGACTTTCTCCTCCATTTCACCTTATTCCCATGCGCTCTTACCCTCTCTCTCGTCTCATCAAAAATCATTTCCATGTCGGCCTCGCTCTACTCTCTTCCCTCTCTATTTTTTCCATCTCCCCCTCCCTAATTTACTTCCTCTCTAGAACGCTCTCTCTCTCCATTTTTACTTAATAAATTTTTTCGTGCGGACTATTGGCACGTCGAGAAATTGGATGGTCCGAAATTATTTAATGACGCAGCCACGATGGCGTGAACGCTATCTCTTTCCGAGTAATCGCAATCTATTTTCTATTTCGGTTAAAAGGCCAACGAGGCGCAAACAAGTAGGCGCAAATCATTCGGCATAGATAATTTAAGGGCGCAAGTGCGACTAATTGGAATATAATTTTGTTGAAGGCATTTAAGTAGTATTATATTTCGTTGTACGAACTAGTATATTTATTCGAATAGCAGTGTCCATTGTTAGTGATTAAACAATTATTAAACTCGATTAATTCACGCTGCTTGAATACTCCGAATCGCATGCGTTCATTCATGCCTAAATTAATGTTGTTAAAAGTTTACGCTCGGCATGACCTAGTTTTTGCTCAATAGCAAAACCGCGTGGCTTATTATCGCATGAATCAATTATTTCGATACCACCTGGTGCAGTGCGCTCCTATCACATGCATTTTTATAGGATCATTTATGTTTTTGATTTAAAATTAACTCAAGCTCTAACTTCAGATTATGCTTCCAGTTTGCGCTGAAGCAGCAATCTACGATTCTATTGTTTGACAGTGAGGTCTAGCGAGATTAATTTTCAAATAATTTACTATAGTTTCAATGCTATGTAAATTTGCGCAATGTTTTAGCTAATGAAAGGTTAATGTAAGGAATGCAATATAAGGAAGGTATGCGTCTGATATTTTTTGAATCGGCGAATGAGCTTTGATTATATTTACATTCAATTATAATTTTACCTTATATCATCAAAGTTTGTGCGTTATCGAAGATGCAAAGGATGCCGAAAGCTATGATGCATTTAGTAAAATGTTTATTCGATTTTATATGTATGTATTAACAAGGATGTATTAAAATGACTTGGAAAATAGTCTGTGTTTAGAGTTGCGCGGAAGTTCAAATGTATCATTGGCTGGTGTTACCTATAATGTCGACAGTGTTGCTGAATTAATATAATAAAAATAAATTTCCGTAATTTGCCTTCTTTAATCGCATATCTTATGGAAAGCTTTTCATGACATTTAAGCTTAATAAAAGTAGAGAATTTTAAATCAATTAAATTAATATTTATTTAACGTTATTAACGAAACTCCAAGAAATTTATGACATTTTGTCGTGAATGTTATCCTTATATGTCTAACCTCAATCTAATGTTTGCGAGTTCCAACTGGTCATATTGGATAATATTTTTTCATTTCATATTTTACTCAATCCTTCAAGATTTTTATAAAGCAAAAGTAGCTTTCCTTCTCGTGATTGGATCTCTACATTTCTTTCTCCCTTTTAGCAGAGAGAGAAAACCTTTTGTCTTACTACCTCCATCTCTTAGACTTTTTCTTATTTTCCGGACGCCACGAGGTCCCTCCGCCGCCGCCTCCATTCCACCTCCCTCGCCACCTATTCCCCATTTACTCGATTCCCTCACACCTCTGTCCCGTTCCCCCCCTCCCACAGAAAAACGCGCCGGAATCAACGTCGAACCGACATCTCAATGGCCGCACCACGCCCTCCATCAACCTCTCCCTCTAACCCTCCCCCTACTCGCGCGGATCTCTCCAATTCTCTCTCTCCCTCACCACCCCTTCCCCTTTTCCATCGCAACCTCACTTCCACCCAAAAAAAAGAAATCCAACCCACGCCCATTCGACACCCCCGAATTTCCCTCCCAAAAGAGTCGCTGGGGCCATCTTCGTCACGGCCTCCCTGTCTTAACGGCCATCCTTGCCCCTTTTTTATTTTTTTTCTATTTTCCCGATCTCCGCATACCCTCCTCCCCCATACCCGCTCTCTCATCGCATCCCGAAAAGCCTCTTTCTCTTCCTCCTCCCCATTACGAAAAGGTCTTCCTTTCCACCTCCCCTTCCCCTTATTCTCCTCCGAAGTCGATCTTAACTCTCTCTCTCTCTCTCCTTCTCTCACACTCCCTCACTCCCAATATCTCGCCTTATTCCTTCCAGGATCATCCCGTACCGTCTCCATTCCTTCCTCTGCACGATCCCTCTCTCCCTCCGAAAGAAAAAACCCCTTACCAAATAGTCTTCTCCTCCTCCTCTTTCCCGTTCTCAATCCCCATTTAAATCTCTCTCACTCATTCTCCCTATATCCTCCCTTTTTTACGTCTCTCCTCTCCTTTCGCCTTCTCCTATTCCCTTTTTTCCCGACTCCATTCCAAAACACGCGCTCTCATCTATCTCTTAAAACTTCCAAGCTCTCTTTCGCTTGCAAGCACGCTCCTACTCCTCTTCCTATTACACGCGTTCCTCCCTTTTTTCCCTTCCCTCGTCCTTTTTTTTGGTCCTAACAACCCTTTTATGACCTCTAGGCCATTTTCGTATCGCTGCCTGCCATCTATGAAATTCCCTCGCAATCTCATCCCTCTGAGTATTATTATTATCATTTTTCCCCACTCCTCAATCATTATTTTATTAATTTATCCTTCTTTTCTTTCTTTTTGGCTAACCTCTATTATTCTTCTCTCTCTTTCCTTTTTTAACTACTCACTCTGACTCCTTTGTTCTCTTTCTCTTCGCCTCTATCTCTTCTTCACTTAAATGTGAGAAGGGACTACGTTGTCTCCATTTCTTCCGGATAAAGACGTTTGTTTGAATGTCTTTCTCATCTCTCTCTCTTTCTCATCTTTATCTATTCTCTCTTCATGTATCTCTCATTCTCTTCCCACACACTCTCCCCATCTGTCGCTCTATTTCGTCTCTTTTTAACTTTTCGTTTTCTTCTTCTTTCCCTTCCTTTTCCTTTTCTCATTGTTCCTACCTTTCCTCTTCTCTCTATCTCTCTCTATTCTTTCAGTTTCTCTCCCCATCTCTCTCTCACTCGTTCAGTATCTGCCCTCCCTGCCTTTTCCTCCTTTTTTTCACCGTTCCTTCCTCCTCTTTTCTCTCTCTTCTTTCTTTTATTTTCTCCCCATTATTTTCCTCTACTTTCAGGCTCTTTATCTCGTTCTCCTTCTCTCAAAACCTAAAAATTCCTCTAAACCTAAAAAAAAGGCTCACCCTCCCTGTCTTACTCTTTGACTTTTTCTCTCTCTCTCTCTCTTCTACAAACCCTTTTCTTTTCTTCTTGCTCCTCTCGCTTTATTTTGTTCCTTGGGTCCATCTAAAAGGCAATTCTTTCCTTTACTCATTTCACTTTGTGTAAATCCTCCTCCGACTGAATGTTTCCAAAAAGAGTCTCCCTCCCTCCCCAACCTACGGACCTTATTCTTCCTTCCTTCCTCTCTCGTGACCTGTTCCTCCCAAGACGCCTTCTTTTTATCTCTTTTATTTCCGATCTTGCATGCCTGACTCTTTGACATTCAGAGGACGGAAATAGCTGCAGCGATGGGAGGCATCCGAGAATGATCGAATTGTTTGTTTAGCAGTTTATATGAAATATATTTGTATTCACTCGTGTTTTATGTATAGGTGTATGCATAAATATCAACTCACACACACACACAGATATATACAGGATGTCCCAAATACTGGATATAGCCAGGAAGCTCCAACAATTAAGAAAATAAAAAGGGCGTTACTATAACCTAACTAAGCGTAAAATGTTTACAATAGTTGCCGGTACGTGGTAGCAGGTAAATATTTAGTTTTTAAGATATTTCTTAAATAATGCATTATATGGGTAAATGTTTTCAAGCAAAGGTTGTAGAAAATTAAATTTCCTACAACTTTTATTCTAGTACTTTATTTACATATATAAAATATTAAAGCATATATTTCATAATAACGGATAACTGACAAGAGTAAACACCCCCTTTTGGTTGACCGATTTATAGCACAAGCTAATCAGCTCTTTTGCAATTAACAAAAATGTCAAATATAAAATTTCGCGTTGACCTGATTAATAGTTTTTGAGTTAGAGCATCCACAAAAAACTGCCACATACAAACTTTTTTCACACACACAGACATAATCAAGAAAATAGTCAAAACGTGTATTTACGTTGAAATCGATGTTTTTCATGAAAATAATACTTTCCCCTATTCTACGTATGGAGAAAGTAATAAGCTCTAAAAGATTGAAAATTTTATTTAAGTTAATAAATTTAATTCTCCGTGTAAGTTCCATCATTACCTATTATCAATTTAATTCACACACACATTCCAATATAGCCGTATGGATGGATAATACAGCATTATCGATAAAACAACTTAATGAAAAAACTGTTTTTAGAAAATCAATTTAAGCTTGATAGTACGTATGTGTGCTATGGTGTGTGCTAACGCTATCGGAATTGCACAATATAAATTCTATTTATTTCATGCAAAGATGTTTACAAGCCCTGCCATATGGAGTTTTGCATAAAACGTTAAATTATAATAAAATGCTGAGTCATTTATTCGTTGCATTACACAGTAAAACCTGGTTAATTCGAAATTCAGGGGAATAAAGAAAAAGCATTTCGAATTACGTAGAACCTCTATAATTCGAAGTTTTCAAAAAAGCTTTATTTATCAAATTTAAAAAATGCAAATATAAATTACGGAAAAACAAAAGGATATGACACTAAATTAAAATACAGAAAACAAAAGCATTTAGTACGCATATATACCTCAAAATATGATGTCGATGAATAAAATCCAAATTAACGATTACACATAAGAATATTGAAACATATATGAGCATATAACTAAAATCCACTACAATGTTAAAAGATTGTGTCACTTATTTCAACTTAAAAGTAAATAAACGAAATTTTGTAACAAAATATTAATTTAAACATTTAAAAAAGTCACTTATTTTCCCGTTTAGATTTCAGGGCACTCCATGGCGTAATGTGTTACGTGATGGCGTCAACTTTTTCACATATATCTATCGGCACGCCTGGCATCCCTGACACGTATCTTTGAAGGGTATCCAAAGTTTTTAAAAAATCCTCCTTAGATGGACATGGCACATCCAACCTATCATCGAGGTTGTCTTCATCGTCTTCTTCGTCGCCATCACTCGGAGTGGTTTTCGATTCGTCGAGCGTCGGGCCATACACAACCGACGTAGCCAAGCCTTTATCGAAGGAAACGAAGTCTCAGAAATTGACGGGCCCCAATATATTGCTGTAGATTACTTGCTCCACTTCGAACACTTCTGCCGGCTGCGAATATATCCCGCTTTTCTTAATACAATTGGCAATGGCCTGAGGAGCCACACCGGTGACAAGACCCCACACGCGTCTAAAATCGTCCATTTTCGTAAATCATCCCGCGAACACTCATTTGTAATTTGCACCAAGCATGACTGCAATAGTTTTTTCTGTAATGGCTATTTAAATTCTAAATGATGCCCTGGTCAAGTTGCTGGAGAACACTGGTTGTGTTGGGGCGGCAAATACAGCAACTCAACATTGGGCGCATTTATCTGAGCCACATGGTGAGCAGAACAGTTGTCTAGGGTAAAAAAATCATAAGTTTTGCGCCGCCATACGCCTTTGCATTCTTATTTTTTTAAAACTTTTGAATAGGTCTCTTGTCATCCACGCCTTTTTGTTATGTTCGTAAATTATCTGCAAATGATCACGATTAATACCTTTGAAATAGCAAGGCATGGCGTATTTTCCGATAATTAAAAGTTTTTCTTTATCTGACCCATCCATATTGGTACAGAGCACGGCGGTGAGACGCTCCTTACTACGTTTGCCGCCGTGACATTTTTTGCCTCGGAGAGCCAAAGTACGATCTGTCAATATGTTGAAAAAAATGCCCCTTTTACCCATATTATAAATGTCCTTCTCCAAAACATGCTTATAACTTTGTGGCCAGGTCGTCACTTACTCTTCATTAATTTTTTGGACATCGCCACAAACTGCGAGGAAAACAATATTGTGTCATTTTTTAAACCATCCAACCATCAATTGAACGCTTTAAAATCCTCAATGTTCAAAAATTTTGCAAGACTTTGCTTTTTCAAGAAGATTGGAAAGGTGTTCTCCATGTCGGAGTACACAGAGTTTCCAAATGCGTTCTTTGAGAATTCACAATGTTCACAATATTTTCCTCTCAGATGAGAATTTAACGAGAAGCAAGCGAGGTACATTGTAAAAATACATGTAGGTCTTCATGTAAAGTAGTCGTAATTATTGTCTGACTTTAACCAGAATTGGAATCCATCGACCAATTTTAGCAAAACTTGTCACAGGTATATTCGCCGCTCGTACTTGTAAAAAAAATTCGAATGATTTTTCTTCGAGGTCCTCGTTTTTTCAGGTTGTGAACGCCGACGTGTAACACTCCCTTTAAATTTATAAAACTTTCTTCAATATTCGCCCGATTCTTTTAAATTGTAGATAAAGACGAGTTCGGAATCCCATACTTTGATGCCAGTTTTCCTTTCGATTCGGACTTCTTGTCAATGTCTTGCAGCAAAGACAATTTTTCAGCAAGAGTCAGTCTTATACGTACCTCGTACCGGAGCCATTGGAGGGTGAATAAAAAAAATTTCTAACAACAAATTTAAATATAGTCTCTCTCGCAATTATTAAACTAAGAATATCACTTAAGCAGTGACAAAGGGATGATGAAACATACAATGGAATTCGAAAATAAGCAACTAAGCAAAGGAATATTGGAACGTTTTCCACACAAAACTCGCAAAACTTTAGATAAATCGAGACAAAACCACGGAAGGCCGACGTCCAAGGGAATCTGATAAGGCGTGGGCAAGAGTGGATAGAAACAAACACGTGAGGGGGATGAACCGAGGAGAGGAGAACGAGGGAGGGGAGGAACCGAGGGGGGATCGACCGAATCCGGTGACAATATTCAATGCCCCGTCGACATACTCACGATCGCACGATGTTTGTAAACAAGTCGGCATGGCATCGGACATATTTTCGTAAATTTGATTTCGTTCTTTTTCATAAGTTTTATTTCGAATTATGTCGACAAAAATGCATTGATACTCTGAGAATCGGGTTAAAAATCATTTCGAATTACGAATTATAGAGGTTTTCGAATTATTGGAACACATTTATATGGAATTGACTTTTTTGGTCCTTCATGTGTTAAAAAATTTCGAATTATGTTGAATTTCGAAATATGGAGGTTCGAATTAACCAGGTTTTACTGTATTACTCCAATGAATCAAGTTATGGAGTTTATAAGTTAATTCCGCAATACATGTAACCCGAGGTTGTGCAAGAATTTCAACAATTCTTTAACAATCTCTTTGCTTTCTGATGCAGCGAAGTGTTTATACTAGGTATACGAAAGTTTTGTCGTTTCTTCTTTATTGGAAGCTAAAATTGTTTCGATTATTCTTGTCTCAGAAAACAAACTCGCACATAAATTTGTGTGGTTTACGGAATCCTCTGCCAAAATTGAAGGAATTAAACGCAAAACCGCGGCATTTAAGAATTTACAACCGACGCTAAAAAAATCGACTTTATTAGTCGGTGAATGTACCATTTTCGGTTATTACGGGGAGTAAACTCGGATTTATTCATTAAGAGAGGGGACAACCCCTTTGTCCTTCGTGTTTAACCGTAATGGTCGAGAGCAATAAGAACAATCTCCCAGAGAGAGAGAGAGAGAGAAAACCTTTATTAGAGACATTCTTTTTATTCCTCCTCCTCTCCCTTCACACATCCCCCTTCCAATTCCTTATCTCTCCTCATTACATTCTTTCTCCCCCCCTCTCCCATCTCGACTCTCACACGCAGCCCTTTGAACGCAGTCGTCTTCCTACTCTCCCCTCCAGTACCTCGTTCTTCATATCTCTCTATCTCTCTTTATTTTCCCTCCCATAACGCATTCCATTCGGAGATACGGAGACAGAGATGGCTGCGAATGCGTTTTTTATATATATTCCTCCCCTCCTCTTCCCCCAATTTCTCTTCGGCCGCCGCCGTATTTTCGCCGCGTCGCATCAAAATTTGACGCCCCGCGTCGTCGCGCATCCGGCGTCGCCCCCACACCCCCCACACTTCCTTTTCATACTTTTCCCTCTACCCGCCTTTTCCCTCACTCCTCCTCCTATTTCCCCTTTTCTTCTCCTATTTCTCCCTTTCACTCCTTATTTTCTCTTCTCCTATTTCTCCCCTTCATTCCTTTTCCCCCCCTCTCTTTCCACTATTTCCCCACTCCTCTCTCTGTTTCCCCAACTTCTCCCCCTACTTCTCCCTCTCCTCCCCCTATTTCCCCTCTTCTTCCCATATTTTCTCCTCTCCTTCCCCCTATTTTTCCTCTCCTCTCTCTATTTCCCCAACTTATCCCACTATTTCTCTCCTCCCCTATTTTCCCAAAATTTCCCCTCTCCGCTCCCCCTATTTCCCTTCTTCTCCCTCTATTGACCCTCTTAACCCTATTTTCTCCCCTCCTCTCTCTATTTCCACAACTTATCCACCTATTTCTCTCCTCCCCTATTTTCCCAAATTTTCCCCTCTCCGCTCCCCCTATTTCCCTTCTTCTCCCCCTATTGACCCTCTTCATCTCCCTACTTCCCCTCTTATCCACCTATTTCTCCCTCCTCACCCTCCTTCCTTCCTCTCTCCCGCCCTCTTCTTCCTCCTCTCTGAAGCAAAAGGAAGAAGATCCCCTTCCCTCACTCTTTCTTTCTCTCCTCCTTCGAAGCATTACTTTAATGCTCCCGTTTCCTCCCGTCGTGTCGTCTCCAATCCAGACAAGTATTTCGGAACGCGCTAACATTGTTTCGGAGATTATGCCCTGCGAGTAAACAGGATGCGAATGGAAAAAATGAGGGTGAATTTCTCTCGGGAGCACCCCTTCCTTCCCCCTCCTTCTCCTCCCCTCCCCCCCCCCCGCGAAAACTGTTGATGAATTCATAAAGCGTTTTTCTGTTCACGTTTCGAAAACGCTCATCGGAATCGGGCAATTTGGTAACTCGGTTTTGCGCTTTATGCGCATCGAGAGGAAATCCATTCGTCGGGTAAATGGTAGCGCATGGCTTGCTGATAAATTTTTGTTTTTCTTTTTTTATATTATACGGAATTTAGTTGATATTTATGAGTGAGGATATTAAATTTATAGCGAATTTACGGACTGCGTTTTGCCATATTTTGTTGTTTCGGTAATGTGGATAACTAAATAAAAAGGATTATTCATGCAAATTTGGCGTGTGGGATGTAATTTCAAAGAAGTTCATCCTTTTTATGCACTCAACTTGTCACCATCAGATTTACGTATATTTGTATTGGCATAATTGTTATAATTCATTCATTCATAGGTCATATTGTGCGCATGGGATATTTTAATATTATTTTGTATTTATGATAAAAAGCATGGCATATGATTTACATGTTGTACATTTCTGACATATCTGAAATGGGTCTGTCAACTGCTGGTTGAAAAATTGTGTGAAAATTTTGCACACGGTTATTCTCACTCTTTCTTTATAAAACTGCAGTTTTAGTTATATTTTCCTCTCATAAGTCGTTTTTTACCTTCGATTGGCCAACTCAAAATTTCTCATTCCATCATTCACCCCTTCTTTTGCAATGTGTCGTCATTGCTGTTTTCTTCACTATTTCAATTACTCTCTGGCTCTCTTGTTTTTCTCAGACTAATATATTCCTTCATATCTCTCTTTGACCGATTCCCAGTATGCATCTCTCTCCATTTTTATTAGGGCGCTCGCGAATTTTGCATTGTTATTCTGAATATTATTCTACATTGATCTGTTTCTTAGACTAAGGGGACTTTTAGAGACTAGAGAGAGTTTAATTGGCGCTTAGATAGAAATATCCATTGCACTTTGTATATTTACTTATATTTCAACGAATAACTATGTATATAGTAATAATGGTGTCAGTAGCTCCACTAGTAACGTTTAGCCTTAATCATTTTCTTATTTACTCTTATGCCACAACTTCCATCTAAAAATTCGTAGTTTCTGCGTAATATGGAGTTTTTTAAAAAGGTTTTAATAATTGATACTCGGATTATATAAAGGATGAAATAAACGTAAGACTAGAGATTTTATATGCTGCTCAGTAAATGTGTTATGTAGTTACGTAAGTAAAAAGTTCTTGTTATTTCATGAAAACATGTTTACTTACCTTGAAATCTTTATAAATGTACATTTTAAATGAAGACTCAAAATAGTTGTCTTTTCTTTTACGCTGAAAAATGCAGTTCTACTTAAACTTAAATGCAAAACAATGAAGTTCAAAAACGAAAAAGTGTCATGGAAGATTTAACGTCCTTCGAGCAATAGGAAATATATTTGCGGTTTCTTTCCGTCAACTAGAAATTTTATTCGTATTATAAGACACAAATCTCGGATCGAAAGATAGAATTCGATCATATTTTTTCCGGAATTTTCTTCTCATTGATATTTCCGTATTTTTTTTAGTGAAACCAGAGCAAGTTTTTGCAAGCTCCAAGTTCTTCGTATTTCACTGTATCGCAGTTAAACACGCTTCAAAAATTCCGACAGCGAATTTCCGAACGTTTCCTTAAAATGCGGAAAATCCAACTCGATCCGTCTGAGAGCCAGACAGCTTCTAGATATCTTATTGGGCGCCTCTTCTCTTTGATTTCTCATCCTTCTCTCCGCCGTCATAATCCCAATAACAAGAGCCAATTCAGCGACTTCGGTGTTTTCCTTCTTCTTAACGACGTGCTCTTATCGTCGGTTCAAACCGTTTTAGAGCCGCCATAACGCGACGTCAAAAACTGCTACCGAAAATTGGACCCACTCTTCTCCTTCGGCGCAATATGACTGAGTCTTTTTAATACAAAATGTCGCCTCTCAAAAACGCTCTCTTATTTCTTTATTGGCGAGATTTATCGTGATCTCCGCATTGCGTCGTAGGGTTGAGCATAAGGGAGAATAAGAATAAAAGGTTCGCCGACAACAGAGAAATAAAGATAAAACGAAACGCCTTCGGTATATCAGTTACTTCAAAAGAATTCCGAGAATTTATCGATCCGGATTATGTCGTCGAAATTAAACCAAAATAACTGCATATTTTCGTCTTCTGCCGACTTTACGCTTCGTAAAATCTCATCTGTCATTAGTTTCGGGTTTATGTTCCAAAAATAAATCCTGCGCCAATTTTCTAGTAATATGTAGCGTCTCTGCCATTGTTAACTGGTCCATTCTTATGAGCCTAAATGTCAATCATAGGAGAACTTGCATTTGTGCTTCATGTGACAAAATTGTCATCGTACATATTATTAAAAATAACTACAATATTTTCTGTTTATTGCTATTTTAATTTAATATTTTCAAAATGTAGATAAGCACTGCCTTTATTAAAGTAAAACACGTAAGTTACATTCGCAATTCTTTTATTCCACAGTTTCATTTTACGTTCACCTGCTCGGGACATTGTATATGCATAGCCATAAGCGTCGGCAAAATGGGACACTACCCAAGGGAACGACGGAACAGGTTGGCTTGAAAAAAGCCATCCATTAAGACGTTGAGAAAGATGCATGTGCAAGTGCACTTGCATGCATACGTATAACCGCACTGTGTATCTTATTCGATAAATTTGAAGTTGTTTTCTCGCTAAACCTAGAAGGTGGTTGAGAAGTCCTATGGCATTCCGTCATCATGATATATTCTCACTTTTTACGCAATTCTATCGTTAGTAAACACATTCATTCTTACTTTTCGCCGAAAGTACCAATCTATTACAAAAAATTTTCTTCGAAAATCAACAAAACATTGCCGCCGTTTGAGAAAATACAACGGAATCCCAACGCCACTTTGTGCGTGCGGCAAAAAAATTTTCCCTCGGAAAGATTTTTTTCCAAAAGGGGGTCAAGCACTCGCCAGAATTTCCGATTTTTCGCCGGCGCCAAATTTAACGCAGTCCACGCTCCACCACCTTCGTACTCCACCCTTCCGGCCACTGATCCAAATATGAAATCAGTTAACGAGCAAAACACTTTACGGCGCCGTGCGTTCGGAAACCCTTTCTTTCCTTTTTTGTCCGGGAGAGGGAGAGAGAGAGACAGGAAGTGAAATTGATGTGAAGGGAGAGGGAAAGAAGTTGGATAGAGACGGTGGGAGAGAGAAAAGGGAGAGATAAACAGGGAAAGATAAGGGAGAGAAAAGAGGGAGGGAGACGAAGAAGGAATAAAGAAGACGGAGAGAGGAAGAGAGACAGAATGACAAAAAGTAAATTAGAGAGGGAGAGATAAGGGTAGAAAACGGAAGAGAGTGGGAGGGAGGAGAAATAAAAAGGGAAATATAAGGGAGATAAATAGAGGGAGGCGGAGAGAGGGAGAGAAAGTGGGAGAGAAGGAAAGAGGAGGAGAGATGAGATAAATAGGGAAAAGTAAGAGAGAGAAAATAGGGGGAGGATGAGGAGGGAAATGGAGAGAGGAGGGTGACGGGGAGAGGAGGGAGACGGAGATAGGAGAGAGACGGAGAGAGGAGGGAGACGGAGATAGGAGGGAGACGGAGATAGGAGGGAGAGAGGAGGAAGACGGAGAGAATGAGAGAGATGAGGGAGTAATAGTAAGAAGAGAGATGGAGGAAGAGGGAGAGATGGGGTAGAAAGAGGGAGTGGGATAGAGTGAAGGATAAAATCGGAAGAGAGGTGGAGACTGAGAGAGGGGAAGAGGGAGGGGGAAAGAAGAGAGAGGAGTAATAGGAGAAGAGGGGGGGGGAGGGGGAAAGAGAGTAAAAGGAGAAGAAAATCGAAGGAATGATAACGGTACAGAAGACGGTAGTTGGAGAAAAACGAGAGAAAAGAGAGCAAGAGAGAGAGAGAGAGAGAGAGTGTGAGAGAGAGCGAAGTAGTACGTAATCCCACGCCACTCTCTCATTTTTTGCCACCCAAGGTGCGATTGGAAAGAGGTGCGAGGCCAAGGGATTTTTTGTGCGGAAGGAAGGAAGGTCGAGGAATGGGTTGGAAGCATGGAGAAAGAGAGAGAGAGGAAGAAGCGGATACCGAACTGGCAAGCAAGGGAGAGAAGGTTGCTGAGTAGGAAGAGGTTCGTTGAAAGGTTTTAGATAGCCAACCGTGTTTTTCCTACCTCCGGACGGGGCAATCAAAGGGAGAGTAGGAGTTGGAGGAGGGACCGATCCACAAGAGGGGGGCAGTCGTAGAGCAGGGGAGGAGGGAGGAGGTTCCAGAATGGTGGAGGGGGCATCTAGGCGACGTGAGTAGTTATGGAAGATGTGGATGAGATATAGGTAGACGCGGGGCAAAGTTGTAGGTGTGGAAGGGGTGCAATATTCGGAAAGCTTTGTGGGAGGGTGGATGTGGGTGTATGGATGGAGGAGAGGATTTAATGGAAGCGGGAGTTGTGGAAAGTGGTGGGAAGTGGGTAGGAGGGTGGGCGTGGGAACCGCTTAGGTCTCCGGGCGATCGTTTCTCCCGTAGGCGATTAATGGTCGACATGGTGCTCTGAGCATACCGTGTTTACGCCGATTCGTTATTTAACCCCTCCTCCCCTCCCCCTCATTCTCCTTGACTCTTTCTCCTCTTCCTCTCCTCTTCTCTCACCCCAACCCCTGCTCTCGTTCTACTAAACTTTCCCCTCCCACACTTATTTACTTGCAAACTCAGCTGCGTTAAGAGGCACGTAGAAGGACTAAAAAAAATAACACCGCATACCAATCCTGCTGTACAGTAAAATGTCGATGCATCGCACTCGATAATAGCGTAAATTTCATCTGTATCTACTTTTTTATCAATCCCTATCGACTATTCCGTCTAAATAATGGAAAAAACAAATCAGTGCAACACATTTCAACTTCACGCAGAATTCACTTCCATGATGCTGTAATTTTTAAACTAAGCTCATTTATCACCCATGAATTTTCTGTATAGGTATAGGTCATTTAATTGGAATTGTGAATAAATATAGTTTTATTTAAGCGGAAGAATAACTATTTTAAGCTAGTTCGGTGTGGATAAAATGCGTTTAGTTGTGTTTAGATTAGTCAGTAGGAAATATTATAACTCTGAGGGATCATTTATTTGGAATAATATTATCTTATGAAATCATGTGATAAATATCCCAAATTATACTTAGTTTCTCTTGCTTAATATTCCGCCTTTTACCTAGTATTAATGATCATTATAATTTAATTTACTATAAAGGATATATACGCCATAACAATTCTTCGCTACAATCGCCTTAATTATACTCTCAAATTCAAAATAAAATATCCTCTGAAAGGTCGAAAGTTTTGTCAGCCATCCATCCATTCATCGACGTAATTCTGCGTGAATTATATGAAAACACATTTTACTACGCAGCTTTATGGGTGGATAAGATATCACATTGACGCGACTTACAATATTTGAGATTCACAAAGGAGGAGAAAGAGATGTATTAAATCCTTTACTACGTATCCCTTCCTATCTTTATTAATTGATCTCTAAATATTGTGGTTTACGGTTAAGAAGGAACTAATTCCACATCAAAAACTTCACCGTAGTCTTCAATATTAATTTTTAATCATTGATATGGCAATTAAATTCCTCACGTCTCTTGCTTTGTAATGGTAAACTTGTTTTCCAAAGGTCCAAAAGGTATAGGTAAGTCCAAATAGAAAAGATGGATCGGGGGAACGAGTCCTTCCCTGCCAACTCAACGCTGTAGAAGTTTTTCGTTTAAAAAAATCGTAACATTACGGTGAAATTGTAGTGTCGCTCCATCTTGTTAGATGGAATTGCGTTGCAATAAACCGCGTGTTGCTTGGAATTAAGGAATATAAATACACCTAACATGTTTAAATAAGTACTGCCTGTCAGTTTGTTCATAAAAAAATAAGGTCCATGCATGCGAGATCGTACAAAGCACGCCAGAAAGTTACTTCAAGGGAATCCCTCTCATGATTTTAGGCTTCATTTGGTTTCCGTTCTTCCCAAATCCTACAGTTCAGGCATTATGTATGGGAACGAAGCTCCTTCACTGAAAATAAAATGTGATAAAAAGCGATCATCCAACTCTTATCCTTTCAACCAATTCTGCCTTCATAATCTGCCTCTAAAAGCTACCGAAATATTTGAATTTTATAAGCTTTAAATTTAATTTCTTTATGAAGGATTTTATAGATAGAGATGCGAGGGGTATTTAACTCAGATTCTCCTCTCCTAATCGCCATATTAAGTGCTCCTGTAAATGACTAACGAACTGACATGAGTTCAACCTTTCAAGAGATTTTTGCGGGCTTCCGGTAGATTTCCTTCAGGCGCAGTTCCACCCATCTTGGTGTGCTGTCTTTCAGGAGCTGATTTGGTCTGAATTAATATCGAAAGCAACAACGATTTAACCACTTTCATAGACAGATTTCACAATTTTTGCCTACTCTTCAAGATTGTAATTCATAAACAGAGCCAGATCCGTAATTAGAAAATTAAGCTTGATTATTAACTCGAGTAAAACTTTCAACCATTCAGAGGTTATTTTATTTTGAATTTTGTCTTTATCTGAAATGATAAAAAAATATTCTACATTGTTTTTGGTATGTTCATTTTGAGATAAACATATGCGACACAATCCGGATTTAGGTCGAGTTAGGCATCATCTGCCCTAAAAAATATTTTCGAAAAATTCTCCAGCGCGTACGTATGCTGTCATGACCCCATATTGCCTCTTACTTCCTTGGCTGAGTCAACTTGACTAAGAATCTTATCGGCAGAATACCTTCGTAAATATTTGTAGATTGTAAGGAGACTTGATGTTAGGCATTGAAACTTTTTATCCTCTTTGTGTATCTAGATAATGCGAGCTTGGATTCTTCTTCCAAATGCAAAACATTTGGAAAATATCATATCCATGCACTCAACTGGCCTTGAAGACTTTTGGAAAAATTCCATCATTCCCGACCGAGTTTAAATATTTCATGATCTCGATCGCATGTGTTTACATATTTGCATTCTCTAGCATAATATCGTTTTCCGTATTCCTTTGATTATAATATTCTTCTTTTGGGAGTCTAGTTTCGTGAAGTTCCTCTTGGGATTATTTTTCCATGCAAAACTATTTTTCTTTATCTTCGTAGCATCTGATATATTCATATGCAATAATAGTGATTTTCTTACTCATTCTTTTCGTGCTACGTTTATACATTCTCGTATACACTTCTCCTCTCTTGTAATCCGATGCTAACTTTATTACTTCGGCAATTATCAGTTCTTCAGAAAATGCAATTGAGTATGCATATGCATGTAAAACATGGTAATAGGAACCTCGATCAATACGAGCACTCGGATTGAAGAACTTGCGGCACCGTCCTTTTTCATATATCAATGTCCTCCATGAAAACCACTAATTATTTAATTACAAATGGTAATAATGCATACCGACCATTATCTTGTAATCGTATAAATCTGACAGTGTCGTTTTCATTATTCGTATCCATAAATTGGATATTGTGTTTTTCACTCCTCCAAAAATAACTAAAGAACTTCAAAGATTCGGTAGTTCCTATATAGAATCCAGCTACGTAGAAGAACGTAATTATTCCGTCGTGCATCACTTATGGCGTCAGAAAGACGGTTATTATTACGGTGAATTCCGTTGTTTGAAGAAATAGCTGATTGTTGCGACATTGTTGTTGGGAAATTCCTTAAATTATGTTTAATTTCATAGATTGAGGTATGATCTGCAATTGATAAGTGGTTTGGTTATGTTTATCAGCCCAAACAAGGATATTTAGGTGATTCAACCAATGTTTTTGCTGAGTGTGTAAGCGATCTGCATGAATGGACGTGAATTTTTTTTAGCGGATTTGTAGGAGTTTATGCTTTCCAAACGTGTATTAGTGTCAATAACACCGAAAGAAAGAAAACTCTCGAGGAATTTCAAAATTTCATTCACAGTTTGTTTGCATGTGTTGCCTACTTTCTCGAATCACGCATGACTGAGGGTCGCTGGTACCAAAGAACACATTTAATTTATATTTACCATTTAATTTATGTCCAAGTCGTTAACTACCCCCAGACATGAGTTAAAAGAAGCATAAATGTAGGAGGGCAGAGTGAACATGATTTCACTTTTAGTTCTAATCAGCAAGACCATTGTATTGCATCATTTCTCTTCGGGAAACGTTTCAAGTTGCATCTGCTGATAATTGTTTCCTTTATTTTTGCCATTCTCTCTCTTTTCGTTAATAATTTCGTAATTAAAGGTCCCTCCGGGCCACTGGGGGTTACATTAGCGGTAGTTAATGGAATGAATGTAAAAATGATCATTTTAGTATCAAAGGGATCCAGAATATTATTTCAGTTTTGAATAGAATAGTGGGATTTATTCTTAATAGTAAAATATTGAATTGTAGCATAAATAAAACCTTCGAACGCATTCAAAGTATAACCATATCATTCCGCTTGCAACGATACACATTTCACTGCATAGAATAATCATATGTCACGTTTGAACCAAAGGATACAAAAAAATAATAAAAACGACATACATTTCACAAAATTGCATACCTGAGGTAATTTTTTAATGAGATGAGTGTAAAGCTTATATTGCAAGCTTGTTGTGACTGTCTAATAAAACATATCCTCGTTTGAAAATAATTGAATATTTTTCGTTAAAGAAATTGAAAACTGTTAATTAATTGGCTCTTCGCTCGTTCTGTGTGGGATGAGATGCCCTGGGAGTAGGGGGGGGGGGGGGATGGGAAAGAGACGCTTCAAGCCACGCCTATATTGACAAGGTATTTTTCATATGTAATCCAATTTCGTAAGTGACTTAGCGTGAAAAACATTCACGAAATAGAAATAATTGCGTCAATTTTATTAAATGAAAATTTGGAAGCTTTATCTATTTCAAAAAGAACTCTTGGTGGAATTTTATAATGAGAATAAAATGATTCCGTCAATACTTCTCGTACATTACTCTGATGTTTACAAAGCTAAAATTTTATAACCACGTTTTTTTAAATAGTTAACAGTTTTTAATAAAATCAAAGAAAATTACGGTTTTTATCGGAGAAATATAAATGTTAGAGGTTTAAAAATGTCACATTCGAGGCAGCTTTTATCATTGAAATTTAATTTTGTCTTTGTTGAAAAAAGCTACCTCGAATATGATGTTTAATGAAAACTAATAGACCGATATTTTTATAAAAGGGAAATTGCGTCAGATTTATCATTATGCGAGCATCAATTATGATAAATGAAAGAAGTGAGTGCGTATAATTGTCTTTTAAAGCAATATTTAAACTTTGTATTCGAAAGTAATGGACAATTACCGAGTTAATTACAAAGGCAATTTGAAATTTCTGGGTGTATGTCGTCATTCGTTGCAGTGGAAATCCGCTAGTATTAATAAATTCGCGAAAAAGCTTTATGCATGAATTGAACTTCAGTTCGCGACAGTGGTTTCTTTTTGTTTAAACACATTTCAGTAAACACGTTACCTGGAAACAATCTATAGCTCACTGTTATGTATCTATATAACCCTATGGAAATACGCATGGATAATTCGTTTATCATGAATGTTATTTGTGCAGATATATAATCAATTTTTTTCGCGAGTTCTAAAAATATCTCATTGAATAATCCCGTAAAATGCGAGTTTAACTCAGCATTCAAACAAATGAAAAATAGATATTTTTTAATACAATTTCATCCCCCTAGTTGGATTATACACTTAGCTAGCGGTTCGTTTTCATAGATTTAATTATAGCAATGCGAGCATTTATTACCGCGTTTGACTGGAATTATTCCAGCTATATTTTAAAACTGACAACAGCGCGGGGGGAAATCGTAATTAATTACATTAAAAACTTCTCGATCGAATTTCACATCAAGGCTGCTTAGACTTGTTTAAAAAAAATCAAATTACTATTTAATTCTAGCTGAAATTGTCGCAAGTTTTGGCGTACGAACGCAGGTGAATGAAAGGTGCATCACACGCAAAATGACCCGTTGACCGATAATGAGAGGATTCGTGAATCAATGCGATTTCGCCGATTCATCGCATGACAGATATTTTTCGAACTAAAAAAAGAAAAATGATCGCGACATAAAAACTGCACCACGCAGATTCAGTTCCAGTTTCATTTTTTAAAAATTTATATCAACGGAAGGCTTCTCTATGTTTCTCGCGGGCTCTATCGAAGAATTACCCTTCTTGTCTCTTAATAACTTGGGATAACGAACGGACGAAAATCCGCACATTTGGATTGGTTCGGGACTACGCCAAAAAAACGAGATACTATGATAAAAAAGAATGGGAGTGGAATGATTGGGAGGATTGGAATAGGGGAAGGAGGGCCGAATAGGGAGAAGGGTCGAATATGGAGAAGAGTAGAATAGGGAGAAGAGTCGAATAGGATAGATAGAGAGATATGTAGGAAAGGAGGGGGTAATGCAGAGGAGGAAGAGAGAATTAGAGCACACATCCACAAACTCTCTTTCCCGCACTCACAAATTTGGGGTCAGGTATTCGTTAGTTTTCCGGACCGTAAAATCCGTCGCGTGCAACGTAATCTATGTCTTTCGGCCGCCATTCCGGTTGATCCGGATTCAAACCATTTCCTCTCTCCTGCATCGTCGCGATACACCGCCTCCCCCTACCTCCCTCCGTTTCACCCACCTCCTCATTCTCTCCTCTCACTTCCGCTCTCCCTCTTCCTCTTTCCACGCAGGATCTCACCCCCTCTAGCTCACCCCCTCCATCTCACTCCCTTCAGCCTACTCCCTCATTTACATTCTCTCTCCCTCCTTGTCACTCACTCTCTACAAGTCCCTCCACGCCACTCCATTTCGTTTCCTCCATCTCTATCCCTTTCTACTCATTCTTACATCGTCTCCATCTCTTCCCATCCTCCTGACCCCTCACAAATCACTGCATTTCACTCATTCCATATCACTCGCTCCGTATTACTCACCCCATCTCACTCACTTCTCAATCCATCTATTCAACTCCCTCCGCCTCACCTATACTCTTCCCTCTCTTCTACTTGAGCATAATTTCCACCACTCTTCATCCGTATCATTCCCTCAATTTTTCTCTTAACCTCCCTGCCTCTCCATCTCATTTCCATTCTCTCTTTATCCTCGTCACTCATCATTCTCTATCACTTCCTCTACTTCACTCCTTTTCGCCCTCTCCATTTCATTTCTTTCATCATTACGCCATCTCTCTTAATCCTCACACTCACTCCATCTCTCCCTCTTCATCTCACAACCTCCTAACTCCAATATCTCACTCCCCCTCACTACCTCCCTCTCACTCTCTCTACCTCACCATTTCCATCTTTATCCTTTCCACACACTTCCTTTTCTCACTCCATCCGTCTAACTACCACCATCTTTTTCACCTCACTCACCATCTCTCCTATCTATCCTCCATACATCCTCTCACCCCCATTCTTTCATGCTCTCTTCCTCTCTCTTCTTTCTCTCCTCTGATTTTTCCTCTTAACCTTCATCTCTCCATTTGCATTTCTCCCTCTCATCCCTTCTCCCTGCCTCTCTCGCCATCCTCCCTGCATCCTCCTTTCCTCCACACTCTATAACACCTATCGAGTCTACAGCATCGTCTCTCCTATTCTGTCACTACTTCTCCCGTCTTTAACCTAACTCGACATACGGCCTACCCTCTTCATGCGACGATACCAACGCTTTCCCTATTTATTTTATTTGTAACTGTTAACTCCCTCCTCTACCCCTATTCGCGTTTTCCTCATCGGCTAGATTTTTTCCTCTCTCTCTCTTTTGTTTTTTATTTTAGTAACCGTCTCGGGCGCATCGCGCGACTTGTTTTTCGCATCTGCAGTCGAGAGAGGGTGTGAGTGCTCCGTTATCCGTGGGAACGGGACGGGCGTATTTCTCGCCATAAATTATTCATCGTCGCACAACGGACTTTATTTGCCTTGCTGTCGATTCTGCCGAAGATCCCCGCTTTTGTAAAACCGTGTTAAGAGTTTTAAAAGGCGAGCGGGTCACGGTCAATTCCTGTTTATCGACGGGAGGGAAATGCGAGGAGGGGAGGTGGGAATCGTCGGAGCGTGATATCGGTTCGTGGGATTGCCGTTCTCTTGAGGGGAGAAAGGATTCGAATCCCCGGGAGGGCAGATTTTTCCGAGGATGGGCTGTTTGAAAAAAAACCGCCGCTCTAACGACGGAGATAGCGAGTGGCGAATTTACGATTGCTGCATTCCGTATCGAGGAGTTAGGAGTTTCCTCCCCTCTCCTCACCGGCCTCTGCGAAGCTGCAACAGCGACGGATTGCAGGCGCGGGATGGTTTTTTTTCCTTCTTTCTTTTTATAATTTTCCGTGCGTGTCTGAATCTCCAGATGGTTTGGTGGCCGTGCGTGAACATATGCCGAATATAGGCGAGGATGAAGTTTGTCAAAGTGCATGCTGGAAAAGTGCCCGATAAAAATGCTTGAGAATTTTTATCAAGTGAAATTTTCGTGACCGTATTTCCTTAAGGTTTCCTCTTTTGCCGTGTTTTTATTACAATGTTAAACATCCGTGTCCTTATTCTGAAAACTCACTCATATCCTTTCAGTTGCCTACAGTTTTTTATTTAAAATTTAGAGAGAGTGCTACAATTCAGAAATATTCAAAAGCATTAAGTTAAAACCTCACCAAGCGTCTTTATTTAATCGCGACTTTTTTTACCGGGATTCTTCAGTCTTATCATTAGTTTTCTACATAGTACGACCAAAATGTCAACGATTCAAATGAAGTTAATTCCTCTCCAAACTTTACGGAAAGACTAAGCAAGTGGCGTAGCGTTTTAAACCCTCGTTCGGGTATATTTATTGGCTTTCCTGGACAAAGGATCCGAATGAATAATAGGCTAGATGTAGATAAACTTTTAAAAACTATAAAATTATCCATCAGCATCGATATTTAGCAGCATACTGAATAGGAGAGAATCATGTCGTATGTTTTTGTATGTTGAACAATAAAAGGCATTGCTGTTGCAACAGCCGCTCAGGACACGAGTTCTGATACGATTTCATCAAGGATATCGAGCATATCGTTTTTCACTAAATAAAAACTTACTTTGTGATGTTAAAAAAATGAAACCCTGGGAGACCTAACTTCAACGTTGTTGTACCTTATCCGCCGCCGGCTATTCGGGAGGAGTTCAATGCATCCCTACTCCTCTCTCTTTTCAATTCTCTCTCCGTCCCCCTTTCTCTCTCTCTCCCTCTCCGAACGGTTTCCCGAGGAACTTCTCACCTTAGAAACCGGACAACGGGATAAAATACTTCTCCATCCCCCGCATCCAGTCCAAACCCTTGCCGACTAGGGGAGTCCCATTCCATCGCCAACGTTCCACTTCTTCCCCTATCTCTCCCTTCCTAAACTCCCTCGATGCTTCTTTTTCTCCTCCCCCTTTCTTCTCCAACTCCCGCTCCTCCGTCCGAACTTCCCCCTCTTGCCCATTTCTCCTTAGCGGGCTTTGTCCGGCCCACGCTTGCAGCGCCCGTTTGTCTTCCAAAGACAAACCTTTTGGTCGTTTGTTTTGCCGCTCCTAGAACTGCCTTGTTTCCTCCACCAGCAGAGCAAGTGGTCCGTGCAGGAGGAGACAAACGAGCCAAAGAATGCGTGCGTGAGAGAGTTTGTGTGTGTGCGTGAGGGAGCTGCGTCCTTCCCTTTTTTTCTCTCTCCACGAATCCGAATCGCTCTATGGAGCGGAGTTAGACGTCGGAAGACGGTCGTCCTTCTTGCCACGTCGCGCTTTCCGGACCGAGGTATTTTGACAGATTAATTCGTTCGAAGGAGGAGTGCGAGGAAAAAACCCTGCAAAATTCTTTTTTTTTGCGAAAACGGTTCACGAAAATTTTTGCGTTGGGAAAGTATAAAATGACGCTAATAGCTGGAGATTGGGATTATGGAAAAACTTAACGGCATTTTGATGCGAGCGCAGTTTATTTTTCATTTTTAATGCGAGTTCCTTTATTTCGGAAATTTAAGCAATGAAAACGAGATTTCCCGAATCCGAATTAACGTGTTGCGCGGATTAATGCTAAACTGATTTTATTTTGTTTCGACGGAGCAATTTTCTTTTTGAAAACCGTGGTCAAGACAACTGACAACTCCGAATCGACAGGATATATTTTCACAATAACCGAGTTCTTTCATATTCGTTCATTTTGTTTATCAACAAATATGCCACAGATCGTAATTCCCTGAAGAAGCTGATTCTTTGTGGGACTTCATGATATAAAGAAACACAGATGAATTAAATAAAGTCCACTAAAAATTGAAACTTTGTACTATTTCTACCCCACTCCCTTGGGTAACAACTTTTACCTCCTAACACCTTCTGTTCTGGGTTCCCCATCTCCCGGTTCTCTCCCTCTTCCATTCCTCACTCCTCGCATTCCCAATAATAACAACCTAAACTCCCCCGCCTCCAATCCTCTATCCCTTTTTCCCTCCTTCCCCCACCCTTCCTTTCATACTTAAAAGCCGGCCTACTAATTGTAAGATATTTGCCATCTGACGAGGACGATTAATCGTTGAAACTGGTTGTTTCCTTTGGGGAAATAGCACAACACTTCAGATTTTTATTTGTTTTATTTAATTCACCTATTCCTCATATACTACAGAACCTTTATCACTGAAACCTCTTCACTTCTGTAATTAAAAGAAGATATTTCTTCCCCAACGTATAAACTTTTTTCAAATCGAAGTTTGCGATAATAGACCAAGGGACTGATTTGCCAGGAAAACACGCACATCCGACTCGAATTTTTATAACCCAAATTATGACTTTATTTCCTTAGCGATATAAAAATAACGGGTCGCTAATATTTCCATCGAGAAATGACGAGGCTTTAATGGATGGAATATTAATCGCGAAAATAAAATTGCCAATTTGGATTTTGTTTGTGATACTGATCATTTTTTATCGAGCGACATAACGATCAATTTAATTAGCTGTCTATTTTTTTAACCATCCAATGTTTTTACGAGGGTATTTACCATAACGTCCAATTAACGACTCCTCATAGCCCTCAGATTCGCACGGCTTATTCATCTCCGAAGGATTTTTATCATTTGTTCGAAGGCGTTCAATTACGAACAAAAAAGCAAACGCGGCATATTTCAGCGCACCTGCCGAAAACATATAAATTCATCGGCGCGGTTCGTTTTTCGCAGTCAGAATCGATGATTAATTTTTTCGGGTTCATTTAAAATAAAAAAAACACTCGTTTTCGGTTCCCGTCTCGAGGAAAACCAACCGATGAACAAACGCGTTGTAACACTCCCTCTTTCCGAGCGGCGACTTAATTTGTGCAGCCTCGGTTCGGGCGTCCAGCGAAAAACGCGGCAGACGCAGACGATTTATTCATCGCGTCGGATTGAAATCTCGCGTATTTGCATCGGCGCGCGACGCATCGGCGGTTCGGCTGATTAATATTTCGGGGAAGAGGGAGAAAGAGAGAGAGACAGCGAAAGAGAATGGTCGTGATTCGAAAAGCCGTTCCCCGTGCTCATGCGTGCGCGTTTAAACGTCGCGTCGCGGAACGCGTTTCCAACGCAAATGAAGTCACGTCAACCGGCTGAATATGCAGAGGGAGAGAGAGGGAGAGAGTTGACGGGCCATTGGAGAGGGATGGGTAGAAAGGGCTTGATAATGGGGGAGAGGGGTGGGGAGATGGCATATATAGAATGGGAGAAGGGAGAAAAGGCGATGAGGAGGGACGTTTATAGAATTGGGAGGAAGAGGAAGGGAAGGTGGGGAGGAACATGAATAAAATTGGAAAGGGGAGGAGGGGAGAGTGGGGAGGAACATATATAGAATTGGGAAGGGGAGGAGTATATATAGAATATAGAAGGGGAGGAGGGGAGGGTGGGGAGAAGTATATATGTATAGGATTGGGAGGGGAAGGTGTGGGTGGAGAGGAGTATATATAGGATTGGGAGATGGGAGAGGGAAATGTATAGGATTGGGAGGGAATGGAGAGGAGGTTCAGGAGGAGGTTCGGGAGGGGCATGCATATGATTGGGAGATGGAGGAAGAGAGAGTGGAGAGGATCATATATAGCTGGGATGGTAAACCCATGGCACGATCGGCACTTTTGACACGCGAGACGATTTTTGTTGGCACACAATAGGAAAAATCTGATGTAGCCACCACATGACTTTCTCCATATCTGTAACATTTCTAAACATTCCAAATAAGTTAAAAAATCTGATATGGCCACCACTTGACTTTCTCCATACTTGTAATATTTCGAATATTCCAAATAGGTTAGAAGATAATAAATAGTTTAAGGAAATGCGAGAAAATTTTTAAGACTTTACAAAGAACAGAAATAAACTCAAACTGTAGCCTTCTGATATTGGATATAGCCTCGAAACTCCAACAATTAAGAAAATAAAATGGAGTGTAAAGTGTTTACAATAGTCGCCGGTAGATGGTGTGGTGGTGTCAGCTAAAAAATGTAGTTTTTAAAATATCTCTTCAACAGTGTATTATATGGTAAATTGTTTCAAACAAAGGTTGTAGAAAATTAAATTATCTAAAAATTTTATTCCAGAACGGTTTTACATTTATCAAATATTAAAGCAAATATTAACAATTCTGATGTGGCCACCATATGACTTTCTCCATACCTATAATTTTTTTAAAAATTCCAAATAGGTTATATAATAAAAAATATTTTAAGACAATCCGAGAAAATTTTACACTTTACAATGAACAGAAATAAACAAATCATAGCCTTCTGATATTGGAAATAGCCGCAAAGCTCCAAAAATTAAGAAAAGAAAAAGGAGCGTTACTAATGTAAGACGTAACTAAGCGTCAATTAACAATAGTCGTCGGCAGGTGGCGTGGTGGTGGCAGCTAAAAATATAAGATGTATCTTAAACAATGCATTACCTGGGAAAATGTTTCAAACAAAAGTTGTAGAAAATTAAATTTCCTACAACTTTTATTCCAATATATGTTTACATTTATCGAATATTAAAGCAAATATTTCAAAATAATGGATATGTGGCATGAGCAAACACCCATTTTCGTTTGACCGATTTTTATCAAAAACTAATCAGTTCTTGCGACTTTTATAAAAATGTTAAATACAAAAATTCGTGTTGACCTGATTAATAGTTTTTTAGTTAGAGCACCCACAAAAAAGCTATCACATACACACAGACTTCATCGAGAAAATGGGCAAAACGTGTTCAGGGGACCTCAAAACGTGTATTTCCGTTGAAATCTCGAATTCGATAGTTTTCATGAGAAGAATAGGTACTTTCTCTATACTTCGTAAATGGAGAAAGTAAAAATTGTGCTCCCTGTTGCTCCATAACTCTCGTTCTGGCAGAAATGATCTGGGACAATGACACTTTTTAGATGATAAATTGAATTTAATATAACAAATCTACCGTTATAATATGTATTCTTCTGATTTCTAAATTAAATAATGAATCGTCATAGTTAAACCATAAAATTATTCCAATTTAGATTTAACTAAGAACCTAAATTAGAAAAGGAAAGTCAATATTTGTCATTTGTGCACGCGAGGAAAAGAAATGTTTGCCATCTCTGATATATAAGATTGGGACGAGGCTGGGATGGTATACGATATATGGCATTGGGAGGGGGAAGAAGAGGGTGGGGTAGGGCATATATAGTATTGGGAGGGATGGCTACGAAGGACCCTATATAGAATTGGGAGGGGGTGTGGGAGAGCTACTATATATATATATATATATATATATATATATATATATATATATGTGTGTGTGTGTGTGTGTGTGTGTGTGTGTGTAGTATTAGGGGGGGAGAGTGGGGTCGATCATACATAAAATTGGGAGAGAGGATGAGAGAGGGCGAAGAGGTGCATGCGTAGCATGGGAGGGGAGTGGGGAAGAACATATACATGATTTAAAGAGTACGAAACGGTACGGAAGAGAGGAACGGCTACTCACGATCTCCGACGCTGCTGACTACGCTGACCGGGACGTCCCGGGTCGGAATTTATCGCTCCGAGTAATTTTTTTTCGTATATCGGTCGGGGATGACATGACCAGGGAACGGTCCACGGGAGCAACATGAGCCGCAGTGAAAGGGAGGAGGAGGGAAAGAAAAAAACAAAAAAAAGGACGGAATTAAAAGCGAGTTAGCGAGAGGAACGACCCAGACGTTCGTACGAGGCGGTAATCGAAAACATGGGAGGGAATAGGACCTGTTTTGTTAATCACTCTTCTTTTTTCTCTCCTTCCCTCCCGCATCCATCGTGAGGGTGTTTTGTTTGAGAGAGAAAAGCCTAGGGAAGTTAAACGAGGGGAGCAAACAGCGAGAGAGGAGAGAGAGGAAAAAATTACGCCGTTCCCGGGAAAAGTTGAGTGTTGTGAGGAGGGAAGTTAGTCGAGTTTTGGTGTGAAAAGTTGCCGCCGTCTAGGAGGTGAAGAGGAGAGGTTGATGGAGGTAAGAGGTGGTGTAGAGGAAGGGTGTGGGGCGAAAAGGGATGGACGGGTGAAAAGTGAGGATGGATGCGTGTGGGTGTGTTTTGGGGGGTGTCTAGAAAAAGGTGTGGGAGGGTAGAAGAGACTATGGATGTAAGGGGAAAAGGAGCCGATGGAAAGGTAAATTACGTCGGCCACACGATTTCTCTCCTGGTAAACCTCAAGAGGTGATAACGGCAAAACAGCCGAGTAGCGTGGGGCGGCTTTAGCGGCAAAGGGGAGAATCGGTAAAGCAGGATACCGTCCTCTTTTGAATGTGTGGCGTAACGGTTGTCACGGAACTGTTTTGAGAGGTATTTTGCTTTGCTTGGGAGAACGATAAGCGGGAAGATGGCTCCTTAAAGAGAATCTTCGGTTAATTCCGCTTAGCGTCAAATGACAATCACCGTCTTTATAGGTAATCTGTCCGTAGACGGGTCCGTGATTATTATTGGTTAAACGCAGTTCTCCGCATTCTCCTACTTTCCGCAATCTAAATGTTTTAGGTAGCTTTCTTTTTCTTTCAATTCGCATATCAGTCGAAACCTTATCCTTTCTCTTTTTCTCTCGAGTTTTCCTTCTAACAAGTCTCTAATCGTGCTCTCTCTCCTCATGTCCAATCCTGTTTGCCTTCCTCTTTCTCATAATCTGTATAACCATTCGATTTTCTTCTATTGTTAATATCACCTTTTTATTTATCCTTATCTTTCCACTTATCTACAGAATATATATATATATATATATATATATATATATATATATATGACTCTCAGTTACTCTATCGCTGAAGAAGGGCATAGGCCCGATAAGCTTGCGTGTTTTTTGTGTTCGTGTGTTTAACGTGTCTCTTCGACGCCCCCAGCAGCCTGCCAACTTGGTCCGCTGGGCTTCCTTCAACACCTTGTTGCCACCCTCATCACTATCTTTTCATTTCCTTGAGTTTATATATATATATATATATATATATATATATATATATTCCATGATCTATTCACCCTTTTGGAGTAACGTATATAATTGTTATGATGATATAATAATATCACGATTTTTTTACATCATGAGCAAGGACTATGTGGAAATGAAGAAATCTTGAAAATTGCGTTATGATTGCTAATATTTTTTATACTGAAAGTAATTAAATGACAATCATTTGATCCCATTGGGTTCCCGGTGATGATATTTTTATCGTATTTATTAAAATTCGTTTAGTATTTTTTTGTGGGAGAGGACCATTTTGGAAATGGAGATGTAAAATGAAAACAATTGTTCATTTCATTTCATTGTTTATTTTTTATTTCACTCCTGATTTTTTGTCTCGCCATAGTTTTAGTTTCATTTTTCACTATAAAAAGTGCGTTTTTCACATATATTTTTAAAATGGCTACGTCATTACCTCGCAATCTCCTGTCAAACGCACATCTTTGCAAACTAATTTTCAAAAATCCATTGTGAATAGATATAATTATTCAATTTTTATTTAATGGTTATTTTATAATATATAACATATTTTTATAATTATTTGATATATTATTCTCTGGAAACGCTTGCATCCATATTTACGTTGACAAATTGGCAGCATTTTTGCCGAGTATTTGAATGATAAGTAAATTAATGTTTTGAACTCATATATACGTGCGATGTTGTTTTTAGACTTTATGGCAATGAACATACTTTTTCCGAGCATGCAAAATATTTTGTAGTTGGGCCTATTTCTGTTGCCTCGTAATTATTTTTCTTACTCTCTCTCTCTCTCAAATTTCATCTTGTTGGGAAAAATGCCGGAGATATAATGGGAGAAAGGACCGTCATAATCAGTGCCGGAACTAGGGCGGGGCATCTCCCCCGGGCGCAACTAAGCAAGGGGCGCAAAAAATTCAAACAGTAACCCAACAAATGATAATTTTTTTGAATGGGGGGCGCATATTTAGTAGTTTGCTTAGTTAGCCCAGGGCGCTAAAATTTCTAGTTACGGTGCCGGTCATAATATTCAATTAAAAAATACTTCTGGAATAAACGTCGAGATGCGCCTAAAGCCGCGTCCAGACCTAGGAAACGAGCAGGGGCGTATGTTCGTTCGCTGTACGTGGACGTATTTGCGATCACAACCGAGCAGTGACGAACACGAGCGAATGTTGCTCCAGTGGTTGTCGGTACATACATCAAGGGTTATGTTCGCTACTGTTCGAAGGGTTTCGACGTAGTTTAGTGGTTCGCCTTTTTTCGCGCTCTTCACTAAGTGGACAAATCATATTGTTTTAAAAACTATTGGTTCCTATCGTGATAACCCGGTATTATGGAACCTTATCGATAAGTACTACAAAATCGTAAACAGGAAACATGATGCCTGGGATTCTCTTTCGAAAACATTTAACGTTGATGTGGTAGAAATTAAAAAGAAAATTAATTCTCTATTGGCGTCATGCGGAAAATACTGAAAAAAGTCAGGATCTGGTGGCGTAACAAACTACCAGTCGCATTCAACAGTTTCTCCTTCTAGGCTGATAAATAAATATATACATATAAGGACAATGGACGCTATTGATACATGTTTTACACGGTGTCCCTACTTTTCTTCATAAAAAATTCGTACCTGCGAGTTTTCGTTGAACAAACAAATTGGAAACTGAAATTCTTTGTCACATAAAACGATTGTTACCATCGACGTTTCGCTACAAAAAAATATTAGTAAGTGATACATGTTCAAGAAAGAGCATTGAAAAAAGACCTGTCTCAGGTATCTCCAATAGCCACAACAAGGTTGTAAAAACCGTATGAGCATTTCGGCTACAAAGCAGCCGTCTTCAGCGGTAATTCACCGAAAATAGATTATAAAGGTGGATTACCAGTGAAGACGGCTGCTTTGTAGCCGAAATGCGCATCTGGTATTTTACAACAGTGTTGTGCCTATTGGAGATACCTGAGACAAGTATTTTGAAATACTTCTTCTTGAATTTTTTTCAGCCATAAGACGAGCTCGATAGTGCACTGTTGAATTGAACGATGGACAAAAATAAACACTGCGAAGTTTTGGTTCAACCGCGATTTTTGTCACATAAAACCACTGTTAGGTACATGCGACTTATCGTCACAAAAGATAATTAGTGCATGGACGACGTCGCGGATGAAATCGCCCTGTTTTACAACAACATAGTAGATCTACTTCCAATCCAGGGCTATTTATTTATACGCTAAATAGCAGTTCCAATTTTGAAGTGCTGTCACCGTGCAATAAATGGTTTAGCGAGAGTTACCAATACGTGTGAAGCATGGCACACGCGACTGAATGCGTTGTTTAGAATACACCATTCTTCATTATTCATGCTTTTGAATATGCCCCAGAGCAAAGCTGAAGAAATAGAGAAATATTAAAATTAGAAAGTGGGCATACAAAGAAAGAAAGGAAGTAAATCAACTTAGATCATAGAATTGGAAGAATTGTGTATTTCATTATTTAATTATCTTAGGTAACATCTTCTCTTTAATGTTATATTATCAACTAGAAATTGGCAAGTTATAAACATTTGACAATTATTAATAATTGATAAGTAGTATATAAAACGTATGTTCGATAACACTTATAATAACTCTCACGTTAAAAATTCTTTTTCGTCGCGAAATGTCTCAGTAATTATTATTTTTTGTGATCAAGGTTTTGTAAGTACCTACAGTTTTTGTGCGACAAAAAGTCGTATACGTGTTATATTTCTTGACGAAAAGTCACAGGTAAAAATGAATTTTCGTGGAGAAAAGTCGCAGGAATCAATTATTTTTTGTTACGAAAAGTCACAGGTACCAACGGTTATTTTTTGTGATAAAAAGTCGTAGGTACGAATTTTCTGTGACGAAAGTCTACACGGCGACACAACTGGTAGCACTGATGAACTTCTACCTTCAGTAGTGTTTTCATCTACTCGCTGCACGGAAAACGAATGAAAGGGAGCGAACATGAACGAGCGTCCGCGAGAGCCTGAGCACAAACGAACGCAATAGAACAACGAACATATACGAATGCGGCTTAATGTTTATGTACTCGTAGTTCGTAGTTGTAAAATATCAAAATTTATTTTCTTCAGATATATAAGTAAAGTTTCTTTATTTCCTAACGAGAAGCAATAATTGAGTAGAATGAACCTAAAAGACGTTCTATTAATCACCTTACGATGATATGGCACAGTACTGGAGTTTTTTCGCCCCAATCTTATGAGGACGATGGCGCAGAAAAAAGTAGTGGAGAATGTCACTGAGCACAGGTTGCACCAAGATCGCCTCTAAATACATTATACGCGCGTTGCGGGGACGCGGACATTTTCCGTCGAAGAAATACTGCAGACCGGAAAAGATTAAGTCTGGATATATACTTTTATTGCGCCGTAAATATTTTTAAGCGTTTCTAAATAATTCAAAGGCCCAAACATTGGTTCGCACGCCCTATCGTACGTCTTAAACTGTTTTCTGAGATCGAAATGTTTCTCCATAAATATCACGCGAGATTTTTCAATGGCGCTGTGCGAGACGAGACGAAACCAGAGTAAGACGTTTAAATTAATGTTAAATCTAATGTTCATCATTTTCTTCTAAAGTTCCAGTAATAGTGGGCCTTAATAGAGATTGGTACGAAGGAGTTTAGAAATCACTATTGCAGGAAAACAGGAAGGAAAAACTGAAACGAATTTTTTTCCGGAATCTGCCACTCAACTCAACACTCATCCATGATGTCACACCTTTAAAGTGCAATTTTATTTGCCGCTGTCGTACATTCATAGTCACCTCGAAAATAAATTATTTCCTCTGTCGCATCGCAGTAAACAGGACCAAATGATAAATATTCGCCTTGTAATAATTAATAAAGGGAGTTTAAATGGATAGCTGACTTTCTTTTCACTCGATAATATTTTCACATTTATTTTTTTCAATGTAACTTGGAAAGTCTTACTTAGTTAAATTTTTTTACGCCTTTTACGTCCAGGTCTCCCCAAACTTTACTCTTGGTCTATTATAATGTAAATTTTAGTTAAAGTTAAGACACTTCATAGACGTCATAAAAAACGCAGGTAGCACAAAACTACCGAAATGATAACCGGCGAGATATTATTAAAACTAGTCTAGAGATATCGCACGAACATGGAAACTTTCTTCGGGATCGCAAAATCGCTCGCAGCCTCATTTGCTCGCTTTTCGTCTAACTTGCTCCCTTCCTTCCTTCCGTGACGCATTTTTACGCCGCTGCCATGACAGGCGAACGCCGCTATCTGCGCCATATATACGCCTACATTCAGCCGTAAATGCAACGGGAGTCATATAAGCGATTAAAGATAGCGCCACTCTGAAAGTACCTCTATCCACTCCTCTCTCCCTTCAGACCTCTCTTTTCCGACATCCACCGTCTCCAATTTCCCCTCCCCCGCAGTCTCCCTTACCTCCACGCCCTCTTCTCCTCCCCCATAACTCCTCCCCATTACTCAGCCACCTCCCCCATCCGTCACTAGACCCCTTCACCGCCGTTTCTCCTCCTCCGCCAAGTCCCTCATTCTGCCACTTCACCAACCCCATCCTATTCTCGGTACTACCAACCTGCTCATATTGCTCCTTTGTCTACTCTATGTCCACTCTGCACACGTCTTTTTCCCTCCTGATCCTTCAACTCCGTTCCACGTCCCCTCTCACTTTTACTATGCATAGAACCCTTTTACCTCTCTTCCGCTCTCATTCCGCCTCCACCACTATTACTCCACTTCCTTACCTCTCCAACCCTCCTCAACCCACCTCCAACCCATCTCCAGGCCTCCCCCAACCCACCTCCAACGCACCTCCAACACACCTTCTACCCACCTCCAACCCACCTCCAACCCACCTCCAACCCTCCTCCAACCCTTCCCCAGCTCTACTCCAACCGTCTCCCAACCTTCATCCAACCCACCTCCAGCCCTTCCTCAACCCTGCCGTAACTTAACATTGTGTTATGGCCTTTTACAACTGATGTAAATACATATGTCAATTCTATCATGTAAACTATACCAGCGGTTCTCAAACGGTGGATCGCGACCCCCTAAGGAGGTCGCGAGAGGATTTTAGGGGGGTCGCAAGCACTTTTTGTTAAGGCAAGTGATTTTATTTTGGTTTTAAGAGTCCTGCAGGTTTTAATTTATCGACATGTTTTGTTAAAAAAATAAAGAAACTCTGTAGAATATCAACACACAAAAACTTTTTTAACAAATGGGCTAATTTTATGCAATAAAAACAAACAAGAAATTATATTTCAGTGGCGATTAGTACTTAAAAAAATTAAACTATACACCACGTATTATCTGAATGTTTTTACGTAGTTTTACGTAGTTGTAAATAAAATAAGTTCTAGTGCTAACCTTGTATTTATAAAGAGCACAAAATACAAAACTCTCTAATTATTATTTTTCTTATCATCGTCATCCCCCCTGTATGGAAAAAACTGGAGTGTTTTTTTTTGCTTCTTGAATATTCTTGGAGGATCGCAGCGACCAAACTTTCGGACGAAGCGGTCGCCTGACGAACCTGCCTGAGAACCACCGACAAAGAGCATTAGAAATGGGAGCACGGCCATTCGAGAGCATTTTTCGAGAAGTGATTGGGGATGATTTTAGAAATATTTCCCAAAAATTTGACGGCCCACTTCGAATTTGTCTACGAGTTATTTAAAAAAAACGTTTCTTTAAATAACTCATAAATCACGCAAATAAAAAATCAATTTGTACGAAAAATATCATTTTATTAAATCAAAGAAATGATTCAAACGATTAATTAAAAAAACCTTTGTTAATTAAGGATTTTCTCTTTGTGTTGCCAAAGTGGTGCAGCTGGCTAGCGCGGGCTTCCCGAACATTGACACTGGGGTCGTGCGTTCAAATCCTGTTGCTGGTATTTTTTTTTATGTAAATATTTTGCCCAACTAATGTTATACATTAATTTTATTAATACAATTTAAAATACACCATTAATTTGGCTGGTTAAAAACATTGAAAATGTGATTTTCAGGATTTGGATGTTTGAAGGTTTGAAGTCATCCAAATTCTGAAAAATCGCATTTTCAACGTCTTTAACCAGCTCTCGAATGGCCGTGCTCCTCGTGAGCTATACCATATGAAGAATGGTTGTATGTAAGAAGTGTCTCGATTTCACCCGAAATCGTCGATCTGTCTCGTTCTTCTTCAATCCATCCCTCCTCCACACCTTCTCAACTCTCCAACTCCTGCACTCCTCCTTTTCTTCACTATATACTCCACTCCTTATGCATCCCTCTGCTTTTTCTCCGCATTTTGTTTCACCCAATCCTTCGTATATTCACTTCTCTACTCCGTTTCTATCTTCTCTCAGTTCCCCTCCTCCACCAAAATTGCCCACTCCGCCTTCCCACACTACCTCTTTTTCTGCTCTCTACCGCCACTCTTCCTTCAACCTACCCCTCCCTTCTTTCTCCCCACCTTTATCCAATCCCCTCTCAAAATAGGAGGTTGTAGAGGGAATTTAGGGTATCTCCTCTCCCCTTAACACAATCTCATCTCGTCTTATAACTCTGTATAACTGTTTTCATGTTCCCGATCGTGGTCGCTTTTCTTCTTTCCCTCCAATCATGCGACGAACGTCGCGCTCCGCGGATACCATAAATTGGTTCCGCGCGTGGCGGCCGCAAAATGATTTTCCCTCCGCCGTTATTGGAGTCGTATGAAATTTCGATAGAGGTGGGAATAATGCGAGTGGTGAAAGGTGGTGGGTGTTGTAAATGGGATTAGACCGAAAAATCAATCTCTGCGTATCTCTGTCGTCCTTAACTTTCCCTACGAGATTATTAAGCGAATTAGAAATTCGCAATTATTCGCACGAATGCAGTTCCCATGGAAGCCACGGAACAGCCATATTGGAATGCTTTCTCTAAATGGTTTAACTATGTAATCGTAATCATCACGAGATTTCCCATCTAGAATATTTTTATGTGAATCTTATCTTGTTTTTGTGATATAATGCCATTATTAGAAAGACTAGCTCCTTTTATCCGACTAGAATAACTTCCGTTTATAACACATTAATAGTAAGAATTTTGCGATCTTGTGCATTACATATATAAAATGCATTGATATGATAATATGTTGAATCTGAAACATGGAAACGACTTAAGTGTACGTAGACAGCATATTATTGTAAAAATATTTAAACAAAACGTTATTTTTGATATAATCATAATTAATGAAAAATATGGGTATATAAAGCGATGCATAATAAAAATATGAAATTGTAACGAATTATTTTAAAGGGAAAAATAAGGGTAGATTTTATTGTAATTCACAAGTAAGAAAAAAGTGTTTGAAGTAAGACTTTAACCTAGAATTGATAACTAGGATATTTAGATATTGTATACCACTCCGAGAAGTAAAACTTTCATAAAAACATTTGAATAATAAAAAGTAACCATTTTTATTCAATTCAAATAAATAGAAAGAGTTTTACAGTATGAATTGGTGTATTTTGCTAAAATAATTTTGGACTTTAATATAAAAAGGGTTCTCAATTTTTATTTTTAACTCCCATAGAGGAAAAACCATTTTAAGTTGGTGGTTTCTTTTTGTTCGAGCAATCTCATTTAGTTCACCTATATATTTGCTCTTATTGCGTTTAGTTAATTTTTGATCGCTAGCCAGATCTATCGAATTTGTATTTTTAAAAAAATCATTAGAAGCCGTATTTTAGATGAAAATCTGAGTCCTCTGGTTCACCATCAAAGTTCCTCAAAGGGAACCATAAGCCAAGTCCATTACGCTTTGTAAGTCAAAAATGTCGCTCCGGAGTCTCAGTGATTTGCAACGGCATTAAGTCTAGATTTAATATAACTCCCAAACTAAAACAGTTTTTATAAGACGGAACATATAAACGACCACGCATTCCATAAGAACAAAGAAAGAGCTTGTGGAAATATTCCATTCCCCCCTCTTCCCTCTCTCTCTCCCGAGTTTTATTTCGTACAGAACGTCTTTCCTCCTCTTCAATTCCAGTTTCCCTCTTTCAATCTTCCACTGCACCCTCCGCCCCTCTTATTCTCAAACCCGTCAACCCCTCCAATACCTTTTACTGCCTGGCCTCCTCCTCTCCCTCCCTCCACCCACGACCTCCTTACTCCTATCCCGACCCTTACCACTCCACTTCCAGACGCACTTTTAAATGGTAATTAATTCTTACCCTCCGTTCCTGCCTTCCCTCACCCCCTCTCCCTCCCTCTCCCCATCATACCCTCTCCCCTTCCTCTTCCATTTACATTTATATTGTTTTCCTCGTGCTTTGCTTGAATTGCACAGGAACCAGAGTCCCCTCCTTCCTCTCCACTCCAAACACTCCTTCTCCTTTTGCACTCCATCCCTCTTAACTGTCCCCCTCCCCCTTCTCCCCATCCATTTTTTCTCCTTCAGACTCCACCCGACCTCTCCTCTTCGTTCCTTTTCTCCTCCTCTCTCTCTCTCTCGCTTCCTTCTCTATTCTTCTTTTTATATCCTCTATTATTCTATCTCCTAAGTATTCCTACAACTCCTCCATTCACATATTGCCTTATCATTTTCCATCCTTCATTTAATTCTCTTCTCCTATTTTTTACCCTCCTCTCCTCTCTCTTTTTCTCCATTCATCCCCTCTATTCTTCCTATTATCTTCTTTTCCTATTTCTGCACTACCCTTTCTCTATTGTTTTTATTTTTATATCTCTTTTTATGGCTTTCCATTTCCTCGTTTATCAACTTTTCCATCGCCAGCTTCCTCCGATCTCATTCCTTCACTCACATGTCCCTTCTATTTCTCCCATCCTCCACCTTGCGTCATATTCTCAATCTTTTCTCTTCCTCCGGTCAACGCCTGTCTTTCTGCTCTGCTCTCCTTTCAAACACTAATTACAAGAGAGAGAGAAATATAAAGTATATTTATTTCTCTTTTCATTTCTCTCAATCTTTTTTTCTATTTTTTCCCTCTCTTTCTCTGATCATCTCTTCCTTTTCTCGCTATTTCTTTCCCTTCTCCCAATCTCTCTCTAACTTTCCTTTTCACACTATCTTCTCCTATTTTACTCAACGTTTCTCATTCTCTTTTTCTCTTTATTTCTTCACTTTACTGCTCTTTAACTCTCTTTGTTGCGCTCTTTGTCTCTTATTCTCTCTTTTTCTCCTTTTTCATCTTTTTTTACTTCTTACCATTTCCTCTTATTTCCCTCTCCTTCCCCTTCTCTCCTCCAAACTATTACTCCTCCTTTCTCTTTCCTCCCAAATGGCCTAATTTTATGCCCTCTCCTCCTCCTCCTCATCCCTTCCAGTACTTCTGACGGTTGACTGTCCTTTAGGGTCTCTCTCTTGTCCCTGTGTCCTTTGACCGTCGTAGAGGGATATCCTTCCTCACTACCTTGGCTTTTATGGAGGACAACTCATTTTGCGAGTGAAGGAGGCGTTGTAAGAGAATCGATTGTGCCTTCGGCGGTTGCCTTGATTTCGGAAAGCTCGGCGTGGAAATTTCCTCAAGTTGTCACGGAAACCAGTCTTTAACCTCGGTTGGCTCCAAAATACACCGTAAAATATTGTGCTTTAATAGCATGTGGCATTAATTACCCGCATGCATGAAGCCGTTAGCACGTAAATGATAATAATGAGATGATTATTAAAATTTTACATATTTAACGTTTCCAGTTATAAATATGATTTTTGGTGAAGGATAGAAATTCGGTTCGAGCGTTTTTTATTCACATCTTAATGGCAATTTTTCATAGCTTGCATAAAAAATAAATTAAATTTCTGTACACCGCTTACACTAATGCAACCAGGCTATGCTAATTCAATCGATGTTACCACGTCGGTTAAATTTTCTTTGCGGCAATGACTACTGCATTTTTCGATAATTTTTATTAATTATTTTTAAATGCTCGAGGAGAAGAATTAAATTAATCGAGTTTATGGACTGACACATTTTAAAAATATATTTAACGTGTAATGTTTTTAGACATTTTTAGACAATGTATATCACTAGGAAAACATTATTGCAAGATATTTCGTATGAAATTGTTTATTATCTCAAGCGTTATTTTTTGTGCACATTTAAGGCACACTAATATCTGAAGAATGTTTTACAGTAAGATTGGAAGAGCAGCGGACAAAAATCATGAAAATTTCTAATAGATATATTCTAAAGCTATAGCCAAGAAAGAAATTCGAAGGTCGTTCTGGTGAGAGAGAGGGAGAGAGAGAGAGTTGGAAATTTGGGCTATTCTCAATAAGAGTAATGACCATGAAGAGTAATAGTTTTTCGGCTCATAAAGAGAATTTAATATTGAGCAGTTTAAAGATTAGTTAAGGTTTTGATATGACGAAGAGAAAAATAAATTCAATAAATGAAGCTAAAATGGATGATGTGGTCTAACAGCGAAATATAAGATAGAGGAGGCAGTTATGTCATTGAATGGAAAGTGCATGCACATTTGATTATTTAAAACTGACCAATAGTGGGCACAATTTTATTTTTACCTATTTTAGTTCACATATACTCATTCTATTCTTTAATATCGATTTGTAAAAGTGTACTATAATATTTAGTTGTGACTTGAACTTAGAGAATGTGTTAGTCGGTGTGTAGAATTTCATTAATTTATTCAAATAATTTTGAAGAATTATTTTTCCTGGACATTAAATGTATTTGGCACATAGAGAATTTGCAAAAAAGCATTAAGGAATCCCGCTCGATTACCGTCATATTGCACTTATAATAAGATAACATCTTAACTAATGCTATCTTAATTTTGAATGTACATATGTGATATTAAACCCGTTTAAAAAACAAACTTATGCTCCAAAATCTGATGAATATGAATTAAAAACTTTTGTTTACTATAAAAATGTGGATTTAAAAATGGGTGGGGTCAGGTTATAGTGCCAACCAAGAACGGCATTAGAAGCGAAATAATTTAAAAGAAATCGGCATCCAGGGAAAAACGATTATCTTTTTATTCGTGAAATTCGATCATATTGCAAACGAGAACATTAATATGTGACTTGGTTATTTAATGCCTTTCTATTATGATCCTTCAACAATTAGAAATAAATTCTGTGACGGGCTAGGGTTTCTCGGAGAGGAAAGAGCACAAATGAAAGTTACACGTAATAACACAAACACCTTTAATCGCCTGGGGCGCACACTACACTCTGTAAGCTTCCACAAGAGAAGAGAGAACTGACGCGCACCCTGTTGGCTGCGCGCAAAAACAAAATAAAATGAAGAGCAAAGTCCGTTATCGGTCTGCTCTCGTTACAATTCCTAAATTGTGAATAATTTCCGTATTATCCCTCTGCTCTAAATTATAACATCGACGCACGAAAATCACATTTTCGATGCATCTGCAGACCCACGCATGTTTTCATCGAAATGCGAGAATGTCGAGACTCTCATTTCGACACGTAACAGAGATCCCTTTCCTCCGGCGCGGCCACGCCGAAAGCTGGATACGCGAGCGCAATAATACAAACTTTAGGGACGTCATCTAAAACTATCATGCGTTCCAAGTTTGAAATTATCCCGTCCATACTAACTCGCGACTTTTCAACCGCCGCCATCATTCACGAGTCGGCCCGTAATTTTCCGCACCGCCTTAATCCTCATCCACTCCACTTGTTCGTTTAGCTATGCGAGTCACCTCCCACGGCATCCATATCTCAACTTCCCATCTTTGGTCCCCAAACCGATTCTCTTTCCCAGGAGACCCTTAAAGTTCTTCGGCCCTAACCCATCCACTATCCTTTCTATTCTCATTCCCCCCATCCGCCTCATCACCTCCCAAAGTCTTCCTATTCCTCCTCCTCCTCCGCAAGCTCCTCCTTCCGCTCATTCTCCCTCCCTTCCTCTTTCCTCTCGAATTTCCCCTCTCTCGTCTTTTCCCCTTCTCTTTCCCATCTAGTTCTCGGTCTTTTCCCTCTTTTTACTCCTCTTCTCCAGTCTTGTTTTATGTCGTTCCCATTTCCTCGCGTTCTACCCCTTCTAAAAATCTGTTATTTCTTCCTTCGAACACGTTTGACTTCTTCCGCCTCTTTTCTCATTTGAACTTCACCTTCCAATCTTTTCCGTTTCCGCTACCTTCCTTTCTCTTTTACTTTCATCTTTCTCTTATGCTACTGCATGCTACTTGTTTCGCCTTTTATTTCCCCTCTTGATTCCCTCCCACCTCCTTTCATTCTTGTTCCTCCTATTCTTTTCCTCTTCTGTACCTTTGAAATTCTCGCCTCATCCTTTCCTCCATTTTGGTTTTATTATTACGTTATTTTTACTCCTCGAAATCCTCGTCATTTACGCATTTACTCTAAATTCCTGTATAAATACCTTTTCCTACGGTTACCTTTCATTGCGATTGCAGCAAAAACTAAGTTTTATTTTTTTAATTAGTAAGTTATCTACTTTTATGTTATAAATTATTTTTATGTGGGAGATCAATATAAAAATCTTCTAATTTCTGTGGAGTGGGCGTGAATTTTTTAGGAACTATGAACCAAAGTCATCAACAGCTGCCGAAATTAATGGTGAATCTATTTATCCTCAATGCACATTTAAGCTGAAACACAAAAAATATGATGTAACTTTAATACTCATTCTTATCGTTACAAATTTTTTCTTAACATATCCTTGGCGTTGCTTTTTCTTTATTAAAGTTATGTGTTTGGGGCAATGTTGAGGAGCGACAATGAATCAAGGCTTTCAAAAAAAATTAAGATGGTCTGGTCAGCATTTTATAAATTCGAATCTGTTACGATCGTCGTAAAACCCCAGTTTTTTGCAATCAAAAAACCTTTACAGCCTCACTTAAGTTCGTTATTAAGATACGATCTGTATGCAATTCTTTATGCTAATGTTACTGAAAAATACGAGCAGTAAAAACATGCACTTTACCTTGTGTCTCAACATTTCTCACCACTTCATATCGGTTCATATTTAGCACTTGGTTGCATACGCAAATAGCTCCGAACTTGTCTCATCCACGTTAAAAAATTCTAATTATCCCGACTCACAATATCGTTAAAAGTAATCATGTTTAGGCTTACCGTATTCACTCACCAGAAGCACCGACTTCAACACCACAAAAACACAAAATATCAGTCAACAAAGCGATAAACTATCGGTTTACTTCACGCACGTGAAATAACGAGTGCTATTGACGTAGGGATATGATTTCCGTAAAGATCTTTTTGAGTAAGGAAGGGAGTTTCGAATTGAATCCAGAGGAGACTGCGCGAACATTATGAGTGGATAACAAATGTGAGAAGGTCGAGGAATTGGGGGTGGGGAAGCAACGTGCGAAACCATTGGCGAGCGTGTGCGAAAAATGGAAAGATGGCGCGGCGGTAAAATACAACGATGCGAAGTGTGGGCAAAGATAAGAGAGATGCGAAATGTAGGAAGGGAGGAGATGACGGAGAGGGAGGGAGAGAGGGTAGAAGAGGCCAAAGGCAAATAGGGTTAGGAAGGGGGAGCGACGGGACTTGGGCAGGCGCTGTTATGCAGAGGGAGACGGCGAACCTGAAGGGTTCAGGAAAGCCACATTAGAAAAAATAAAAGAAACGCGCAATTGCGCAGTCGCGAAACGAGTTTCGAGTTCGGAATTAAGATAATTCATTTTTTCCGCTCGCCCCCGTTAACTCGTTTCCCGCGCCTTTGAAGAATTTCACGCAATTGACTTAATGAAAAATATAATAACCTCGGGGAATAAATATTTGATGTTTATTCGGGAGAGTTGAAATTTTTTTTGCGTTGGCCCTTCAGGGAATTTACATGTTTAGTAACAAAAATCTAATGCGAAATATATTATTTAGCCAAATCTAATACGTCCTTGACTTTAAATCTATCTTCTAAAACTCGGGACAACATACGCGATGCAAATTTTCTCGTGTCCGTACGCTTCTACCCCACGCTAATATGTCACTTGTTACATTAATACACATTTACGCGCAGTTAGACTCGTCTCCACAATGCTGCTGCTGTTAATGGGCTGAGCTGGGCGGTAGACCTATATGTTTCAATGTCTCTTGACGTTTTATGAGTATTTTTTTTAGAAATGTAACTAATATATTAACATTGCCGACATTAATCTCTATAACTGGATCAATTTTAATCAAAATCCATGTTGCCATCATTGAATGCATGCACATTTTGTGAAACTCGACAAGTTTTCTATTCATCAAAATCTTGAAGTTGAGTTAATTTCACGATCACAATACTATCTATATATACTTCGTATACGAGAAGAGAGAAAAATGCAGGAAATGAAAAATGCAATTTAAATGAAAAATTATCAACGAACTTATTTTCCTTCATAGAAAACTTTATGATAATTATAGTAGTAGTTGTTAATCATAATCTCAAAGCTGTTTTACTACTTCCTGTAACCACAGAAAATATAGGGGTTAGTGTAATATTAACAGCAGACCAGCAACCACGCTTACAAATCGAACGAAAAACCAGAGCGCTTACATACAAAACCTATATATTCAAATTGCCTTAACTTGAAAAATCGGTTTTTATTTAATGGAAACTATTAAAAAACGAGGTATATAATAACTTTCTTTAGTCGTCGTGAGACGACCCTCCCGCTCTTTTTATACTCCCGCAATAGAAAAAGAAACCCATCTCAGATTCAGTAAACGCGTTACCTATATAGCATATGTGACTCACGTGACTGAGACACGGGATAAATGTGGTAGACCAAGCGTCGGAATGGGATCGTAAGTCGAGAATTAGGGCCACAGAAGCCCAAAGGAGAGCCGCCACAAAAGAGGTCCACGGGGAAATGGATTACAACGGCCGTTCAACTCCCTCCTATCGCTTCCCGAAGCCTTACGGATGCGGCGGCCAAGCGTTCTGAAACCGCGTCGTCTCGTGCACCGAACTAGGTGATTGAGGATCCTTTTTACCGCTGCGTAACTCGGAGCGAATATTTGCGTGGAATAACCACGACGTCAACCACGGGCTGTATCTTAATTTTATTCCGAGACGTTGTGTCGGGATCGACTCGTATGCCTCAAAAGTATTTTTTTTAATTTTTAAATTTAAATCAAAGCGCCCCGGGAACCGATATCAAGCACCACACGCAGGCGACTCATGAAGTGCCGTCGCGATAGAAGAGTCGAGAACGTTCAACGATCGTAAAATGAAAACAACGAAACTGCATTCAGGATGAGGACCGTTCTGATAATTGCAGCGTTAGCGAGAAAAAGTAATGAATGCTGTAAGGCTCGGATGCGGAGCAACGACCTTAACGGGAGCACAAAATTTTAATGGCAGGAAAATATTTTTAATGGCTGGATGAGAGTAACCTAATTGCCTTAGACTAGCTCTATATTTTTACGATCTTCGCGGAAGTTCTGATAAATCACCTTCTAAGAACTCTCCGTTTTTTCATAAAGAAAGGAAGTTGAAGCTTTTTATTTGTCGTCTTGAACGTAAAATCAAGCGAAACGTTTTACCTCATTAATTTTTCAACTCAAAATTAAATGATACAAAGGAAAGTCGTGTCACTGGGGTTCGTAAATCCACATTTTTGCCCTCCTCTGCAGCGCAAAGTTGACGTTGAGGCATTAATGTGCGTGGGTGCATATTTGAGCGATAATATTAACTGACTTAAATAGTCGATTAGGAAATAAAATTTCAAATTCGCTCCGTAGCCGGGAGATTAGGGTTGGCTGAGCAGGAGAAACAGGAGAAAAAGAAAGGGGAAAGAAAAAAAGGAGCGCATCTGGTAAGGAGGAATTGGAGGGTTGAGCAGGAGAGGGGGAGGAAGTGGAAAAGTGAATAATGCGGAAAAGGAATGGGGAACGGAGGGAGGAAGGAGCGGCGGGAGGAAGCAGGGAAAGAGAACTGGTGTTCGGAGAGGGCAATACTCACAGGGTAGTAGAGGGGAATAGTAAGGAAAAGAGAGGGAGGAAGGGGGGGAAGGAGACGGGGAGACAGGAGAGAGCAAGAAAGAGAGGGAGAAGTTTTAAAGGGGGTGGGTGTGCGAGAGTGCAAAGGGTGGGGTGGGCGAGGTCGGAAAGGAGGAGGCTGGAGTTGAGTGACGGAATGGTCTTCAAGGCAGCAGTGAATGAGTTTTGCGTCGTGCATGGCGATGAGCACTCACTTCCGTAGTCGCTCAGAACGACCCGTGGCGGGTCCTTGCAAACTCCGATCGGCGCAGTTGACTTTTCAGTCCGTGCGTCATTTGAAATTCTGGTCATTCACACCGCCACGTCTCCAGCAGTTACTGAGGCGGATTCGGAGGAGGGAAGGCGGTCCCAACCGGTGGCGGATGACGGTAGGAATGCGAAGATGAGGCGAGAAGGGGATGGGGGGAGGTAGAGGGGGCGGGAGGATAAGAGGGGCGAGTAATGGCGAAAAGGGATGCAAAGATGTTGAGAGAGAGAGAGAGAGTGTGTGTGTAAGGGATTTGTAGATAGTGAAAGGAAGCAAGACGGGTTAGGAAGGAGGAAGGAAGAGGGCAAAGGAAATTTAGCCTAAATGGGCGGGAAAAGGGGGAGGTATAAGGGCAAAAAGAGGGCGAAGTACGTCTTCTTGGTATTGTGTACGAGGAGAGGAGGAGACGAAAGAAAGCTAGGGGCGAAAAGGTGCACGTTAAAATGTGTAGAGAAGAGAGAAACGTGTAGAGATTATCGGAAGCAAGATAGGTGAGAGGAGGAAAGAAAAAGTATTTGAATAAGAATTAGGGGTGAGGTGGGATTTTTGATCTTTCGAGTTCATTCCGTCTCTTGGAAATTGGAAAAATAAGTAAGAGAGAGGGTGAAGGAAGGAAATGCACGTTTTAGAGAGAAAAATAGAAGTTGCGCGAACTCCGATTAAGTCGCTATCATAAAAAAATCGAAAGGGGGGAGAAGGAAATAATACCGCGGCGAAAACGAAACGAATGAGTGGGATCGGGAGATAAGGGGATGAAATAAAAAACTACTTCGTAAAGAGAGAGAGGGGAGAGTTAATATGGAGGAGGAAACTTAAAGAAGAGATCGAGAAGGGATGGGAAGGGGGAGGGGGAAGGGAGGCGAAATTATCTGCGAAAGAGACGCGGTATCATATAAACGAGACGAGTTGTTTATACCAATATTGAGAGTTGACGGGAATTGATTCGGTTGCTACGGGAAGAAGAGAAAGCGATCTTTCAAGCGGTTAAAACGCTGAAAGATTGCAATGGAAAAATACGAAAAGTGGGGAGAAATGATTAAACGGCAGAATTTATTTGGAAATGGTGGGAGGAAGGGAGAGAGGAATAACGATAGGAAAGGGCGAATAGCGTGTCAAATAGCCGTTGCTATGAATGAAAAAATCACGAAGAAATTCAATAACTTGAGGAATAAATCGTGGCGATGGTGTATCCATCGAGAAAATGTATCTATAATTGATATATTAAAACGAAAGCAGGGTCACGCATTGATAGAGCAAGAAGCCATCGAAAACATTCCGTTCGCCTCGAAAATTTCCAAACGTCTCTCATATTCTTTTTTCACCTCTTATTTAATCCTTTCAAAGTCACGTAAAAGTTCCAAGGCGACATTATAGTCCGATTTGCCAGACAGAGCGACGCAACATTTGTCATTAACATAGCGATTAGGGACATCGATTTAAAAAGAATTCCTACTTATTCGCGTTTAGTGTTGTTGAGAGAACCACCATAAAAAAACCTTGAAAATGAAAAATAAAGAACTTGCGAAGGCAAATAGGAAGCTGCTCCTTGCCAGAGAAATAAAATTTCGAATACTATCGTAACCAGAAGTTTTATACATGCCGTGGGGAACCTGTTGGGCGCAGAAAACACTCGCGCAATAGATCTTTATTGATAAACGGTTAGGATAATTCTTTAGGGCCCGCAAATATAGTGAAGATGACTTCTGGTCGGCGCGTTAGAAACGGCGAGAAATGCGATGAGATCATATTTGAAAATATATGAAGCCGAGAAAAATTTTGGAAAAGATAAGGAAAATTGGCTGGTCGCGAAGGGAATAATCGAGGAAAAAGTTTTGGAGAGAGAGAGAGATGAGACGAGACGGCGAAGGTAGTGAAGCGATCGGATACCGCTACGAGTTAAGAAGGTAAGAGAGGAATACCTTAAGGCTTTAGATTGTATTCTGGGAGAAAGGGATGAAATTGTAAAAACCCATATAAAAATAGGCGCGGGAGAGATTTGCGTTCCAATAAATGCTTCTGCGGGGAAGAAAAGGTCTCTGAAAGGAAGCGGCCAAGGAAATTTATTGAATGAATCGGTGTAGAAAATGTAAAGAGTACGAGTTGAAAATACGTGGGAAAAAGGGACTTCATCAGAATAGTTCGAAAATTCGCTAATGAAAATATCTGAATAAGTATGATAAAAATATCAAACGGAATAATTTTTGGATTAAGGCTTCTTCCGAAAAATAGGCGAGAAGTTTTTTTTTCTAACTGAAAATTTGACGTTGATAATGAGCGATAAATGGTGGAATTTAAAACGTAGATGAAAGTTACGGTAGATTTAATAAAAAATTAGGGCAAGGGACAGAAAAAGAGACGGAAAAAATACCAATCGGAAACAATTGTCACGCGAGAGGAAGAGGATAGAGCGGTAAAATTCGCCGAAAATGATCATCATCGAAAAGAGGAAATTAATAGCGAAATGGCTGATTGGGGAAAAGTGCAGAAGGGTCTCTCTCATTCCTGCGAAGGATTAAGGTTAGACGAGGTGCGGAAGGCAGAATAAAAAGAGTCACTTTTCGTCAAAGATTGCGAGATTGGGTGGGTGAAAATTTGTTAGGGCTGGGAGAAAAGGAAGAGGTCAGAGGTCTAGAGAAGGAGAAAGGGTGGGGTAAGTGAGAATATGGACGAGTCGTATATAGTTTTGGTAAGAGGGAAGGAAGATGGGGCGCGCGGTGGATAGGGTGGGCAAAAAGGGAGTAATAAGGAGAGTGGGCTGGTTGTGGAGGAGGGGGAGAGGAGATAGTGGGTATAGGACGAGATAGGGCTGAAAGTGACGGATAGGGAAAAAAGAGGGTGAGAGGAGAGGGAACAAAGGAAAGAAATCAAAGGAGAGGGGAGGAGGGCAAGGTATGCGAGGGGGTGATAAGGAAAAGAGTTGGGGAAATTATAACCTAGGGGAGGGTTATTTGGGCATAAAAATGTTCGGGCGGGGGAGGAGAACGGTAGGAACCGAGGCGTAGGGGTGGGCGAGAGGATCAGAGGGCGCGAGATGCGAAGGGGAGAGGAGTGAAACGGAAGGGGGGGGGGAGAGGAGGGTGGTAGAGAGGGGGAGGGACGGGAGGGACATGGTTTACAACCCAGGCGTGATGAAACATCCGCCTTCTAATTACCAGGGGCTGCGAAAATTATTTCCCCCGCCCTATTTAATTGAATGCGTCCGCGGATGCGATGGCACATTCTGGGGGTATGTTTGTGTGTGCGCGAGCGAGTGTGGGTTCGTGTGTTACGGGAGGAAGGCAGGGGGGGGGAATGGGAGAGAGTAGGAGAGGGAGACGGGGCGCTGAGGGGCGGGAAATGGATGGAGTGAGAGGAATGCTGAAAGAGAAGGAGCAATGGGACGGGGTGAAAAGGGGTTAAAGATCGCGCGCTCCTTCTGTATCGTAGCGGGGCGTTTGAGGATGCGTCTGGAGAGGGTGTGGGGAGGCGTTGGGGGGGAATATGCGATTGTTTTGGAAAAAAGAGAGTCCCAAACGCGTCGCGTTAGTCGTAAATTTGCATCGCGAGCGTGAGGGAGAGTGGAGGATGGGTGTGCGGTGGGTTAATGTGTATGTGTGTGTGGGGAGAGTGATGAGATAGGAGGGAAAAAGAGAAGGGAGAGAGAGAGAGAGGGTGAGATTATGTTAAGATAGGATGTGTTGAGGGTGTGGCATTAATTAGGGGGAGAATCCGGGTGGCGACGAGATGTGACGTAACCATGCGGTGTTCGTGCGTGGGACGATGTCGAGGGAGAGAAATGGAGGGAGTATCGGAGGAAGAGAGGAGGTGGATGTTAGAAGGGATGAGAGGGCAAAAAAAGAGTAAGGCGAGGGAGGGAGATGTAGGGGAAGAGATGGAGAGAGAAAAAGAACTAATATGAGTATGGAATGATAAAGAAGACGGAAAGAAAGATGGAGAGGAGGGAAAGGGGAAAGAGACAGGAATGTGGAGTGTGAGAAAGAAATGCGAGCGAAGTAGGGAAGAGAAGGAGTTTTTATTCCTTGCCCGATATACATCCCAGAAAAAATCATGAAGGCGATAAGAAGAGAGTATAATGATGGGTGGATCAAAAAGCGTCATTCAGGGGGATAAACAGATTCTAACTAATGTTCTCGGGCATATCTAAAAGTTTTATTGAGCTTCATTGGTATATTGTCACACCATCTTATCATATATGTCAATCGGAAATTCATGTTATGAATCGTACAAACCACACTAGCGAGGCAAAGTTGATAAACAAATCGATTCTTTCTGTTGTTTGTTATTTTTTTGTGAGTACATCTAAAAAATATTTTTAGCATAGGTATTTATTGAAAAAATCCTTATATAATAATTTTCAAGTGTCCATCTGTCTGTCTGCCAGTCACTGTATATGCACAACCGGCGGCATAAGATACAGGGGCTAACGCTATCGCTAACGGAGAGAGAGGAGGGAGGTAGGGAGAAAGGGAGAATGGGAAGGAGACAGAAAAAATTGGACATACGGAGAGAAAGAGTGAAGGAGAATGGGAGTTTTTATTTAATTCTTTAGCCATGCCTATTCCTCGTTTTTGACGGGCAGGTAACTAGTAAAAGTATAATATCTCAACAAATCATGTCCAGTTTATGAAAATAAAATTGTGTAATTAGCCTTTGCGGACAACAAATTTAGTTTTCAATAATAGGTAGAAAATAAGCTATAGCAAATTGCAAGTAAACCAAGTGTCTCGTCTTATGCCGACAAAAAAACTGATTTATAATGCCTGAATTCGCAACGCAAAATTGATGGTATTAATGCAGATTTTTTAACTTTAACTTTTACTGCATCCACGAATATAATTCCCAAGAAGTTTATTTAAGTAAATTAACGATCTTCCTAATTTGCTTCTGAACCGATCCTCGCACAAATGGCATTCATGCAGACCGAACGCCCCAAGCAATTTGAATCCTCAATGGTCAAAGTTAATTTCGCAACATTACGATCGTTCCGCCGAGTGATGAGATTCTTTTTTTTTGCGTGTCCCGAATTACTTTTGTCTCCTTCGTTTTCAGTCTCCTGGCCACGCACAAATTAGAGCTAAAAGCGTGTAAATATTCACTTTTAAAATGCTTTAATAGTTTTCCTCCTTATTTCTTTCTGTCTCTTCAAAGCCTAATTAGAGAGGGAGTAAATAGGGTAGCTCTTTTTCCGCCCGTAGCTTTTCTTTTATTTTTGCTTTTTTTCTGGTTCAAAAAATCTTTTCCTTTGCCTTTTTGAGTTTTAATCGTCGAAATAATAATTTGTGAAATAAATTTTCTTTGCGCTGAATGTCTAATCCAGCAGGATTTCCATGAAATTAGACAATGCTATCTGTTCCTTTTTCCGTCGCTGCCGTACGTACCGAAATCTCTCTCTTTCATCCTTTCTCTCTCTCTCTTTCCGTTGCATATAATTATGGTAATGACTGCCTCTCGCTGTTCCGCTGCGTGCCGCCGGATCCACTTCGAGTACAAATGCGACATTTTTGCAACTGACCTCTTTTTTATACCCCTTCCTCATTTCAATCTGTGTTAATCCACCCGGTTTCACCGCAAAAGCCGCTTAATTCGAGCAAAAGCCGGAGAATTTGTTTTCTAAATCAACAGCCGACGGGGAACGTTTTACGGAATGGACGTTGAATGAAATTGTTTTGATCAACGTTTCTAAAGGAGATTTGGGATGTTTTGCTGTTTTTTGGAGGAATATTCAATCTACCTCGAATAACTTTTGGCTACCAGACCGACTTGAATTAATTACCGCACTGAATGTTATAAACAACGCAAACCCGCGGAACGTAAACAATATACGCTACAGCATGCAAGCGGAAACAGGAATCGTGATTACAATTATGTATTGTGGAGTCAATGGCGTTGACGCTCTTTGAAGAATATAATGCCGAAATGATAGAAGTTTGAATATGTGTTCTGCAGTGGGAAGGAGAGTATGTTTTATCCGTTATAATAGGATTAACGTTACTTCAAGCAGTAGGGTAATCTGATTTTCAATATCGCATTTTATTGTAATCTCCGCGTTTACAGTTATCGTTAATTTAAACGTTAAAATTATGTTTCTCCATTATCGATGGAAAGGCTGGGAAAAGCAAATATACATTTCAGTTACAAAGCAGCTTCCGTCAGAGGTGATCCACGTATAGAAGGTTTAAAAAAATCGTAGATTACGGCCGTTTTGTAACAGTAACACCCATCTGGCTTCTCGACCTTCTTATGCCCATTGGAGAGACGGTTTTTAATTTTATTTCAGCCATAACGAGAGCTTGTTAATTATTTGCCTAATCAAAGCCTTTGAATGGATGCTCTAATTATTTTTTTTACTCTTTCAAAAATAATACGACGAATTTTATTTTGTATTAGAACATGGGAAGAAAATATCCTTTTAAGTAAAGTACGCACATGCAAAACTGTATCCGTTATATTGATATATCGGTACTGGCTATTGAGAGCACAACGAACTTGACAATTCCAGAGATTAAAGAAAAAACAAAGGTCTTAATTTATGTATAAACTCTCCAAGATTGGCTAGTATCGAGCGAGCGTTGTGCCAAAATTATAGTCTCCCCCACCCTTTTTTAAATGTAAACAGACAAAACGATGATGATGCCATTGATATCTCATTTTCCCAAGCAGTTCAACAACTAAAAGATAACGCTTTAGATATTCGCCTCACGGCGAGTGTTTTTTATTAAAGGAACGAATTTCTTATGAGCTGTTTACAGAAAAAATGTTATTTCCAACGTTCAAAACCTTTCTTCTGGGGTCTCGGAAAAGTCCGGATACATAAAATGGCCGTTGGTTTCGTGTCTATCCAGTCGCATTTCTCTCCCCTATCGCCACTTCGTTTTGTCCTGAAACAGACTACTTAAACCCGTAATCCCCGTGTCCCGGACTATTTTCCGTGGCTTAAAACGCCCTCTAGAATGAACCCCAGCCATCGCCGTACACCCGCGATTCGATCTGATGGAATATTTAATGAGAGGAGAGAGAAAGAGACCTTTAAGAATAACGATTAAACCAAATACGTCAAATAACTATGGAGGCATGGCCATAAAAATGATGCATATCGTTTAAAAAAGCGCTGTTTCATCGCTTGGCTCGGGATATTCTGTCGATAGCAGGCGGAGTAATTGACTTCCTCCTCGCGCCAGCCAAGTCATTGGGCGCGTGACGTATCGCCTCTTTACATCAGGGCCACTCTTCCCTACCTCTGGGAACTCCCCCATCCTTCCCTCCCCCTTGAAAACTTCCTTCTTGTACTTTCCCTGCTTACCTCGCCGCTCTATTTTTCCGCCCTCTCCTCAACCGTATCCCTCTCGCAAATTACGGGAAAACGCCAACGAAATGGTTGCATAAACAATTTTTCCATCGTGATGCATATTTGTTCTATTTTGCGTGTTCTATGACTCGTCGTGATTGTTAAATAAATACTTTCCGATGGAGGTATGCCAAGCGTCTCCATGTAGCCAATTTTTTTTAAGGATCGGTTTGGAGTAAAGAAAAAAGAATTCGATAATTATTTTTTTATGCCTATAGGTAATGCAGAAAATTTTCCAATTAAAAATTTATTTTCAAAATTAAATTCCAAGTACTGAAGTAACGGTGCTGTTAACAATTATCCGTAATATTGGTGTTAACAAAGGGAAAAATTTTCCTAACATCTCTCAATATTTGAAAGAAGGATGTTTACATTTTCCCAAGGGCATCAGTCGTTAATATTCGCGCACATGTAGTTCATTCACCTTTTTGCACGGCAGTGTAAGTTAATTAATTTGATGCAAGCCGTGAACTTAATTCGCAATTAAGAATTATGAGCTATTGCTACTGCTAAATCATTTAGTGCTAAAATAATGAAATGTCTCGTAACTTGAATTTTTTGCGCAAGTTATTAAATTTGTTTCTCGTACCGGTTCATGTAAAGGATATTAGACACATTCATCGACATGTTATTTATTTTTAGCAGTGCCTGTCTCGAACATGTAAGGATCATTATAATGAAAGTTTAAACCTAATATACTATGAGCATTTTATTTTTCGAAATTTATGAAAAGAAACGAAGATAAATAGCCACTCTTTACTTTAAAATATTTCTGGTGCGTTATCAATTGTCATTTATAGAAATTATTATAAATACAAAATATTGCATGAAAAAATGCTTGATCTAATTAAGAGGCTGAGGTGTATATTTAAATTTTCGTAGCTACGTGGTATCCTTTCAAAATATGGAGTGGATGAGCTGTTTTATTAAGAAAATTATCTGTTTAATGAACAACGATTCGGTTCAAATTTTAATATGTATATTTAGCGCTTTATTTCACACAGTTAAGTTTTTAATCATAATTTAAGTTTGTCCGAACCCAACGACATGACACAGTGATTTATTTTACACCTCGTCCTAAAGAATCCTCTTCCAGGTATTCGTGTGTTGCATCCGTTGCACTTATTGCATTTCTTCATCGAACCCCGCCGTTTAATTCCTTGCCATTTGCCAATCATGCCGAGTGCAATTAAGGATACTCACCAAATCCTATCCTCTCCTGAAACTGTAGCCGGTACATCACTTCTCAGCAGCAAAACTACCTCTTGCAACTGAACACTGAAGTTTTTTTTAAAAGTACCCGATAAAAATAATAGAAGTATTTACGAACAAAGGCCAAAATTAGGCCATGGCGCAAGAAAGAGTTATCGACAAACGTCGCTTCTTTAACTAAAATGTTTTGGAATCGAATAATCCAAGTGAAATTCGACCCGCGTCTATGTTAATTTTCGTTTAGATTCAATCGAATTTTACTCCCTCTTTATCATCGTATCCTCCCTTTCTTCCCACACGCACGCTATCTCTCTCCCTTTCCTCTCCTCCATTCCTCTTGAGCTCTGTTTTCGCTCCAAGAGGTGCGAAGAGGTATCCTTATTCAAGTGAGGAAGTTTTGAGTGACGCCGCATGGGAGAGAGAGAGAGAGAGAGAGGGAGAGGGAGAAAGGGAGGGGGAGAGAGAGGGAGAGGGAGAAAGGAGAGAGAGAGAGAGAGAGAGAGAGAGAGAGAGGGAGGGAGGGAGGGAGGGAGGGAGGGAGGGAGGGAGGGAGGGAGGGAGGGAGGGAGGGAGGGAGGGAGGGAGGGAGGGAGGGAGGGAGGGAGAGGGGGAGAGGGGGAGAGAGGGGGAGGGGGGGAGAGGGAGGGAGAGGGAGAGAGAGAGAGAGAGAGAAAAGAAAGGGACTTTTTCGTGCTATATTTTTTACTTTTTTCTATCCCTCTCCTAGTTTTTCCCATTCTCTCCGCTACGGGGTCTTATTTTTGCCACTTATATTACCGTTTTTTTTTCTTCAATATATGGTCGTGAAATTGGCCAAACTTGGATATCGTTTCGTACTTTTTTCCTCGGGAAGCCGCTTGTCATCTGCGATTTTATTTCGGCGTTTTATCGTCGCGAGTGCCTTTTAAAGTTGCAGCTCAATGTATGGATTTTTTCTTTTTGTTTTTGGGTAAAATGGAAGCAATTCTGGGCTTTTTTATGCGTCTTCGTCTGTCTCGCTCCATTTTTATGTCAAATAGTTAAGAGTCTGTGTAATGATTGAAACCTTACCGTAGTTACTCGCTCTCTTAGTTAGTACTACCATTTGTAAAAGAGGTATTTATACGTTATAATCTGGGAATTTTTGCCTTGCATCGTGAATCTCCTCTCTCGCGTGTCACATTTATCTGTTTTGATAGGTAAGACGATGTTATATTATACGCAAGCTGTTAAAAACGTGCTTAATATCATTTCTGACTGTCGTCTCGTCTTCTTACGTAAATCTGGAGAAATTTTGTCTTCTGGCCTAGTTATAAATGTAATATTTTTTACATGCGAGATGCTAATATGCTATTTATAATCATTATAAATAGCTGCTTCTTACACACGCATGCACACACACACATCATATAAAACCTAAGGTACTTCTAGAAGTGCTACAGAGCTGAGATTTGGCATTAAGTTAGGTCATTGGATACAACCTCTGGAAAAAATCCGAAATTCCAGAAAATGATATATTTAGGGGAAGTTTTTGACCCCAAATTCCAATTTTAAACACCCATAAGAAAAGTATTGAAAACTGTGCAGGGCTATATAAAATAGCTTTTTTAAATTATTTAAAATTAAGATACAAAGTTGGGACATGCATCACACTGTGGCAAAAAGAATAAAGTTTATTTTTCTTGAAGGCAAAATTAAAATCCATGCTGAATTTGTGTAAAAAGTTGTTTTTAATCATAACATTATGAGACTTTTTTCGGTTTTCAACAATGAAAAATATTAACTACCATAGCAACGACTCCAATGCCTTTCAATGGAAATTGATTTTCCATACTTCAAGAGCATTGATTTAATGCTTACAATTAGACTGCGTTATAATTCATTTGTTTTCTTCCAACGACTTATACATATGATGACGTAACAATTTCGAATTATTTTTTTTATCCGGATACGTACTAAAAGGCACGGGTAATGACGCCTAATACACAAAATATCCTAATTTTTACATAACTTTTAGTATAACATATAGGCTATTGTCTAATGATGGTTATAGTTATTGCTTAAAAAGGGCAGTCGGAACCATTAAGTTTGAAATTCAAAAACATGGACGCGAGCCGATTGCCAAAGAATTTAGAGAAGAGATAGATGCCTTAATTTCGCAGTAAATGAAAACTATTATCTTATTTAAATGGGTAGTTCAAATGCTATCGCGTTGGTTACGAGTTAACAGGTTGATGTATGGTGATTTTTTAAGCGCTTGCACTACACTACAACCCGTATAAAATATGATTAATAATTTTTGTTATTTTATTTTACAAAATACGAGCCATAACATTCCTCTCGATTGGAAAAAAAACTCTGTAACCTTCCTCATGAATTGTTATAATCATAAATCACGGCCGTTTTTGCTAAATATTTCTCTTTATGTATTTAAATTTAGCCAGCACCTAAACTTTGATTGTAAGTGTAGGAAATATATGCCATCATATTTACAACATCGATGCATTGTAGCACAGTCAGACCTAATTGAAAAAGATAAACTATACTGACTTATAGGTGTCTGCATGGTCCAAAAAATACGAATATTATCAGGACAGAATTTGTCTTTATCTTTGTTTATAACGAACGCGAGACAACTCAACGGAGTCGAAATGAACCTCACCGATTATATTGATTTTATTCATTCCGATTCGTATCTTACATTTTTAATGGATTTTTATTTATAACTTCTCGCAAAAAACAGGAAATTCGTACTTTTTCAAGATAAAAACGTAAAACGTTTCTGATGGACAAAGAGAAATATATTAAATTTGATGGCGTCAATGTTCTTTTTTTTCGATTTATTAATCTCTCTAAATTAATGTAGTATATCGGGACCTTATCCAATTTCCTTTGGAGCTTATAATTTGCGAGATAGTCTGAGCGAATTGGAAGGATAGACATTGCGCACCGACTCTATTTTTTGTCTGCCTTCCCTTTCTTGCGTATCTTTCTTTTTCCTCATATCGATGCCTTGCTTAATCCCATACCACTCCCCTTCCAATATCATGCCCCATTGGGCATCGATCTCCACTTTAGCCCTAAACTATTTTGTTCGTTGGCTTGTATCCAACATCGGGAAACAAGTTCGGTATCGGCACGTAGCCTGCTTTGATTTTTCTCGACTCACGTAATGGAATCACTAGGCCGATGCTGTTGGAGTTTTAAAACTAATTAATTCTTTGGGAAGGGCAAGCCTGAATCACTGGGGAAGGGTTAATACGATTCCTTGTAAGGACATAAACTATAGGTGTTATTAAACTATAGGTGTTATTGCGTCTTCCAATACCAATAGCCTCTCTTCCATAAATAGAGTAATGCATTTGAATGAAAACATTTTTCGTAGATTACTATCCATTTACTATTATTTCAAATCTTTCTAAGGAAAAATATGCAAGAGAAAGATGTTTCATGCGTTTTAAAAAGAAATAAAAACCAATTTGGTAGAATTATAGCATAAGTACAAGTAAGTCCCCGTTATAATTCGGAGATTCCTTCCTGAAAACTGCGACGTACAACAAAACATTTTTTCCCGTATTTATAATGATAAAAGTAGAGATTACGTTTCTGACAGACATTTTGTGACACATTGTACCATTTATACTGCAAATAATTCACGATAATACAGTACATAAAATATAATATGTAAAAGATATGCTGATAAAATAAAATAAACAAAATCAATACGCATAAAAAGATTCCCATGTTGGAACCACTGCATAATATGTATTGCGACCACTATTCGTCAGTGCATGGATACATTGTGCGATCCCATATGGGGTAGTCAAATGAAATTATATATATATATATATACACATATATACATGAAATATAAAGGGATTTCAAATTATAGTAACATTTTTTATATTGCAATCGGAATTTTTTTAAATTTCGCCTTTGACTTCCAACAAACGCCATATATGCGAAGCTACGCAACTTATAACGAAAAATATTCCTAAAGTCATTTTCGACGTATATGCGAAATGGCGTATAACGAGGGGTCAACTGGCGTATAATTACTGTATTTAAAAAATGAATCATGGAACTCGTAGATGGAATCAAATAAATAATTATAATTATTTATTGTACTGTACTGTATTAATGTAGGCATACATCAGTCGAATAAACAAGATTGGGTTACATAAAGCAATTAACGCTCATTGAATTACCTCTGAGGGAGATTGCCCTGTAAACAATAATAGCAGCGGTTTTACTCGACCGTTTTACATTTAGAGGAGCCACTTTAACAACCAATTGATTAGGTTGACTCCAAAGCTCAATACCCTTTACGCCGAATCATTTGCGCTAAAAAACAACGCACTAAGTTTCCTCTCTTTCAATCTTTCTCTGGAAACGCTTGATTGAGTACCTAATTTGCACCATTAGTGAATTCAGTTCGACGCTTTCTCGCTTTTTCACTCTTCTGGATCATTCCTCAAAATTGTTTCCTCAATCGGTCTCCTGGATCCCCCCTTTGCATATCCTATTTTCCGCTTCTCAAATTTTGATGCATACTTTGCAGAACAGCCAGAATTTTCTCTTGCTTATATCTCCATCCTTAGCTTCCTTTTGATTCTACTCTTACATCCTTTCTCTTCCCTACTTCTCTCTTAATTATCTGTGAATACATTTCTCTTTATTTTCTGTCTCCCTCCATCCCCCTCTCTCTCCCTCCCTCACTCTTTAATTATCATGTAATTATTATGTGCATAATATCTTATATCATACATGAGAAAATGGTTAAATATAAGAAGGGACTAAATAGTATCAATTTTGCCCTTCATAATGTCGTTTCTCTGTCTCTCCCTCTTTCTCTCTCTCTCCCTCTTTCTTTCTCTCTCTCCCTCTTTCTCTCTCTTTCTCTCTCTTCCTCTTTCTATCTCCTCTCTATCTCTCCCCCTCTTTCTATCCCCCTCTTTCTCTCCCCCCTCTTTCTATCCCTATTTCTTTCTCTCCCCCTTTCTTTCTTTCTCCCCCTTTCTCCCTCTCCCTCTTTCTCTCTCCCTCTTTCTCTCTCTCCCTCTTTCTCTCTCTCCCTCTTTCTCTCTCTCCCTCTTTCTCTCTCTCTCCATCTTTCTCTCTCTCAATCTTTCTCTCTCTCCATCTTTCTCTCTCTCTCCATCTTTCTCTCTCTCCCTTTTTCTCTCTCTCTCCCTCTTTTTCACTCTTTCCCTTTTTCGCTCTCTCCCCTTTTCTCTCTCCCTCCTTCCCTCTCTCTCTCCCTCATTCTCTCTCTCTCTCTCTCCTTCCCTTCGTCTCTCCCTCTAATACTCTATCCATCGGAGAAGCGCCATCTGCAGCGAGCAGGTCACCCGTCCCGTGGCAAACAGACTTCGCTGCAGGCATTGACCCAATTTACTCCCGCCTTGCGTGGCAAGTCTGGCAACAAATTGTTTTTTAAGCGACCCTCGTGGATTTCGGAAAATGGAGGATATATTTTTTTTCAAAAGGCAAATTCACAAAGATATGTCACCTTTTATATGCGAGCGAATCTGCGAGTTAATATGCATTTTTACTGTGATAAAAATGCGAAATATTCCGAAATTTCTCTTTACGCATGGAACAACTGTTGCAATACGTGTGTTATATATGTAAAATTTCTCGTCCTTTTTGCATGTATTTGCTCAGTTTTTTATCAGTGGACGGAGGAAAAAACATTCATGTTTATTAAGTCGAACTTCCGCTGCAATAATCGCGTTTTTTAAATTTCGTGAAAATGACCATTCGTTTAAAAAAGCGGCATTTTATCTCACGGGTAACCTAACAACATTCTTGCCTTGTTTACAGATTGTTAGAAATAATTCACCCGCATAATTAAAATGCAAGGAAACGAAATTATCTGGAAGAAAATGCTAAACTCGTTCCGAGTTATTTCCTTAAGTAGGTCGAGCGAACGCAAGGTTCGATTTTTCTTCGCGCTTGACGTTTTTAAGGATGCATGAATCAGACCAAAACTCCGTGCCTCAGTTTACCTAGCGCCCTCGTTATTATCAACGATCTAAACGGACGGTCATTATGCTTAGTAGTGTACTCTATCAATTTCCATCGTGATACTCCCTCCCCGCGTTCCTTGGATTAATCTCTTTTTCATACCATGTGGCATTTTAGAAAAGTCGCCTTAAACGAAAACCTGGACGTGTGATTTAGTCGACTCTAATCTCTATCTTTGATTTCGTGTAATACATCACTTTTTATTAACTTGTAAAGCGACGTGACACTGCCCTTATACTCACGTGTTCTCGCGAGATTGGCCGTTATGTATTCTCATCCGTTTTTTCTGACGTCCTCGGAATTGGATCTCGCGGCTGTTTCCAGCCAATTAAACTTGGTTACTGTGCATGATGATTGTCGGCGCCCTGGTAACTCAGTCGATAGTGCAAGGGAGAAACCAATTCAAGGGGTCTTTCATCCGCTCAAAGGAGAGAAATAGAATAGTAACGGTGTGCGTCGCTATTGGTTTATCCTTAACGAAATTCACCGACCTGCTCGACGTTCCTTTACCCCGGTTGCGCAGCGCAGGATCTGTTTATCCTTCTCGCAACATGCAGGCAGGGAATCGAATAGGTCCGGGCCGAAGATCCGCGTTTACCATTATTGGAACCATGGCCTTGTGAACGTAAAGATAAGGACTCTGAGCAACTCCGTCAATGAAGAAAATCTTTTATTTAATTGGGTTTCGTTGCGCTGTATTTTAATCTTGAGGGTAAATTTTCATCATTTTAATAGTTTTTTACTATTCGACATTTAACTGAAGGAAAAAATTGCAGATCTCTCCTTATGGCTTGAGAGAAAACGAAAAACTGTTTTTCCAATAGATTAGTAAAACCAGATGAGTATTTCGTCTACATTATGATTTAGTGAAAATTATTAGAATTTAAAAAATTAAATTCTTTAATCTACAGACAGTATTTATGGTTGAAAAGAGATTTTTAGCATCATTTCAGCTAAGTGCCACATAATTTAATCTTAAATTGAGTTTACGAAAAGTTATCTCTTTCTGTAACTCGGCATGGATAACATGAGAGGAAATGAATGTGGTATTTTTGATTTGAATTTAAAAATGAATAAAAAATAGCGAATCGGGATTTAAGGCTTTCTGCGCCGTGGAAAACAGAGTTTATGTATGTAGAATAAATAATCCGCATCCATGCCTATTAGGTATGAAATTATAAAGTAGCTATATTAATAATTGTTTTAAATTCCATGACATTTTGGACCATGACTTTTTCAAGTTTAATTGCGTCATTTAACAGTTTAGTCACCGTTTTAGTTGCGGCATATTTTTTCTTCATGTAACATCAAAATTAATAGAAAGCAGAATATTTCATGCTATTCGCATGAAATAGCAGGGGAAATGATGGTTGAATCAAATTATAATAAATATTCAGCTAAACATTCTGTGGAATGTTTTGAACATATTTTGACGCTAAAACCCTTATAGATATGATGAACTTGTTAATTTGGCTTTTGTTGGGGTTTAATTATAATTTAATTATTATAATTATAATTAATTAATTTAGGGGTGCCGGAGGTGTAGTGGTTAGGACGCTGGCTGCTACTCGCCTGCTGCTTGAAAAGGCAGCGGGCACGAATTATACGCAAGTAGTATTATTTCCAAAGTCGCCCGGCCCCCTGTTTGTGTAGTTTGAGAATACCGCGCAAATTCAGCGTTCCGTCCTTCGGAAGGGACGTTAAACAGTGGCCCCCTTGGTGCTCTTCGCAAATAGTAGGCAAATTCCGGCACCGGGTTTCCCTCCTCCCTTCTGTATGTGTGTCCGGTGTGGATGTCAACTGGAAACCACCACACCGTGTTTGTGTATTCCCTAGTCAAAACCAATCAATTAATTGGGAGGACCTGTCGTAATACAGAACACTATGAAAAAAGTAATCTTTAACAAACCAATTTATTTGAAATGCCAACTGTTTGAGAGCTTACGGTTTCAGTATTTAATACTTAATGAGATAACTGTAAAAAAGGGAAATTGAAAAATGAGATAAAAATGTTACAAGAAAACAAACTTTTATGCACATTTGTTTCATTATAATTACTGGAAGTTATATTTGCTATAAATAACCTTCCTAAGAGGAAATGCGTGATTGCTTGAACTGTTTTTATCAGTACCGTTCCCGTAAGAAACAAAATACAACTTTATAAACCTGAGGTAATTAATATAAAATTAATGGTTAAAAAAGATAAACCGAGTAATTTTTTCTTTGACTATAGCAATTTTTGAAAGACACATTCCGTGTTTGTGTTGGAGTAAAGAGTTTTTATTTTATTTATTTTAATTTTTCATAGCATCATATTATGACTTTATATCCGAGTATGTAGGAAATTAATTTAAGTAGGGAATTAAATCAGTAGAAGGAAGAAGTGGAGAGAAATTATGAAATTCACAAAGTTTAAACCAAAATTATAGGAACGAAACAATCTAATTTAAATAAATATTTTCTAGTATTTTATTTCAGTCACTCTAGTTATCCACATTATGTAGGTTAAGCGATCCATTATCAAATATTCAACATACAAACTTTAAAAATAAAACTAGCGTTTCGCCAGCCATGAACGTGATTTGATTTGACAACAAAACAAAGAATATGTAACAACGGCATTATTGCGGGTTGAGAATCTGTTTACTTTCCAGTTAAAAAAATAAGCGTGAATGCCAACGCAACAGCTTCCAATCAAAATTTCTTTAACTTTACATTTGGAGCCTCTAAAAAGAAAACAAACGAGAGACGAATTTTGGGACTAACCCTGTTTATAAATTCCCATCGAATGTCAAGAAACCTTCTAGAGAAGGTTAGAAAAAACAACCCAACATTTCACGCTTCGTTCGGAGCTGACAATTACTTTGTTTTTTTAAATTTTATTTTCCTCTAATTACGGAGCAATGCTCGGCTTACCGACACAGACACTAATCGCTCGAAAATGGAGGGGAAGGGAAGGAGAAAATCGGGGCTGTGTGGTACCGGGTTAATAATAAGCTATGTGTACAACGTACGACTCGGCGGGAGCCGAATTTATCGCGTCTGGAATACAGAAACCACTCGTCGGTGAAATTTACGTTTATCATTCTTGGAGCCGATTCGGTGGGAGGGAGAGAGAGAGAGAATGTTTTTCGGTCAGAGAGGAATAGGAGAGTTAGAAAAATGGAGGAGAGAATGGGAGAAAAAGAATGAAAATGGAGATATGAGGGTTGGGAATTTTAGGTAGGGCTGGAGTGAGTGAGAGGATGTGGACGGACTGGAGTGAAAAGGAGAGAGAGAGATGAGAGAGAGAGTGAGGAGGATTAATGGAGGTCAAGTGGTGGAGTTGGAATTTTGAGTCCGTTGAGAGAGAGAGGAAAAGGGAAGGAGGGGAGTGAGAGGAACGACGCGAATATGAGAGAAGTGAGATTAGCGAATGGTGCGCGAACAAAACAGTTGAAGGGGACGATCCGAAAGGAGCTCTTTTAAGGCGAAACGCAATTAGAAGAAAGAGGAAAAAGCTCTTCACCTTGGCACGAAATAAAATATGGCCATCTGGGAAAGAGTGGAGATTTTTTGACGCCTCGCAATCAACTAGTCTTCACGTTTTAAGTTTGCTATCTATAAGTGACGTCAAATTATATTTCTGACGCTACGAATAAATTATCTCAGTTGAAAGTTTTGCACGTGGCCAAAACTTATATGAAAAGCTATGGATGCTAATGAAGGTGAAATTTCAATCGCAATGCATCTACAATATAAAACGCTTTTTCTGTCACTCCTTGAAACACTTTTCGCGCAGGAATGTTGTATGCACCACCGGCTGCATACGTTCTAAGGGCGTGTGCTATAGCTATATGCTGTGCGCACCACCGGCGGCATAAGATCCAGGGGCATGTATATCTATCTAAAGCTGAGCAGCGAACCGAAATTTTTTCGCTTCGGTTTTCGTTCTGATTCCATATATTCCATATTCCAATATAAACAGATACTCTCATTATCATAAACAATTTACTCTAACAGTACTCATGCACGTACTTGAACAGGTACAATAATATTGATTCACATTTGAATGTAAAATGTAATTCATAGAGAGTTGTTCAAAAAAGAGCCACTAAACTATTTTTAAATACAATAATTTAGATGTTAATATTACAAATACCATACAATATATAATTACATACATTTTCTTAAGATGACAAATGTGTACACATTTACCCCAAGCAACCAAAATTATATCTAATTAATAAAATTGCCTCCAATTGTGCATTGATTTATAGGAAAGAATGGATATAAGTGGCTGGTAAGAATTGCTACGGAAAATAGACAGTAAAAAAGCAGTAGGGAGAGACTTAAGAGGAAAGGGGGGGTGAGGAGAAAGAGATAAGGAGGAGACGAGGGATTGAGGAAGCATGGATTGAGAAGGTATGATTTATATAGGAAATTAAATGCACCTATATAGATAAATATATTAAAATTGATTCCCGTTGCCGTAATTTTGGACGAGTACCTACTTGCGATATTATGTACATAATAAAGGTGTCCTCTGAAACTCAAAACGTAAAACGTTTCCAAGAAGGAGATATTCAATAAAGTTGTAATTATACAATCTGTATTTATTATGTACCAGCCTAGATTTGAATAGCATATTATCTTTTCTTTCCCATTCTGCTTTATACCCATTCTCACTTTTACTCCCCTCCCTCTCCCTATTTATTCCGTCCTCCTTCACATCTCGGGGAGATTCATCGAAGACGATTTGAAAAAATAGTTGCTTTTTTAAATGCATGCATATTACGCAGGAGAATGATGGCAATAATAGAATCCAACTATACCGGTTGTCAAGGATCTAAAATTATAAAATTAATAAAAACGTGAATCTTTGAAGAAACGCGATTGAGAAATAAAATTCGATGATAAGAAAATTTATCTACAATATTTTATCTTTATGGTTCTGTAAATATTGCGCCAATATCTTAGATATTTTAATATAATAACTAGAGCCCGGAAGTTCAGGCACTATAATATGTCAAAATAGCAAGGAAAATGGCGTAATAAAACAGGAAATTAGGCACTAAAAAGGCATTTATTTTAACCAAAATATTATTATATGGAGTTTATATAAAATAGGTATAATATTTCAATAAAATATTATTGCGATCCCTATTGATAACGTTTTAAAATGATGAAATATGACATTAGACAACGAGATGATTTTCTAAATGTTCAAATTAAACACTGTCTTCTGTCAGTTAGGAAGTGAAAAGGATCTCTCTAATTCCGTGGAAGTGACAGGGCCGTATTTAAAGCACGCTATATTTGCGGGACTTGCCCCAATTTCTGTCTACTTCTAGAATCTTCGCAATTATTTTCATTTTATCCAAATTTTTGTAGGCGCACAACACTTTTTCACACTTATTTTTACAACTACACCCTTTTCACCTGGAGCGCTGCACATTTTACCTTCATTGAATTGACAAACGTCTCCTCCCTTTATTCAAGTAATGTAATGGCGTCTGGCAACTTTGAGAAGTAGGCTGCGATGTATGTAATATCGTGGCTGACAGACTTTTTTCCGGGAGTTCTTGGACGATACGTATGGAGTAGGCGTCTTCTTCATCGAAAGTGTTGACAAATTCTTTTATCTTTTCAAGATTGACATCCGGCCATAGAAGATTCAATGCTATGTTGAAAAGTTGAGCGATTGTTGAGCTATTTGTGTTTTCCAAAACTTCTGACGTAAATAAATAAATTTTTGATGGCTGACTAACCTCCATGATTCCTATTATGACGTTTGCAACGAATCTTCCCACAACCTCGGTAGTCTCGTCGATAGAGATCCAAATTTTCTTGTCCCCAACATTATCTCGTATAATATTGGGGGTGCCGGTGGTGTAGTAGTTAGGACGCTGGCTGCTACTCGCCCGATGCTTGAAACAAGTCATCGGGTACGAATCCTGCGTGAGTAGGATTTTTCTCAAGGTCACCCGGCCCCCTGTTTGCGTAGTTTGAGGAGACCGCGCAAACTCAGCTGTTCCGTCCTTCGGAAGGGAAGTTAAGCTGTTGGCCCCCCTGGTGTTCTTCGTAAGAGCAGGCAATTGCCGGCACCGGGTTTCCCTCCTCTCTCCCCGGTTATTCATTGCACTACCTCTGAGATACCCATTTGTGCTGTAAGAGAGGCGAATTTACTAGGCATACATACATACAGTATAATATTAAATTTCGATTTTATTCCAAAAGGCATAGTTGCGCCAATGGTCAGAATTTTATATGATACCGAACCAAGGGTGGGTAAAAACCGTCCTTGAAGATTCAAACAAAACAGTATAGTGGCCAAATTTAAGAGATTTGGCAGAAAAAAATGACATTTGGCAAAAATTGAGTTAAATAGGAAAAATATGCGTTTTTGGATAAAAAAGGCATATTTGAAAAAAAACATGCAAATAGGCAAAAAAGGCATTTATGGCATTTTGCCTGAACTTCCGGGTTTTAATAATAACTAAAAAAATCTGCATTGCACAACATAAACTTTTACGTTTTTCCATGGGAAATGGAGACGAAACCGAATTTACATTGCTGTACTAAATATCCTCTTGAAATTAAATACACCCACACACACACACACAAAAGAAAATAAGACTTACATATTCATGAACTATCTTTCTTCTAGTGTGTTTTTGCAGTCGGCAAAATGTTTCACTAAAAATAACAAATTCGCATTAATCCTTAATCCCTCTTCAATTTTAAGCAACGAATGCTAATATGTATGCACATTTTGTTTAAGATGCACTATATAAATAGAATTTTACTAACCTGCAACAAAGGATAACAGAAGTAAGAATACATCAAAATCACGATTGCGGAGCGATCCTTCCTCTATAAATTTTAGAGAAAGACTACCAGAATATAAGGGGTTCAATGCATATGGAGAAGGGATGAAAGTTTATGGTGACAATAACCTCCAACGACGCCAAGAAAAATCCAAGTTAAGAACCGTGAAACATTTTTACCCGGAACACTCCACGAGGTAGGCTCAGGGGGAGAGTACAGGACGATTAGCGGCTGTCTTCAAAGTACCCGTAAGTTACTTTCCACTAGCCTCTTTTAAACAGGGTTCTGGGAAACCTCAGCAGGACGTATCCTTGGCCCTCTCTCTATGTATTAAGATGCACATGGAAAATCCCACCTTTACTTTTGCCTTATTCGGCGTTGGTAAGTGAGGCTTTAAAAAAAGACTCATATGAAAGCAAAAAGAAGAAATTCGTTCGCTCCCACTGTTTATGCGAACCGAAAAAATGGAACGAAATAAATAACGGTTTTCGGTTTCGGTTCGGGTTCAGAAAAATATATTTTTTTCGGCTCGGGTTCGGTTTCACTCCGGCTAAAATAACGGTTTTTTTCGGTTTCGGTTTTCGGTTCGGTTCCGGTTCGATGCCATGGTCTAAAGCAGTGGTGCCCAAACTTTTATAATGGCGGGCTACATCAGTGATTTATGAAACCCTTGGCGGGCCGCGTTGGAAGTTGCCAATTCTTCGGCGGGCCGGATTATAGTTTAAATCGAAAGCTTTCTATATATTCTGAGGAGCCATATAAGTGAAACTCAACTTTAAATAAGGTTTTCATGGCTGAAATTTCAATATTTAAAGTTTTATCATAAGAATTTTAAAAATGTATTAATTTTTGTGTTAAATTTTTCAAATTGCTTTTTCGCTATAGCTACGCGTGCCGCACAAAAACCCTTCGCGGACCGCATTTGCCCCGCGGGCCGTAGTTTGGGCACCAATGGTCTGAAGAATTATATAAATAACGAGCTACGTTTATAATTCTATCGCTTCGAGTTTGTGATTCTGTCATGCTGAGAGAGATAGCTACATAGTATTTGAGTGGAGAGAGAGGAAAATGAGAGCGAGGAAGAATGGGAACTGTTTTAATTTTATGCCTCATTCATACATGCCCGTCATTTTTGACGGTCAATTACACTATTTATTAGTATACTAAATTTGAAACTCTGCTGGTGCGTTTCGATGAATGTTGGAACGCTGAAAACCTCACTAAAAGTTATTTTAATAAAATGGCATTCGGGGTTCATCATATCATTTAGATGTGAAAAATGTTGTTGTATGATTGAAGGATTACAATTATTTTAAATAATGCTCACGTGAAGTTGTTTAGAAGCAATAGAGTTGCATCTATTCTTTTATCAAAAAACTAATCAAGTTGTTTTGGAGTGTTTTGGCTAATCTGGCGTGCATAGATCGAGATGTAAAAGCAAGTTACAATTCCCTAAGAACTTTCCCATCAAAAAGCAGCTTTTCTCCATAAAGCACTTGCAAGAGTTCGGTGGAATCTCTCGACCCGAGTATGAACGATAAAACTGGTAGCGAGAGGAAAATTTATTCAGAACATTTCAGCTAATGTGCCTTTTAAATTGCGCTGACTCCTTGAGCTATATCCTGACAGAATGGATTACATGGGCTAGAATGGAGATTGGTGAGAGCGGATGCAGAATATCCAATCGCCATGGGACAGAGCGAAGAAGTTAGTGCAGCCTTATTAGTACGATCGGAGGTCAGGATGGCTTCCTTCCGATCGTAATCAAACTGTGGTAAATTGCGAGCAAGAAATGATGGAACTAATGGTAAGAAGTTTCTTCAGGAAAATACATGTGCCTCGCAGTAAAAATGAAAGATATGTTTATGGGGAATGCAAATTTGGAAGAGGAAGTAGAGCCCAAGTAATGAAAGACGAAAATTGCCACGAAAGTAATAAATTATCATCTTTGTGGTAGGAAGATGCGATGTTTTCCAGGTGCAAAGTATTTCTTGATATTTTCCGCTTGTTTTTTTTCAAATTCACGGCAAACAGCAAATACAATCTAAATTATTATTTTTAACTTGTGATTTAGTGGTACTGCAATGTTCCTTTGCATGCTCTGGAATAGCAATTTCACTATTGACATTAAAACGGCTTTTAGTTGATTTTTTGGGTGATTTAAGATTTTGTAGTTAAAGTAAGCCTCCATCCTCTGAAGAAATTTTAGAAAAAATTATTCGTAATTTTATCCAATAATTAGAATTAGTTTATCTTTTATTTCTGTGTTGTCTTATGGTAAAATTTTTAAAAGTCGACAGAGATGTTCAGCAGTATTATCAGAATTTATGAGAAATAAAGCAAATGTGAAATGTATGAAGTTTTACTTTCAGCGTCGAAGGAAAGTGGATAAATCAATTTTATTTGGACAAGTTAATTATTTAATATAGTTTACGATAATTTGAATCTTTCCTCTGAACCGCCGAAATAAATGACCTAACATTTTCATTTCACCCTTGCTAGTTTTTGCTTATATTTATACAGATACTTAGTTTCTTCTCATTTTCTAGCGCCTTTTACATTGCTGCTTATAATTTTATGGAAGACAATTTCATCTATCCAAAGATGATGAAGCCGTCTGGCTAGTTATCCACCACACTGATAGTTCAATTTCTTTAATTTTTCGGTCATGTCTAGCCGGTTACTTTATTATTCCTTTTACGAATTTCCAGTTATTATCCGTTCTTTGAACGAAGTCGAAGTGAACGCATATAGGGGAGGTCGTTTCCGTCCGTCCGTCCATCCGTCCGCTTGTTAAAATTCGGGAACCACTGAACTTATTTTAATAAAATTTGGTATAGGGGAGTTTTGCTAAAATTAGTCCACCGATTCCGATTTTTGTTAAAATCGGACAACAATTACGGCCACTTTACATGAAGACCTACAATGTTTGTTTTAACTCGGGAACCGCTGGACTTATTTAGATGAAATTTGGTATTGATGAGTTTTGCTAAACTGGGCCGACCGATTCCAATTTTGGTTAAAATCTGACAGTAATTACGACTACTTTACATGAAGACCTACATGTATTTTATAACGTATCTCGCTAGCATCTCGTTAAATACTCATCTGAGCGAAAAATATTGAGAACCTTGTGAAATCTCAAAGAACGCATTTGGATACTGTGTACTCAGAAATGGAGTACACTTTTCCAATCTTGTTACTAATGTATCTCTTCTGAGTCGCTGTATGTCCATACGTGCTTCGTACTCTTTGCCTTCTCAACTTATATATGAACCTACTTATGCCTCTCTGCATGGGATCTTAATATCGCTTTATTCCGTCAACTGCTAAAGGATATCTAATTTCTCCAGTAAACGAGGTCATTAATTTTTAGGGTTACATTACGTTTTACGTTCAGTTCTATCGTTAACCGAATTAACCTTGCGCTAAATTCACACAATTGTATCCCTCAATCATTAATTATATTTTCATGCAATGAAAACGATTCTATTTTAGGTTTCAAAGTGTGTTATCTTCAAATCTTGCAATATTAAATTCTGTTCTCGCAAATAGGTATCTATCATTTAACTAAATCAGATATGCTGGTGCAGTAGTGAACATTTTAAACATTAACTCCCGAAACTTGTAGTTACTTATGTTCTGCCAAGAAACGTTCCAAACTTTTATTTGAGGATTAAATTTTTCGTGTATTTAAATCATATCTGGGTAAAATCGTGTGGAGAGTCTACTCAAATTATAATCTAATAATAACCCAATGCTAATCCGAGCTGGCAATATCTATATTACTTGAACATTTTTCACTTCTTGCTCACAAGATTTAAAGTGTAATAAATTCCTCTTTCTTTTAAAGTCGAAGTTGCCATGCACTGAACTCGGAAATATTTTATCAGTAGGAGACGTAAACAAAGAGGTTTTTCCAAATTTCGAAGTTGGTATGAAGAACGAGATCGCAAATATCGAGAGAAATAAAGGGTATATCGTTTCAAAAATAATCCATCCGAGGACTCCGAAAAGCGTCGTTTACTTGCTTCGTTCCTATAAGTGCAGCGACCATGGTATATGCTTATAATGCGTTTCTTTGCTTTAATCCTAACAAAAAAGGATAAATGTTCCTGCCCTTAAAGAGAGATTGGAGCAGGCTTCTCATATTAGGGCGACACTTGGAAAAAATACTGAGGACAAGGTTTAATAAAAGTTGAGGCATGACCTTGGCAGCCATCTTCAATCTCCAGGGCGCCACCGTGGCACTTTCTAAAAATTTACCCGTCTCGAGACGGGATAAGTCAAGCATGACAATTTACAAAACTGTTTTTTTTTGCTTCCCCTTCCCATCGCGAGTAATTTTTCCTATCCAGCATCGGAATACCAACAATTGTTCATTGGAGCGGAGAAAGATGGCGTGACAAAGAGATTGGTTGAAGGTGGGGAAAAGAAAAAGGGTTTCTTCCGCTCGGAAACTCGCAGAAATAAAATAGAAATTTTGAATCTTTTTATGGCAAAAAGGCGTGAATGCAAGTCTTTTTAACCAAGGAGGAAAGAGCGTTGACTATATATAGTAAAAGGTTCAAGTGGAGTTGGCGCGGAAGGAAAAGAGAGACGTGAGATGTATGTAAAAAGAGGAATTTCTCCAAGAACTTCTGAAGATTAAAATCGGGATAATGGAGTGAGGGAGGATGGGTGAGAAGAGAGTGAGATGGAGAATTAGAGAGAGAGAGGGAGAGAAGGTGAGGAAAAGTAGGAAAGAGAAAGAGAAGGAGAAGGAGAGAGAATAGGGAGAAGGGGAGAAGTGCGAGAAAGATTAGGGGAGAATATTATGTTCCCCAAGTTGTTACTAAGTGCGCAACTCTGAAACTTAAGCTCGTTTTGGGTGAAAAACTTTATCCGATGGAATGGCGATCCAAAGTGCTCTAACGTCGCAAGTTCGCATATTTCCCCCGAAAAAAATAACTTCATTTCCACCGTAAAACACTCTGCCGCCTCTTTTTAATGATATGGTTTCGATATTTGACTTGATCAACTGGTTCGGCGAAAATAAAAACATCTATTTACCGATCGCGCCAAGGAGATGGTGCCCAGTAAAAACTTTTACAATCAACCGTAACCTCCTAATTATGCTATCGCTATCCTTTTAACCGGAAGTTATATTCTTGGACCCGTCTTATGAATTAGGTAATATATAGGTTAATACATATTATAAACACATTTAAATTTTGTCGAAATTATTGCAGTTCACATCTCGTACAATATTTGTGAATGGGTTACAAAACGTTGTCGAGGATCCATGTCCTATTTTAGGATTTGGACGATTTTAATTATTCATCTTTCCGCTTCGGAGTGGAAATCGAGCCCTGCGTCCAGGTGACGAAGAGCTAGAACGAGATTCTCGAGAATAGAGAGTAGGAAAAAAGAAAGAAATATCAATGGGTCGAAAAAATCGCATATTATAAATTAGTTGAGATTCGCAAGGTTCAGACCGCTTAAATTTATCAATTTAGTGATAGCACAAACGAATTCCGATTGTACTTATTTTATAAAATTTTTAACGGCCTTATAAATGTAATTACTATTAATCTTGAGAGTGACACCGTATTATTTTTTCTATAATTTCCTTGGCCAAAAAAAGTTAAAAATCATCCTTCAATTTTTGTCGCTCTACGTGCGTCACCGTTAATTCACGCGAAATTCGCTTCATTTATGAGCTTTTTCATTGCAATTTTAAATCGTTGCATTGCCTGAAAACGACGGTATAAATTTTTATTAGACAACGCTTTCGCATATCTTCTTGTTTTTGCGGTTTTTGTGCAGGTTTTCTAGCTTCCATAAAACAATTTGCGTTTCGGTTCGATATATTACGACCTATAAGAGATCATTTCGTTTAATACTACTGCTAAAGAGAAAGAGATGGAGGAATAAATAGAGAGGAAGAGAGAGAGGATAGGAGAGAGGGAAGGAGAGAGAGGAAGAGAGAGAAAGATAGGGAGGGAGAGAGAGAAGGGAGAGATAGAGAGAGAGAAAAATAAAGAGAGAGGGAAGAAGGGAGAGAATGAAAGAGAGAGGGGGAATTGAGGGAAGGACGTCCGATCAACATTAATCTGACATTTTTATCATTTCGTCCATGTACTCTGGGAATTAGCGGGTGGTAAATCGTGACCCTACTTTTAGCTCTTCGTTGTTTACAAGTCGTGTTTGCGTGCGGGTAGCGAATTTTTCTGCCCTCGGGATTGCGTGAAAGAGGCATACGGGAGTAGAGTTTCAAGAACCATAAAACTCCGCCGACCGCTTCTTAATATGCGCAATTCTTTCCTTTAAGACTTTTTACGGTTCTACTCAAAAGTTTTACAAGTGTCGTCGTCTCGAAACCATGACCCAAACGAGGTTCTCGGAATCTTTTATAATCTCAGGCCGGGTTTTTTTATGTTCAACCCCTCTGCCTCCTACCGGTGCGCGTTGTTCGGAAGGATCGCGCGGCGAACCATAGGGGTGCATAAGTAGAGAGTAGTATCGCCGATCTTAGAAAATATAAAATTTTGGCATGTTTATTATAGTTCTCCTCTGTCTCAAACTGTACTTCATCGAAGAAAATGGGGGTATGGGACAGTTCTTCTGTTTTATCGACCGTAATATTTTTATGCATCGAAATTAACCTCTCACCAATTGTTCATTCGAAAAAAAGAAACAGTCGGTTCATCGTACATTACATAAGCTTTCTTATATTCGTGAATTTATAGTACATGCGATAATATCCCTGGTTATGTTATTGCGTCAACAGTTTGGCTCTAGCTGGACGTAAAACTCGATATATTTTAATGACACTGGACGCTATGTAGTTATTCGTATTTTGAGACATTTGGCTTAAGTAGAATTGCTCATGATAACAGGCCCAATAACTGAATGTATTTTGATTAAATTTTCCGGATTTGGCAGAGGGCGGTTATACTGCCCAGCTCCCAATACTAGGGTCGCAGGTTCGAGTTTTGCCGAAGGCATAGTCATATCTGCTCGTCTTTCTTATCGAGTTTGCACTCACTATTAAAGGCCGTAAAGTGCCGTTAATGAGCAAGTTAAGAACAAATAAAATCATTTGAGCCATCTTTTAAGTGCATCGAAATTTGGTTAAAATAAACCGAATTCCATTTTGGCGCGACATGGGTCATTAAGCCTAAGTTCCTATTCTACGCAATTGCTCTTGTCTAAATGCGAAATTTCTCCGGATCCTGTCTGACCGCTTATTAGCTAGGGCAGTGGTGTGCAACCTTTTCTACTTGATGAACCGCATTGGTGGCAGTTTAGCCTTTGGTGGGGCGCATAGGAAATTGTCAATGCTTTGGCGGACTGGATTAAAGTTAAATCGGAAGTTACTTAGAGATTCTTACGCACCATATGGTTAAAAATCAAGTTTAAATTAGGTTTTTAGGATTAACAGTACAATATTAAGAATCATGATGGAATTTAATCTTAGAAATACCTTTGAGAAAAGATCAAAAACAAAATTAAAAACAACTTATTTGAATCGAGAAACATTTATTAAGGGATTTCAGTTTCTTGTTAGACATTTTAACAGTTTTGCTATACATAAAATAACATTTGGTGGGTAAATAAAAAAAATAAAAAGTTTTGAATACTACGAAACACTGGTAGTGGGTCGCATGAAATTGCTAAGAGGCCCGCAGGTTGGGAACCCCTGACCTAGGGTCACTTACAGACGAAAGACTATTGATAGAGGGAAGCGCAAAAATCACGTTTTTGGCCATAAGGGCACCTAAAACTTGCATGTACATAAAAAAATGAAAATTGTTCTTTTTTTGCGGTCGCAATACTGCATATACTAGGTATATTGCGGACGTAAAACGGAGGAAGGAAGTGACGAAAATGAGGGAGACGGAAGGGGAAAAATGGATGCGTTAGATAGAAGAAAAGTTTCGAAATTGGCATGGAGGTAAAAAGAGGTGGAAAAGAGAGAGAGGGTGAGAGAGATAGGGAGTGAGATAGATCGAGATGACTGCGGTGCGACATGGGATGGGACTTAGAGAGTCGGTGGAGGTGGGGGAGGGGAGTGCGGGAAGCGGGTTTATTATGCTTTTTGGAGGAAGAGAGGTGAGGCGTCAGTTATGGATGAGGCAGAGGCAGGTGGGGTAGAAGAGGAGGCCTCTCTTTTGGGCTGGAAATTAAGTTGTAACGTAGCGAATGCACTGGATGTAAAGCGGAGGAGGTTGATGAAGAGAAGGAAAGGGGGGGTAGAATAAAGGACGGAGAGAAGGGGGGGAGGAGGTGGTGCAAAGCATGAGGCGTGAGGGGACAGAGGGAGGGGACAGAGGGAGGGGAAGAGGGGTAGAGTTGGAGAGGGATGGCAGAATGTGGCGTAAACTTTTTCCTGAAGTTGCTCGTTCTCTCCGTGATAAAGGATATAAAATTAAAGGTGGCCATTCCGCGAGCAGCCACGGTCCTCTCTCTCTCTCCCTCCCCCACTCCAATCCTCCTCCCACCGCGTCCCGTCTCAAACGTACTCTCCTGATTTTCCATTTTATCTCCTTTTGCTTCGCGCGAAAGGGAAGAGTGGAGTGGGGTTTGTAAAGGGAAGAGGGGGAGAAGAAGCTGGAAATTTAGCGGGAGCAGAACACAGCCGTTCTATTCATATTACGCCGTGTGACGAACGGTTGCGAGCGTGCAGGAGTGACTTTTCCACACGTCCTGCTTTTCATGTACGGCTGGTGAGTTTGTTCTAATGGACAATAGATAGAGGGCACTCTGGCGGACGGATCTGGAGTTTAAAATTGGAAGAGAAATTTAGGGAATATTACCGCGTTAAATTTTGATCCTTCCCTTGTGCTATGATTGAGTTTGCGTCGTGTCGCGTTTTTAGTAATTTTCCGTTTACCACGAGGTATTTTACAGTAAATGTTATGTATATGTGCATACATTCATCCAAAAATTAATTTAACAAAGTAATTAATTTATTAAAATTCTACTTTCATTAGACCATTCATATAATTGTGTGTGTATAGCAACAAGTTATATATATATATATATATATATATATATATATATATATAAATACTTGAATCATGTCTGATTACTAAATAAAAAACATTTCAGTCCAGATTAATGTTTTTATTTGTCGTTTTTGCTAAATTAAATCAATCCGAATAATGCATACAAAAATTTATAAACTCATCAAATTAAAATCTTGCATATGATGCCATTCTCTCTAATAATTAAAATGTTCTCACAAAAAACATTGTCAGTTTGGTAAAATGGTAGATATTTTTCCTCGAAATATAAATCGGTACTTATAGCGTTTTCAGTACTAATAGCGTTTTCATTTTGAAAGAAGCATAATTGCATTTATCTCATTTAAGTTTAAATTTTCAATTAAAAATTAAGTATCTTTCTATTATCCAGTTTATTAATTGTTATGTAGCTGCGTGCGTATTTTCGTTCGTCACACCGACGTGGAAGTGGTGAGATTATGAAACTAAGCAATTATATAGATTAATAGGTGAAGGTATCAGGAAAAATCCGAATAGCTTGAAACGTGGAATAGTTACGAAGTTATTAATTTTTTAAATTAAAAATAATTACGCAAGAAATGCACCGTGTTGCCACTTATATCCATATCATTACTTTTTATATTAGTTTTAATTAAAATACAAACTAGAGACTTCAACAGTCCCAAAGATCTATATTCCTATATATATATTTATTTATTTAAGAATATTATTCTCGAAGGGGGAATCCGAATTAGCTTAAAAATTCGTTTAATGTCAGAAAAAACGGAATTTTTCCAAGATTTTATAATGAAAATTCTTATACCATGTAAACGAATCCGACGATTTTAAAATGATTAATGCATGGGTCCCCAAAGTACCGCTCGCGCAGTGATTTATTCCGGTCCGCCTTATCTTATCAATTTCTTTAAGACATGCATATTCGCATATTTTACTGCATTAGATGTCATCGGATATCGTTTATAAAATCTATGAAACGACATTCTTCAATTACGCGGATGCAATATACATTTAACATTGACGTATGACATATTGGCGTATGACATATTACCTACATTATCCAATAAATTCTCAAAACTGCCTCTTTGATATTTACACATGGCTACATTACTTATTTGATAGGTCGAATGTGGCCCTTTTAGTAGAATGCTTGGTGACCCGTGGTATAATGCTCTTAAATGAGAAATAGATGTGGAGAGAGACGGGAGATAGATAAAGAGAAAGAATTAAAAAATTACATTTTATACCGTGAAATGACGAAACAAATAGAATGATAGCAAGATTGCGATTGCGATTCTATAACATTTTAATATAAAAAATACAATACAGTTCTGTTAATTTTATTTCTTAATTAATAAATATTACCTGTAATATTAATGCCTTTCACTTTTGTTTCCTATCTTCTGTTAATATTGCATCCAAATTTCAAGAAACATTGCAACGGGCAAACTAGTGGTATGTCAAATAATTTTGCATACGCACTAATGCCGATGATTTTTCTGAACGAACAATAGTAAATGTGTTACAATAAATACTGATAATGAATTTCTGAATACATAATAATAATATATTCTTTTAAATAATAATAATTTATTCAGACTGTAATATTTCACATATTAAGCATTCCAGAACAGCAAAGAAGCTTCCATATAATATACATTTCAACTGTATAATTATGAAATAACAAAGATAAAGTAGACAATAAGATCCTGTATTGCCAGTAGGCTTGTCTGCAGGTCCTGCTAAATGTTCAATTTGGTGGTAGCTACATCACCTCACATCGTAGCATCACATCATCTCGTGACTGTGTTACATCTCCAAAAATTACTCACCTCCTACATATATTATTATATACATAATATCCTTATTCTGTTGGTCCGCACGTCCGTCCGTTTGTCCGCCAGAACGCTCTATAGAAATCCCCATAAGAGAGCACTTAAAAATACCTTTTTTCACTTTTAGACTTTTTTTCACGCTAAAAGCCAATCCTTGACATGCAGATCTTTTTCGTTTACATTTTAAAATATTTCAAGGATGAGGTATTTAACTTAGTTATGCGAAGAGAAGAATTTAAATCTCATTCGTAAATCTCCAAAAATTACGTTTTAAAACGATTTTTCACATTTTCACGCATTTTATTTATATTGGGCCACTGTTGTCCCAATTGTTCTTCTTCTTCTTGGCCTCATAATAAATTCACCAATTTAGTGCTTTAACACGGGTTAGACTTTTATACATGGGTATAACTTATTTATTGAATCTATTAAGTAATTAGAGGGAGGAAGGAAAAGAGAATGGGAATTAGCAGAAACTGAGAAAGAGGAAGAGGACGTAGCATTAGTATAGAATTAAAAGGAGCTGCAGTACAAAAATAACAATAATAAATTATGATTGATTATAAAAAATATTATACTATTGAATCATGCGTCAATGCCAAATGGTGGGAATTCATAAAACTAAATATAGGTCACGTAATTTTCAATGGATTTCTTTAACTGAAAATTTCAAATAGGATTGATAAAATAACATTTTATGACTTTTATTTAAATTTCTTTAATTAAAGTGATTTTTCTGAAAAATTTTCAAAACTAATATAGGTAGTTGAAAGAAAAGTGCGATCTTAAAATATAATTAAAACTCATTGCAGTTCATGTAAGTATTTAGTTAATAGTAAGTAATTTACTACACATTTTTCCTTTGATGATAAATTGACAGTTCGTTCACATTTTATCCTGTTTTTTATGAGTTAATAAGAGTAAAATAATTCATTTATTAAGTTAAATTCTATACATTTTAAATAACTTATAATGTGCTCAAATATTTCAAATAAATTTCAGCTACTTCTTTATGCATTATGTCTTATTATTTCGATTTTCCTCTTATTTTTAGCAAATATTTGTATAACCATTTGGCCTCTCTACTAATAATTACTTAAACAGTATAATTAAAACAATGATAGCTTTCAAAAACACTGATTTGATTGTGCATGAAAGCCAAACCAGATCATAGCATATCTTACTGATTTTTCATATCGAAAACATATATATTTTTAATACTTTTATGATAATTCCGTCATATTTGACGGGCAATTACGCTAGTATAGTAATAATAATAATTACAAATATAGTTTCCCCACAGGGAAGGTGTAGTTAACAATAATATTAACAGATTATAATGAATAGTACCTACAATCCCAATTTGAAACCTTTGTACATTATACTTTATTATCTCTACATTTAAATCAATTGGGAGGAAACTTATACGAAGATCGTCCTATAAATCAGTGGTGGGCAACCTTTTCTACTTGGCGGGTCGCATTGCAAGTTGTCAGTGCTTTGGTGGGCCATATAAGACTTTAAAACGGACGTTAATCAGTGATTCTGAGGTTTCATATTATTGAGAATCATGTTTAAATTGAGTTTTTAGGGTTAACATTTCAAAATAAAGTGTTTTGTTGTCGTAATTTGAATGCATGTGGTATGAATTTGTGTTAAATCTCTTTTTAATCATAGCATCGCGGGCCGCATATAACGCTCTCGAGGGCCGTAGGTTGCTCACCTCTGCTATAGATGTCTTAGTTGTCTTTTAATATCATCCCAAGTTTAACGATTTCTTAAAATCATGCTTTATTCAAACTTTTTGTCAACGCGGCCCATCTACACTACAAGAACGTTTCATCGCCCCACCAAAATATAAATAGGCGTATTATTTTATTTGTTATAAAGTATTTTCTGTACTTTTGCGACATTTTCAAATAGTTTTAACTGATCTTAACTTTTTCAAAAATTTCGCGGCCCAATAGAGGATCACGGCTCAACGTTTGAGAAACACTGGCATAGAGAATATTCGGTTGCGGTAAAGAATGTTTAAATGTCTTGGCAAATTCATTTTTACGTTGCGTTGATTAGCTAATAATAGTTAAATTTAATGATGTGATTCGAGAGAAAATATCACTAACACTGAGAGAATTATTTGTTCATTTCCTGGTGTTTGTTTTGCTCTATTGAAAATAGGTCATGGTGGTAATAACGTGGAAATGGAATGAATGAAACAACTCGATATGGTCATGTTATCTTCCTAACCACGTAAGCGTAAGTAAGAATTACTAACAAGGGCCACAAACGAGGATATTACAAAATATTCAATATGATCCCATTATGTATTCATTAAATGGCAAATAGGATCCATATTTTATTTTTGATATCCTAAACTTGCCATTAAAGGCTCTACTTGACAGCGTTTCAGCGTTTTTATTGTATTAGGCACCGCAAAAAATGAACCAGCAACATATATCACGCATAAATGCAGAATTAAAAACCGGTTCTCAGAATTTCGTAGATAAATTTTCGAAATCACAAGTACATATTAATACCAATAAATAAAAATCGTAATTATTAAAAAAATCCTAAATATCGTTTTTATTAGGAAAAAAAGAGGCATTGAATTAAATTTTGTAGAATCTATGGAATCACCCATAAATACTCTCAGGATTTGAAAGTTTCGAAGATAAATTTTTCGAAATCTCTTCTCTTTTTGGTTGAGTCCCTTCCGCTTCCTTACCTTTTAATTCTTATTTTCGCTCACGCAAGACGCATTAAAAAAAACTTCGCAGTTCCGCACTCGCTTGAATTGATATTTATCGTCCGCGAGAAAAGAAGGCATTCCCCGGTTCTCCTCTCCAGCAGGTCTGATCGGATGGCGTAAAAGAATCAAGGAATAACAGTCGGTAATGCTGCAGTTAAGGTTGTTAAACGCCTCCTAAGAGATAACTTACATCGACATTTTTCTCGCTAATCGACAAAGTTTTCCCCACTGCAAGCCATCTCTCTTTCTCCCTCTCTCTCTCTCTCCCACACGCTAATTGGATGCATTTAGACCCGGCCTTTTGACCCCTTCCTCCTCCTTTTGCCTCCCACCCTCACGTCCCCCGTCCACGCCACTATCACCCTCATCTCCATACTTCTCTCTCTCGCCTCTCTCATTTGGCCATTAACCGTTCATCGTTTTCCACGAACCTTCCGCCCCCACCCCTACTCACTTCCTCCCTCTTTTCACCCCCTCACCTCTTTTCGCCCATCTCGCACTATTTCTATTTCTCACTTCCCGGCGGACTCTCAGTCGATCCAGAAAAGCCCTAATCGCGTCCAATAAATCTCTCTCCATGGTAACTCCCGCTCACTTATTTATTTCCCTCCTAAATTCTATCGCTGTTTGCTTTTCGTTTCTCGCGCCTCGTCTCACTCAGCCTCTCTCTCTCTCCCTTCCTCTCTACCTCCCTCCCTCCCTCCTTCCCTCTCCCCGCTCCGTTTCTGTCTTTTCCTTTCACTCCCCACCAGGATTTCCCCTTTCTTCCGGAAACGTTATCTATTTATAAATTACTTATGCCATAATTTTCTAATGACCCTTCCTGTCTCTTACGTTGTCTCTTACTCCAATTTTATTTCAATTAACCCCTCTCTCCTCTCGTTCCATCTTTCTTTAATTTGTTCTCTTTTCCTCCATCGCTCTCTCTCACTTTCGCTATCCCTCTTTCTCTGTTCAACTTTCAAGCCTCTTGCTTCTCCATTTTCTCCTTTTATATTCATCTTTTGCGCGAGGTCTCTCGTTTGAATGGCATTTCCTATCTCGAAAGCAGCTATCCGTCGAACAGTCCAGGGCTTTTGCTATTGGAATCGGTTTTTTATGTCTGTCAAACCCTATAAAGCCCCAATATTAAGTTAATTTTGCTAATTTTACGCATTGTTCGTTAATCCTTAATGTCATTCTTTCAGGTAACAATTAAATTATAACTCTATATCCAACGATGAAACGATATGTAATATTATTTTATGGGAGTAAACCTTTGGGGATAAAAATTGAAAGTCGTATAATAGAATCAGGGATTAATAATTATTAGGTAACGCATTTATGTATCATTGCACAATTGGTCACGATGTTGGTTCCAGCTTTAATCATTTTATGGTGCTCTTAAAAACGTATTGCCTCTTACCATTTGTAAGGGCTGCCGTAGGAGGGTGAATTTAGAATAGAAGTGGGGGGAGGGAGACTATGTCAAATGAAGTATTGGTCATCATTGACCCAAATCTGTAAACAATCACGAACCAGAAAATAAAAAATACTCGGGATATTTTATTTGAATTAGTTATGCGAAAAAATAAAAACTCGCAATGTTATTATTTTTTATTTTGACATGGATTAAGAATAAAAAACGCCAGGAATGAAAACGAGCAAAATTTCCATTGTTCATTTTCCTATGCTCATGAGTCTGGAAAATCTACGACGAATCTTCGAAGCGACATTCGCATGAAATCCGATTTTCGAGGGGCAGAAGAAACGAGGAAGATAATAAGTATTGTTAGAACAATGGATTCTCTCCATGCTATTGAATGACTCATCGCTCATGATTACGAATACGATCATTTATTTATCTTAGATTCATTGAATATTAAAAACCTCTCGATTCGTTCGCATGTTGACGATGGCGATATAACGGGAAATAAAACACGCAAGACTTGGGTGGAGTACTTAATCAAGCGCAACTGGAACCGATTGTCCACCTTAGTAAGGATAAAGGCTTGGTTGAAATCGGAGAAATATTCGGTTGGCCATCTTCTCTGCCGTTAATTAACGACACCATAACATTTTTGACGATAATGAGATCGAAAAAAAAAATGATTTTCAAGAGAACTAGAGATTGATGTAAGCACTTTTGTTTCGCTCGCTTTGAAAATTGTAAATCAAGAATAGCTATTAAGCCACGTGACGGTAATGAAGGAATAAACAATAAGGGGCTGTCGGATCGCATCGTTGATTTGTCCAAAGAGTAAGTTGATTTGTCCAAAGAGTAAGTTGATTTGTCCAAAGAGTAAGTTGATTTGTCCAAAGAGAAAGATATTATCCAATTTTGTTGGGCGAGGACGCGAAATTCGATTGCTTGCTGCTTAAAGCAGAAAGCTACGCTTATATTGGTTGGCCAACTTAATAATAAATAAACGAATAAATAATAAACGAAAAGTTATGAATTTCATTGGGTATATAACAAATAAATGAGTGAAATTTTTCCCTAGGCTAAGGAAAGAGAAACGTTTCGATGGTAGCAGGCCACCAGATCTCGCAAAATCATCATGAAGTCTTAACAAAACTATCTAAACAAAAAAGGCAACTAATGAATTCAGCTAATATAAGTTGGAATGCTTTAATACCGCACGAATAGTGGAATATGTCCCGATTCGTAAGACTTACTTGGTAGAAAACAATATTTTTATTAAATAATTTAACTTTCACATGCTGTACTAAAACTATGTAAGGTTATTAACCTTTATCGTACTGATTTAAATGCCCGCCCGTCAACAGCACCCACAAGTCACTGTTCTATTATACTTTGGTATACTTATTTGTATGTATATATATATATATATATATATATATATATATATATATATAACATACACACATATACATACATACACGTGTATCACGTAAGCATCGACTGTATTGGATCTCTTATAGTGTATTATTCACTTGAAATTTATGCAGATGTCGAATAGTATTAACAGATCTGCTGCAAGTAGCGGATGGAAAAGTCATTGCATCGAAAACCCCCTTTTCCCTCCCTCTGTCTATTTTTGCATCCCAAACCGCTCTTCCCTCTCACCCTTCAGCCCCCTTTCATCCCCTTACCCTCGCTTCGTGTCTATCTCACAACGTGAATCGCTTGCAAAAAAGTCCTTGGACTCCGCTGGGAATTGAAAGGGGAGTATGTTCGTCACGTGACCGTTCTATTTGGCTGCATAACTAAGAGGGAGGCGCAAGGTAATGCGGAGCATAGGGAATCGGAATGATGCAGCAACGTTGTGGGAAAAATGGGAAAGTGGCAACCGCAGCATAACTTGTAAAGATATGAGTGACTATTATTACAACATGTATATATAGGGAGCTGTAAAAAATTAAAATAAAAATTAATATGAAAGAAATTTAAAAAGTTTGGGACTAGCAACCATAAAAAGTCCATCAAAACATCTAGCATGGAGCCTCAGCGTTACAGTTTAGAATATTTTATTGGTGATAGGATGCATGTAGAGCATATTTCATGAAGATGATGGCTGGTAAAGATTTTGAATAAAATACGATATTTTATATTAAACCAATATTTATTTTTTGTATTAGTATGCTTAATGTTTTGTAACTATTCGAATCACAAGAATATTATTCAAGAAAAATGAACTTTGATGGCTCAAACGACATTCCGTATACAGTATTTAACCTCAGGAATGAAACCAGAATGATATTTGAGACAAAATAATTAAGTTATCAATTTCCAAAATGAAATAATTAAAGGCATCGAGTTGAAATTGATAAACCAAAAGGGAATGGTGATTATATTTTGCTGAATTTTAAAGTAGCTTTTTTTCAATATTTTCATGTGCTTTTTTTGTACCGTAGTCAATATTAAGTTTTAAGTGGTCCGCTAAAGTGCTAACAAAAAATTATTTTCCCTTCTGTATTGGCCATATGTTATCAGCAGGAAACAATTCTCTCCGCTTAAAAACGGATGTTTTAAGCAAATTTATTTCATCTCCCAAATGAGTTAATTAAAAATTCTCGATTCCCTCTTTCAATATCTTTTTCAAGCGAACGTTAAAAAAAATCCAGATTTTTATTTCCACTTTACGATTTACTTTACGCTTAGGAGCTTTATGTTTTCATTAAAATTTATTATCTGCTGTAGTTGTTCGTGCTAATGAGAGTTTTTGGCGTAATATTTAATCATTTATCGATAAACGTCGCTTGAAAGTTTTGAAGAGAGCTTGATATATTGTTAAAGTAACGTTTGCGCAGGAAAATTGTTTTTCTCCTTTTTCTATCATTTTATAGCACGCGATAATTATTAGACAGGCACGCGCGCATCAAGTGATATTTTAGTCGAAACTTACGAAACGCCTTTATTTATGGAGCTGTAGCAACATTATTAACCCCAAAGTCTATAATTTTTCCCAAATCCAACGTCAAATTTTTTCGTGATTCCCCGGAGTCCAATAAAAACTTAACAAATTGCTGTTTTATGAACAGAGCTTTGAGGGGCAAAATTTGCATTACAGCCAATAGTTGACTTATGAAGGAAATTCATTACGACCATTAAATTCTCCGCGTAACTGTTAGAATGACACTCATAACTAACATTCGCTACGGCCCGCAGTGGAATAAGCGACCGAAAACGTAATGATGAATGTTTGCTGATTTAACTACTTCCGAGTCGAAATTTTGATGATTTTTCGGCTCCGCCCGAACCGGCTATCGTTTCGCATTTGTCGGAAAAGCACTCGCGCACGCATATCATTAAATCGCGAAATAAAAATCCCGCTTTAATATTCTGCCCGAGTTTGTCGCAAATAATTTTCTTTTTCGCCAGCACGAAAATTTCGCCGTAATATCTCTTACCTAAGGAAACCGGAAATCACGTTGTCGAAACATTTGGAAATTACTTTCCGACTCTCTCCTTGTTTGTTTGCCATTTTTTGGAAGGAATAAAAAACAAAAGAGAACTCTTCCAAAAAAACCCACTTCCACGAGCTGAGTCGAGACTTTCCGGGACAGAAGTTTGAGCGCGATCTCTCCCTCTTTTGTTTCCGAGCAGCCCATTTCGACCGTTTTGTATTCCCGGCATGCCCTCCTGCAGTGAATCTCTTCGCACACTCCGACGCCCTTTACCGCCATGCGCCTAAGATTTCGGCCATCCGCGCAGCAACGACTCGTCCCTTACACGTAGGCCGCCAGGTACACACGACTCCACTACCATCGCATTTTTGGGTCATGCGACGATAAGTGTGAGGTAGGGAGGGATTGTGGGAGAGAGAGAGAGATAGGAATTGTGAGAGTGGGAGGGAGCAAGGACCGCCAAGATTAAGAAGACAGAGAGAGAGGGAGAGACGAAGGAGATGGGAAAAGAGAGTGAAATGGCAGTCGTTGGTCGGAGACGAAAAGGAAAAGGAGCATTGCACCTACGTGGAAGAATGAATATAGCGGTAGGAGGATGGAGAGAGGAAAGGGAAGGAAAAAACTCAAAAAGAAGAAAAAAGAAACCGTATAGGGAGAGAGTGAGGGTGGAAGAGGGAAAGAAAGAGATGAGAACTGGGAAGAATTACCTCGCGGAGGGTTTGTGCGGCCTTTAGAGAGATTAGGAATACGGCGAACGACTTGGGGTGCCCTCCGGTGGATTTAAATGCAGCTTAAGGGGGTAAGGAGGGATTCGAGAGAGATGGAAAGCCTGCGGAGAAAGTGGAAGGCAATGGATAGGTAATGGAGTTAACTTTATCGCCAAGGAAAAAGGTGGGATACATTTCATTTAAATAATGGATGTATTGAGAGAGGGAGGAGGAAGCTAAGAATAGAAATAAGATGAAGTGAAGGAGAGTTGTTAAACACATGACGTAAGGTTTTAGTTTTATTCACCTCAAATACGGCCTTAGTGGATATTTCACCTCAGCGTGCGATCATAGAATAATGCCTTCTCTAAAGATACAGAGCTTTTTAATATCGATAAAATAAAAAGTTTGAGGCCATTTTTACAATTTACCTCTCGATGAAAGTCATGCGTCAACAAGTAAAAAATTATTAATTCAAACATTAATGGAGAATTTGATAAAATATTAGCGTCGTTTTTTTAAACTTTGCCTTTGTGAGAATAAAAATACTAGAAATATGTAGAATTTTCTGTAAATTATTCGTATCAGCGAATTATTTTTTATTGAAAGTAAGTCAAACAAATACCGTCGCATTCTTTTATGGTCTATTTTATCGGGAAAAAATGTTACTTTGTAGAGACGTATTTACTAAGTAAAAATATAAGTAAAAATTCTTTTCTAATTCAATTTCATATTCTTAAAATAAGAACGCAAAACCTCTAAGGATCATAAAAAATTAAATGAATCTTATGCTATATTTAAATGGCTGTGAAAATGACCTCAGCAAAAACTGACTTATTAAGTGCTATCTTTTCGAACTTTCAATTTATGAAAATACAAATGCAATAACAAATCTTCTCATACCTTCTTACAAGAAGGATAATTTTTTTATATTTTCGAGTATAAAAAATAAGGTTCCTTAAAACATTACCCTTACAGAAATGCATTTATTATAAAACTAGACGGCGGCAGAGAAGTGCTACGTTTTTTAAGCGAAGACGGTTGGTGCAAGATGTAGTGGGAATACTGATAGAACTAATGGAATGACAGAAGAAACGGGAGAGACCCTATGGAAATGTATTTTTTTCTGCCAACGGAATCATATATAAGAGGATAATATTAATAACATTTGATTTTCATTCAAGTCAATTCATATTTCCGCTTTCAACTATTCAAAAAATAGTTTTGTAATTGATATGCGTGATAATTATATTGAGGTTTTACTACCTGATAGGAAATATAGCATTAAAACTAATAGAAATATAGATTATTTTGCACGTTATAGAATTATAAATAAAATTAATTTGCTGACAAGAAGTAGAGAAAAACCCGAGTAAGCGGAGAGATGGACATTATAACTAAGGGTCGTTCCAACTGGCTCGGAAGAGAGGCAACATAGTCGTAAGCGGAGAAAAAAACTCCGTTTCTGTACGTTTTTTTGTACAAGCTTTGTTTACGCTAATATATCGGGTCTTGGTAGGAGGGCATGTGGTGTGGGCGACGCAACGGGCATTGTGCGAAGGATACGGCGTATGAGGATAAAAGGGGGAACAAAACGAAGGAAAGGATTTATGGGAGGCGTATGGCGCACCACGGATGAGGGCGTAATGGAAGGGAACGCGGAGAAGAGAAAAAATGGAAAAGGCTAGTCGAGAAAATATGAGGACGAGGAGTCGTGTCGTAGGATATCACAATTTCTCTCTCGTTTCCTTTTTCCCCCCTCCCTCTTCCATCCATTCCTTCTTATCCGGATGCCTCTCTATATGTAAGTCCTTCGTTTCGGAAGCCTCTCTTCTCTTCCCAGAGATATACTTCTCTCTCTCTCTCTCGTGTCCCTTCTTACGCCCTCAAACCCTCTCCCGAAAAAGCATTTGGCTCCACGCCCCAGCGATATACGCAACCCGCACAACAAACTTTGCCTCCTGTAGGGTCGCCTACCCGCCGTACGCGCCGTCCGTGTTTATATTTTTTTCAGCCCGTGGCGTCGCGGAACGATGGGAAATTCGTTTTTGACCCAAACCCGCGGATAATTTATGCATGTAGCATGGTGTAAAAGGTGTATTTTTTATAAGAAATTACTTCCGAAAGCTCCCTAGTTCTTTGAACATTTTAGGTGACTTACTGCTTGTGGTGAATAACAATTACTTCGCAAGTTTTCCACATTTTGTGGGGAGATATTTCTATTTCTGCTAGAGATTGGCATTCGTCTGTGGAAAATTGTTAAGACTCAAAAATATGTTTTCCCTGTATTTCGTATCAAAGTTAAAATCACGAGTAAAAGGTAGTATATCGCGGTAATTTTGTACGGATAATGCAAAGATTTAGTTCACGGCAATGAATCTTTTGCACAAAATATGTTATCCCTCCTTTATATATTAAAGCTACATAAAAGAAACATTGATATGATAAATTTTGCTTTTAATTTTTTTAATCCATAAAAATTATGCGTGAAACATTTTATTGCTTAATTGGAGCCTTAAATATAAGAATTTTGACCCGCTAAAAATCGTGCGTCATTGAAAACGTAGAATCGAGGGAAGTATCATAAAAAACCAAAATAGGCTCCGGTATTGAATCATTTCATTCCGCGGATGTCTTTCAGAAATAATTTAAAACACTTCATTTACCTCGGGAATGAACATTTCCTCTTGACACGGCCGTGATAGAACGGAGCGCCCGATGATTCATCGCGGCCGAAAACTTTTCAATTGCATTAATCTATATTTTCCTCCAGTCCCGTACTCTTCTCCCACAACGATGATTTGCAGTGGACCTGAAAGCCTTTTTCCTGCGCTCCGCAATCGAAAATAAATAATTCTTCAGTCAACTCCCGCGAAATGGACACTCCTTAGGGAGAAACAAAAACCGTTTCTACACTCCAAACGGTTTGATTTATGTCGCGCTCTCTCGAAGAAAAAAACAAAAGCCGAACGAATTTTGCTATTCCGAATCTCTCTCTTCCTCTTTTTAGCGCTCCGCAAAACTCTTTTCGTCTCGTTCTTCATTCCTCTCACACGACGTGACGCGGCGGCCAGCAAATGATTTGCTCACTGCGGCGCTTCTATGCGGGCATATCGGCACAAACGAGGTGAGAATGCGAAGGCACAAAGTGAGGAGAAAGAAGGAAAGGGTAGAGAAAGAGCGAGAAGAGAGAGCGGGCGAGTGGAAGAGGAATTATTAGGAAGAAATGGGAGGAACGAAGAGAGGAGAGGCCTTGCGAGAGACGGTCGAGAGATTATATATATCATTATATATAGACGTTGCTTACAGAGGAGGATATAACATGTAACATACAAGTAGTTGGTGCTTGTATTCTGCAAGCATTTCTTCTCACCCTGATAATCATACTAATCTTTCAGAGAGATATTTCATTATTAGAAATATTTTATTAATTCAAAAGATTTCACCTATGTATCCATTTTCGTTCTTACGTTTTGTAACGACATTTAATTAAAACAACACTTAAAATTTGCAATTTTAAGAATATTATAGTTTTTCCCATGTGCCTGTCCCATGCCTGACTTTTCTGCCATATTTTAACTTTGTAGCTCATCTATAAGTGAAATAATATTTATCTAATTGTTTAAATTTAAAAAAATTATAACGGCTGCAATAGCAATTTCAAGGAAATATTTAAATGTTTATTTGTGCATTTTCACTAACCTCTAAATAACTTAACGGTTTTCGTTTTTTCTAGACAGTTTTGCACATAATCCTACCTTCACAAAAAAAACGAATTTCCAGCTCTTCTGGAAGTGCCTACACATTAGTATCCTCCTATCATTATATATAGACGTTCCTTACAGAGGAGGATATAACATACTAGTAGAAGGTGCCTGCATACTGCAAGCATTACATATCACCTTGAAAAAAACATTCATTTTTCAGAGAGATATTTCACTGTAGAAAATATTTCTTTAATTCAAAATATTTCTCCTCGGGACCGATTTTCGTTTTTTCCTTATGGAAAAATAATAGAGTAAAACAATCGCAAATTTTTTAAATTTTCGGAATATTATGCTTTTTTCACATTCGGTTAATAATGCCACACATTTCTGCCAAATTTTAAATTTATAGCACAATTAGAAGGGAAATAACGTTTATCTAATTGTTTATATTAAAATAATTTTTAACGACCGCAATAACAATTTCATGGATATAATGAAATGTTTTTTCGTTTAAGTAAACTAATCTCTAAATAATATAAAAATTTTAGCTCCCTAACTTTCCGCGTAGTGTCTAAACATTAACCTATTTGTTAAAACTTGATGAATTTTTAACTTCCAAACAAATTAAAATATCAAAATTTCTATAATCTCTATTTCGTTATTTTACATATCCTACCTCAAAAAAATATTTCAGCTCCGTAGCACTTTCTGAAATACATAAACCTTGAATATATAATGATAACATATAGGAGGATACTAATGTTTAGACACTTCCAAATGAGCTGGAGATTCGAAATCTTTTTCTTAGGTAGGATTTTGCGCAAAACCGACTAGAAAAAACGAAAATCTAGAAAAACAATGCGGCCGCTAAAAATTCGCAATTGTTTAAACAAATTTTCAAGGTTTATGTATTTTCGAATATGCTACGGAGCTGAAATTTTTTTTAGAGGTAGGATTTGTAAAAACACGAAATAGGGATTATACAAATGATGATATTCTAATTTGTTTGGCAGTTAAAAATTCTTAAAGTTAAAACAAAAAGATAAATGTTTAGATACTACGAGGCAAGTTAGAGAGCTGGGTTTTTTTTACGTTATTTAGAGTTTAGTCTATATAAACAAATAAACATATCAATGTATTCATAAAATTTTTATTGCGGCCGTTAAAAAATATTTAAATTTAAACAATTTGATAAATGTTATTTCACTTCTAAATGTGCTACAAATTCAAACTTTGGCAGAAATGTGTGGAATTATTAACCCAATGTGGAAAACGTATAATATTCTTAAAATTGCTAAAATTAGTGTTTTTTTACTCTATTATTGTTCCATAAGGAAAAAACGAAAATCGGTCCCGAGGAGAAATCTTTTGAATAAAAGAAATATTTCCCATGATGAAATATCTCTCTGAAAAATTAATGTTTTTTCAAGGTGAGATGAAATGCTTGCAGTATGCAAGCACCTTATAGGAGTATATAATATAGCTACTTGTGTTTCACTCACTCACTCACTGACACAAAAATCTTAGGTACTTCTAGAAGGGCTAGAAATCTGAAATTTGGCACGAGAAAAATCGAAAATCACAAAAAAGTTAATATTTAAGGGGCCTTTTTTAACCCCAATGTTCCATTTCATTACCCCGTAAGAAAAGAATGGGATACATTGCAAGGCTTTCTAAAAATACATTTTTAAATTACTTAAAAATGGCATACGAATTCGCGAAAAGAATAATTGTCGATGTGAAAAAACGGAGTTCTTAATTTTTGAAGACAGACTTTAAGTACATACCGAATTAGCGTAAATCTTATTATTTCTAGCGTAATAAAATGATATTTTTAAAGCGAAGGTAACAGCCACCTTAACGTGTGATGCATCATATTAGTTATAAAAATACATTTAAGAGGCTAAGGTAAAAAGTAGGCTAAAACATTAATTTTTATTGCTTCTACACGTAAAATGTTTTTTCGAAGAAATGATTTACGAATATAAGCATTCCTATCATAATATATAATCGCCAATGTCACAAAAATCCGTTTGATATAAGCCGAGATGGAATTTAGATGATAACATTTTAATGGCCTATATTAGTAACACATCTATTTTAAAATAAATTTATTTCAATATATGTATATAGATGAATATGAGGCCAAGTATAAAATTAAACTCTCTGGAACATTCTATAATGTGAATTATATATTTTTTAATTTTCAGTCCTCATAAAATATTGTTTTATTAAATTAAAATGTATTAGTTTTATTCGAAGGAAGTGAAATATATCCCCTCTCGAAATAGCGCCAAAAACGGGCATGTATTTCTTTAATTACCTAAATTGCCTAAACAAACAAATTTTGATTAGCTCATTATATAAATTTCTGCCAAATTTCAATTTTCTATCTACATTCTTGATCAAGTTATTTGCGTTTTAATAACTTTACCCTCAGACCAACGAAAGGATAACATAGCGCATTTCAGCTCTTTAGGTATTCCATCTCGTAAATAACGCAACGAATTATGACAATCATTTCCCTCTCCTTCCGTCTTTTTCTCCTTTCCATATTGAAAGGCTTCAAAGAACGTTTAAGCACATAAGGATTGGAATAACAATATGATTTCGAGGTTAAACAATTTACTTGGTAGGCATGGCGACATTCCGTTAAAATGGAAAGATTTCCCCAAAATAGGTGAATTAAACGTTTAACATGAGGAATTTCGAACTGTAGGCAACAAACGATGAACAGAATAAGAAACCGTATAATTATTTCTTTAAATGGTATAAATCTAAAGGTTGTGTCTATTTTTTCTCATATTAATCTCAAAAAGAAGAAAGACCTGCACGTCAAAAAGTCGATTATTACATGTTATTTTATGGGGAATGCAAATCCTCCTCTGGAGTCGAACTCTGGACGTTTTTCGTAAAGTTTCCTTCGTCATAGCATTTTTACATCGGAGTAGATTATCTCTGCCAAATTTCAAGTCTATATATGCATATTCGATTGAGTTATTTGCGTTTAAAGTATACTCCAGGAATCAGGAACCCAGGAATCGGACGTGTATATATATATATATATATATATATATATATATATTCGTATTCATTTGTTTTCCATATTTCTCTGTAGCTGACGAAGTAAACCGAGTGCAATAACTTCACCCCTTTATATATATTTTATATATATATATATATATATATATATATATATATATATATATATATATATATATAATACATCGGACAACCGGAAGTGGGTGTTTACTCTTGTCACATCCGTTTTTTTAATATTTGATATATGTAAAAATGTACCGGAATAAAAGATGTAGGAAATTTAATTTCCTATAACCTTTTTCGAAACATTTTCCTATAAGATACATTGTTTAAGTGATATTTTAAAAACTAATTTTTTAGCTGTCACCACCTACCGGCGACTATTGTTAACAGTGGACACTTACAACTAGTTACGTATTAGTAACGCTCATTTTTATTTTCTTAATTGTTGGAGATTCCTGGCTATATCCAATATCAGAAGGCTACGGTATGAGTCTATTTCTGTTCTTTTTAAAGTCTTTAAATTTTTCTCGCATTTCCTTAAAATATTCATTATCATTTAACCTATTTGGAAATTTTAGAAATATCACAGGTATGGAGAAAATCATGTGGCGGCCACATCAGATTTTTTTCTTAATTGTTAGAGCTTCGGAGCTATATCCAATATCAGAAGGCTACGGTTCTAGTTTATTTCTGTTTTTGTAGTCTTTAAAATTTTCTCCCAGTTCCTTATAATATTTATTATCATTAAAATTTCGAATTCATAGAAATATTACAGGTATGAAGAATGTCCTGTGTTGGCCACAAGATTTTTAGCCTACTTTCTAGAATGGAAATAGGCTTATAGTTTTGTCGTTGTGTCTGTCTGTCCCTCAACCTATTAACTTTTGAACCAATTGACCAATTTTCATGAAACTTGGTGGAAATCTCTTGCTACATGGGTTGAGATCCCGAGGACAGTTTTTGTTGCGTAGATTGAAGTCTCGGGTTCGATTCCAGGAACTAGCCTTCCCATTTGATTTACATGGGAAATCTGAAATCTATCGTGCAGGGTAATTTCCTCTTCCACATTAAAATATCTTAAAATTGTAATTGATTTTCACTCAAATGATGCCTTGGAACCTCTAAGTAACTTCCGATTTATGGAAAAGGTTGTCCACCACTGATTCACAGAATGTCATTCAACGCCTATCACTTTATTTTTTTTTTATTTTTTTACTTCTCACCTCCCGGATCTATATTGGCCTTTTGTACCAGCTTTATAGAGGGTATTTATCTTTTTCTTATCAACATCGGTATTACTATATTTTACTGAAATCTTTTATAATTCATTGTCCAAAATTTCAGATTCCCATTTCGTATTTTATTTACTCCAAAATTATATTTATTCGCGTGCACTACAGTTTAATCAAGATATATCCAACGAAAGATATTAAGCAGAGATATGTTGGAGATATGATGGAATAAAGTCGAATCCAGATCTAATACTTGGGGTAATCAAAGATTAAAAAATGAACTATTTGAACATAACGTCTTTGACGGATTATGAGGTGTAAACCGAAATTAACATAGTCGCCGTATAATCGCGACCAATGATATCTTCTATTCCTCCACTTTCTCTCTCACCCTCACTGAATTCTCTATGTTCTATAGGCTATTCCACCCCATAGAAGACATTATTACGCTCATAATTTAATGCAAATCACTGGAAGCCAAGAAATGTAAATATTTTATCGCAATTATTCGTTAATCTTATCGCATAATTATATTAGGTAAAAAATTGAACAGCGTTTTCGTAAGCAGTAGCGGATTTAGGCCTCCCGGGGCCCCTGGCGTTAAACATTTGGGGGCCCCTGGCGTTAAGTAGCCGAGTGTCCCGCAGTCTAAATATATAGTGAAACTGCTCCTAACGGCTACCCTCCATTGTGAAACCTCTTAACGATAGTTTTTCTATGGAATCATAGAGTGGTTCCACTTATTTTTAAATTGAGACATTTAATATTTCTGAGATTATACACACGGATATTTTTGCGGGGTCCCTTACATCACGTGGCCCCCGGCGCGTGCCATATGCGACCCCCCCACCATTAAATCCGCCACTGTTCGTAAGCTGTTTGCAGCGTTATAATTTAAAATTAATAAAATAATTGTTGAAATAATTTACAATTAAAAAGAATGATGATATCAATACCCCGAATTTTTTCTTTCACATGGCTTCTGAAATAAGGGTTCGTCTTATATTCGAGGTCGACCTATAACCGGGCAAATACAGTATCTTCAAAAGCATGCAGATTTTTATATGTGAAAAGGAAATAGATAAAATTTTGCGCAAGAAAATAAATATATTAAAAAGTGTACCTATATTATATCTTCATTATTTCATTAATATTTTTCGGTTCTGAAATTTTGGGGAGTAATTACCCTCTAAACTCCCCCCCTCCCTTCCACGGATCCGCCCTTGATCTTGGCATAGCGTATCATAAGTGGTTATAGTTGGCTAGAGATTCCATAGGACGAGAAGATAATAAGAAATTTGGATGGAGAACGAGAATGAGAGGAAGGAAGGGAGCGAGTAGACGGACACGGAGGAGGAGGAGCGTTGTAGAAAGGAGAATGAGGAATTTGAGGATTACAAGGTGTGTAGAAGAAGGCGACGTTGCTAGGCGGGATAACGCGCAACGTTGGAGGCGTATGCCCGGCATGCCTGACGCACTTGGGATGGATGCGTGAACGGGTTGCGGGGCGGGACCAGAAAAGATGGAATTTGCGGGCAGGACAGAGAGAGGAGATTGTGGGAGGAATTGTTTATCTTTTGTGAGGTAGCACGGACAGCGCATAGTGGGCGACTAGCACATTCCTTATAGCGAGGCGTGATTATTGAAATTTTGGGGGAGGTTGAAAGGAAAATGAGGAAAAAGGGGTAAGATGGAGAGGAAGGGGGGGAAGAGGAGGAGAGAGGAAGGGGAGAGAGGAGAGTGAGTAGAGGGAGTGAAGAGAGGGAGGAGGAAGACAATGGGGGTAGTACGTCGAAATTCACAATTAAAAGTGCACGTTCCTGAGGAATGTAAATATGACGCGGTTTCAACTTTATTTTTACCATCTCTCCATCAAAATGCACGCCAATAACACACGTAGGCATAGTTGAAGAGTTTTTCCAAAGTGAAACAAATATAAATTTTGGACGAAATCTTTTTTTTTTCTTTTTGAAACCGGCGGATATGTAGGTCACGCAAGCTAACTTTTCGTCGCGTTTTTCAGTTTTAAAGCATCAAATTTCTAAATCAAATATTTCCTCAGTACTTAAATGTTTGCCGAATGTCCTTTTAAAATATTAAACATTGAAAAACGTAACTCTGCGACATGTATCTTTTGTTTAAATTCCTGTTTTAGATTTTTAAAACTTTGTCCGTGGTTTCAGAACTTCCCTTTGGGCACTTCATTATATATTTGATAGAATAATGTACATTTTCTATTGATTTTAACTCTCTAATCCTTCTCCAAATTCGTCGTTTTTCATTTTTATTCAGATCTATATTATTAAAAAGTCAACTTTTCCGTTAACAATGCGATGCCAACCGTTCCTCTTTGTTATCCGCTTTTAGCATCTTTCTCTAGTAATCTCCTTACCGACTCTTAACTTCTTTTCTTGCCCTCATGAAATAAGGTCCTCCAGCATAGAGACGCATTTTTTTCTAGGACGACTGCTGGATCGGTATCCAAGATCTGTATCCAGGAGACTAAATATAGAAATTTTGCAAAATTCCTTTACGCGAGCCTTTTTTCGTATTCAGCGACTTTTATCCGTGAACACGGAGATGCCGTGAACGAAGGTGCGAGAGTAAGATTATTACTGTCAAGCTTTACACGAGAATTCTCATTTCGCCTTGTTTATTATCATTTCTGTTGAAGTACATATAAAAAGTCATGTTTTACGGTTTTAAAATTCAGTGAATTCTAAATTTTATGACATGCATTATTCGATCAGAATTTAAAGCAGTATTGCTTAGAAGTTTTTAAAAACAAAATTTTAGTTATGCGTATGTAAGTATATATACATCTTAAATGAGGCACATTTCAACAATCACATTTTTGAACTCTTTGGAAAGGCTTATATCTGGTGCATAATGACGATCGTTCATCAAAACCGATCGTTTATTTTAACTTTGTGGAGATGGCGAAAAATTAATGAAATCTTGTGCAATTCGCCTTATTTTAAATCACGCCCGTTTCGCCGACATCCTTTTTCTCTCGCAAAATTCTTCGCATTCTTACAGCTTCTTATCTCGTCCTCGTGCCCTTCTCTCCCTCGACCTTCTTCCGCCAACTTACCACTTCCTTCTCAAACTCCCGCTTCCGTCGTCTCCTTTTTTCCTATCACATATCTCCATACCTTTCTTCCTCCAACTCTAACCCCCAACCTCCCTTGCAATGGCTCCTAGCGCGCCCGTTCACATCCCTAATCCATATTTGTGCCACATCGGTATGACTCGAAATGTTTTTTTTTGCAACTCCGCCTTGCCGAAGCGTCTTCCTTCGATGGAGGGGTAGTAGATGGAGAAAGTGGGGAAGGATGAGGGGAGAGGGAGGATAGAGAGGAAGAATGTCGGTGTCTGTGGCGAGGGAGGTTGTGTGTGTGGACGGTTTGGAGGTTAAGTTTTAGAACAGATGTGTGTGCTCCGCGGGTGGCGATGCCGGGAGAATTGGGAGGGGAGAGGAAGGGAATTACGGAGCGGAGGCGGAGTGGGAGAGGGAGTATTCCGTGTCCTCTCCCGACCTCCGGTTCGTCCCAGTCCTTCACCTTGCCTCCTTCACGTGGCCCCTCCCACGTTCCTTCATCCGCAGTCTGGAGAGAGGCGGCTATTTGGACTCTTTTTGATTCTCGGAGCTATAAAAAATGGAGTTTTGTTTTTCATGTTCTTCTAGTCACTTCTTCCCCCCTCCCTCCCCCACCTCCTCCTCCTCTGTTTCGGGTGACACATATTTGAAAATTCCCATTCGCACACGGCCTGTGTTTTCTCGCTGCAAGGAAATAAACTCCGATAACGTTTGCCAAGAGTTTTTCCCGGAAAAATAAGCACCGTGCCGCTATCAAATGGACTTGTTTTAAATTATGATTTTCTGAATGATGTAGTTTTCGTGCACTTTGCATTTCTCAGAAAAAAATATATTAAGAAGAGGCGTAAATAAAAATTGGTATACTTCATGGAACTGATGAGTTAAACTTTAAAAATTTTGCATGTGCTTAATCAGTGTAAAAAAGTAAGAATTTCTAAGCCGAAATAATATTTATGACGTCAGGGGACGATGCTCATTAAGTGACTTAGACTTACTTTGGTAGTAACTCCTAGTATAGTAAGACATTTTTACGAAGGTCTTTTATTTCCCTAGGCTGCATAGCTTTCAAAGGGAGAATATAAGTTCACAATGAATTACATCCTAAGAGATCAGAGTTAAAGTTCCAGAGTAAGAATTATGGATAGTCATTTCAGACGTAGAATTTAATACACAGTTCTAATAAACTTGGAGCCATCATTCTTAAATGGCCAATGTAATTAAATGGGAAATAAAAATAAAAAACCTGCATAAGCTATGATATTCGAAAAAACTTTTTTAGGGATAAAAATGAAGAAAAAGATTAAAAGTTCAAACAGAATTTAAAGCTAAAATAAATCAAGGCTGAAGATGAAAGATTATTTTTAATTAAAGCTATAATATCTATGAAAAACAGGAAATAAATTAGATGGAATGGTCCTGTTATAAAAACTATAGCTAGAATAAAGGTGAAATTACATAGTAAACATTTTATCAAAGATAAAAAGAGAAAATTAACCGGAGTATTAATAGAAAATGCACTAAATATTAAATTGTTTTAAGTTTCTATTATAGACTTAATATATAATCTAAAGGTAGAATAAATTACCGCTCTAAAAGTTGTAGATAGAAACTGTTGATGATGGCATGCCGCGTAGTTAAAATTAAATATAATTATTTAAATCTAAATTGAGGAAAACCATGAATCTCAGTTGCATGAAATTGAAATTCAGTTTCAAAGGAGCTGATTCAATAATGTTGAGCTTCCCTATTAGAGGATAATAGCCAAAATTCGACCAGTTTTAAGATTTTGTGATGTACCTCATTAAGTACTGCATTTTTATTATATTTCTTGATAAAAATATTTACATTAGCTTTTAACAAATAAGAATGAGTCATAAAATTTTAGTTTCCTATTTCAGTGAAATTAAAAAAAAATAAATTGTGAATCACTGTAAACGGTCCAATTTAGATGGGTCTTCAAAATTGGACCATAGGTTTCCTAAATTGGATCACTGACAATAATGTCTAAAGGCGTGTCCCCACTGATTAAAATTTAACACCAACATGTCAAGTTAACATGTTAAGTTAACATGTTGATATTAACATGTATATCGAACTTCGTTTCTCGATTGACATAACATGTTGATCGACTGTATTGGATTAACATGTTAACTCAGAAAAATGTTTTCGCTCGGCGAGCGAAAACATGTTAAGTCAATCGGGATCTCAGTTGACATTCTTCGCGGTGAAACGAAGGAATAATGAAGACTCGGCATTTTTAGACGCAGCTGTCTCTAAAACGAAATGCATAAAAGACACAAGAGAAAAGAAACAAGCTGCAAGTAGGGGCGAATGTGACATTTTTGGGGAACTTGTAGTTGTTCATTTACGAAAGATAGAAGATCCAATTGCTAGGGCAACTGCAAAATTAAATTTCACATAATTCTTTTCGAAGCTGAAATTAGCAAGTACAACCCTTCTCCCATACATTTGCAATCCTACAATACACCACCATCGATCGCCAAGAACTCGACTCCCGCTCCCGAAAACCCATTTACACCACAAACCTCTGCATGTGCCGAAAACGAACCGTTGCTCTTGCATTCTACTCCTAATCCCGAAGATGACAATATTCCCAATGTCTTCTTCTCCTTGTGATTGGCAAATTTGATTAATTTTGTCAATTTTTCTATTATGCATGTATTGTAAATATTTTCATTAAAATAAAATAAAAAGTAATAATTTACTTTCATGTGTTCTTTAATTAAAGATGTGATGATTGCTTCACAAACTTCTGGGATGATTTTTGAGATTTTTTGCTTGGACACTCTTACTAAGTATGTACATAAAACTTGTATAAGAATCTACGGTGACCAGGAAACGAAGAGTTATTCCCAGTCTCACATGAGACGGAATGGCTGCTTGTAATATAGTAACATGCTAAAGTCCTCCTCGGACATACGGAGGAAGTTCTTAAATCCAAATCTGTCTTCCACTCTCAATTTACTTAAGATATCTGGCACACTGCTTCTTTTAATGAGATATACATATCTTCCTCCTCTTGTTTTTCCGAGCTTTGTACCACGCGACCATGGTAATGACAAACGCCAAATCCTCTTCATCCGAATCCATTTGTGAACCTTTAAGTCATTCGACAATTTATTCAGATCCTCCGCTTCTGACACTTTATAAGTTAATATGTGTGGACACAATGTTAATGTCAATCAAATTAACATAAAAAAACATGTTGATTAACATGTTAATGTTAACATGTTACTGTCAATGTTAATGTCAATTTCAATGGCTAAATGTTAATCAGTGGAGACACGCCTTAATAGAATAAACATTTAACAACTATAAACTTTTTGTCCTGGACAAAGGCACATGAATGAAATAGACTTTTTTATTCCTTATTAAAGCCACTTCCTCTCTGTATAGATGTTGCTTCTGGCTGCTGTAAAGAAAGTTCAGGATGTGTGGCCATAAAGGCGTTGTACCATTTCTACCCCGCCGACTGTTTTTCTGTATTAAATTGGTGTGTAAAATTATTCTTTTCACATATCTGAAACGCCAGTTTTTTTATATTTAGGTATTATTCCAAACATGCATTCTTCCAATTACAATACGTGATTCACCAGTTCCATCACTATATCTTCAGGGAGAGCAATATTTCTCCCCATTGCTTTCTTCTCTGCGACAGCAAAAATATTTGTCCCTTCTGCGTTTCTCTTTAGTGTTGCTTTTGGTACGCAGTAAGTTCTGGCTGTTTCATTAAGGCCAATTCCGCCATGCTGATAATCTGATAGTGCTTTTTCTATGTTTTCACTATTCCATTTCCCGTACTTTTCTACCTTTCGCCATCCTAAAATTCACAATGCTAATTTCAGAAAGTATTTTGCAATTTGTTTTCTTTCGGCTTAATACTGAGAAATAACAAAAAACCTTGTTCTCTGTATGAAATAATCTCAAAAACAAATAATTAACATTTTGCAACATTTATAAAACTGTATTCCTACATCATTATCTTCACAGATTAACTGGCTTTTAAACAGAAGCATCTATAATAGTCTTAACTTACCTCCCTTCAGACACAAGCCTTAGAGAAAACTACAGAAATCAACATCCAATTTCAGGGAAAAGAAAATCACACTACAACTCAGCAGCGCTTGCAAGACTGGCCTGAACGGTGAGAGGTAGCCGATTCCTTGTAGTACTTAACAAATTCAACAACAGAGTGCAGCAATTGACGGTAAAAGCGAGGTTAACGGGGCCAGTCCAATTTACGTGCCGGTCCAATTTCGGTGACTCTCCCCTACGCTTACATTAAGCTCTGACAGGAATTCGAGCTTAGAAAATATTCAAAAATTTATTAGAATATTTGTAATTAATGCCCTTATTTGATGGATCTACCTATTGCATCGACAATATATGCTTCTCGACATTTTATTTTTAATTTCCCATGTGACACAAAATAACAAAATACACAGTCGTTTATATTTTCATACCTTTCATAACTGTAAGATTTTTCATACATCAACCAACTATTTTAGCGGAAAAGTAGACAAAAATGAAATTTTTAAGCATATCATTCTATTTAATTCCTTAATTTTAGGTATATTTTAGAAATTGTTAAAACGGAAGAGTACTTCTTCGCATAATTCTTATGCCAACCGCTAATACTTCTTATGATATTAATTTTATATTCAAAAGTTAAAAGATAAATATGGACAAATACCTCATAAATATAAATAAAATTTCAATAAGCATTATTTTAATATATAGGAAATTTTTTTAATAAGACAAAACGTGATTCGTCGAATTTCATAGCAGTTACGGCGTAGCATCGCTCGTGCATTTGCACACCGACTCCCACGGCAAAGGAAATCGGGAGAGCCGAAATTGAAACCGATTACCGCAAGGGTAATAATTATGGCAGGCATCTAGACAGATGAAGGGCTAGGGGCGGCGTTGTCACGTGGCGACGCCGGCGGATGGACGGATGGGAACGGTGAAGCGAAACATCCGGAGAGGAAACCGAGGGGCGAGGAGAGGGACGGGGAGAGGAAGAGCAGGTAAATGGGGATGAGGTGATAGGGTCACGTAGAGCGAGAAGGTTGTGCCACAAAGTCTGTGAGCTGTGAAAGGTATGGGTTGGCTGAGAGGCACTGCCGCTCGAATGGAGTCAGGAGAACACACGGCAGAAAGGAGAAAGGTAGTGGAGAGAGAGAGAGAATTTGAGGGAATGATTGAGGGCGAAGGAGAGGAGAGAGTTGAAGAGAGGATAAGGGATGTAGAGAGAGAGGGAGAGTTAGAGAGAGCGGTAGAGAATGGAGTAGAAAGTGAGACTGAAAACTAGAGGTAGATGGAGTGATAGAGAGGTAGAGATTGAGACTGAGAGGGAAGTAGGTAATTTTATAGATAACGTCTTTATTAGAGAGAGTTTGAAACTAGTAAGTCTCTTCTTCCCTCTAGCCCGTTGTCATGTACAAGTTACAAAATTAATTTATAATGCAACACAAAGTTCAAAATGAAAAGAGAAGAATATTTTCGAGTAAAGTAAAATCTAAGAAAAAACAGTCAAAATAAAATTTAGGAAACTTCGCTTCAGGAAAACGCCCACACAAGAAAAGTCTGCGAAAGCATAAAAGTTTAAGAGCAGTGCGAAAAAACAAGTTTACAACAGGCTTATTTATATATCTTACTAAAAGTGTAGATAGAGAAAAAGAATAATAGAGGCATAGAGAGAGATTATTGATGGAAGAACGAAGGGAGAAGATATAATTATTTACACAAATAGAAAATAAGAGAGAGAAATGAAGATACATAGAGATCGATAAACTGAGTGAGAGAGTGTGTGATGGAGAAAGAGACAGACGACCTCCGTGATCTGAGACCACGATTTTACACGATATAGTCTTTGATCAGAGATGGATCCTTCCTTCTTCGGAAAAACAAAATGGCCTCGTTGAACTGAATAACTGAATAGGAACTGGAGGTATTTGAAGAGCAAGAAGTTTCGAAAGCGTCGTCTAATCTAAGAGGCGGAAACGGTATGGTATAGTCCTGATCTCCTAATCGAGAGTCTACGTATCTTCCTAATGTCCTTCTTTTCTTGGAATTTCTTCGAGGATGTTATGTTCGTGATCTGTTAGCGAATCACTCTGTCTCGAAGCATGCTAGGTATTGCCCTAACTTCTGCTTTCAGCTACGATGCCATGAAACATGAACCCTCTGCTTCGGCGAAGTTGTATATGTACGTCAGTACGCATGACCTCATCCATATTAGGCTAGGTCGCGAATTTTTCCCTGGGATTCGGTTCTACGTCAATTCGTGCGGAAAATTCGTCGCAAGAAAAATTCGTTGCAAGAAAAATTCGTCGCAGGTCGCGCGGCCCCGTTTGTGTGGTTTGAGGAGACTGCGCAAAGCCAGCGTTCCGTCCTTCGGAAGGGACGTTAAGCCGTTGGCCTCCTTGGTGCTCTTCATTAAGAGTTGGCTAATGCCGGCACGGGGTTTCCATCCTCCCTTGTGTATTCGGTATGGAAGGAGCTATGTCTATAATAATCCAAGAAGTTGATTAGCCAAAAATAAACACACACACACACACAAATTCCTCGCATGGCAAATTGGTCGCAAGACAAATTCGTCGCAAATTCTGGAACCTTTGAGAAAATAGGAAATATTTTTCTGTTATTTTTAATGTCACCATTTGCGTAGTGAAATCCCGAGTCGCGCATTGGCAGTGAAATGTCCCGCCGTCCATGATGCAGTTAAGTTTTTGTTCGACTTTGTTTTTCATATGTTATAAAATATCTAGCAATATGTTATTCAAACGTAAAATTTCGAATATTTCAATTTTCACGATAAGAGAACTAATCTTCACACTTTTCTCCTTATAAATGTGCAAATGCCGCGTCGAAGTCTCAACTTAAAGATTTTAAAAAAATTGATCGAAAATAGGCTTGCACGCTACATTTCAGTTCTTTCCTAGTTAATCAAACAGAGAAGAGACGCTTCAGAATTCGAACCCAGGATATTTTGAGATTTTTTCATCATTGACTTTTAATGCGAAACTAAATCTCAACTCGCATTTGTTATAACACTCGCAACGAAGTCTCAATTCGCCTCATGCGAATGCGAGTAAAAATCTTTATGTACGACGGATTAATGTTATAATGTTATCTTATAGTAAATTTTATGCTAAATCTGATTATGCATTTATAAACATTCTGAAAAATCTGCAAATACCTTAAAATTAAAAATTAAATGTCTATTTTTGTATTCTGCGTATACCTTCTTTCCTTTTACATACAACGTCATTTTTCGGCTTCTGTTGAGTAACAAGTTAGGAAAGTGTACAGTATATCACAAATAGGCGCGTTTTTTGCGATGGGGTATTTGAAACTATACGATATGATTTGACCGAACACGCCATAAAACAGCAAAACACCACGACCCGATTGTATCTCTGTCTATTAAAAATTTCTTCTCAAATTTCTTTTCAATAAACATATTACTTAATTTTAATGACTAAATACTGCAAAACGATACATCAGAAATGATTTCAGGGAAATATTCCATTTATATTTAGTGATTTGTTTTCAAATCAGTTTTAATTATCCGAATAATCGAAAATTACTTAAAACATACCTCACTTGAGTTCAGTAGTTGTAATATTTACGTTTATGTTCTTTTTTCGCCGTAGACAATCCATTTCCTTCCGTTTACAAAATCTTTCATGCACGCGTAAGGAATTAAATGTATTTTGCAATTACAGCAGACCTTATTTACTTCAGTAACCAATAAGATTATTTGCGTTGAGAACAATTAGGTAGCTATGCATGAATTTTTATAAGTTCAAATTGAATTACGACATTTTTGTTCAATTTTCATGATAACGGCTCCTCCTACGATAAAAATGTATAGGAAAAGAAATAGTTCTACAAGTTTATTTGAAAACTATATTAATTTGACTAAAAGTTAATTTTTGTCACCAGTAAAGTGGTACCTCCGATTGATTTACATGATTTATCTTTTTGATTTTCTTATTGTCTTTGATTGTTAGTTCTTAATATCAAATTTCATAAAAATCCATTCTGTAGAAGCCGAGAACGAACATGCAGACGGACGGACGGACAAACCGACGCTAATAGGCGCTTATGCTAGAAGCAAAACGCTCCTAAAAAGAGACATTGTTTTTACTTGACTTCTATAATGATTCCGAATAACGACAAGGTTTAGTTAGTTAGTTTAGCTCGTCCTATTTACATTAAAATTCACTAAAACTGTTAAGTAGTAGGAAATTAGGATACAAGTGAAAAAATCTGATGTGGCCACCACTTGACTTTCTCCATATCTGTAATATTTCTAAAAAATCCAAATAGGTTACATAATAATAAATATTTTAAGAAACTGCGAGAAAATTTTAGACTTTACAAAGAACAGAAATAAATTCAAACCATAGCTTTCTGATATTGGATGTTGCCACAAAGCTCCAACAATTAAGAAAAGAAAAAGGAGCGTTACTAAGACGTAACTAAGCGTCAATTGTTAACAATAGTTGTCGGTAGGTGGCGTGGTGGTGGCAGCTAAAAATATAAGATATCTCTTAAACAATGCATTATATGGAAAAATGTATCAGACAAAGGTTATAGAAAATAAAATTCCCTACAACTTTTATCCCAATACATTTTTACATTTATCAAATATTAAAGCAAATATTTCAAAATAACGGATGTGACAAGAGTGAACACCCACTTCCGGTCGACCGATTTTTACCAAAAACTAATCAGATCTAACTTTTAAAGAAATGTTAGATACAAAATTTCGCGTTGACCTGATTAATAGTTTTTGAGCTAGAGCGCCCACAAAAATCTATCACATACAGACTGACCGACAGACAAACAGACACACAGACATCATCGAGGAAATAGTCAAAAGGTGTTCAGGGGACCTTAAAACATGTATTTCCGTTGAAATCTCGAATTCGATTTTTTTCATGAAAACAATACTTTCTCTATACTTCGTCTATGGAGAAAGTAAAAATAACAATCGTAACATGTATCTATAATTTTCAGTCGAGGCATATAAAAGTTGATCTGCGGGAAACTTTTTTCCTAATTGGTTTAGAAGGATAGTTGCAGCGAATGAAATGTTTGGAATAGTTTATATTTATATTTGAAGAAGGTTGCATGCCTTTAACTTCAATAGTTTTCACAGTATTGATTGTTATATGAAAGCGCGGGCACGCGCTGGATTCCTGCCAAATCTCAATCTTCTACATAGACGAGAAGTTTGTTAACCCGAAATTGCCATCAGACGTACTATTACGTCCTGGGTCAGCCCTAATTTATTTTACCTTTTGACGCTAGAGACTTCTTTAAATCTAAACAACCTTTATATATTTTGAAAGAGGAAGCTTTGTACTTCCTATATATGCTTGTCCTGTATTTTTCCTGTTAAAAAATATATAATCAACGTTGAATTTTGCGATGGAATTTTCAATTTTGCTACGATATGACGGTGTTTCTCCGCATAAAAATCGCTTTTCAATGCGGAAAGGAACCTTTCCTTTGTGTTTGAAATGCAATGTAGGAACTGTGTATCTTTTCAAAAGAGAGCACGATTTTCATCCTCGTTTTTTCTGGTGGAGCCATTTGGCTTATATCATGCGACGAAGGTCTTCGTCGGCAGGTAAAAATAGAAAGGAAAACGTCTTATTAGAAATGTTTACGATGCAATTCATCAAGAATGGAATTAGGTTGAGAAATATCATTTCGGTAAACATTCGCTTCCATGCCCGAGCGATCCTTCTTTCCTCGCTGCATAGAAGAGCTTCAACGCCAACCAATATCTGTTATTTCCCCCTCTTCGTGGTGGTTGGGATTACTTAGGTTTTTAGCATCCCCAAAGCAAGTTAGTCGAGAAGGAGCCTTTGTTCTTTTCGGAGGCGGAATTAGGAGGAAATTTGTATATCTATTTGTATGTATTTGTTTACATAAAATATGTTTAGTTTTGTGATAGAATTTTAGTTTTTACCACGGAACTACGGGCTTTCGGTTTCTAAAGTTAACACATAAATACCTGAGGAAAGGGAACCCACAAAATTGGGTTCCTTTTCTTTCTCATTTGAAAGAAGATGTAGGGTCTGTTTTCTTCTTCAGATAAGGGCTTTCTCTGTTTTGCTATCTAGTGGGGCTAAAGCAGCGATGAAGTGAGCAAGAAGAGAACACGTCAGCAAAAATCACGAACAGCGAAGCTCTTCAATATATTTACATTAGATTACCAGAAGTGGTTACTAAGCTATAAGGCAGGCATGGGCAACCTTTTTTGGGCAGCGGGCCAGATTTTGTACTTCTTAAGATTGCCGCGGGCCAAATAATTTTTTAAAAAATAAAACACTATTCTTCTCTGCGTGTGCTGTACCTAAGGTGTTCAATAATATTCTGAATATATAGGTATATATTTTTTACTTATTGAGGGAGGTATAAAAAATTTAAAAACCTCATCCGGACGTATGGGTGGGATTTAATAAATCTCCTCCGGGATTGAGGGGTTAAAACACGTATAAAATGCGTCATACACAAAATGACAAGAGGAATAATCCTTTTATTATTACCCTGAACAGATAAGATAAAAATATTTCACCAATTATATTTTCCGAAATTTTTATTAAGATAATTGTTGTGAATAATCTGCACAGGAGTTCTATAATTTATTCGGAAATTATGAGGCCTCGCCAACCCCTCCCATACACTAAATATGGTGTCTTGCAGAATTAATGAAGAAAAGGATATCCCCACCCGATTAGCTAAAACGGCAAAAAATATATTTGGCTGAAAAAGTATTAATATAAATATTAATTAATGTATATAATGAAATTCGATTCCCTCGAAGATTCCTAAAAGTAACAAAAAAAATTGTTTGAAACATATTCACCCCCTGCCATACACCCACAATCACGGCTCGCCCTCTTAAAACACAAAAAGTACATCATCAAATTCTCTCGACGAATGTTGAAAATAAAAATATTTCCTATTTTCTCAACGATTCCTTAATTTAGGACAAATTTGCAATACGACGAATTTTTCATGCGACGAATTTATCATGCGACGAATTTATCATGCGACGAATTTATCATGCGACGAATTTGTCTTGTGACCAATTGCCGCGCGACGATTTGACGGTACACCGTGGGATTCGTGCAAAAGACTTGTTTCACAAAAGATTTTACTGTTTTTATCAATAACTTTTATATTAAGTTCACTCTCATATACTCGTATAGAGAGATTGGTTCCGCAAACCCTTACGTAAGTCGAATTTTACGTAGGTATGTCGGAAATTACCATAAGTATGTACGTTTGTGATGTTATATACTTTGATTGGCCGCTTTTATATCGCTTCACAATGTCGAATTTTCCCTCAAGAGTACTTGTACGTCTCTTCGTACCAATAGCACCTTCAGAATCACTGTCGCGCTTATCACCCATGATTGAGGGACAAAGTTACGTATTTTTCAAAAAAATAGCACCTTTAGAATCACTTTCGCGCTTATCAGCCATGATTGAGGGACAAAGATACGTATTTTGCGAAAAAATCACGAGCTACGCACATTCACCACAAAGCCGCAGAACACATTGGCGGATTGGCGGATTACTTTACGTGAGTACACGTGGGTGCGTGGAAGACCCGGGTTTAATTCCCGGTCATTGAAGAATTTTTTTCTGTTGCAAAATGGTTCCCTAGGCTTTTAAGGTTAACATTTTAATACCAAGTGTTTTACTGTCGTAATTTGAATGTATAAGATATGAATTTGTGTTAATTCTCTTTTAAATCTTAGCTTCGCGGGCCGTAGGTTGCTTATCATTGGTGTACACGTTTCCAAACCCGTCAATAATCCAGAAATCGACAAAAGATGGCAGCACGACTTAGTGACGGACGAATCCTGCATTAGAACGTTTTGTCTTAAAAGTCTTTATTATTTAATGAAAAAATGTAGTCATTCAAAAATAAAGATTTTTTCAAAATTTCACTTATATGAAAGATAACCTAATTTTTAAATTTAATTTTTACTTTTTGAATTAAAAAAATTATAGTCAAATTTTATTTCCGAGTAAATACTATTGGATTAAAGCAGAGGTCCCCAGTATCAGCAAGAGTATTCATTAGATATCATTTATGATATTTAAACGACATTCTCCGAGCACTTGGGTGAAATCTACTTTTAATATAAGCGCATTACATATTATAGAATCGAAAAGAATCTCAAAACTTGCTCTTTGAAGTTTTTACACGGCCCGATCAGTCATTTGAAATGCCTTATGTGGCCCGCACACTGGATCATGAAGTCTCATGTGGCCCTTTCAGCAAAATGTTTGGTGACCCCTCGATTAAAGCATGGGTGGGAAACCTATGGTCCGCGGACCTCATGCGGCCCCTGAAACCGTTTATTACAGCCTGCGAAGATACGACAAACGAGAGACTCGTACAATTTATAACAAAAAATGCATATATTTTATTCAAATTATAATTATAACAATAAAACATTTAACATTGAAACTTCAACCCCAAAAACCACGTTTAGAATTTATTTTCACTTTATTGTATTAGAGAATCTCTAGGCTACATCCGATTTAATCTCTAATTTGGCCCGTCGAAACATTGGTGACATCTCATGCAACCATCAATGCGAGCCGTCATTTAGAAAAGGACTAAAGCAACGACACTTACCTTCCACTTAATCGTATACATGCGAGTGTAATTTAATCATACCCATTTTCATTTGAAAAATATATACTACTGAAAATGACGAAAATCAAAAGTAAACGTATATTTCCTGAACTGTTACGTCAAGTACCGACCCAACTTTTTAGTAAAAGCAGTACAATATAGGGGCTCCGCCCCTGCGGCCAACGGTCGCCAATCCCACCGGTGTTTGCTTCGCTCAGGCTTTAAAGCCCTTCGGTCAACGATTAATATTTTTTACAAAAAGATATAACATTTACGAAACAACGGCATCGAAAATAAAAGGCGGTTCGCAGAAGTTTTAGTCAATATCAAGTCTACCTCCAGCCCCATGGGTGAAAGAACATCCAATTATCGCTCTCTTTTATAAGACAAACACTCGTTACATCTCACTCTACCACACACTTTCTTCCCATTCCACATTCTCCTCCCTCCTTACTCCACTCTTCCTCCTTACCCCCCTCTCTCTCTCTCCCCCCACACTCTCTTCTAGCTTTAAGTCTGTCTCTCCTACTCTCTTCCTCTTTACCTCCCTCCTCTCTTTCCCCCTATCTCTCACACCCTCTCTCTCCCCCTCTACCAACCCCACTCCCTCCTCTCACCCTATACCCCTCTCCCTTCCTACTACTCTCACCCCTCTTTCCCCTCTCTACCCCCCCTCTCTCTCCCTCACTCTCTACATCCCTCTATCCTTCCCCCCCCCTCTCCCACCAAACCACCCGATTTCCCTCCTCTCCCTTCTCCTCTTTCTTTCATTTCTCTCTCTTCTTCCTCTCTCTTACACTCTCTCCTTCCCCCATACTTCCATCTTCCTCCGTTATCCCAATACGGTTGTGTAATTTTATGAGTACAGCAACAATGCTGGTTGCTCTTGGCAACGAAATATTTTATTCACAAAATACTTTAAAATATCGTCTTTATAACAGTTTTCTGAGCCAGTTCAAATTATATTTGAAAATCTACGGTAGGAAAATGAATTTGTGTTCATATGCACGTACTTTAGATCAAGTTTTTAATTTCTACTATAAACATAAGTAATTTTTAAAAGCAAACAAATGTTGTCTTACACTCTTTTATATGTTAATAAAATGGAGAATGGAAACTATCGTGGTATCGCATCCATACTCTTATGTTAGACAACTGCACACCTATCTCATCCACAATGTCACGCCGGGTATTATGGTTATAGTTCCGTTGAAATCGGATTGACCTAACGCGGATTATTTTGCAGCTTGATTAGAGGGGTGACAAACGACCGACCGACCGCCGGACAGCTTACGATTTTAATATATAAGGGATATAAAAGTCTTTATATACTACTCTGCGGGCCACAAACTATATTCCAAATGACTGATGTAAATTTCAAATTGCTAATTTTGAGAATTGTTTTGCATCTGTCATGCGCCTATATTAAAAGTATATGTATTGTATCCACGTATTACTCGAAAAATATGGTCTAGATTAATGTTTCTTATTCCATAAAGTACACTTTTTTCAAAAAACTCCGGGACAAGTTTACAAGTTAACACCTGCTTAACGCGGAGGATGCGTTCGTGACAACTCCGCTTTAGGCGAAAATCCGCATTCGAAGGGAGTAATCATTTTACAAATGGTATTTTTGGATCCACATTCAATGTAAAAACATATTTATTGTCATTTATTAGAGAATCAAAATTACATTGACAAAAAAGCGTAATTTATAATTAAAGCACATAATCTAAAAATATTTCCTGGGACACTTATGGGGATCTATGAGCCTCTGTATTTGAAAAAAAGAGTCCAGGGTCGTCTGCTTGGCCTTTTTGGCTTATTACGCAAAATTTGTCTGTAACAATCGAGTAGTGCGCCGCAGTCCCGCTTAAATTTAATTTAAATGACAATTGACGAATGAAAGTGTATGGGCGAGAGATTTATGCACTTACCTAATTTTTAAAAAACATGTCGGTTTAAATATAAATTGATAGAATTATTTCTTCTTAATCCCTATTCAAAATTTTATCACAGGGACTTGAAGCGAAATGCAACTAACACATTAACGCATGCCCCATGGGCATAATAATGCGCAGAAATTCCAACCATCGTTAAATCTCCATTAAACAATTTTGCTTTACTCAGGATTTTGCATACATTATTGTTTTGTTTGCTTAAACAAAACTAGGAATAGTTATACTATTTCATTATTAGGTAAAACTTCCTTTGTCGTGTTGGCGTACCCCAGAACTTCTCTCGCGTACCCCACTTTGAGAAATACTGTTCTAGATCTGGACTTCATAAATAATATCTAATGATACCGCCAAGTACTATGTCTGTATTAAAAAAATCGATGAGGCAAGGTAGGAAGGATGAAAACGCTACTGGGGCCGGTTGTAGCCCGCGGGACGTGTTTTGTGGAACCACGGTCTGGTCCATTGTAAAATTAAATTTTACAATTGGTTTAATTAATTTAAATGATGTATAATGTAACCTCCATTATCATTATTATAATCTGAATCTCTATAAATTAACAGTTCAATTACTCGAATATTAATATAAATCTATCATTAAATGTTTCGGTAATTTTACATTTTTCTAACACAAATCGATTAATTTCTACATTTTCTCGTCGTGGTTTGAGTCAGAGAAGTTCACTATTATAATTGCAAAAAATTTCATTCCAAAATATAATCCTGTGCTTGAATGACCGACCTTTTCCTAACGATTCCGGGGCAATTGAAAGTTAAACGAACGCCCTTAAGAATATAAATAATCTCTGACTTTTTATAGTCCATTATGCATGCGTGTTATTTTCTCAAACGATAAATATTCATCGTTAAAAGAAGCCAGAAGCGGTTCCGCTGCCAAGGAAGCGTCATGTTAAGTCGAAACGTATGGATAATGGTGCGGAACAATCGATTCTCGCTTTGTTTTTTTTTTTTACGGGAGAGGAAGGAACACCATGCTCGGAAATATTCCAAATCTCTCTCTTGTCACTGTTCCGCGACAATGTAAGGATTGGGATGTGAAAAGAAATGGAAGAGAAGGGAAGATGGCTGAGGAGAGCGGTGGAATTTGGAAGCTTAAAAGGAATACGGAGGGTTATAAGGGATGCGGAAGGAGAAAGAGTTATTTATGCAACTGGGAGAAGAGGATAGAGGGAAAAGACGTTGGATTTCAAACGCATACCGATAAGGGGAAATTTTAATCGGGGAAGGAGGCGGATTGAATACGAATTGAAACGGAGATTATCGAGCGACAGATAAGACGCATTACATGCACGGAAAGAAGTTTTAAACGTTTCTATTCGGAGATAACACTTATTAATCTTAGGATGTGAATTAAAATATCTTCGAGTGTTAATCGGGCAGTATAAACAATGTAGGCGGTGGAAGAAACAATAGCGCTGCAATGGCGGTCTTAATTTTTTCACGTCGAGAAGCTGCGATCCCATCTCTATTCAAACTCAGACCTCTTCAGTTGCGTTTTCGAAGAAGGATACCCAATTAAAGTACTGAATTGTCCGAATGAGGCTTTAAAGGAACCTATAAATTGCCACGTCTAGTTCCTTCGTGTGAATGAGTGAGAGGTATTATTCTTTGGAACACGAAGAATCCGTACTGCTTCCTCCGTCATTTGTATAAGGCAACTTTCAATTAAGGCACAATAAGCCGCTGCCTTAAAAACGTTTTCATCAATTAGAAATATTTTTTAAAAGTTAAACGATAGATTAGGATTTTTCATTAACTGTAGTCGTTTGTGATAAATGAAGATTGAAAGTCGAAGGTGGTAGCGCCATCACTCAACGTTATACATATTTACTTTTAAAATTACATATAGACTTTACGCGGTAAGGTGTGTGTGTGTATATATATATATATATATATATATATATATATATGTGTGTGTGTGTGTGTGTGCGCGCGCGCGCGTGCGTGTGGGTGTGCGTGGGTGTGCCGTCTAAGCAATTATTTCGTCATTTCCCTCAGAAAGCGAGGCTATATGGATCCTTACATTTTAGCACACCCCTAATTAAACGTAGCGTTGATAAGAAGAGCTTAAGGTCAACTTGTCATGGGATATGTATGTGTTCAGTATATTGGACATGGGTTAGAAAGGTTTTAAGCGTATTAAATGCGCCAGAGCGACGGAAGCACCGATGACGATAACGAGGAAAGGAGAGAACGACTTAAAACAGCGTTGGTAAAGTGAGAAGTGGGAATTTCAGAGAAAACAGCCTCCTTTCTATCCATCCGTCGCTTCAGCGAGAGTTAAGAAGCAAGTTATGCATAACTACTTTTACTACGGAATCTCCGCTAATGCGCCTTCTTGCTGATGTAGCTTTAAAGGCTACGCGACGTACCAGCATCATGAAACGTGCAAGCACTCTGAAAGCACCTCGATGCCTCGTCGCTGGATCGCTTTGCCCTGGCAAAGGGGAGGATGCGCTAGGGAGACGGGGAAAGGAGAATGCAGGGGATTTAGATGCCGAGAGGAGAGGGAGTGTGAGAGGGGAAGAGGGAGGCATTAAGAGGGGACGACAAGGGCCGGGGATGAAGAGAGGATGTGTATAGAGAGGTCAGTGGGATAGCCGTGGAGAGGGCGAATTAGGCTGTTGGAGAGGATGGCCCGATACTATTCCAGCTATGCAATCCATCAGAGATGGAGCGTTTGATTAATGGGCGTCCGATGCAAATTCGCAGGCTCTCGGCGTTTGTGTTCGATCTACGCTCCCTCTCTTATCTTCCTTCTCTCTCTTTCTTCTTCCCTCCTTTTCTCCTGCTCTTCTCGTCCCTACTTATGCTTCTCTGCCTGCTTTGGCCGCCTCTCTCTTATTATCTCCCTCTTCCTGCTCCTTTCTTTCATTCTACCCTTCTCTTTGTCCTTTTTATTATTCTTCATTCATTTCTTTTTATTACTTTGTTGTCTTATTCCTATCTGTTCGTCACTTCCTATTCGTTCTCATATTTTCTCTTCATTCCCTTCTTCATTTCTTCTTTCCCACATCCTATCGCCCTCTCCTTCCTTCTCCATTCTTCTCTTTCGTTCTCTCTCCTTCCTGTATTTTTATTCCTTTTATCTATCCACTCTTCTTTTTAGGCTTTTCCCTTTCCGTCCTCGGCTTTTCTTATATTTACTTTCTTTCTTCGCTTTTCTCTACAGCGTTCTTCTCATCTACATTTCTCCCTTCTTCATAAATTCTCTTTCTCTCTCCTGTTACCATTTCTTCTTTTTCTATCCGCATCTTTTCCTGTTTCAAATTCACTTTCTCTCTCGGCTTTTTTCCTTTCTTTTACGCTTTCTTTCGCTTCCCTCCCAGTTGCCCTTTTCTCATGTTTCATTCTAGCCCCTCCCTTTCTCCCCTCTTTTGCCCGTCTGTCCTTTCGTTCGCTCTTCCTCCGTTTCGGCAACACCTCCCATTTCTCTCTCCCCCCTTTCCTCTCTCTCCCACTTTCCTCTCTCCCCCAGTTTCCTCTCTCCCCCCCGCATCATCACAATGGCCTGATCCCCTCTATCAAACTCTACCCCTCCCCTCTGCTTAACCTCGCCCCAGTCCTTCGCCTCTCTCCCTCTCGCCCGAATTCTCAAGAACCTATCTCAGCAGTGAATCTTCGAGAACTTATCTCCTCTCGACACGGATAGGAGCCGCGCCGGAAAGTTCTTCTCCGAGACGCCGATTCATATTTAAATTCATCGATACAAATGCAGGCTAATTTATTTACCGTTCTGACGGCGATGGTGCACGTGAAACGTATAACGATTCCCCCTTGTCGGCCAAGAGAGAAACGCTACGATTCTTCGAAAGCGATGAAAATGTTAACGAAATAAAACGGAATAAATAATTAAATATATCGCCGGCTTTTGCATAATAACTACATATATTTGAGTCGTTATTTTTTTGATTTTACGGAAATGTAACATTGAGTTCCATTTCACGTGCGGTTGGATCAGAAGATTGTAATATGTTTTGGAACGCCCATTAACGATAATATCGTAATAAGACTGCAGCTTTTTTCGTCATATTGGTGATATCAGTAGCGATTTGACTAGAACAGGAAAAAACCTTCCCCTGCGTAAATGAATAACAATTTAATTATGTGAATTGGTAGTGAGATAATATCAATTCAGCAGAGTTCTTACCGTTGATCAATTTATTAGATATTACTTCGTATCGTTTATATGGTCTTTTGTAATGATATCCACCTGTCCTAACACCGGTTACTGATCGAAAACTGAGGTAAATCTATACCCCGTCAGAGAAAGCGAGTTGAGAAGAACGACTAACGGTACATATTTGTCCCAAAAACTAACAAAGGATGTTTAAAATTCAGATTTATGGGAAATATTTATGCTCTTATACGAAACGGAAGCTGCCTCTGCTCAGAAAAGGGTTTGTCGTGGGTGGTTGTTGCACGTTGCAGGAGATAGAGAGTGCGAAAGAGAGGCGCAAATTGAATATGAAGAACTATTGATGGCGGCGCATGAAAACATAAAGGCGAAAAATTTGACGAAGTGAAACGAAGCGTCCTTGAGGGAACGGTGAGACGTGAAAGAGAGAAATTTGGAGTTAGGGGATGGCGAAGGGGATGAAAATTTGCGGCGGTGATATGCAGGGAGAAAAACAAGAGAGAGATAGAGAACGTAAATCCTTGGCGATTGGAAATGGGATCGCACGTAGAGGGGTGAACAAGGAGGAGAGAGAAGAAAGAAAAGAGAGAAAGGAGCGAGAATAAGTGAGGAAGACTGTCAGAGGGTAGGAAATGAGAAGAGGTTGAGGGGAACGAAAGAGGAGAGAGATAAGGAGAGGGGATATAAGGAGAGAGAGAGAGACGAGGGATAGGAAGTCGGATAGAAGAGGGGATATGGAGGAGAGCAAGAGAGAGAACCATTGTGGAATTTTCTTGGCGCGTGGAGTAGCATTAGTGTAGCACACGGGACGAGGGATGGTCCTGGCACTGCCGTGAAAGGTAAGAGGCGCAGAGTATCGTGGTGGGGGCAGAGAGATCGGAGGTCTTTTACGTCCCTCTCTAAAGGCCCCTCATCCGATACCCACTTCTCTCCCTCCGTCATTCGCCTTCTTCTCTCCCCCCCTTTTCTCCTCCTCCACAAGCACCTTCCTCCCCAATTCGCCTCCGCACTAACCATCCGACATACCCTCTCCCTCGATACCATCCAACGCCCCCACAAATCTTCCCCCCGACGTCACTCAGACTCCTTCCTCATCCACCGGAATATACGCGGCGTTCCCTATCTATCCTCCCTCCCTTCCCCATCCATACCCTTCCTCCTCCTTACATTTCCTCCCTCCTCCTTACATTCCCTCCCTCCTTACATTCCCTCCCTCCTCCTTACATTCCCTCTCCCGAAAGCTCCTTCCGTCGCCTTCCCCGCTATCTCCCACGCGTCAGGACAACCGCAGCAATACCGCCGCGAGTGAACCCACTCCCTCGTTGCACCCTCCTCTCCCTCTTGTACTTCCTCCTATCCAAAACCCACTGCGTTTACTCCTCTCGTCTAACTCCCTCCCCACCCTTTCTCCTCCCCCACACATCTCTCGCAGCATCCTTGCCACTGCTGCCGTGACAGATGTGTTCTCCACCTCTCGCCTCCTCCGACTCCTTCTCCTCCTTCCTTCCCTCATCACGTCCTGGGGGACTCCCAAAAACCCCCCTTCCTCCTCCTCCACTTCCCGCCCACTCCCGTTCCCTCAAGGTACCTTCTCCACTCCTCACGAATAATGCAAAAAGGAATTCTCGAGAGAGTGAGGGAGATGGGGTGAGCGAGGAAGGCGAGAAATAAAGAGAAATAGATAGAGAGAGGGATGTCTTCTAAAAGAGAGAGTGGAGAAGCGGCGTGTTCTTGAGTGCACGGGGAAAGAAGCAGGCGTATTTTTTTATTAAAGGATGTTTTTTTATATGTACGGCCTCGAACCTTGCTATTTGCTGCCATTTTAAAAAGGTTACGCGCGTGTTGTTTTTTCCCTCTCTCTCTCTCCGGGAAATAATTGAACCGAAACCGGAATATGACGGATTAACGTTATTTTTGCTTCTTGTCGTCCCTTTCGGTTACCCGGGGTAACAAATTTCCCCTCGGCGAGTGCGTGTTTCTAAGCGGATGGAGTGATTCAGGGGACAACTTTATCTTGGTTCCTTTCCGCTTCGTCATACAGAATGTCATCAATCAAAATCTGGATTGGTGGATTCTGCGGGGTGAAAAAATAAAATGTGTCAATCACTTTTCAAAAGGAGCTTTTTCCCCGGTTGGTTTTCTATGTTGTAAACACGGGAAATTTTTTTCAGCCTTTCGCGCTTACGAAATAATCGATGTTCTCGTTTGAAAAAAAATATTTTTTTTTTGTAAAATGCGTTGGACGCTGCAAACGTACTCGTTTAATACTCGTTCGGGTTTTATTAGTCGAATTCATGAAATGGACAAACGCGCGTAAATGAGAATTTTGCGGTATGCAGTTCTGACGAATTCCGATGAATCGGATATGAAATAATCCCGCTGCGAGCGAAGTCCACGAATCTCAAGTTTGACAACGTAACAAACCTACGTTGAAAATGTTAAGCTCTAAAGCGCCATTCTATAAAAAAATGAACATCGTAACATTGGCGATGCGAAACTGTATTCTTTGGCATAGAGAAGTTTTGACATGTTGTTCTGACAGAAGTCGAAGAATTTAAAGGTATGGGTTTACTTCTATAAAAAAGCGCGTTCTGACTTTGTATTGGAAAGTCGCCCTGTTAAGACTTCATTGACTAAGCCGGTCGTTCTGTCCATTTAAAATTTCAAGCGAATTCACGTCAAAATTTTATCCGAGATTTGGCTCATATAGCGAAAGATTTTTCGTCCATGATTCTGTGCATTTTTACGTAGCTTACTGTTAGTTTCCAGTGCTTTTTTTGTTTCGCATATATATTTGTCTTTTTATGCTATTATTTTTATGACTATGGCTGTAAAATATAAAGTCAATGTTTAACTGAATTTATTACCGATAAAACTTATTCCTCTATTTTAAATTTAATGACTGTGCTCAAATATTAACTTAAATTGCTTTCTATTATTTAAAGTTAAAGCTAATTAAGTGCAGAAAAAATTAATTTCTCATTCGGTTTTGTTTCGAATACACATGATTATTATTTACCACTATTCAAAATTTTTATTTTGAAATTTATTGTGTACATTGTGTTCATAACATTGATTTTCATGCAAGCACCATTGGCAGCGAAAATGTTGCGTTATTTTCTCACCAAGATAACTCTTCTTGAAACGAAATACAATCAAACTTACCAGACGAAATGTTAAGGCGACAAATAATACAGGAGCAAGTTCCGAGTTATTTTTTTATGCTATCCGAATTCCTGGAAAAGAGAAATTCAGCAAAAGTCACCAAGAAACATTTTCTCCTGAAGAGCATTCACCCTTCATACCGAGTTTAGAAAACTGATTAATCTTTTTAATCTTCAACGTTTCATAGACCAGATCCAATTTTTAACCCGACTTTATCGAAAACTGTATCTAAGGAAGCCTTAGATGCAGATTTTCTCAGCGTATCCAGGAATATTTCCCCATGTTCTTCTTTTGGGAGCGATTCCTCAGAAATTTATAAGCAAAATCTGCGATGCTGAGTCCAAATTTTTTCCCATCGGCCTCTGTCACGAAAAACAAATAAAAGAGTCGCCCTCCTTCTTCCTTTTGACTCCATCTTGCTCGATTGATTCTCACGCTGCAATACGTCACGGCTTTTACGGCCAAAATAACTCCATTTCACCCTTTGCCTGGCAACGGTCATTCTCCCCATCCACCCCCTCCTGTCCTTCACGCTCCGAGTAGCAACAAAAGGAGCGACGGTCTTCACACGCTTTGCTCCATTCACCTAACTCCCTTTACCTCCCTCCCCCTCTCTCTCACTCTCACGGCACTTCTTGGTGCGCGACGCCCACGCACACAAACGCACGCACGCACGTCTCTGGCGCAGCATCCCTTTCGCCCCTTTTTCTTCCTCTCTCCTCCCACTCCCTCTGCACATTCGTCTCCAGCACATCCGTCCCTCCTTCCCCCCCTCTATCTCTCTCTTTTCTCACCCATCCTCATCCCCCTATACTCTGCCATTCTCACCCATCGCAAGGAAGTGGATTACCCAACGGGAGGGAGAGTCTTCTAGACCCATTCCATTAATCTCGACCACCTCTCTCTCTCTTTTCTCTTTTTTCTTCCCTCGCCCCAGTCTCTCCCTGCGTGCTGGGTCTGCTACACGGATAAGGGCAACGATCATATCCCACCCTCACCTCTCTTCTCCTCCCTGTCTCTATTTCTATCTCTACCTCCCTCCAGCTCTCCTCCACCTTCTCTCATCCTACCTCTCTCTCCTCTCACCCTACTTTCCTCTCTCCCTACCTCTTTATCTCTCTATCAGTCTCTTCCTCTGTCCCTCCCTCCCTCTCCTCCACCCTCTCTCTCCTCCACCCTCTCTCTCCTCCACCCTCTCTCTCCTCCACCCTCTCTCTCCTCCACCCTCTCTCTCCTCCACCCTCTCTCTCCCTCTCTCCCTCCCTATCTCTCCCCCTATCTCTCTCCCTATTTCTCTCCCTATTTCTCTCCCTATCTCTTTCCCGACCTTTCTCTCCCTCTCTCTCTCTCTCTCCCTACCTCTTTCTCCCCCTACCTCCCTCTTCCTCACTCTTTGCCTCATTATCTTCCTTACTCTCTCCCTCAGTCTTTCTCCACCTTCCTGTTTTCCCTCTTTGCCTTTCCCTCCCTCTTTTCCTCTATCATCTCTTCCTCCATCCTCTCTCTCCCTCTTTCTTCCTCTCTTCCCCAACTCACCTTTCCTCTCACATCTGTCTTTCCCCAATTCTCTTGCAGATCTTAATTTCCTCCTCTTGCCTTCATCCTTTTATTCTTTCGTTGATCTATTCCTCTCGACGTCACCTCTCTGGAGCCATATCTTACCCTCCCTCTCTCTCTCTCTCTCTCTCTCCCTCTCACTCTCTCTATTCTTTCCCATCCCTCCGTCTACCCCTCCCCTGGAATTGCGACTCATCTTCTCTTCCACCGTTACAATTCCCCTCGCGCTCATATCCTCCCTCTCTTCCGGTTGCATGCGACTTCTTTATCGCTGTGCGTCTCTTTCACCTCGTCTCTAATGCCTTCCTTTGTTATTTTTCATCATTATTTCCACTTCCTACGTGTGCTCCTTAAATATACTACCGATCATTTTTTAAAACTCGCTTTGTTATTGGAGAAAAATGTCTTACTAGTTGAGATTCGTATGCAGAAGGAAAATTTTGAACTTTTAAATTTATGATCCCCCTCTTCATAACACTGAAGGCCGAAAGATCCTTTTTTATAAATTTCCTCTACCATTTTTGAGTTTTCAAGCTATATATGAAATGTTTTACGTCTTCAACCGGTTAATGTTTCTTTCTTTTTATTCCCCATCAATAGATTTGTACATAAATGGATTATTAACCTTCTGAAATGCCTAGCTTGTGACAAAACAAGGTGGAAAAGGATACTCCATAAATGGAATGCACAGAGATTTCAAAGGCGTTCTTAATGGAAAATACGTATGAAACGGTATCGAAAGATTAGGCGTTCTCGAATTTTTATCCCGAAACTATAGTCTCGGGGACCATCTTGTAGTAAATGTTGTTCTCTATCAAAATAAATATTTTAATCTATACCTTTCAGATCATATAGGAGAATGGGAGAGAAATATATGGATTTTTAATTGTTGTTTTCTGAGAGAACCGTCTTAGCAATCGATGTAAACAAAATATGCGATGTTTTGCTCGGGATTTTCTCGAATTTTTATTTCCGAAACCATAACTCGTAATTATGTGGCCTCGCGGACTTTCTTGTAGTAAATGTTGTTCTCTATCCAAATAATTTTTTTAATCTATACCTTACAGATCATATAAGAGCTAGAGGAAATAAAAGTTTGATATTTCATTGTAGCTTTACGGAAGCCATTTAACGAGATACGAGTATAAGTTTATTAAAGTAATTATGTAAAGTGGAAGTTCTAATTGACGGATACAGTTGAAAATCACAATTGGGCGATAAATTTTAATAAAGATCACCCAAACTTAATTAAATTAAAATCCGTCCAGCGATTTAGGATATAAATGTTACCACGAACGGACGGATGGACAGACCAGACGTGCCCATAATGCGTTCCGCTATTATCGCTTCGCTGGTAAAGAACGCCTAATAAAATTGGTTGGTACGCACAGTGGCGCAGCCAGGGGAGCATTTGCCCTCCCAAGATCGCAGATAATCTTAACAAAAGCATAGACTGTTCGAGTGTCAGATACAAATAAGATGGATTGAAGGTGTTCAAATTAGAATCAGTACCTTTATTCATTACCTTCTGCCATTACTCAAACGTTCTTGCAGGTAAATCAATAAACAATTGCTCAGATAATCTGCTGAAGTAATTCTCCCCTCCGAAAATAAATTTCTGGCTGCACCACTGGGTACGCATTAAACCTGACAACGTTTAGTATTGGGTTATTTCTAAAACGATTAAGCTTTAGTAAATTTGAATCCCTCAATTTCTAAAATTTAGATTTTTTTATTATAACTCGTAGAAAAAGTGAGAGATTACCAAGAGAGGAACGACAAAGCTTGTGTACTTCGCCGTTTTATTTGTCGCTTCGAGAGCCTTGGTCATACAATATGATTATCGAAAACTCACAAACTCGGAGCTTGCTGTTATTATTGCCCGCACAATTACATGCTCCGCAATTTGTTAATCGAACTGTATCGAGGTCAAAAATACAAAAAATAAAATAAAAATCGACGTTTCACTTCAGACTAATTATTTTCGTCGATTTTACATTTCGTGGCAGTCACGATAAGCGATTACTTGTCATTACGTGTCATGAGATACCTTTTCTTTTATTTTTAAAATTTCATCCCAATTTGAATTAAATCGGTTAGCTTTTCAAACTGTACCGCGTGCGGCAGAAGAGAAGTAATTATACAAACATTCGATTAGTAAATGGAGAAAGTAAGAGGGGAGAAATTTCCTTTTTACCGTTAAAAATGGGAAGAATTTACGTATTGGGTTTAATACATAGCGGCGGTAAGCTGAGCGCCATATAAAATTACTTCCCATGAGTGAAAAACTTTTAAACCTAAGGGGTATTTGGAAAAAACCAACTTTAGTATATACAGCGTTACACCCACACACGGGCACGCACGCACATATATATGTGTGTATAAATACATATATATACATATATATATATATATATATATATATATATATATATATATATATATATATATATATATATATATATATATATATATGCACTAGCTGAAACGCCCGGCTACGCTCGGGAAAGTTTTCTTTTAAAACGATTTTTATTATTTTTATTGATTTATCACTTTTGATGTCATATTACAATAAAAATAATACAGTAAATTTTGAAATTTACTTACTTTTGCTGTTGGGTACCCCAAATTTTGAATTGCCGGTTCGGGAGTTTGGGGGAAATGCCCCCACAAAAAAGATCCTCCCCATTCCTTACTTACGCAAGCGATGTTTACATTAACATTTACTATTTTATGTATTGTATTGTAAAGTTTTACCATTAATAAAATTACGCATTAACGCCTTACTTAATATTCACATGGATAGATGCACCGAAACCTTTAAAGCAGCAATAAAATTATGTAGATTATGTCAATACTATTAGCTAAAACGTAAACAATAAATAACATCTTGGTTACCGAACAAATGTAAGTAGATGTATGTATTTGTTGCGATAACTCTTTCATTGTTAATGGCATACGATAACAATGTTCTAATATTCCTTAAAATTCATTTGACTCACTTTAAAAGTATTCATAGACCATATTTAGCCATGAATCTATTTGTATCATTTAACTTTGCGTTGGCTATTCTTCCTCTACGGCACGCCACGGCGTGGATTTTCCTTGCATTAATTTTTACCTGGCTATCTCCCTTTGAAGAGGACAACAATTAAGAAATTTAGCTTTGTTGCCGCCTGGAAAATTTTAATAAATTTTGCGCTTAAAGGATAATTTTGAGCTATTAACATGTAATACGACAAAACATGAACAGAATTAAAATATTCTGTCTTTCGTGATGGAAATATGCCATTTCCCGTGATCGTAAGTTAATATTTAGATATATTTATATCCACATCAGTGAAGGGCTGCATGGCATTTTAGAGTTTCTCCACACCATTTCCCATGCATTCTTTGGAAAATATTAGTTTGTTGACCCCATGGGGTATAATAGACCCCACGGTCTGCAAATCTAGACCAAGTTCTTCTTTTGGTCCAGAGGATGGCCCATAAAACTTTTGAATTCGATAGCTTCAACGGTGTAACAAAGTATAAAGAACATACATACAAACACACATAGGTACACTCTAAAATATTTATAAGATATGCCTGTGTGTATGTATACGTAGATACCTATATGCATGTTTGTGTATACTGTGCATACACACACGTCCAAACAAATACATACTATATACCTTTGTTATCCTGGACATATAAGAATGTACATATATAAATACGTCAGACCATATCATATTTTCTTATTCCTTCTGAGCGCAGCACTTCCTTCTTTTCCGTCTTGACTTATTGCCCTGTCGCACCCGCTCCACTCTCTCAGGGCACTTCCCCATCGCATTTGATATTTCCATTGGCGGTCAGCTTCGGAGAAGTGACTCTCTCTCATTCTCTCGCCCTTCTTCCACTCCCCTCTCACTCAGTCCCTCCCCCCTCCCACTCCCCTCCCCTCAATCCTCTATATGTCTTCGTCTTTCCTCTTCCGGAAATTGGATTGACTCCAGTGGTCCTCTCCGGAGGTTCGCTACGGCTCATTGATATTTGGAAGCGTCTTGTTCAGGCTAAGAGATTTACTGATGAGCAATGGCCTTCGATTTGTCTACTCCGCGAACTTTTTTAAATGTGGTCGGTAGGGAGGAATAAGGAATATCCGGAACGTGTACAAAAAAAATCTCATTAGTATCGACTCTTCTTTCCACGAATGAGGAAGGAGAGAGAGAGAGAGAAAAAAAAAACCGTCTCGATTCGGTGGCACTTAGACGAATAAATGAAGCGGGAATATTATATCTTGCGCTCGTAAGCAATGTTTTTAAGGAGAGATACTCTCGGTTGACTCTCGTTGATGGCTCGGATTTTTCGTCGAATTTCCCTCTTTCTTTTTATTAATCCTATTAATGTATACATTGCGTCTGGAATCGACACGCTATCTCGAAGTGCCTTCGTTAGAGCATGTTTTGATGTTTTTTTTACATTGCATGATACGCTTTGGCATGTCTCGTGTGACGATGGGACTGGTAATTTTTCCCGTTTGCAGAATGATACGAGAATATTTGTACTGAAAATGTGTATAAAAATAATGATTGTAGCAACGTATCTTCAACTTAAGTGAGTGAAATCGACAGAATTATCGAGCGCGCTACTAAGTTCGCATCGTTTTAGTAGATCGTCAATTATGGACGTAATTTATCGAAAAGATTTCCCGATGAAGTCGAACAGATCCGTTAAATCCTAGGAATCCGCAACGAGCACCAAGGTAATTATTCTCTATAAAGTAATTTTCCACTCGACGCTCTCGACGTGAACGAATATAATATAGCTAAATTGAGTTTTTTTTATTGGTTGTTTGATAAGGTTCTCGTTGAAAAATTAGCTAACATTTGCGATGACCAATATGAAGTGGATAATCGGCGAACGTTTCCGACCAAGAGACATTAATGAAATTGTTTGAATTTAACCAGTTCGTTACGCTGGATAAATTAATATCTCTATTAAATGTCCCTATTCTTTTTAGAACACTATGGTCATTTCCCGCAAATTGACCTGCTTTCGGAGTACCTACTTTGTCCGGCCGGACCAACAGCATGCCCACACTTAAGGCGAGGAAATAATAATCTCTCCCATTCCATCCCCATCATTATATATATATATATATATATATATATATATATATATATATATATATATATATATCGCACATTCTGCCACACAACCGATCAACATACATTTTAACGCTAGTAAAAGAAAAAATCACGACACCTCGTCCCGCCTTTTTAAATGCACTTATCCTTTAGAATCCACAGCTCCCAGAAATCCGTTATCCAGGACGGTTTTTCTCTCTTTTTCTCTCTCACCCTTCCCACCCTCCCTATAACTCTCTACCTCCCTCCCTCCCTCCTCCCCCGTCAGCTGTACCGAGCTTCAAGCATACACCCAGACACACCCACACAGGTCAATACTTTTAGGTATCGAGGTAGAGAGAGAGAGGAAAGGGGAGGGGCTTTTGGGGGCATAGGGAGAGACAGATAGGTAGCAGAGGAAGGGAGGGGAGCCACTCTCTCCCGCCGACATGGCCCGCATTCTCCTCCACCACCTTTGGGTTTTTGGACGAGATCGAAAGGGTGGTTGTTGTTGGAGAAAAGGCAGTCGGACTGTGTGGGTGGTAAGTAGAGGAAGTGCTGGGGAGGAAAAGGGGCGTGCGGAGAAAGCGGGAGGTTTTTTTGTTGGGGAGGGTGGGGGAGAGGTTAGGGATGGATGTCCGTGGGAGGATGCGGTGTGTGGGTTCGACGAGGGAGGGAGGGGGAGGGTAGAAGAGGAGAAGGGATAAGTTGTGGGAAAAAGGAAAGAGAAGCGGAGGAGGGAATGGAATTGGAGAATGGAATGAGTTCGGTGCTGGTTTCAGGGGCGAACGTGGTGTGTAACCAGATTACAGGTGGCAGAGGCCATAAATAAGGTCGGAGGCGGCACACGCGTAATGGGGTCGAAGGAAGGAGGGAGGGTGGGGGGAGGATAAGGGTGAAAGGAGGAGAGGGGGAGGAAAGTTTGGTGAAGGAAAAGACAAAAAGGAGAGAGAGAGGAAAGGTAGGATTGTGGGAGTCTCGCCGAAATGGTCTATCTTCTATGTGAAGATAAAGGATAGGTTTAAACCGGGAGATGTTTGTCGTTATTAATTAATCGTAAGGGGAACTCGTATTTTATGACGGTGGAATGCGTGGTGTGGGGATTTTTCGATTTTTCCTTTTATTTACAGGTTTGATGAGGAGTGGTTTGAGTCATGGAAAGGGATCGATAGAAATGTATGTTTCGTCCGACGCCGACTTTCGCGATATAAAATTGACGTCGAAATAATCTCCGCTCTTAATTTTTGGAAAGTAGATATTAGATATTTCTCAAGTAATCTGTGTTTGTGTGTGTGTTAGGAAATGCAAGGAAAAACGAACAAACTCTCTCGTCCAGGGAAATATTAATTCATTAGTAGAAATAAATACATGCGAAGATTTAGTCAAGATCGTTTATGTCGAAGGTAAAAACACGTTCAATATCTCGTGGTTTTAATATTCATTCGGTATTTTATCACGAGCGCTTATGAGTGACAGCGTGGCTTTGTCTCGCGTTTGAAATTTAGATGTCACGCTGAATTTTATCTTAAAAAGTTCGCCTTTTGTGCTACGTCATTCATTTGTCATGAAATGAACATTTTCTCTCAAAGAACAAAAAAAGATCCCAGTATTTATTCCATCTCTGTCAGTTACACACAAACACTTCGTTGCATAAATTTCATCGCCGATCTCCATTTCGCTTCCACGGGTTTCCTCGTTTTTTTACCTTGCAAATAGCGAATGTTTTATTTATCCCGGTTGGCAATAGCGACCGATTTCCTCTCCCTCCCTTCCTCCTCCAATCTTATCCTAACCCCTACCGAAGCTCTCCCTCGCCACAGAGAATACCCCTCCCCTCTTTTCTTCCAGAATCCTCCGGTATTCCACGCAATAGGCCTTTTTCCGTCGTTACCTCTAATTTTCTCCCTCCCATCCTCTCTTCCTCCTTCCGAATTCATCCTTCGCCTCATTTCTCCATTACTCCCTTGCTCTCTCATTCGTCTCCTCATCCCATCGCGCCCCTCCTTTGTTCCCCTTTTCTCCTCCAATTCATCTTCTCCTTCCTCTTTTTTCTTAACTTTTCTCGTCCTCATTCCGATGCGTTGCATCACATCCCTCTCCTCAATTCCTCCCCACTTTATTTCTCTCTCCATCTCTTGCTGTGATTTTATCAGGTTCCGCCGCTGCACAGCTATCTTCCTCCATTCTGTTTCTCTGTCTCTTCTCCCTCTATCCCTTTTACTTTCCCTCCCTCGTCTCTCTTTCTCCCTCACTCCCTGCATTCCTCTCCCTCCCTCTCTCCATCAGTCTCCACCACTCTCCCCTTGTCACCCTCTCTCTCTTCCTTCTTTCCGTCACTCTCCCCCTCACTCTCTTTTTTCCTTTCTCTCAATCTCTCTCTTACCCTACCTTTTCTTCTATCTCTCCCCTTCCCGATGCCTCCTATTTTTTCCTTCCTCTCTCCCTTCCAATTTCCTTCCCTCTGTCACTCGCTCTCCTGCCCTCCCTTTCTTTCCCTCCTATCTATTCCTTTATCCCCCTTCCTCCCTTTGTCTCTGTCTCCCTCCCTATCTCTCTTCCTCTCTCTGACTAACTCCCTCTCCTATCTGTTGCTCACTCTTCCCATTTCTCCCTCCATTTTCTTCCCTCTCTCTTTCTCTCTTCATCTGTAACTCTCTCTTTACATCTCCCACTCCCTCTGTCTCTTGTTTCTCATTCTCTTCTATCTTTTCCCTGCTCTTATCCCATTTCTCCCTACCTTTCTTTTTTCTCACTCCCACTCTATCGAATGCACATCCCAAATCCTCCTCCCTTTTTACATACTCGCATAGTTTATGTCCCTACAAATCTCCCATCAAATTTCGCATTTTTGATCATCTGCATTCTCTCTCTTTCCCTGCGTGGATGTATTTTTTCAGATGGCCCTAAGTCTCGAGGGAAATGGGAAACGCGGGGTTTGCCGGGTTCAAGCGCTTTTTCAAGTTTGAGCGGGACTTAATGGAATGGATATTATTTACGTGTATTTATGACCCAGTTTCCTGGAATCGGAGGGCAAAAAACGGTCATGCCGTGTGGTGTTTTTCGTATGCTCTCTGATATCCCGTTTGTCTGCAGATGATGGCATATTTTTATATTCTTTGACATTGAATATGATAATATTTGAACTTGTTAAATTGCATCATACCTCGCATATTAATTTAAGTAAAAAATCTCATCCCTACAGCTACATGAATAACGATGATTTTTTTAGTTTTGACATTAATGAACTAACTAGCGTACCTATGTGAAAATTTGCAAAAATGAATTTTACGTGCCTCTTGATACAAATTTGTAATCTTCACTTCCAAAACTACCAATGCCATCGTGCACTTTCTGAATGTAAACTATAATTTGCCCGCCGTTTTATAGCGTTAAAATTACTTGTTTCCAGCTGACATCTGTAAGTACTGTTTTACTGATTTTTATCACGGAAATTATTTCAAATATGTTACCCATTGAATTTTGCAGCGTTTGAGATGTGAGAACAGAAAAATACTTAAAATATAAAATTTAAAGGCAAATATCATCATTTAGATACTTATAGACGAATACAATCCTAAAATAAAACAACTTATGCAGACAATGATGAAAAGACTAGGATTCTGAAATTCCTTCCTGTTAATTGCTTCTAAAAACATAAACTACGATGAATTGCGCTAAGTATTTCGCCTCCCTTAAAATTCACATCAAATAGTCGTTATGGCACTTCTTGGAAAATGTTTTTCACTTATAATTTGGTTTCATGCAATAATAACCAATTTTGTATATGGAACGATATTTCTTCTCCATCTTTCTGCAACATTGGCTTTCACCAGGGAAACCGTCTTCTAGACAAAACGCAAGCCTCCATGCCATATGTAACGGACGGAGACGATGTTGATTTCATTCTCTATTCGTCTGAGGTCGCGCTTGGCATTTGGGTGGTCGACGGTTGCAATGTCTCGCATACAGAGTGGATAATGAGACGAGGACCTACTAAAGCGATTCAGGTGCACTCCCTAGATATCCGTGGCGTACAGTCAGGCGGCAGGCAGATATCATTGTGTTGAATAGCTTTGCATACGGAGATATAAGCTCCGCTGTCGTTGAGTCACTTCATGCAGGATTTTTTTACCAGTTTCTCCATAATGGTGGCGAAGGCTTCCTTCCTGATTTTTTTTGGCCTTTTTTAAAACTCCAACGAAAAAGCTTTTTATTTCAAAAGCCATATTAACTTCAAAAGAGAACTTTTGAACTCAACTTAAGGCTAAAATCAAACTGAGTTTTTTATGGCTAATGCACTGACAATTTTACCATTTCACCGTATCATCTAATCGATCCGTCTTCTTATTTTATCTGGTCCTTTTTATTCTATTGTACTTATTATACATCAAAACTTAAAACTCGCATGTTTCGGTGACTTTTAGTAAGGGATAATTGGAAATAGTTAAAGTTACATTTTGCATCAGCTAGCATAAGAGAAGAAATGTTTTCTTACTACTATCTCGGAGATAAAATTTTTTTTAAGTCTGCATTGTAACATCTTTGAAATACCTCACGTGTTTTGGAAACTAAGAATAATGACAAAATAATTATACGAATATTCTTTCTACTTCGCCCTGTAATAATTGGCATAGAGTCTTGAATTTCCATCCAATCACTTAAATTCCTCGAAATGTTTTGTTTAGCAGCTAGAAACCCATTAACGTCTGAATTTATTTTTGGATTGCGTATAAATGAGGTTCATCGCACCGTTATGGAGCGTTGACCTTTATCGTTCGTAAGTCCTTTACATTACACATGCTGGCGGAGATCCATGCATTCATTTATTCTCAGATGTATGACACTCATTACGTCAAAATAGCGAGGGCCGATGTTGATAAACTCGAGCTTTTACTTAAATATCCTGAATTAAATACTTCCTTAGCGACTACAGCAGAGATTTAACACTCTCGGCATTGGGGTTAATCCGTTTGACGAGGAAATGTTACGGTGCTTTCCGTTATTGATTATTTGTCATTACGGTCGGCCCCTCCTACGAATTCAATAAAAGCTGAAACGATAGTCGATGTTTATTCCGAGACATTGGGACTAGGACGAAACCCGACACCTAACGGCATAAAGAACAAACATCTTCACACATCTCGATTCTTCCGGATGGCATTGAGAGGTGGGTCCCTGGGAGACAGCCATCGTTGCCGCGTAACGACCTCGCAGGTGTCTTCCGCAACGATCGCCACATTCACCTCACCGCGCTGCATCTTCCCCATACTGATGAACGATCCTCTAGAGATGAGACACGGTGGCGTAGCAATCACGCCACGCATGGGCCGCTGGAGAGCCGTCGGTGTAAACACGCCCGTGGGCAAGCGGGCGAGCGGGATCGTCGTCAATATTTATTGTCGGTCCGACCTTTGGATGGGTAGGTGGAGCAACATGCCTCCCTATAATGAGGTTGCCACATCGATTCTTGACTCTGTAATTGGCATTTGCGTTAGGGATGTCTATCGATATAAACTGATGCTTCGATATCGCTCGCACTCGCGTCGTTCTTGAAGCCTATCGTTTGCATTAAAGTTTATATACATATATATATATATATATATATATATATATATATTTATTTATTTATTTATGCTCGATTCCTGCCTTGAGAGGGACGTCTGTACTGGAGCGTATTGCTGTTTGTAGGAGCTTTGTAATAGGACGACGCGCTCTGAAAAATATATATCTACAGGCAGTTAATGAAATGAAATAATGAAATACGTTTGCATTCCACACTTTAAATTGTTTGCACAATGTTAATACGACGCCAATTATAAGACCAAAGTGGAAAAATATATAAAATTGTAAACTATATCGATCGATATGAAATTGTCATATGAATACGATAGATTTACATATACATTTATCGCATCGAATCATTGATAACAGTTGATTTCTCTAGTCGGTTTTCGTAGCTTTTTATTTTTCGGCACGACGAAAGATTTTTATGGACCCGGGTGTTGCGAGATAGTTGCCGGTAGATAAACGTCAAATCGATTCCAAACGGAGTGAGAAGATAATAGAGATTAGAGCGCGACGAACTATTTCCAACCCCGTCTCGACCGTAGAGCATTTCTCTATGGATACAAAAGTGGTACAAAAGAGGGTTACAAAAGAGGTCCGAAAAGCCTCGGTCGTTTTTTTGTTTAAACGAACAATCCAGGCAAAACTTCTTTTATTTTTGATCGCTCCAGTTTCCCACGGGGCAACGCGTTCAATTCACGTCCAGTCATTCGCCAATATTCGCCGCATTCATAATAAACGCTTTATTTTATTTTTTCCCGCGCCACCCAGCGCGTATTATCCTTCGCTAACCCGTTGTTCACCCTTATGTGTGCTCCAGCGTTAAGAAAACAAGTTTTTTTCCTCTCTTTATTTCCCCTTTTGAAATAATAATAATAAAGGGCCACTCGTTTAAGGGTCCACATTCAGCCGCGTTCATTTGCGGTCGTTACATAAATGCGGACACTTTCCCCGCCTCAAGAACACTCTCATTTTCTTTCTTTATTTTTTTGGCCAAACATTTTCGCGCCTGCCGCGAAGGGTCGAAATTTCCTTTTTAAAGGTCTTTTCAGCTGCGTGTTTTCTTTATATATATATATATATATATATATATATATATATATATATATATATATATATATAGAGAGAGAGAGAGAGAGAGAGAGAGAGAGAGAGAGAGAAAATGCTAACTATAGGGCTCGTGCGTTACATCGAGTCAGATGTTTCATTTTTTGCAGCGATTTATTTTTGCACCCGGATCATGAAAAGCTCTCAAGGAACAACTCTCGACGCCTTAACGAGAATCGAGGGAGAATGTGTCGCCTACGTAGATGCGGAACGGTTTAACGCGTTCGCTTCGCCTTAATGGGGGTTTGTTTTGATTTTTTTCTCTCTTCGCAGAAACAAGTACTCTGCGTGTTCTTCGGGACTCAGTGTAATTTAAAAGCTGTTCTTGTGATAATGGCGGTGAAAAACTGAGAAATCGTTTCGCAGATGTATACATTTCGATGCTTTCCAGTAATTTAATTAGATCATTTACGAAGCAATTAGTAACAGGTGAGGGAAGAATTACAGAGCGAATTACATAAGGCGCTTTTTTTGATTGTTTTAGGAATCTGACGTTACCATAATATTACATATTTGGTTGAGATGACGACCTCATAATATAGTCTATAAATTCCCTTTAAAATATTCTATCAATGCTTTGTAATAATTTACTCCTCACTTAAAAGCAATGTACTCGTTACTATGACACTTTTATTGCCCATTGTTGAGAATCGGAAATTTTTTACTATATATATATATATATATATATATATATATATATATATATATATATATATTCATCATCATCATAGGTAGTCTGTCCGTAGACAGGTCCGTTATTATCTTGGTTAAACCTGGTTCTCCATATACTCCTATTTTCCACTGCCCTCTTTCACTCTTTCACTTTCAAATCTTCTATCAGCTGAAACCTTTTCCTACCTCTTTCCCTTTTCCCATCTAGTTTTCCTTCTAACACGTCTTTAATCATACTCTCTCTCCTCAGGTAATGTCCAACCCAGTTTGCCTTCCTCTTTCTAATAGTCTGTATAATCATTCGCTTCTCTCCTATTCTTCGTAGCACTTCATCGTTTTTCATCCTATCTGTCCATTTTATCTTCAGCATTCTCCTCCAAGTCCACATTTCAAAGCTTTCCAAGTATTTGATGTCATTTTTCCTTAGCGTCCATGTTTCTGCCCCATACAATGCTATACTCCATACGAAGCATTTTATCAACTTCTTGTGGATATCTTCCCTTATATTCCCTGTAAGTAGTTGTTTCTTTCTCCTGAAAGCCGCTTTTGCTTTTCCTATTCTAGTTCTGATGACATCCGTACATTTTGCTTCTCGTGTTATGATGCTTCCAAGGTTCTGAAACTTGTTCTTAAGGCTTTCCCCCAATACTTATGTTCAGATTCTCTTTTTTTACCTGATATTCAAATGACCTTGGATTTTTCTTAATTTATTTCCATACCGTATTTTCTTCCTGTTATCACTAGTCTATTTATCATTTTTTGTAGCTCCTCTTCCTTTTTTCTAGAAGAACTTGATCATCTGCGTATTTTACTGTTCTTATAATCCTTACTCCAATTTTGAAATCCCCTGTGCCTTCTAAAGCTTCTTGCATTAGACTTTCTCCATATATATTGAATAGGGTTGGCGATAGGCAGCAGCCTTGTCTTACTCCTCTACCGATATTTATTCCCCAGGTGTCCACATTCTCAAACCTGACCTTTACAACTTGATTCTCATATAGATTCCTAATCAGTCTCCTGTCTTTCCAGTCTACACCTATATCCTTTAATATCTTCATCAACTTTACCCAATTTACTCTATCAAAGGCCTTCTGCCAGTTTACGAAACATGCGCAGATATCTTGACTGTACTCTATTGCCCTTTCTGATATGATTCTAACTACTCCTATAGCATCTCTAGTTCCTCGTCCTTTTCTGAAACCGAATTGATCTTCCCCTATTATTTCTTCTGCCTTTTTCTCCAGCCTTTTATTATGAATCCTCGTGATGATCTTCGATGTGTGTGACAGAAGGCTTATCGTTCTGTAATCTTTACACTGCATTGCCTTTGGCTTCTTCTTTAGAGGGATCATTGTTACTTCCAGGAAATCCCGAGGCCACTCTCCCGTGTCGTAAATCTTATTAATTAATTTCGTGATCGCTTTTAGTCCTTCTGATCCTATGACTTTAAGTACCTCAGCCGGTATTCCATCGCTTCCCGTGGCTTTCCCCTTCTTTAGTTCCACTATAGCTTTTTCTTCTTCGCTCTCCATAATACTTGGTCCTAAGTTGTCTTCTTCAATGTTTTCCTCATTTTCCAGTTCAATTTTTGCCGCTCCTGCCTGTTTGCTGTATAATTCCTTAATGTATTCTTCCCATACCTGTGCTACATCCTTTGTTTCTGAGACTATCTTCTCATCCGTATTCATAATTCCTTTACCACAAATTTCATTAGACTTCTTATCTTCTAATTCCAGTGCCCTAGCGTACATCATATCGTACCGTCCTAACTTCTCCATTTGTTCTATTTCATCACATTTTCCTTTTATCCAATTTTCTCTAACTTTATCTGTTACCCTTCTCATGTCATTGTTTATACGTCTATAGTTGGCTCTACCTTCTTCAGTGTTAACGTTTTTCTATTTTCGTCTCTCATTCATTTTCTCCAGCATTTCCTTCGTGATCCATGGTTTTCTGATTTTCTTCTCTTGTTTTCCAATCTCTTTATCCAAGGTATCCTTGATACTGGTTTTAATTTCATTCCATTCTATATCAACGGTCTTCGATTTGTTTTCCAACTTTCTTAAGTTATCTTCCAAATTCATGCTGACTACATTCTGCCTTTCTTTCTGTTTTTCTAGGTCCCAGGCCTGTCTTTCTCTTCTCGTTTTTCTTATTTGTTTGAGCTTTGTACTCACGTCAAGTATTAGAAGGCTGTGATCTGAATCAATGACCGCTCCTTGCAATGCCATGGCGTTCTTTATGCTGTTCCTGAATCTTTGTTTTACAAGGATGTAATCTATTTGGCATCTCATTCTATCTCCTAGGCTTTTCCATGTGTATAACCTTCGTTTATGGTTTTTGAACCATGTATTAGTCACTACAAGGTCATTATTGATGCAGAATTCTACAATTTTCTCTCCTTCTCAATTTCTCTTCCCAAGTCCGTATTGCGAACAATATTTTCTTCCTGTTCTCTCCGACTATGCTGTTCCCATCTCGCATTATTATGCAGTTCCTCTTTCGTCTTCTTCATAAATTTCATTAATTTGCTTATAAATCTCATCGATTTCTTCATCTTCATGAGCTGACGTTGGCATATATAACTGGATTATCAGCATGTCCACTGGGACTGCTTTAAGCTTTATTGCCATCAGTCTATCGTTCGTTGCTATTATCTTTGTCACACTTTTCTTCATATCTTTCCCCACTATTTCCTCCAGAATAACTACCGTGAATTCTTTTGAGTCGAACTGTCCTTCTCCCTCCCATCTAGTTTCGCTTAGTCCTATAATGTCAACTCTATTTCTTCTCATTTCTTCTTTCAAGTTCTCTAGCTTTCCTGCCTTTCTCATAGTTCTTACGTTCCAAGTCCCTATTCGTAAATTACTTTTGACAAATATTTTCCTCAAGGCAGTCCCCGCCCGGAGATCCGATTGGGGGACTATTTTACCTCCGGATTGTTTTACCTCGAGAGAACTCATATTGTCCAACCATATAATCATTACTAGGGATTGTAATGTGGTAGTTTCCCTCTTGCTTTCCACATCGCAGTACTGTAGCCGTTCAAATCGTCCTGATCACGCCTACAGCTGTATTGGATATAGACCCAACCAACATCATTTGTTTTCGGCTCTATACCATACTGACAGTACTGCTGCCAGGCACTGATGATAGTTTTTTTATTTTTTTTAAAACCTCCATTCGAAGGGTTTGAACCCCCGAACTTTGCAATAGAAAGCCGACACGCTAACCACTACACCATCAGTACATCAATATATATATATATATATATATATATATATATATATATATATATAAAAATTTATATATATAAATGATTTCGTCGTCGGTGGGTGGGAAAGCGGAATTGCAATGCTATTTTTAACAAACTTTCTGAGTAGCTAGAAGATTGAAATTTGGTGGGAATGTTTGATTCGTAATGTTAAAGCCATTTACGAAATTTTTTCCAAAATCGACCCGGGTTCGATTCCTGAGAATGATTTCGATTCCCCATAAGATAATATGGAAAAATCGATATTTCGACCTGCAAGCTTATTTTCTTTTGCTTATCAAAATTCACATATTTGACCTTCGATCTCCGAACTAAGACTGCATCAAAGAAGTTCCTGATTCGTATCATCTTCGAATCGAAATCTCCCTAATTTAACGTTTTGATATCATATTTTGACAACCGATTGCATTGTTGAACTCGAAATCCTATTACTCTCACATATGCTCCCGTTCCCTCCGGACCTCCATGAATCCTCCCGGCCCAATCCATAGGTATCAGATGTATGTCAGAATTAGTTTTTACTTTCTCCATATAGGTAGTTTAGAGAAAATATTGTTTCCATAAAAAATTCGAATTCGAGATTTCAACGGAAATACACGTTTTGAAGTACCCTGAACATGTTTAGACTATTTTCGCGATGATGTCTGTTTGTCTGTCTGTCTGCATGTGATAGGATTTACTTTCTCGATATTGTAGTATAGGGGAAAGTATTGTTTTTATGAACATGAAAAAATGCGCAAAAGTTGAAATGATTGTGATACCATATGACACAATTTTATTCGCCGCAGCCCGAGCATCGCCCAGTACTTTTAGCTAATGTGTGTGTGTGTGTGTGTGTGTGTATATATATATATATATATATATATGTGTGTGTGTGTGTGTGTGTGTGCGTGTGTGTGTGTGTTTTGGACCCCGTCTAATCTGAAAATTTTCAAAGCTGCTTGCAGGGTTCAAACCTGAGATAATTATCGCGTAAGACGAGTGATTTAATCACCTCGGCCACCAGATCTACGCGTTGGTGCTGCGATAAATATTAATTTGAATTCGCATGGGAATATAGTTAATATATAGTATTAGTGGCATGTTTCATATTTATGTATTTATGTGTTCTCTACTTCTGTCTGCCATTCTCTCAACTGTAAAAAGATTAAAGGTTAAATATAGAGATCCCCACATTCAACAGCTGGTAGACACTTTTGCAATCTTTTATGCCCATACCAGCAGAACGGTTATCATAATTATATTAAAGAGTTTATTCATATTAAAGTATTAACTATATAAAAGTTTGATATAAAATTCATTTTTATATCTTCATTTGTTTGAATTAAAAGCGAACATCGACGTCAACTCCGCACCGATTTGAATTTTGTCTTCAGAAATATTAAAAATCATTCTTATAGCTATTAAAACTCTCTTAATCCACATCTTCTATTTTTATTTTTATTAATTTAAAAAGGCAAATTTCTAAAGCCTTAGGCTGATTTCATGCTTTTATTAGGGAGGGGAGGAGGTGGAAATGAAAGAAAGGGTTTGGGAAAAGACACCGATTACCGCCAGGCAGCTGATGCTAGATCCACCTAATTTTCCTCTTGTCTAGCCCTCGTGTAGACCGCCCTTTCTTCATGTTGCAGGGTTCTAAAGATATTGCTCGAACAGACGTGTGGACAGACAAAACGAATACATAAGCATTGTCTTTTCCAAAACCGCTGAAAATTGCGATGTCTGTGAGATAAACCGTAGTTCGGCTGTTCCCAAACTGGGTGCCGCAGCCGATTTTTACTTTGTTAGTTGAATAAAATTGTTTAATTTAGAATATGTTTAGAAAATTTGACAAGCCATTAGAGCAATAATTTTCACTTTAATAAACTGATAGTGATGCAGTGTCAACAAATGAATGCGGTCAAGCGTTGCGATACCTGTAGGTATAAATACACAACCTTGTATAATGATGGGAGTTCCGCGAAATTCGGAATTTTTTTAAAGGGTGCGGTGCCTCTAAATTATTGGGAACCACTATGTTGTAGTGGGAAATAACATTGACCAAGATGATTTTTTGTTGTTAGGGAACGTGTTGAGACGCAATTCATTATGCTAGCGTGGCGACAATGCGACAAGCAACAGAAAACTGATCGGTGAGATAAAATATAGAAGCAAGGTAATGCCGGAATAAACGAGTGATATGAATTAGAGGTGGGAAAAAGGGTTCTATAAATTGAAAGAGCTCAAATTTATCGAAATGAGAGAAAGTAAAAAATGGGGGCAATGTGGAGAAGGAGGAAGTTGAGGATAGAGGAAGGGGTGGAGCGAAGGGAGGAAGGGATGAATGCGAGTAGATAGGAAATATTTTACTTGCTATTGAATAGCACGAAAAGGGAATCGCAGATAAGACTGATGGAATTAGGCAGGAAGCAAATATGGAGGAGAGAAATGAGAAACTTGGGAGCGAAGACAGGTGAAGTTTGGAAGAGGAAAGGGCCCGGGGAATTAGAATGGGGAAAGAATGAAAGAGCAAAGGAGAAAAACGAAACATATGTGAATGGGAGAAAAGAGAGGAGAGGCAGAAAGGATAAAAATGGAGGGGCGAAGGGACCATCTGGAGGGGAAACTTTAGAAGATAGACCTAGAGAAAAGGATAATAAAGAAATTGGAGTTTCATTTGCTTGCGCAACATGAAAACGCGGGTTTCATTTATTGAGGTTTATTTAAAGTCGCAAACTTAAAATTCTTTATAAATTTAGTAATGTAATTATATGACACAAAGTCATGTATTCAGTAATTAATTTAAAAATTTTAACATTCTATCTATAACCATTTGCTCAGAATCCTAATTTGATAATTTTTAAGGAACCCTCTGCCGTCCACCGATTTTCAAAAACATTTCCTCTGCATTGTTTTAAATGGCATTAAAATTTACACAAATAGTGAAAGAGTTAACTTTATATGTATTGCCATTTGCTCAGAATCCTTATTTGAATGTTTTGAAGGCACTACGGATTTCTCCGAAAACTTTCTTTGGCAGCCTAATAAATGGAATCGTAGACCACATACTCCATGCAAATTTCAGTTTTATATCTCTTAACGTTTACTTGCTATTTTAATTTAATTGATTGCGCAGACGGACAAACAAAGCGGAAACATAAGCGCGTTTATTAAGTAAAACGCGCTTAAAAGAAAGATATGAAAATGGAGAAAAAAGAAAAGAAGAGAAAGGGATATTAAAAAGAAAGATAAAATTAAATAAGACGGAGAAAGTTGAAGAATAAAGATATGAAACGGAGAGCGAAAGAAGTGAAAACGGAAGAAGTGGAAACGTTAAGAAAGTTAAATCAAAGAAAAATGAAGGAAGAGATGGAAAACCAAATTAGAAAATGATGCAGTAAAGGAAAAACGAAGGAAGAAAGGACGAAGCAAATTATGCTTCGAGCACGGAGAATCGTGAACGACAAGAGACGCCGCGACACGATGCGGGAAATGATTGAAAACCGAGGGCGATGGACGAAAAACTCTTACTCGCGAAAGTTACTACCCTTTTAATTATGGAGTGGAAGGAAAAAGAAGAAGCGAGAGTAAAAAAACTTAGAGATCGCACAAAAAACTTGTCAAAAAACGTATAAAAAAGACGGGGGAAATGAGGAAAGGTGGTGGTTAAAAAAAAGAGAGATAGGAGATGCTTGGAAAATATGAGGCGGTGGTATAGAGAGAGAGAGAGGTCGAGATGAGGTCCCTTGCGGTGCTAAGTGGAGGAGAAGGAGGAGAGTCAAGGTTCGGGTCCAGCGAAGGAAGGAGTTAGAGATCGTAAAAAGAGGTAAGTGGTGCAGAGGGCAGTCGTGAAGATGGTTTGAAAAGAAGCGCTTGATGGAGCATAAAAAATAGCGCTAGTAAAAGACGCCCGAGTAGAAAGCGAAGAGAGAGAGGAGAGAGATAGGGGACGTGTGTGTGTGCGAGAGGGAGATAGAGGAAAGGTAAGATGCTTGGAAAGAGATAATGGAGGTGAGCGAAAGAAGTTGTGAGTAGAAGGGAGAGCGGCGAAAAAAATTGAGTGCTCTGGCGAAGGGAGGGAAGAACGGAAGAATAAGAAAGGAGTAATAATAGGGAAGAGGAAAGTAGGAACGAGATTGAGGGTCAAAACAGAACGAAGAAAAGAGAAATATGAAAACTAGTTAGAGATGCAAAAAGGAAGGCGTGAAAAGAGGAAAGTCGCAGTCAAACGGAGCGATAATAATCAAATGGAGCGAGAGGGAGGTGTGAAGGGAAAGATGGAGGAAAAGGGTAGATCAGGAGGAGCGAGCGAGGAAAAAAGAGGAAAGGAAAGAAGGAGAAGCGAAGGTGCTTACGGTAGAGTTGAGAAGATAGGGTAGGAGTTCGGAGCCGAGTGGGCCAGTAATATGGGCAAGGTTATGATGATGTTCTGGACCATTTCCGGAAGAAAGAAAGGAGAACGTGATCTCGCGAAAGAATGCGGTCGAAAGGGGGAGGAAGAGTCTTAAAGGATCTTGAGTGGCGTATGAGAGTGTGTGAGAGAGAGAGAGAGGGGGTGAGATGGAAGGAGTGAGAAAGAGATGGAAGGAGAAGACGGTAAGGACGGATTATGTCTTCGTGTAAAGGTGTGTAAATGCCTGAGCGTCTGAAGGCGCATAAAAGGTTATGGGAAAGTCTGTATGCATTCACCGCGAAGAGTAGAAATAGAAGTGGATTCCTTCCCTCCCACTCGCAGGTTAGTGCTCCTCAGACCTAACTCACTCGCACATCAGCCTTCCTCCTCCCACTCCCACTCCTCTCCCCCTCTTTCCATGTTCAGCCTCGCAGTCTCCTGTCGTCTTCATGAAAAATTCATAGTGCAAGCCTGGAGGAGGAGCAGGCAGGGGAGGTGGCGGCAAATGCCTTGGGCACACTGTCGGTGTGTCGTTGTGCGGGCGACCGATGCTGTAGGAGAGTTCAAGGCACGATGGTGTGTGTGGAGAGGTGGTGAGGGATGGGGTGAGGTGGTGGTGGGAGGGGGGAGAAGTGTGGCTGCGGGAGGCGCCTAAGAAAGACCTCTTTTCAATTCCCATCCCCCTCACCTCTAGCACTCTCCCTTCCTCCCCCTTCCTTCCGTATCGCATTTTCTCCGCATTATTCAATTCTCTCTCCCTCTCTATCTGTCCCCTCCCTAATCTTTTCTCTATATCTCTCTTCTCTACCTCACTCCCACTCGCTCCTACTCCTTCTTCCGCTCGTATGTTTCTCACCGCACCCTCAATTGCTTCCCGATCCGATTCAACCCTCCCTCTTTCCCTTTTACCTTATTCCATCCCTGACGGTAAAAAAGTTATCTCATCAATGTTACATTCCCCTAGATTCTCCGTTTCCTCCGGTGTTTGCTCGGATACAAGGCGATTTCGAATCAAAGGACGGTGCGATAAGCGATTCCTGTTTGTTTCTGAGAAAAAAATACACGTGTTCTATGCGCGATATGCAGATCAGTAAATGCTGCGACGCAGGGGATGAATAAATTGCGATATTTTGAAGTGTATTTTTTTCATTGATTTCTGGATTGGTATTTTAATCGCCATTGGCTTACATTTAGGTTCGGAATACATAGAAGGAAATGTACCTTACTAAATCAAATAGAGACTGTGCCAAAGATTAGCTTTATGTCCTTAAACAAACGGCAGCACTTATTATTGAAATAACCATATAACAAGTAATAGCTTTCGAGTTTTTCCCGTTACAACTATGAAATTTGAAGCTGCTGGGAAGTAAATTCTGGAAGACACTGGTTTATTTTAGAAATTCATAAAAATTAGAGATGTTAATTATTATTTTTTCCATTTATTATAATGCATTTTTGGTAACTTAAAATATTCGGAATTTGAATCGCTATCAAGCAAAATTCTGCTTTAGGACTATTAACTGCTTACGAAAAAAAATACAAACTGCAAAACAAAACGTGCGGCCTTCTTAGTCGATAAATAAAGCTGAAACAACAACCGACAGAGATACGAGCCGAAAAGTGTACAGACTTGACCTTCTACGTGGTCGCACACACACACAGCTTTTCTCCAAAGACTACTGGAACATCAACTGTCTCACCGACCGAGTCAAAACGCCCTTCGCCCGAGGGGGCCAACCTCTCCTCTCGGTGCCAAAGGATAAGAGGGAGCGAAGAAGGGGGTCGGTCTCCTTCCCTCACGACACTCCCACAATCCTCCGCGCTAGCCGTCAACGCCACCCATGTCACCGGGAATGACGGCGCGTTTATTGGAGGTCCGACTGCAACCCCCTCAAGAACATCCCTATTCCCTCGACTTACACGGCGTATCGTCCACTTCTCCCTCTCTATTTCACCCTCTCGCTTCCTCTTTTCTCTCCTACCATCGATTCCTCCACTTTCTCCCTACGTAAAACTTGCAGTCTGTTACGCTCTCTTCCTCGAAATTCTATCTGTTCCTCGAAATTCCCTCTCTCTTTCTTCCTGACTTTCTAGCGCTACACCGGAAACTCTCTCTCTCTATTCTCTGACCTCCTCTCCCTCTCCTGTCCTCCAATCAGCCACACCTCTCTCTCTCTCTACCTTTCCTCCGTCTTAAGCCTTAAGTCCCCAATTATATCTCTCTTCCCTTTATTTTCATGCATTTTTTACGTGGCGCAGCGTGCTTTAAGACGGGATCGAGTTAACCGGTGCCATTTATTATTTAATCCACTCGCCGATCTTCTCCTCTCCTTTTCTTTCTCTCTCTCTTTCTCGCTAGCGACTTAGCTTCTTGTTAAATTTTCCAGATCTAATCCTCTCGACTCGATTTTCCTAAAGAAAATTAATTATTCACCCTTAACCTTTATATCGCTGGCGGTATAAGGCACGTATATGCCCGCAAACGTCTTCTAAGGAAAGTGAAACCGAACCTTTGTGCTAAGAAGGCGCGATAAATGTATTTTTAGTTCTCGCCTGTCTATTTTGAGACGATTAATATAATTTACATAAATTTACGATGCAAGCGTACCTACAAGTAATATAGAACCAAAGTAATGTGAAGCATCACCGAAACCCAATCTATTCATTTTAATGGAGTAATATTATTAAAAAATCACAAATTAATATTGTCCCAATACATTCAACTGTTGGACCAATTTAACGATTAAGTACACATCTTTAATTCATACCAGTTGCCTTTTAGTTTTTATAATTAGCAATTAATATTGTTAAGAACCAGGTCATATACGAATAGCAATATATTCGACTTTTACGAATAATTTGTAATTGAAATGTAATTAACCGTTGCATAGTAACTGATAAAAGATGTAAGTTGACGTCGTTTATTCCTCCTTTACTCCTCCTTTACTTTACATCCTCGTAAAATAAGAGAGATAGCGTGTAGGACAGAGAGATACAAAGGCTCATTTTTCCCTAGAACGATAGCTGAGCAGAATAAAACTTGCGAACAAAAGTAACCTCGCGTAGGGGCGTAAACCAAGGCCTAATTTTGGAGTTTTCCCTTGGTGTTAATACACCCCCTGCCACACAACCTTGCGGTGGCTTGCAGGGTAAACTGTAGATGTAGATGTCCTCTTGAGTTAAGACTTACTAACATAGACATTATTCAAACTAAAATATATATTGAATGTGGTATTATTGAAATTTCTCGTTTAGACTTGTTTCGCTTCGATACTCATTGCATTTACAAATTACTCTGCTTCCAATTCTTTTCTTATGCTATTTCATCTTACTTTCTGTCTCCTGAATATCTCCTAGCAGACACTTCGTACTCTCCTCGCCCAAAAACCAACATTTTAACTGCCTCATTCTCTCTAAACTGTTCCACACGTCGTAGTTCATAGTAAAAAAGGCGGAAAACAACCGAAATTGGTTTCTCTCCCTTTTCCCACCGCCATCACCTCCCTCTCTGCCACACTCCCCTTCCTCCCAACTGGAGTGAGAGAGAATGAGAGGGAGAGAAAGAGAGAGGATGGGGTGGGGTTAAGATTCGGAACCGAAAACTGTGGTGGGATTTCCCTGAAGAGTCACCATGCTACTGAGGCGCCATTGAGTCCTCTTGGAGAACCACAATGGGTGTGAGGAAGGAAAGGGTATGAATGAATTTGCCTATGTATATGTGTGCGTGTGTGTATATCACACGTAAATACATATAAGGGAAAAACGCGGATAAGGGAACAAGAGAATTGTTAAAACAAGGAAGTGATAAGCGTAAGAGACGCATCTTATTTGATTGATTACTTCGAAACCAAAATGATAAAATACGTCGAATTTCGCTGGATATTTATTCTTGTTCGGCAAACGGTAATACTTTTGATCGGAGACGTTACTTTCTCTACGACTATTGATAGCTCTCGGGAAAAGTTTCCTTAGTGGTGCCCTTCCGAGTCAGGCTATATTGTAATGGCATTAGCATAGAATTACTATGAATAGGGGTCTAGCCGTCATTCTTCGTGGTGTTTGCATTCTTGCTAGAGCTTTACCTCATCGGTGGCAGGGTTGGGAAAAGGAGTGGTGAGTCGTCTCTTTGACTTTTGAATTTGAGAAATTATCTAGTTGATAATCGGGTAATCCAATAGACATTACTTTACTAACCACTATGTGCTCACTATATAGCGTATCTGAAGTACATCTGGAGGATATAATCTAATACGGCCTCGGTTTGTGAAGAAAACTTTTCGTTTCTTGTGCAGCTGAGGTTTTCAAAGTAGGGACTGCCACTCATCGGGAAAAGAGAAACTTTCAAAATGTGTGAGTTCTTCAAAGTTGCTATTACATTACAATTTACTATTTAATTTAAATTAGCAAAACTTAGCTGCTTTCTTAATGAAATAAAATTTCAGTCGCGCGATTAATATTTTAGAAGACAATTTCTGGCCCGCAGTGAAAAATTACTAAATATCTATTATGCATGGTATAACTTCTAATTTGAAGTCTTGTTAAAGCGATTTAGCCTAGAGCGTGGAAAGTTTTATTCCAGAAAAAAAATAGACGCACGCAGAAGTACATTGGAAAGTAGATAATTTAATATTAGCTGTAATTGTCATTCTATTCGTGCATTAACTTTTCTAGTCACTATTTATAAAGCACAGCATATCCATATGCACATCTGAAGTTTATATTCTTAGTATATTTTATTGAGGGGATAATAGACTCATCTTCCTCAAATCGCCAAAATGCTGCAAAATATTCGTGTACTAGTCTCTCCAAATACAATAATCAAATTTTGAGTCATTTTACTGATTGTGAGACATGTTATGATGATATCTTGGAAAATGTTAAGAAAACCATATTAACCCTAGAGTGCTAACGTGTCGTAAAATTACGATTTAAGTGGGCCACAGTGCTGTTTTTCTCCGTTTCTATCAATGGCAGTGACGTATCCGTTCTAGTACCTTCAGTATTCGTTGTGCAGTGTCCTTGAGTGGTTTTGATTTTTCGGAGAGGCGTTTTCGTTGCGTTTACAATAGAGCCAGTCGTAAAACAATACGACTGCTTAGCAATAACCTAAGTTTTGACATATATGCAATATATAATGATACGCAAATTATTTCCGATATTTTAAGCATTTTTTGTCATAAATTGCTCAGCAGTCTTCAGCACCTAATATTAGGACTGTTTGCAGTTACTGTTCTTTTAGAAAACGACGCATAACAACCACTTATTGCAAGCATTGTTCAAAAGCAGTATGCGCTGAACACAAAGCAAAATGTTGCCTTGGTTGTGATGAAAACAAATGACTAACGCATTTATTAATTTTATAATATCCTTATATATGTATAGTTTTATTAAGACTTTTTTCTTGCAAATAAATGCATAAAACTTGTGCAAAAAATAGTCGTAATTTTTACGAATGCTTAGCATCAATGCTTTCTCCAGTCAACATTAGCAAACAAAAGTATTAGCGACGTGAAATCTCAGGTGATAAGTTTTGGTTGAAATTCTACCATAAAGAATGTTTTTCTTTGATTAACATCCGGACAACTGATGCATCAATATCCTTTGGGTTAACTTCGCGGCGATCACCTTCCTAAAAAAGTTAAATGGTTCATTGACGTCTATAATCAACTGCAGGTACAATTCGTTGCGACACAGGTATTTTGAAGCACTGTTTGATAATAAAAAAATAAATTTAGAAAATAAAAGAAAAAGCTCTTATTTAATATAAGTTTGGAAGGCCTAGGATAGGGTTAGGATATGAAGAGCTGCCTAGAAAATACAAAACGCAACATTTTTCTTTGAAAAGATAAATAAATAATTTGCCACACAAAGATAAAAATTAAATTTTATTATTCAATTAAGACTAATTCTTTTCTTATCAGTTTGTCTTACTCTGTTTCTCTGACATAGATATTTATTAAGTCTAAGTATTTGATATTACGGACGACTTGCATTTTTAACTTTTGATTATCCTAAGTAAAGTTTCCGTTCCTAGAGTTTTATAAACGAAATCCAATTTCACATTTATTCTTGCCAGAAAGGGTTTGCATGATTCTTTCTGTTACGATAAACTATTATCTCTTTTCATTATCGAGATTAACCAAAGAAGAGAAAATGATATATATTAGGAAATGGTTTCCCACTCTTAAATACGGATATTAAGGCCATACACAAATATTGGCGAAGGCAAGTTAAGCTGAAGGTCATCCGAAGAGAGTATACAAGTTTTTTTGGCATTTAGAAGTCAATACGATGGCTGGTTTTAGAAAAAACGTAGCTCGGAGAAAATGTTTGAGTTGAACCAAGCTAACGAATACAGTGAAATGGATTTGAAGAGCGAGAATAATCCAAAGAATAAGCGGAGGATATGCGTTGAAAAGTGGTGTGAATGACTGTCAATCACTCCAATTCGCATCCTTTCCAAATTCACGCGAATTTCCTCTTTCACTGCGATAGTTTACGTAAGCGTTATGAGTATAACGCTTGCGTACAAACATTTGATCAAGTATTATTTTTTAAATCAGTTTATTCAGTCTGACTTTAATATTACTTCATTGGGTTAGGAGAATGTTGGCAGCAAACATTAATCTTGCAGAAACATTTGCTATTTTAATTTTAATGATAGGTATATTTTAATAGCTTTAGGAGTAGATAAGGATGATAACTTCGATATATGGAGGAGTTTTTTGCTATATTGTCCTATTGTCGATATGATGTATGGAGGATTACAAATATACGGAGGTTATTAAATGAAGAGGTATTTGCTATATAATTATATTATTTCGGATTGGTTCCAAGACGATTTCGCCGCAGAGGACAGTTCGCCAACAGAACTTTTATTAATACAAGAGATAGGACTTTGGGACTTAAATAAAACTAAATCACAAACATTGAAACTTTAAATCCAATAAATGAGATGGGTTTCAATGCATGAAAAATTTCATTTGCAACTATATCTAATAATATTTAATTAGAATAGAAATATACTATTTATTTTGATATTATGCAGTATCTCGATATTTTAAAAGAATCAATTGAAAATAAAGTTAATGTCTTAAAAATATTTGCGAATGACATTTTTTTATATATTGTAACCCATCTCATGTAGTCGATTTAAAGCTTCACTGTTTAGGATTTAGCTTTATTTTAGTCCCAAACTCCTAGGAAAGTAATTGCAGTCTCGTAGCGAACTGTCCATGCGGCGATATGTCCTAGTGTGTTTGTAGTGTATATGAAGTAGCCGGTTTTTGTAAATTTTACTATAATGCCGAAATGTTAGCCTCCGAAAACTTAGCACACGTGTTGTTGATGATTACTAAAACACTTAAAATAATGGAGTTATAACGTTAGCCCTTTAATCCGAACCCACGCAAAATTGAATTCGTTTCCCCTCGTGGACGAATTCACGCGGACCAAATTCTATCGACGGAGCCCAAGTCCGGTCGTGCCTTTCCGTTTGCTCGGCAAAGTGTTTATCAATTTCGAACGGCAGGGATTCGAACCCGTGGAGCGCAACCGACCGAACCAGCTAATTAAAACCGACACAACCAATCTGGAGATTTCAAGAGGGGGAGAGTACGATGGAACGGGGAAGACATTAGAACGTCCTCCGTGCGCGTCGTTCTCGACGCAACACCCTTTGGAGAGGACCATCGGGGGCAGCGGTTTTCTTTCCTCGTAATACCACCTCGGCCGGAAAAAATGGCGCCTCAATTATTATCGGCGCGGCGAAAAAAGCAAAGATTTCTTCAATTCTGTCCTCGTTTTTTTGTCTTTCCTCCCTTTCCCAGTCGTTCTCCATTTTCCCACACCCTCCCCTCCAATCCCTCGTCCTCCTGGCCCTCGTTCCCACCTACGTCGAAAGTGCTAAAACCCACACCCGTGACGCCAGCCAATTACCTCCTCCCCCCCCCCACCTCCCCTTCAATCCCTTTACTTTCCCCTATTTTCCCTCCCCTCAACATGACCCCCTCCTATTCGCTTCGGTCAAACCTCAAATCGAGTTCCCATTTCCTCTCTCTCTCGCCGTCCAATCTTATTTCTCCGCCCCCCTCCTCCTTCCCTCTCCCTAACAGACTGTCCTCTTCCATTCCGTTCGCCTTTCTCACTTTTTTGTTCTTCTCCCTCCCTCGACGCTTCTGTCCGTACCCCTCGCTATTCCATCACACGCCCCAGTGCATCCATTCTTATACACTCGTAGGCAGCATATATTTATACGCGTCTGTGATATAGTTTGATTTCATATCCTGCATGGCAGTGTCATTGGTGTATCACGTTCGATATTTTATACTAATTAATTAATTAGCTTAGTTATAGCCTTAACATATATTATCAACTTCAGTTAACGCCAATTTCAAGCAGCCCAGCAGCTTTGGCAGGTTCCGCTATTGGAGATCATCAAAAAAATTAAACCTGCGAATGTTACAATTCCACTGCTTACCTATTGACAGCAACAGCCTAGGTATGAGGTCCCGTGTCGAATCCGCGAATACTTAAGGTTATATGTAGCGAATGTCAAAGCGGTGTGCACAGAATTCCCCCACGAATAATCAATGAAAGCTTTTTTAAATATTAATTAATCCATCACCTTTAGGCTGGTTTCCTAAGAAAACATAGCCTTATGAAATGGTCATGTTTGTCACCCACTAACAAATTTTGCACCAATGGACCGATTTTTACATTGTAAGTCTCAAATCCATCGTGCAGAGATGTTTTCGTTAATAGGTTAAAATATCTTAAAATTGTGATATAGGTGTTCTAAGGGGAAAAAATGTAGATTCTAATTCTTATCTCAGAATTGCAGTAATTGATCGCATTTCATTGAATTTCCACTAAAACAGCGTTTTTGCGTTTTAAATCGCATTCTATCGGATTGTTGCCATAGAGACGATTATTACCCAACTCGGCTTGAGCATAGACGAGTGAACAAATGGGTTATTACCAACTTTTATATTAACTATGCTATATATATATATATATATATATATATATATATATATATATATATATATATATGGATGTCAACAAGGTGAGGAAACCCAGTGAACACTCACCAATCAGACGACTTCAGGTTGGCGAGGCCCCTGGGATGTCGAAGCGACACACGTAAAAGAACACTAAAACACAGAAACATCACAAACGTAGAAGCTTTCGGAATTATTCCTTCATCAGCTACTGATGGCGGTGACACTGAAGTTTAATTATCGCAGTTGTTCAAACTGACCTCCGTTAGCTTCAATGCATTGTTGGCAACGGGTAGCTACCGACTGATAAACGTCCACCAAGATATACGCTGGGATGGTTGCACATTACTGTTCAATCTTTTGCTTGAGTTCCTGAAGCGTTGCTGGTTTCATTGAGTACACTCTATCCTTCAGGTAATCCCACAAATAGGTAAAAGTCAAGTGGAGTTAAATCAGGTCAACGTGGTGGGTGCTCAACACTTCCTCTCCGACCTAACGACCAGTCTGAGAAATTGTTATCAAGAAAGAACCTAACATCACGGTGGTAATGTGGAGGTGCCCCATCTTGTTGGAAAAAATTCCTCTCCTTCATAAAGCTGTTGAATTTTGGATACTTTAACCCTAGGACTTCTGAGAAAAAAAAGTCGCGTTGTTTACTGACTGGGTCCAATGGACCCACACCCTCGTTTTTGTTCAATTAAAAAGTTTTCTTTATTAATTTTGTCCGCATTTTTAGACAATCTCTTACGTCATATAAACTGACAATATATACATATCATCGTTGTTATTTAATTGTTGTTTAGTAAATAGTTATCGCTGTAGAGGGAAATTAAAAGGCAGCTATTATGAAAACTTTTTATTCATGCGGTTTATACTAGAAACAAACAAAACAATAAGCATGTTATATTATGCTGAATGTGAAGTAACATCATTATTTTCATGAAATCATTGCTCTTATTTTTATTCCTTACAATTTTACAGACTTAAATGTAAAAAAATAACTTTTTGAAATTACAGGCATTCCTTACAGATAATTTTGGAATGTTCCTGGCATAAATTTTTGTTGCATCTTGAACAAGTTGTACGAGTCTCTGTCTTTTTATAGTCACAAATAGAACATCTGTCCTTCTTTTTAATTGTTTCACCATCGTCACTTGATGGTAGGCATTTCTTCTTTCCCGAAGTCCTCCCTTCCCCTTGTAGATGTTGAATGTGTAGGTAAGATGCACTATCATTTTGACTGATCCTGGCTAGTTCTTTCCCAAGATGGATAAGAAAACTGCGGCGTTTATATAATTTATTTGGGAGGTTTTGTTTCTTCAACTGATCCCAAACTATATAAGCATTGATAGCACTAACATTAATCATGTTACAAAAAATCGCAAAAGGCCATCTTCGAGTCCTTCTTTTGCAACTAGAGCTGCGTACCATTTTATCAAGTGCCTACACCACCTTTTGTGCTATTATAGTACAAAATTACTTCAGGTTTTTTATTTTCAGAGGTTTGGTCAATATTTAGTAGATCATGCATTGTGCTTAGTAAAGTGACATTTTTGCCTTTTTTGGGACAGTATGACAAAATCATCGGATCTTTCTGAAATCCAAACAAGGTACTCTTAGGTTCTCTGCTTTTCACTGCTGTATACTCATGTGCAAGCTGAGCTATATTTTTCCTAATTGTCCCTACGATTTTCACGCGCTTGGATAGCAATTGGCTGCCCAAGGATAAACTTATGAAAAAATGATCGCATGTGATGTTTCGCCTGGAGTTTTTGAGTCCCTCAATCATATCTATCACTACTCTCTCCCCTTGATTTTCTCTCCTTTGCCCTGGATCTTTTCCTGTATATACTTGCATCTTCCATGTATAAAAAGTATTGCTGCCACATATTGCCCAAATTCAAATCCCATACTTACCAGTTTTTTTACTGTATGAACTGCCTAAATGGGCAGCGTCCACGGAAAGTCAGTAACTGTTCGTCAACAGTCAACATCCTTTTGGTTTTCATTCCATGCTTCAAAAATTTCTCTGGTAGGCTGCAGCTTATCTTCCTCCCTGTTCACTATTCTTTCTGCTGCATTGTCAAGGCGGAGAACCCTCAGAATCATCCGAAATCTATCCCTAGTCATTATACTATTGAAAATTGGGCGGTCATTTAGTTTACTCCAAAGCTGTGAAACATTTGCATTTTTGGATTTGTATACTTCTATCAGTATTAGCAAACCAGAAACCTTTTTAGTTCAGTGTCACCAATTTCTTTCCACCTTGCTTTGTAGACCACACTGCCCTCACTATTTGTCCATTTTCATACAATTTCAAGGATATTTTGATGCAAGAATAGCAAAAATGCAGAAGAAACCGAATCAACATTTCTTACTGCATAGCGATATGGACCGGGGTTCAGACACAAAATGTTATGCCCTGGTATCCTACCTCTTTCTTGAATTATTGAATCGGACGAACATTCCTCTTTTTTATTTCGAGAAACGAATATTCTCACACATAAAGTATTCCTATTTTCAATGGAAACACATGTGACGTAGATATAACAAATAGGGGGAAAGCATATACTCATTATAAGATAAAATGTATGACTGGGTCCATTGGGCCCAGTTAGTAAACTATGTAACATTTCGTTATAACAACAAAAATAAATAAACCACATTTTTGATTTCTGGTTATTTTAAATGCAAGACAGAGATAAGAAAAGTCATTAAGTCCCATTAATTTTCATGCAAATACGCGAGAGAAACAACGTTCCAAACCTGATGACCGGGTTCATTGGACCCAGTCCGTAATCATAGGGTTAAGCAGATTAAGGTACTGAGTACCAGTAACAGTCCCCTCAAAAAAGTATGTCCCTACAATACCCCTGGACGACACACCACACCAAACTGTAAGACCTGGTAAATTCACTGCCTTGTCTAAATGAATTTTTGGATTTTCTGATGACCAGTATACGCAGTTATGTCGGTTAACTGTACCATTAAATTTAAATGTTGCTTCATCAGACTAAACAATCTTGTGAACAAAATTTATAACCTCAGTCACTTTCATTTTAAAACCATTCATAGAACTCAGATCTGCGGTCAGGATCGTCTTCAGACAATTTCTGTAAGTCTTGGAACGTAACACTTCCACTTATCAGTTTTGAGAATCCGGTGTACACTCGTTTTACTGATTCGAGTCTCATTAAAACATCGTCTTACAGACTTTTTTGGTGATCGTTAAAATTTCTCTAACACCATAGCAGAATTTTCTGCATTCATTGAAGTTCGACGTCTCTCAGATCGTTCCCTGCAAAGGTCTTGCTCGGTACTGTAAGTCTTGAATTTATCAACATTTCTTGAAATTGTGGTTCGTGTTGGTGGCTCAGTCTTGGAATTATATATATGTATGTGTGTGTGTGTGTTTTCCCCGTCTAATCTGAAAAATCCAAAGCTGCTTGCAGGGTTCAAACCTGAGATAATCATCGCGTAAGACGAGTGATTTAACCCCTCAACGCCTTCAGGCGTACTATTACCTCCTGCGGCAGCCCTAATTTATTTTATCTTTTGACGCTAGAGACTTCTTTAAATCTAAATAACCTAGATATATTTTGAAAGAGGAAGCTTTGTACTTCCTATCTATGCTTGCCCTGTATTTTTTTCTCTTTTAAAAAATATATAATCAACCTTGAATTTTGCGATAGAATTTTCCATTCTGCTATGATATGATGGTGTTTCTCCGTATAAAAGTCTCTTTTCAATGCAGCAATTCCTTGGTGTTTGAAATGCAATGTAGGAACTGTGTATCATTTCAAAGGAGAGCACGTTTTTTCTCCTCTTTTTTCCTGGTGGAGATATTTGGCTTATGTCATGCAACAAAGGTCTTCGTCGGTATGTAAAGAAAGAAAGGAAAACATCTTATATCTGTCTATGCACATCTTATTACAAATGTTTACAATATAATTGATGAAGAATGGAATTAGGTTGAGTAAAAACATTTCTGTAAATATTCCCTTCCATTACCGCGCGATCCTTCGTTCATCGCTTCATAGGAGAGCGTCAACGTCAAAACAGCTGATTTCAAAATCCAAGGCCGACATTCTTCCGATAATTTAGTTCCACGCCTCAAAGAGAGGCATTTTGTGAAAAGAATAATATCTGTCATATAATTTTCAAGACCTTTAGAATTTTATTTTAATCTCGACGAAAATTGCGGGGAATTGAGTATATCTATTTGTAAGTATTTGTTTACGTATAATATACGTTTAGTTTTGTGATAGAATTTTAGTTTTTACCACGGACCTACGGATTTTCGGTTTCTAAAGTTGACCCATAAATACCTGAGGAAAGGGAACCCACCATATTGGGTTCCTTTTCTTTGACATTTGAAAGAAGACGAGGTCTGTTTTCCTCTTCAGATAAGTGCCTCACTGTTGTGCTAGCAGGGCCAAAGCAGCGATGAAGCGAGTAGGCAAGAAGAGGACACGCCAGCAAAAATCACAAAAAGCTCTTCCATATATTTTCAATATAGATTACTAGAAGTGTTTACTAAGCTATAAGGCATTTCTTGCTGAATCCAATTACGCATGTGTAAATTTTCTGAAAATATTTGGGAAGGACCTATAAGCTAAAGTTTTCCGTGTTTTATACGTCATATCTCCCTTTCCAATGAACGAAATGCAACCATTTCTTCTATGTGACTTCTGTAATGACTAAGAATGATGACTGTATAACTAAAACGTTTATAATATAAATAAATCATCTTTTAATAAATCAATAATACTATATTTACTTAAAAATTTCCAGTCAAGACATGTTGAGATGCGTAAAACTTTTCACCTAATTGGTTTAGATTGGTAGACTTGCAGATTGAAATAGTTACTAATTTAAGCTATTTTTTTATTAAGATTGCACATCAATATCTTCTATAGATTTTCCGGTGCTGAATGTTATATATAATGCGTGAATGCACGCCGGAAAATTAGCGATTGGTGTCTATTCTCTTCTACTCAAATGATCTTTTTATGTAAAATATTTTTGTCAAAATAGATATTTACAAATTTCATGTTTTTCATAAATAAAAAAAAAAATTGAGAAAAATCATGAAAAAACTTCTCAAGTTATGATTATTTTAATATTTTCGAACGTTTTTGCAACGCAATCGTGAAAATTTAAAAACCTCATCCGGTCGTACGGGTGGGATTAATAAATCTCCTCCGGAATTGAGGGGTTAATCACCTCGGCCACCAGATCTACGCGTTAGCGCTGCGATAAATATTAATTTGAATTCGCATGGGAATATAGATAATATATAGTATTAGTGGCATGTTTCATATTTATGTATTTTTTTAAATTATGTTTTCTTTTTAGTTATTTTTATAATTTCATTATTTTGACAACCGTTATCACATTATTTGTACTATATGACCGATCGGGAGTTCACTATACTGCCGTGGCAGCCCAGAAGGTAGGTGGTAGAATCTACGAGCATTGTAGAGCTTTTTTAGATTAGGGAGTAGGCCAGTGCGTAGGTCAATCTCGGGGTCATCAAATAACTCCACTAATTATCAAAATAACTTCATTAACTCCGATAGTAGGTCAATACCTAGGTCGACGTTGGGACTCAATAAACTCTGCGCTAACAATAGCAATGATAACGGCACTCTTAGAAGTCGCACCATCCATAACACAGAAAAAATTCAGAAGCGGCCCGAAAGCGACTCATTAACAATTTTAAATATAAACTGCCGTAGTATCAGGAATAAGACAGCAGAATTTCAGAATTTATTAGAGGAAACTGAGGCAGATATAGTGATAGGCACAGAGAGCTGGCTAACTTCGGATATACACGACCGAGAAATTTTCCCCTTAAGATATAATATTCACAGACGAGATAGGGTAAATAGGAACGGAGGTGGAGTTCTTATAGCGGTGAAGGACACGCTTATCAGTTCGCCAATTGAGTTTACGGAAAACAGAATAGAAAGCATTTGGTGTACAATCAGCAGGGGAGGTTTAGGAAACATCCACGTATGTGCATGGTATAGGCCGCCAGGTGCAGACGCAGAAGAAATTTATGAGCTAGAGGCCCAAATCAACTCAATACAGATGAAAAATAGCAAAAGTCTTACTATAGTAGGGGGAGACTTTAATCTACCCTCGATATATTGGCGCAGTTGCAGCTTCACACCACCCGGTAGAAATCGTGAGTCATGCGAAGCACTAATAGACATCTTCAATAAACATTCCCTTATTCAGGTAGTCAGAGAACCCACGAGAGAGGACAATATATTAGACTTAATAGCACTTAATATCCCTGAAAGAGTTTCTGAAGTAGTTATTGAAGAAGGAATCAGCGATCACCGAGTAGTCCGAGTTCTCTTGAACATAGCATTCGTAAAGTATCGCAAGCCTAAGCGAAAAGTGTACATATTTAAAAATGCTAACTTTGCGGACTTTAAAGAGAAACTTATTAAAGATTACGCAACTTTCAGAAAATTAGCAAGCACGAAGAACGTTGAGGAAACTTGGAAAGCTTTCTTATCAGTAATTAGAACAGGTATAAATACGTACATACCATGTAAATATATTACCGATAATGGAGAACCTAGGTGGTATAATCGGCAGGTTAGATGTGCTCTCAGGCGACAAAGAAAGCTTCACTCAAAACTTAAATGCGCCAAAAATAATATGTCACAGGAGGTAATAAATACAATTTCAAACAAGTACAGAAATTGTCGGACTTGGACTAAAAAGATTATGCGCAAGGCATTAATGAACTTTAAGAAAAAGATTCTCTGTGAACATCTAAACGAAAATCCCAAAATCTTTTGGTCTTATGTTAGAGAAGTTCAAGATCGACGCCCAACCGTAGCACCATTAAGAAACGACAAAGGAGAGGTAGTTTACGATAGCATTGATAAAGGAAACTTGTTAAACTCCTTTTTTAAAAGCGTATTTACGACCGAAGTGGAGAAAAGGAAGGTCGATCCACCCGAACCAAGCGAAGAGAAGATGAACGATATACTTATATCAGTGAAAGGTATAGCAGAACAGCTCAAAATCATCAATGCAAATAAATCCCCGGGACCGGAAGAGATACCAGCTAGAGTATTAAAGGAATTAGCGTTAGAAATAGCACCTTATCTCGAAACAGTTTCCAGTAAGTCACTTAGTCATGGCGTTATACCTAAGGAATGGAAATTAGCGTTTATAACTCCGCTACATAAAGGCGGGAAAAAAGACGACCGAGAAAACTACAGGCCGATTTCGCTAACCTCAATATCTTGCAAGATTCTAGAGCACAACATCGTTAGTTCTGTGATGAACTTCTTAGATAGCCAGGACTTGCTCAGTAAATATCAGCACGGTTTTAGAAAGGCAAGATCTTGTGAAACACAGCTCGCTCTGTTTGCACATGATATACTACGATCCGGTGATCGAAAGACCCAGCTAGACGCGGTTTTTCTTGACTTCAAGAAGGCATTCGATAAAGTCCCTCATATTAAGTTATTGAAAAAATTACAAGCCTGTGGAATAAATCGAAAGATAATCGAGTGGATCAGGGACTTTCTCAATGATCGGGAACAAATGGTAGTCATAGATGGATTTAAATCAGATTCGGTCAGCGTGTCTTCCGGCGTTCGACAGGGAAGTGTCATCGGTCCCCTATTATTCCTTATATACATAAATGACTTAGATAATGTTATTACAAGTAAAATCAAGTTATTCGCGGATGATACGGTAGTTTACAGAGAGATTAACAGTCCTGCTGATCAAGCATTACTTTCTAACGACCTACACGCAATTCTCGAGTGGTGTAAAGAGTGGCAATTAGAGCTGAACTTAGGTAAGTGTTCCGTCATGAGATTCTGGAGAAACAAAGAAATTGAGGCGATGAATTACAGTATAGAAGGCGTACATCTAAAATTAGCCGAATCCGTCAAATACTAAGGTGTCATTTTAACAAGTAACCTCTCGTGGGACACACACATACGAAATATATCCAGGAAAGCTAAGCAGAAACTAGGATTCATCAAACGGATAGTAGGTAAAAGCGAAGAAAAAGTCAAAGAGACATGTTACTTTTCTTTAGTTAGACCGCTGCTAGAGTATGCGTCGAGCATATGGGATCCGTACGAGAAAGGATTAATCGCCGAGTTAGAGAAAGTGCAGCGAAAAGCTGCTAGATTCGTCAAAAATTGTTATGATAGAAATAAAAGCGTTAAAGGCTTGATACAGGACTTAGGATGGGAATCACTAGCTGAGCGCCGATCACGTGCTAGGTTAAAACTTCTTGAAAGATTTAGAACGAGTACTTTCTCCAGCGACGTCAAAGAAATAATAAGAACTCCCACCTATATCGGTAGAATGGACCATCCTCGTAAAATAAGAGAGATAGCCTGTAGGACAGAGAGATACAAAGGCTCATTTTTCCCTAGAACGATAGCTGAGCAGAATAAAACTTGCGATCAAAAGTAACCTCGCGTAGAGGCGTAAACCAAGGCCTAATTTTGGAGTTTTCCCCTTGGTGTTAATACACCCCCTGCCACACACCCTTGCGGTGGCTTGCAGGGTAAACTGTAGATGTAGATGTATATAACCTTAGCTTTCCTTTTCTGTATTTATATTGTTGAAGCGATTCAGAACAAATTACAAGCGTTCATCATTACAACGAGATTAAACAAACTATTATCATTGTTCGTGGTGTAATAGAAGTCTCTTTATTTTAATGTGGATTTGAATTGATACGAGCATTCCTACGTTTTTTGAAAGGACATTTCTGCTAATAGTAATTATAAGTTTTTATTTATTGTAATTATTATTGATAGTAAGTTTTTATTTATCTAAAAACTTTTTATCTTTATTCATTTAAGATTATTCTGAAAACTGTTTTCCCCATGAAAAGGCCATTGAAAACCTCGTTGGTGATCAACAGTTTCACTCCTACAAGTAGATAAAGCTGAATTACTCTAAAGTAGCAGTTAGTTAGTTGATTTTAAGCAATATGAATGGATAAGTCAGTATTTTCATTAATGAAACAAAAGATACTATCAAACTTCTTACTACTTATATACCAAACATTTTTACGTTTGCCACTGAGTTCTCTACTTCTGTCTGCCATTCTCTCAACTGTAAAAAGATTAAAGGTTAAATATAGAGATCACCACATTCAACAGCTGTTAGACACTTTTGCAATCTTTTATGCCCATACCAGCAGAACGGTTATCATAATTATATTAAAGAGTTTATTCATATTAAAGTATTAACTATATAAAAGTTTGATATAAAAATTCATTTTTATATCTTCATTTGTTTTCTTTTCCACTCGACTACCCTTCAGCAATGGACAGTTCCTCCATGCATATTAGTGTATAAACATTAACACTTATTAAACTCATTTATTTAAAAAAATACCTATAAAATGTAATGTCAGAAAGAGGTTTTGACATTTCTTTTACTATTTTAAACCTGATAATACTTTATTTTTTCCAATTTTTACTATCATTGATAAACAATGAATTACAAATGGTATTTATGGTATACGAATTCCTTTGAATGATTTTAGATCTACCGCGATCAAAAGAACATTTTGGGTGTACAGTGGGTGTGGCCTAATCCCTCGCTCCACTTGGAACCCTCCCCTCTTGCCCTTCCTTACCGTACGGGCTATCGCTGTCTCGGTCCTTTTCTAACTACACTGTTGCCAAATAGTTGCAAGACTTCGTCTAGGTTGCAACTGTAAATAGTGAGAACTGACAGCCTAAGGAGGAGAAGGATGGGCTAGTAGTGGGATGGGGGTAGTCAAAATGACCTAAGGAACTTCCCCTTTCTTGGTGGAGGAACTTCCCCTTTCTCGATGGAGGAACTTCCCCTCCGTGCGCGGCCGAAATCCCCGCATGTTCTTATATTTGCGGCATACCTATAACACATACAGAAACATTCCCTGTCAATATAAATAATCAATTCGGGATGTCAATTTTGGGAAACCAACCTGCATTAGTCCTAGTTTGGACTTCTTGTTTTTTCGATAAATAGGAAGCCATGATATACAAAATTTTCCTAAAATTAGGTCCGTGCACCAAAATTAGAATGTGCGGCATATTCTTTATAGTGAAATTTCATAGATATACTCATAGTTTATCCTGGTTATATTATGCTCAATTTTCAATGCCTCACGTGATATGTTGGGGTTATTGATGCATTATTTAATTGCTAAAAATTCATAAAGAAGCTTAAAACGAATCATCAGCATATTCTGGAAATTAACAATGAAATATTTTCTAAAATTAAATTTACTGAATCGAAGTTTAAAAAATCAGCCAATGCCTCTTTTGAATATGTCAAAGCGATTCAATATCTGACAAAATTAATTTCCTTTCTATTAATTTTATTTTCTCGCGAAATTAAATCGTTTATACAGCCAAGGCGCACGCATTCTCTGGCGATGAGTTCTTAGAAAACCCGAAGAGCAAGGATTTTTCGAGGCTTTACTTTTAATTGAAAAATATAAATTGATTCACGTCACGTTTAGTGGGATACAACGGTGATTTTCTTTCCCTTTGAAAATATGGCGCGTTTTTTTCTCAGTTCCATCAGGATTATCGGTTATTTATTATTATTATTTTTTTTTTCAGTCGAGTTAATAGCATGAAATTGCTTATGTCATTTCCGATACAAATAATAAAAAACGTTTTTTTTTCTTAAGAGGCCGATAGCTGGTGAGCGTGTTCCTCGTGCGTCAGACGGCGTATCGATATGGTCTTGCACGTGTTTTTTTTTGTTTTCCACGGCGCGCGGGATAAAGGACCTCCAGAAGCTAGACGGGAGTGGAAAAATAAAAATAGGAAGAAAAAGCGAAGAAAAGAAATTGCGATAGACGCCGTCGGAAATTGAAACCACATTCCACTTTTCGTCATCTTCCTCCTTCGTACTTTTTAACAAATCTGTTTTTGTCCTTTTTTCCTTCGCGAATCCGCGAAGTTCCCTCCTCCTACCCCCTCTCTCCCACTCTCTTCTCCTCTCTCCCACTGCCCTTCCCCACGCTCGGAGGACGGGTTCTTTGTGCGGCTCGATAGTTCGAGGAATATATCATTTCATAGTTACATACGTCCCGCATGCCATCATCCTACTCTTATTTCGCGTCGTCGGAAGAAGCACAAACGACGCAGACGTTTTGATACAGGGATGTCATGAATTCGGGGAAATCCCGGCGTGTAAGGAGGTTTCGCGCGATTGAATTTCGCCGGAAAAAATTAATGCGCGTACGCATTTATACGCCCGATTTTTTTTCTCGGCCGATTATTTTCTTCTCTTTCTTTGAGGACATTTTTATTCCTAATGTAAGTTATGCCCCAACTCCTCGTATTCATTCCCTTATATTTTATGAACGATATTTTTAAAGGTAAAATTTTAAAAAGATGGTATTTTGTATGAATAGAAATATCTTAATATAGATTTATCGCGAGAATATTATTTTTTAATTTCAATATATTTCATATTCGCCAAAAGGCTTTCATCGCAAAAATTAGAATGCTGACAATATGAAGTATATTTCATTGATAAAAAATAATATAAAGATAAACTAAATTCGCCGTAAAATTAAATACCATTCTTTCTGCAAGAATTAAATTTCGAAATTTCTTTGGAATTCTAAAACTAAGGAAATCTGTGTAAGCAACTTTTGGTTAAAGAAGATTATCTATCTCGATTATACTAACACGGTTAACAGTGTTATAATTTTACAGATAAATTGCATGTCAAATATAATTTATCACAAAAATTAAAAATGTTTCAGTAAAAATTATTTTATTTTTTTAATTGATTAAAAAAACTGCCTAAAGGCATGCATAATCAACTAAATAAGTTATAAAAATAAAAACGGGACATCCTCACGCTCATTTAGAGTGACACATCCTGGAAATGGAAACATTCTCCAGAGTCATCGTTATTCACGAAGTGGGGTTAGACTAGATCATGGTCCAATCATCGGTCGTAAAACTCGCGCATGCGCATTGATTACACATCGAACGAAGAAAAAATAATCCCGGAGCTGAGATTAATCCCACATTAAATTACATTCAAATTAGTATCCCTCGAAACGCTACCGTGAGTCGAAAAAAAGTTATGGTACACGTGCGGTGACCTCGAAATTGCGGCACGGACGGAAGGCACTAATGGTAAAAAATTTCTCAACCATCATGTTCCGAACGTGACTGGATCTAAAAAGTCGCCAATCACCCCGTCCCTCTTCCCCTTCCACAACCTTAGTTCTATTGTAGTTAATGTTATCTCTTTTTAAGCTGGCAGTGTATACGCTGTAAATGATCGCAGAATACTTGTATGACAAAAAGGGAATTTTCCGATGTAACAACGAGAATGAGTTCAACGAATTAGTCATAACGAGCGGAGGAGAGTTCACATTTGAGCCATAATCCGAGATGGATTTCCACGAGCGATTTCTGACGTCTTTATATTATATATATAAAGTCGTTGAAAAACTTTCTAGGTAATTGTTCTAGCTATTTTTTGCGTATACAGTCAGACCTTGTTTTAGCGTCCCCCTATGGCACACCCCCGCATACCGCCCATGAATCGTTGTGAACAAAACTTCCACCTTATGATTACATATACCTCGATTTACCGCCATCCCCGCTTTAAAGCCAATGTCAGTTATGGATAAAAAGTGTCGCTAAATTGGGGTTTGACTATACGGACGTTCTTCTTTGCTTCTCTTTATGTTTATTACTTTCCTTCCCAGCTTCTCTCCTTCTTTCTTCTCTTCCCCTTGTCTTTACGCATGTCATCTCCGTCGCTACTTTTACGTTTTCCTATTTCTTATCCTTTCCTCTCTCTTAGACCACCTCCCTTTCCAAACTCTCCCGCATCTCCACATCTCTCTTTCTCTTCCATCCTCAGTATCCCCCGTTCTTAATTTTTTCACCTTCCTCCCTCTTATCTCCCTAACTCCCCTTCCATCTCTCTCTCGCTACACTCTCTATTTCTGTTATGTCTTCTGCTCACTCTTTTCTCTTGTTGGATATCTGTTTATATTTACACTTCGTGCCGCTTCCCTTTTCTCTGACTACTTCCTTTCGGCACCCAAGAAAAAGATCCTTTAAACATTGTACGTACACTCAACCATAAGGCCGGATTGGGTATATCGATGGACAGTGCTGAAGTCGCGGGTTCGATTCTTGCTGTAAGCATGAATGTTTGTTCACTTGAGAATTATCGAGCTCATCTTATGGTTGAAAAAAAAATTAAAAATGCTTTCCTTGGATATCTCCAATACCCATAACATAACCATGCTATAGCTAATTTAGATGCATAGATGAATACCTTAACTATTTATTTTTTCAAGTGCTGATTCTTGAATAAATGTATGTGATCGGCTTGTTACTGTCATTAAGCACATATTAGAAATTGCGAATTGCTGGTTTTGATTTATTAAAAATAAATTCAAATAACATTAAGGAGTAATTTTGACTATTTTTATTGATGTAAAATACATTTTCAAAGAAAAAAACTGTGCATTATTTTCGCATGCATTCAGAATACCTGATGATGACTATTATTTTTCGAAAGCTGTAGTCATTTCTGTGCGTGGAAACAACACTAACTTTTCTCCTCTTTAAAGTGTATTTTATTTCAACAAACACGCTATGAATCCAGTACGTGACGGCTCCTTCGGTAGCTCTTAACATGATAACTATGTTAGCTGTTTTTTTGGACTTAATAACTTAACAATTTTTATCATTGCCAATCCTTCCACAAACACTTCCGTCACTACAATTTGAGGCGACTTCTCCAAAAAATCTTTCATTCCTCCACGACTCTCTTTCACCTTCAAGTACACTAATATTGGGACGGCACTGCGTCGGACACCTTCCCCCCTAACACGGTTTGTTTGCTATGGTGTATCATAAGTTAGCGTGTATTTGTTATGCAAGCGAGAGACAGAAAGAAGAGAGAGAGAAATTCGCGTTTGAAATCATTAACAGCGATGTGACTAAGGCAGGGGGTGTAATAAAAAAAGCCGCACTTAATAAAAAGAAAAGAAAATCCACCTCTCCTCAACCATCCGTTCCGCGTAGTTCTCGCCGTCTCCTTTCTCCCGCTACCTCCCCCTATCTGCCTCCCATGCCTCCTCATTCCCGCCTCCTCTCCGTTCCGCATCCCTCAATCACACGTATCCTCACGGGACGCGCCGTTCCTCCGGTCACGGCGTGCTGCCTCTCCACGGTTCGCGGCCAGGGATAAAGGCAAAAGGGTCGCATTCGGGTCGGGAAAGGGGGTGGTTGGGTTGGGAAGGGGGGTGCGTCGGGGTGGAGCGTTTTTCACGGGAGAGGGCGCCCTCTACTTCTTATGCGGAGGGATGCGAAGGAGGAGGGGTCGGAGGTGGATCGGAGAAGGGGAGGAGGAGAAAATTTGTAACGTTGTCCGCCGTGGGAAGCGGCAGTGGTTTTTAAAAGGGGATAGTTGCGATGGGAGGAAGAGGGGAGAGAGGAGGAGGGGAGAAAGGGAGATAGGGAGAAGGGAGCCCGAAGGGAGACATTTGAATAAAAGAGGGAAGAGTGCGTCCTCGCTCAACAGCTTTGCATCGCAGTCGGTAGCAAAAAGGTCCGCAGGAAGAAGAAAATGATTGCGTCGAGACTCCTTTTTTAGGCGTTCTTTACGGTAACAGCGGAACGCCTTATGGGCACGTCTTGTCCGCCCGTCCTAACTTTCATCTGCTAAACCGCTGGACGGATTTTAGTTAAATTAAGGATGAGTGATCGTTGTTAAAATTTATCGCCCAATTTTGATTTTGAACTGAATCCGTCAATTAGAACTTCCTCTTTACATAATTACTTTAATAAACTTATAATCGTGTCTTGTTAAATGGCATCCGTCAAGCAACAATGAAATGCCAAACTTTTTCCTCCCTAGCTCTTATATGATGTGTTTGGTATAGATTAAAAACTTTATTCGGATATAGAACAACATTTACTACAAGAAAGTCCGCGAGACCACATAATTACGAGTAATAGTTTCGGAGATAGAAATTCTAGAAAATCCCGCACAAAACATTGCATATTTTGTTCACATGGATCTCTAAGTCGGTTCGCTCGGCAATCAACAATTAAAATCCATGTTTTTCTATCCCACGCCCTTATATGATCTGTTAGGTATAGTTTTAAAATTTTTTTCGGACAGATGGCAACATTTACTACAGAATAGTTTAAGAGGCCACATAATTACGAGTTATGGCTTTTGAGATAGAAATTCGCGAAAATCCCGATCAAAACATCGTATATTTTGTTTACAACGTTCTCTCAGCAAACAAGAATGAAAAATTCATATATTTATCTCCCATGCCCTTATATGATCTGTGAGGTATAGATAAAAAATTTATTTGAATAAAGAACAACATTTACCACAAGATAGTTCTCGAGATCATATAATTACGACTTATAGTTTCGGGGATAAAAATTCGCGCCCAATCTTCCGATACCGTTCCATACGTATTTCCCATTAAGAACTCCTTTGAAATCTCTGTGTATTTCATTTATGGAGTGTATACTTTTCCATCTTGTTTATTATTGACGCTTGCGTTTTTTCCTCACAAACAGAATGTAACTTATTCACACACACGCGTGCAAAGAAACCCGATATGATGAAATTTGGAACAATTTCGATGGGCACGTTCATATCCGCGTGGGATCTTATTTGTAGTTTTTAAATAACTACATAAAATCCGTGGTCGATTAGTTATTCCATTTTTTTAACGTTGGAATACCTACTTGAATTAAATATTTAAGAAAGCAATTTAATTTAATTCATATTGTTACGGTACATATTCCGTGAGTGAAATTTTAAGGGAATAGTCATCTCTGGATTATCACGCGGAACTTTTTTCGAAGTGGCAAGCACTCGTAAAGAGCATGAAGCTTAAGAAGTTTGTCTAATAATCCGAGATTATTTTTAAGCGTAAGTTTATTCTGCACCAAGAAACTTGGATGTCTTGAAGCCAGACATTTGGTGTGGTAATCGCGTAGGATAAGGTGAGATAAGGAAAGAGAATAAGAGAGGTAAGGCATATTTAAGATGTGATGGTCTGCCCAAAAACTATCATTCCTACGTACTATAAATTATGATTAGTGATAATTTGGCGGTAAAGGTTTTTGGCTCTTTTTTGCATGGGATTAAAATTCGCCGATTAAAATGTGCTATTTTTAGGTTGGTGAGTTCAATTTTCCTAAATTTGTACCGTAAAATAATAATTTTTCGGGCTATCCGGTGAAAATGTAGCAAATATAAGGCTTACTGATGCAGTTTAACAAATAAAAGATAATATAATCTATTTGAAGGGGCTTTAATACTCATGTACATATTGATTCTGCAGAGTATCCACTGCTAATGGAACTGACCTCGTTTTGCTTGGTTTATTTTGTTACAATCAGATATAATTAGAAGTTTGTACGAAATTGAATTTATATCAAAGCACATTCTTTAATCTAATGTTCTTTAGAATCATGAGTTTTTTGTTTTATTGTTAATGTAATATTTTCAAATAAATTAGATTACAGGTGTTGAAACCAAGGATGGTTTAAACGTGAAATCTCTTTGAAAACTCATATGATAAATGTGAAGAGTATGAGTAGCAATAATAGCATAAAGCAAGCGAGCCAATGAGAGAAAAGTGTTAACCTGCATAGCACAATAGGCAGATAATTACATATAAGTAACAACTGGAGAATTTTCATCATTAGATACTATCTGCCCCTGGTCCTTTTTGGGGCCCAACCCCGTCTTCGCTTCATTCGCCTATTATTTTCAAACTTATTTAACATGAATTTAATAAACATAAAATATATTTTAATTACCTTGTTTATACCAATAAATGGTATGGGTTATGTTTTCTAAATAGAATGGTTATTTGAGTGTTAGAACGTCATCATATGTTTGCGTCATTTTTTTAAATCAACGGTATCATAGTTCAGATAATTAATTTCCGTTAATATCATAAAAGTAACGCTACTATAGTACCGTACACTATACACTGCTCCCCGTTTATAACGCGGGTTTTCGGGGGAGGGGCTCTGACCCGCGTTATAAAACAACCGCGCTATAACCGATGACTAAAATAATTCTCTAATTTATTAATTATCTAATCGACTAATAACTCCGTCTCATTTTTTCACTATTGAGCAAGATAAACTTTGCTGTGCGCGCAATATTTTTGAACAACAAAAATGGAAACCGGCGTGAAATGAAGTGAGCAGAAAAGAAGAAGCTTTGCGGGGCACATTGTTAAGTCGTGAGCGGCCGCGAACGCAAGCAGGTTAGAGGGAAAGTGACCGATCACACAAAGTGCTTAATACTCACGTATGCACAGCTAATCTAAATTAATTGCAGAGGATAGTTCCGTCTGTAAAACTCGCTCAAAAACGTGAAGATTCACGAATACACAAAAACAGTTACCAAAAAAGACAAGTGGCACAGATATGCTCTCACGTCACGGATCCGTTTATTCCGTTGGCAGTGACAAACATTGCGCAAGCATCCATCCACAGGAATTTCCGTATCACAAAATTAATGACTAATTATTAGAGGCTGAAAATATAATTAAATGTGAAACATAAATAATAGGAAAACCATAAATGCGATAGATTTTGGTTGCATGAATGCATAGAACATATCTCAGATCCATTGGAATTACAATGCAAACAATTCAAATTTACATACTTACATCTGTAATTTTTGTCACTAAATATTCAATTCAATTCAAAGCGGGAAATTTTTATTTCCCGCTTTGAATCCGCTTAATATAAAATTTTAGTTAGCATTTCATGTAAATGAACAGAAATGTTCTATTTCCAATATAATTATTTAATCTACAAATTTTGACATGAAAGGGATAGAAATTAGGATCACTGACTGAAACTAATATTTTTGGTACTTTCGTTCATTGTATCCTTCTTTTTTCTCGTGTTTGTATCTGGCGAGTTAACCATTATAAGATTCGATGAATTGTTCTCGGGTTTTTCCTGGCTGGAAACACGAGAACAATTCATCGCATCTATTCGCCTGGAAAGCATCAGATCATTCTGCACTATAAGATTATTTCACCTTTTCCTAATTTTGTATATATATATATATATGTATATATATATATATATATATATATATATATATATATATATATATATATATATATGATCAAATCGACGCAGCTGAAAGGACTTTTGAAGGCGAAGAAATAATCAAGTGAGTCTGTGACAAAAAATATTTTAATAACATTCTTTTTAGAGGCTGTTGGTTTCCAAACCAATCGACAAACTATGAGGTCGTTTAATTGCATATGAAATAATACAAGTCTGGATCAGACTGCGTTAAATTAAATTACATTTTTGCCTGGGTAAAATGTCGTTGACAAAAGGCCATAATATATTTTTACCTGAAAATACATATATGAAAATCAGTCCTATAGTAGCAACTTTTTCATAAGAAACTTCAGTGAATCCCATCGCTAATTGCACTAGCACTTCTTAGTAGATTTATTCACTATAAAATCCGCGACTTTTAATTTACGGCCGATAACGTTCGACAAAAAAAAACTAAAAGTATAAAACACATAGCGCACAAAAAGGGCGTTAACGATCTCTTGAGTCAAGATAGATTAATTTTATTGCGTTCTGTCCAATTGAAGTCCAAATTGAGCGCCTGCTGAAAATACGCGGGGTGCTCATGCGTTTTATGTCCGTAATAAATCACGGAGCTATCATTCGATGAAGAGGATCCTCGTAGTTGAAATTATTTTCATGTTCTTTTCCGCTCGTCAGCAATACTTTGTTTGCAAATGGACGACGAATTTACGTTCGCGCGAAGGTATACAAATTCGATATTTCTAAGCCTCTTGAACCTTAAACGTTACACAAAAATAATCCGAGTAATTAAAAATGTATCATATTATTTTATGTTTAATTAAATTTAAGGGAAGATATAGCTAGAAGAATAAAATTTAAGCTACAGAGGTTAGAATTCAGGAAATAACATTTTTTCTTTAATGTTAAAGAATAAGATGCATCTTTTCGGTGAACCCTTACCAATAACCTTTCCTGCACCAGGTTTAATCTCCAATTACTCTTTCCAAATCTCATTCTGTCTTCGCCAAGAATATTAATTGCCTGGATGGAATTCACGCGATTAAAAAAAATTTCTACCTTTACCGGAGAGACATTTGCTTGGGTTGGGGGCCATGAAATTCGGCGGCAAAATCCTGGCTTCAAAGTGCGAGAGGAGGATTTGATTGGTTGATTAATGCCTTATCCGTTCCGAGAGCCGGGTTGCGGTTGGAGAAGAAGGTAGAGCGGTCGGGTTTGTGGACCAGAGTTGCGTAGCGGGAGGTTCCTGGCGTTGCTATGGGAGGAGGGACGGCGTGGCTACAGGAGAAGGGACAGTTATTGCGGGCGGCGGTGGGCTGACACGTTTGAGAGATGGGAGTGTTGGGATGTGGGAGATAATGGAAGGAAATGATGGGGACGAGTCGCTTCTGGAAGGATGGCCGGTCGTGAGTGTTATTCATCTCGACTTTTTTTCTAAATTTATTTGATCTGATAATGGAAAGGCTCAGAGTTACACGTTTTATTTTTTGCATGCCGAAAGAGTTGAGAGTCTAAAATATTATTGGAGACTTACACATTTTAAACAAGATCAGTGCCATAGCGACGGGATTTTTTCACTGATTCATTAATTATCATTACATATTCAGAGCAAACTTTTACAATGATTGGGTTCGGTTAATTTTCTAATTCGATGTCTTCAGGTTGAAACGTTTACCTTTAACATATTTAACTGCTGACAAATTCAATGCAGAAAAGTTTCTTTCTATACATATGAAGAGAGGTTGACCAAGCCTCAAGTTAAACGTATTACAAATATTTTATTGTTCCGTCTTCCTTAAAATTCGCCAAAAATAAAGAATTAAAACACCTGCTCTATAAATTTTTACTTTCGATTCAAAACTATAGGGGGTTAATAAATGATTTTGATGCTCTCTTTATCCATTTTGTCAAGGGCGTAAAGAAGATTTAAAAGGTTTACAAGATTTAATTTTATTTATTAGTATAAAATCGTTTTACGAGTTATGATAGGGTGGCACGATTTGACATCTATTCATCTTAATGGTAAGAATTATCAAGTCGGATAAATTAACCTTCGAAATATTTTTTCGGATGGCATTTTTTATTATTATTATTACGATTTAGGTATTTTTTAGCTTCAAAAGTCATCAATTTTAGTCTTCCTCAGATTCCTTATCTTATTTGTATACTGATAGGGCATTTTTGAACAGTTTGATCAATTGCAAAATATTCTCCTATATTTATAATTGATTACATGCCAACTCACTAACTGCAAGTACGTAAAATATTAAATCAAATTAATTAACATAATCCTGTATAAAAAACTATCCTCTTACTTGAATGGTAATGGTAATACGTAGTTTTAGCATGTTTTCATTAATGTGAACTATATTATGCGGCTAGTCGGTTTGTCGAAAAAGGACGGGTTGGCATGAACTAAGTATTAAATTAAAATTAAATTAGTTAAAGATGTACACTTTAGCTGAGAATTAATTCTAAATATCAAAGTAAATAAATAAATTCATGTTAACATTTTATGAATTTTGCAAAATACATGTACATGGTTTTGTTATTATTATACTTTATACTATCGACGGTTGAAATTACATAATTCTCCATACAACTGAAAATTAAATTAACTGTTCATGTGTTGCTATTTAAATTAAGCAAAAGTGAAATAGTGTTTGACAATTGAAAGTTTTTTCCAAATTGCAAAATAAACTTTTTAAATGCTAAATTTGTTCTAAAATAAAATATTCCAGACTAAAATTTTGAAAATATTTTTAAACTTCGATATAAATACATCAATTATTTATTTCTTTACAATTTACTATAATAACTTACAACTTATGATAACTACTATACTGCTGACCCCCGCCTAAGCAATACTCAAATACACTCATTATGGCAACTATCTACACATCTCGAGAAATATATATTAGCTATTTAGATAAGTTCTGCCCCACATCTAAATTCAATTTGGTGTACATAATATAAAGAAGAAGTCAACAATGTGGTTGCCCTTAACAGCGACAGCATGATAGAAAGCTTTTATTATACTAGGAATAAAGATGTGTCCCAATCATTTTCTCCACTTTTACAAAAGGCAGGAGCATGTTATAGCTGAAAGATTTCTTCAAGGCGAAAGCTTCTATTTTACGTTTGAGGCCGACATGACATTCAGAAAAAATATATGAATGTACTGTATCTTTCTATTTTGGCAAGTTCCTGCCAGAAGTGTATTTTTAGAGATCAAGATGGAAGCAACGCATAAATCAGTATAGGCTCTACCAAAATCAACTCTGCTTCTACTTGATTTACAAATAGTTTATTTGATTGACGTATTTGAGAGCATTGTTTTAGTTACATTTATTATGACAACACCGTTAAGACATTCGACTAACGAAGAGGAAAGCTTCCTTGTTATTTATATAGCTTTGTAAACAGGCACCTAATTTATTTTTTATTAAAACTATTAACGTTTTAAGGAATAAATTTTGCATGATCGACATTTTGAACATTTTCCGGATAGTGCTGTTTTAATAAAAAATATCCTAGTTTCACTGTGTTCACCAAAATAGCAATGAAAATGAATTAAAAAATATCACGCAGCATTGAATCGATAAATTTTAGCACATTTTTTGTGTTAAGCAATATATTTCGGAATAATTTCGTGCAATATTGTCCACATTAAAAATGTACCATTTCAAATATTAAGATGTTTACTTTAAAAGTTAAATTGAAAGCATTCATAATACTAAATAATAAGTTATTTTAAAATAAACTTAGTTTACGGAGACCATTTTCAGACGTAGAATACAGCTAATTTATCCACAAAATTCAGAAAATATTTAAAATTATCACAGTATTCAACATTACATTACGTGTAAACCGGGATTCAATAGTAACCTCTTTTCATGAGAAATTTCGTTTAATGGCCAATGTTATGACGAACTGGAATGGAAACGATGTCGTGACAAAATTGGAAATAACATTCCTCGTAATTGGAGTGTCATTACGTTATTAAGGAAAAAACGCTGAACGTATATCATTACAGAAAAGTAAAAACCGATTTATATTTTAACGAACAGGTGCTTCAAAACGTAGTTATCTCACTTCTTTAAAACAAATATGAACTGTGCAGGCATCGTTTGGTCTCTTTGTAAAAAAAATTGTTTATTTTTTAAATTGAAGGAAGAAATTACCCTTTTCTCGAAAATAAAGCCGGAAAAAAATTGCCGAGATTAAAAGCCTACAGTGAGTGCGAGACATTGGGTTGTCGGCGAAAATAAAACCAGTCGCCCAAAGGACTTATATACTCTCAATGCCGCAAAGAAGAAAAAATCGAGTAGTTCTTATGTCATAAAAAGGAGGCCCTTTGGCTGAATTTGCGGGATTTGAAATGTTAAAAAAATGAAAATATTGTTCATTCCGGAACTCGTCGTACTAACTCGCTTGATGACTCCGAGATAATCTTTTCATTTTTTTAAAATTCTTTCGATGAGTTTATTTATTTTTTCGAGAAAATAATTCGATGGGCGCTCTCAACCTTTCGAGCATCCTGTCAGTAAATCTCTCTCATTGCTTCTTCCTCCACTTCTTTTCGGCTCTCGAATATTTGAATGATGGATACAATTGAAGGACGGCTGTGAGTGAACGATGAAAGAAGAGTTTTACGATAATAACCTACACGGCGATCGTGCTTATTTTCCTCTTCAAGGAGCGAGTATATTCGCATTATTCGCCGATACGCGCTTGTTTTATTTTTGTCGACGTTTTAAACGCGAGTAATGTCCGACCCGTCAAAACGATGCCAACGCGTCGAGAACACGCCTAGAAAACTTCAGTTGTGTAATAACGGGAAACGGTAAAAATTTAGGGATAAAAATGTTTCTGCTCCTTATAAACTTATTGGATTAAAACAAGAAAAAAACGGATTATTTTGAGAGGTTTTTAAAGAGTTGAAGATATACTTCTTACCTTTCGTGGTTTATGCCTTACCAAATCAAAAGTTAGCAATAAAAAATGTTCTACTTTTAGTTTTATATATCAAAATAAAGTTTCTGCCTTTAACAAGCTGAAATTTACGAATTCGACAATTCCCATTTATCTCTTTCTATTTTTTGTTTTTAACATCGCATGCGTGCGTATATTTTTTGTTAAAAAGTAAAAAAACAGTCAAATCCATTGTCTCATCTGACAACAAATTAACATTTACACGTTATTTTTTTTAGATGGTCGTTAGAGCGATTCTCTAGTGTGGTCGAGGCTAAGCCAACGCTTTCGGATGAAGAACGTTTTTTTCCGTGTACGTGTTACGGGAAATATCGCAAATCTCTTGTCAGCAGCAGGAAACCCAATAACTCTGCGAGCTTTCGTTTTCGAGAGCCATGGCGATAGAGGGAGACATCCTGTGTATTCGTATTTAAGAGGATATTCTGCAAATCTTTTCAAACTCGCTGGTTACGTACAGTTTGAACAGAATGGCTTAACCAAACGAGCGAGAAAACGTTTGCAAACAAATGGTTTAGAAAGTGTTTTCGGTACGCAAACGACCTAGTTAGTCAATTTCTTTGAAAAAACGTTTTCCATAGTAAAAGTATCGTGTGCCTGGGCTATTTTTTGTCCTTACGGACAAAACTAGTTATTTTCATTTGCTTTACTTACGTGCGATTACTGATACTTCAGAACATACATAATATTTGGGATAATAACGACCTAATAAAACGCCTTCGAATCTCATGCGAAACAGTCAATAAAATACTCCTGAATAATGAAATTTTTCTTTTACTTTTTAACGGTGAATGTAAATAATTAGATTATTAATAAAAATTTAGTTAAAATTGAAGTTATTCTCTCAATCTTATTTTATCGAGTTATACTTATTTGGTTATAAAGAAAACTTCGTTCAAAGAACTATCGAATCGTTTTTTTGACCTCTCCTTTGTACGACTTTAACATCTCAGTATCGTTTTTGACAAAGCTATGTTTGCAATTACTTTGGGGAAACTTTTGTGGATTTCTTTCGTCGCTAAAATTAAGAAAACAACTTTGTTGTATTTTATGGAGTATTTTCAGAATTTTCTCTCTCCTGATGTTTATATGGACATTAAAACTATACTAGCGGTTAAAAAACAAACACCCGGTCCGTCATTTACAGAAATGTAGTGTTTTCATTGCTTTGATTTTACTGTAAGTTGACAAAAGACAGCGTGGACGATATGATCATGGAGTGATGCAATACATACATTTTTAATATGCCGCGTTCCCACAAGATTGCGTTTCTTATTAACCTAGTGACGTGCTTTAAGTTTAAGCGAAATACTTAAGTTGTTTAAGGCGACATGAGGGCTAGTCAATATTTCTAAATCCTCCATTTGGCTCACGTGGAATCATAAGTTTGAGCCTGCTGCGTTAGACGGGTGGTAGCAATGATCCATTAACTGCATTACGACTCGATCGCCGGCGTCGCAATCTTTAAAAAATTGCACTTTCATTATATACTGCTGGATCTTATATCGACAGTGGGGCATATAGATGAGCCTGACCGTGTTACAGACATATCTTATTATCTTTATAGGTTATCAAGACATCAACATCTTCGATGGATTGCGATGATCCTCCGATGGTCTTCTCTCCTCAACCATCTCTGCGTACAGTTCAATGATTCATCCATCAGATCACCCACCCATCCATTCGGCAAACCATCTACCGCGAGGTCGGTGAGTGTTAATTTTTATTATTTATTTATTATTAATATAAACTGTTTATGTCATCTAAAAACTATTTAACAATGTTTTTAAGTAACAGCAAGAATATTCTGATGGTTTTTGTAGCAGATCTCAGATATTTCCATTGATTCTTATGGGAAAATTTTGTTCGATTTATGCGATTTCACCCTCTGCGACTTTTTTGGAACACAACTGACGCATAAATCGAAGAGTATCTGTGTAACTTTCGTAACATTTAATAGGTTCTAATCCAAATGCCTGCCATCTATATCAGAGATAGTCCTCCATCCTGAAATGGGCATTTCCTCCACGCACTCCTCGGAGATCGACGAGAACAACCTTAAGAGCCCTCCTTCTCCCTCCTCTTCCCCTCTGGCACCTACGCTTGTGTGACAACGTGATAGCAATCACTACAATAAAAGGTGTTTGAGTTTGTAGCAGCGCCGGACGTGAAGAGGATGACCAGAGGGATTGATCAGAGAAAGGGAGGGGTTTAGTATGAGAGGCTAGCGGAGAGAGGAAGGGGGAGGAGGTAGAGGGGACGATAGGGGAAGGGGGAGACGTCAAAACGCTGCCACAGCAGGATGGGGAAATCGGATGTGCCGTAGAGATTGCAGAATAGGTATGGGTGGAGGGAGGGAGAGGAAGAAAAGGGGAGAAAGAATTGTATGGGCATCGGGGTGGATCGTGGAATCGAAGGGGAGGGGGAGAGGAAAGAGGAATGGGAGAGAAAGGGAGGATTGGTAGGGAAGGGGGGAGGGAGAAAGGGGGCATCTCGCAGGGTGAGGTGGGAAATTGTCGGGTAACTCGGTTAGCGCTCCCTGCGCCCGTAGGAAAATGGCGAGATTGCTTTCGTAGGTGGAGTGGGACTGGAGTGTAGTTGGATGGTCCGGAGGAGAAGGGGATGGAGAGGAGGAACCACGGGGCTAATTCGATAAAATCCCCTCCCTTCCCTCCCCTCTTTCTCTCTCCCTCTCAATCCATCCTTGCGCCCTCTCTCCATCTTCCGAACTCGCGCTTTCCTTTCCCTTCTCACTCCGATTCTTTTCTCCCTCCCTCTCCTAACACTCCCTCTCTCATACCCTCTCTTTATACCGCTCTTCCTCCCTCTCTCTCCCTCCCTCTCTCCCTCTCTCTCTTCATCCCTCTCTTCCTCCCTCTCTTCCCTCCTCTCTTCCTTTCTCTCTTCCTTCCTCTCTTCCTTCCTCTCTACCTCTCTCCTACCCTCCCTTCTTCCATCTCTTCCTCCCTCTCTTCCTTCCTCTCTTCCTTCCTCTCTCCTACCCTCTTCCTCCTCTTCCTCCTTCTCTTCCTCCCTCGCTTCCTTCCTCTCTTTCTTCCTCTCTCCTACCTTCTTCCTCCTTCTCTTCCTCCCTCTATTCCTCTCTCCTACCCTCTCTTCCTCCTCTTCCTCCCTCTCTTTCTCCCTCTCTTCCTTCCTCCTTCTCTTCCTCCCTCACTTCCTACCTCTCTTTTTTCCTCTCTTCCTCTCTCACTACCTCTCTTCCTCTCTCCCATTCCTCCCGTTCCTAACTGCTCCCGCATTTATTCTGCCCTCTCTCTTCTTTTTCCTCTTCTACGACTTCTCCTCACGATACTGATTTCGTTATTTTAAAAAATTGCTGTCCTCTTGCATTTCCGATTTGGAGATGCAATTTTTAAAAATCTTATTTAGTTTTTCCACCTTTCGAATCCGACTCTATAAATCTAGCATGCGTCGCTTATTTGTCGATTTTTAATATCAACCAAGACGAATTGATTCCTTATGTGGGAGAAATTTTCTTGCTGGCCATTATTTTGAAAGAACATTTTTAGAGTTTCGATGTGACTGACAGCGAATTTTGAGTTGTTGTGATTTTGTTTGCGATATGTAAGGCAGGGCCCTGGAACCGAGTCATCAAAAAGGGTAGTATTTTTTCAATTCAGATCAAAAAATGAACGCGAGAAAAGATGCAGCACAGGTTAATAAGACAGTGGTTATTGTAAAAAAATTATTTTATGTAAGAGAGATTTCATAAATGTATGTGCATTTAGGTCGCGGGCACATATATCATTCCAGGTGGTTTGTCTGATAGAAGGAGTTGGTGTGGAGAGTCGCACAAAATTCCTTAAGAGATGCAGGCTGCCAATCCCTTTACCTCCATGATTCATCTCATTTTCTAAGTTCATATCGGCAACGTAAAGTTGATTGAAAATAAGCTTATAATTTTTCTCAGTTTCAAAAAACTATGAACCGGGACATAATTGGGCGTCTTAAATAAAAAAGTTAATTTCGCGGGCTCTTTATCATATCTTCGTCTACTTGTTCCGCCGGATACTGGAAATATAATTTCTAACGATTGGGAATGATCCCGTAATAGAGAACTTATTCAGTATATTTCACACTTTATATTTTCTCTGTTATCTTATATTTGGACACTTACAATCATAATGGTTGACAAAAGCATTACATACTTTGAAATGACATCCGCTATGACAATTCTTGAGGATACTATAAATGGCGTCGGTTTGAATGGAATAACAGTTTTTTTAACACTCTCTGAGGGAGCTGCTCTTATTCTAAAGGTTACTGTAATATAAATTAGACAAATATAATCAAATATTGCCTTTTCGAAAAGTAATTGAAATGACGAAAATAGCTTGGCAGTCGATTTAAATTAAATGCAAAAATAATAGACGAATGAACATCAGAATAATAGTCTTCCGTGGCTAATATAACAACTGTTATTCCCCCTTCCTGAGATTCATAATGGGAAACGTATCCAAATTTCATTACTTTGGGCTTCTCCAAACTCTCAAGCGAAAATAATTTTGAAAAAAAGTTCTTTTTACTATTGCAAATTTAAATTGCGTCCTTTGAGTTGTATTTATTTTCTAACCAGTCTCTCGGATCCGGCGCCTTAATGATATTTCACGATTTGTTGTTTTTTTTAATTTTTCGAAAATCATCCGGGATTAATCCGAAATTTGCGCCCTTAGCTATGTAAAAAAATTGCTCGGATATACTTTCGAAAGTAAATATCTCCCCGAAACCTCTCTCTCTTTCTCTCTCAAATCCCATTTCGTCCATAATTCATTTCTTAAAAAAATCTCTTTAAGATGTTGAATCGCTTATCCGTCTCATCCTGCATGTTCACATCTTGTTATAATGCATTTACTGCTTGTTTCTTGTTTATCTTTCAAGATTCCATTCTTCCGCATCCTGAATATCCTTCTCTCCCCCCCTTTTTTACGTATTCATTTTATCTTCAAACGTTTACTTCTTTTTCCACTTCTATCTTTTTGTTCAATAACAGCAGTCTCTTTTGCCACGCCCTGAACTTCTTCTTCTATAGTATCCTCTTCAATTCCGCTTCACCTTCTACCCTCTAAAACCATCTCTCCCACGCCCCTTGCTCCTCTTCTTTTGGTTTCATTTGAATTTCATTCCTCCATTACGTCCTTGCGTCATCCTTATCCTAGTCTCTCTCTCTCTCTCTCTCTCTCTCTCTCTCTCACAAACACGCGTCATCCCACTACATCTCCACGCATGATCAAATCTCATTCCTCCTTTTTCTCTTCCTCCCTTCCCTCCGTTTTCCTCTTCTTCCTTGCATTCACTCCTTCCGTATTCCTCTCTCCCCACTCCTTATACCATTACGCCTCTTCCTATCTTCATTTCCCTCCATCCTTTTCCATATACCTTTCCTATCCTCCTTTCTCTCCCTTATCCCACCCCGGTCCGAACTCTCTTCCCTTCTTCCGTACCTAGCCCTGCCTCGCCCCACCTGCCCCCTCCCTAGCAATCCTTTTCCCCCGTCACCTCATTTCCCACTCCACACTCCCTCCGACTTTTCCTACTTACTCCCGCCTGTCTACTTGCACGATCCTCACTCCTCCACTTGCAAATATCCGGCCTCATTCGCTTGGCAGCTGTATCAATTGTTAACGAGGCCGAGACTTTGTGAAATTCCATATATCAATTGTCATGCCTAAAATCGCGTTTTTAAACGCACTGCCTGCTCCTCTCTTCGGTACCGACGAAATGTGTTTCGCGACATCAAATCCTCCATGCGGGTTCTCAATTGTTCTCCCGAAGAGAATCATTGCGCTTATTCCAATAGAAGAAGTTAGCATCATAGGTTATACACTGAAGCAAGATCCGAAAAGTATGCTCGCAGGCATCCGAATGATAACTAATATTTCTGTTGATCTGGAAAATGAGGATTGTGACATCAATCTCCATATCTTTCGGATGAACAAACAAATTTTCGCCAGATATGTTTGGTAAATATTGGTTGTTTTTAAGTTGCAATTGCGTCGCAAAGTAAATAAAGTGAATTTTATTGAAAACTGTTCCAAATTTATATTTTCCTATCCCTTGCTGCCTGGATTTGACTGCATAATTATCCTTTAAATGGCGAAGAGTATTTTACGATAATTAATTTAATTTTTTGAAGAGATTAACGCGAAGAAAACTTGCGAACCAGAATAATTTGTAAAGCAATTAAACCGGCTCTGATTAGTTCCCCTTCATTCTTCGTAAGAAGCGCTCTCTTCGGCGAACAATGCAAAATAACGCGCTTCCCTTCTCTTCTCTCGCCATATTGTTCTTCTGCCTCGCATCCCTCTGCCGTGCTTCGTACCCGTCACTACCTTCCCCTCTCCTTTCCTCCCTCCCTGCGTCCATCCCTTCCTTCCAACATTTCGCGTTCCCACCTATCCATCCCTCTTAATCTTTTTCCTTTTCTCTCCATCACTCCACCTTTCTCTCTCTCCCTCCCTACACCTTTACTACCCTCTCCCTTCCTCCCTCCCCCCTGCATTTCTGCCGTTCGTCCTGGCACTGCATTTATTGCCGTGTTGTGTCCCATCGGACCGATTGCTCTTCCGATTCCTCCAAAAACTTGTCTCCTTGAAAAAACAGCATCAGTCTCTCCCTCCTCCTCATCCACCACGCCACGCCCTATCCGACGTCTTTCCGCACCCTATACAGCTCCCTCCCTCCTCCTCTAACTCCTTCCCTATCTCCCTTCCATAAGCAAATCTATTCCTCCCTCTCTATCCGTCTAACCTGCTCTTACCTCATATTTTCCCTTTGCTTTTCTCCATTTATCGTTCTACGTTTCCCTATCTCCATTTCCATATATCCCTTTCCCTCTCCCTCCCTCTTTCTCCGTTTCCCTTCCCCTTCCCCTTTCTCCATTTTCCTTTTTTCTTCTCTTTATTCCTTTCCTTTCCTCTATCTCTCTTTCTCCCTTCTACTAGTCCAGCTTTCATTTTGCTTTTCTCCAATCGATTGTTTTTGTACCCCTTCCATTCTTTCGTTATCTTTATTTTACCTCTATCTCATTCTCCATGTTCTATCTGCCCTCCATTTTCTTTCCATTTCTATCTGTCATTCCTCTTTCCCTCAATTTTCCTTCTCCCCGAAACCCATCTTTCTTTCTTCTTTACATTTATTTTTCTCTTCCTCTCATTTTACTCTTTCTATCTAAATCCTTAACTCTCCCTATACCTCTCTCTGCCTCTTTTCTTGCTCCATTCTGATTCCTCCCTTCCTTCTTTACTCAGTTTCTCGTTCCTTCACTCTCTATCCTTCCCACCCTGCCTCAAAATTCACGCGTTCTCGCCCCACAACCCTCGTTCCTATTTTTCCTCACTTTTCCACCCCCCCCTCCCACCCACCTACCAGCCCCTCTCCCCTTCCCCCATCCTCTCAACTCCCCCTTTCCCCCTTCCGTTCCATCAGCTCTCCTTCTCCTACCTTTTCCTCCCGTTTCACTACAAATGGATGGACACGTTCGCCATGTCTCCGTTTCCCGTGCGCCGAAACGAGGAAACGGAGAGGTAGAATTTTTAAGCCTCCCTTGAGTATTTCGGGAGATAAAGTGAGGGAAAGGAGGGGAAGGGGTTTGCATCTCTCCTTTCTCCCTCTATCTCTCCTTTCCCTCTCCCCTTAGTCTCTTTTACACCCTCCACTTCCTCCTCCGAACATCCTCATGCGTCCCACCCATCAACAATTCCACGCTTCGAAAGTGCTTGCCTCGTCTGCGTCTCCTGCTCACTCTCTCTATCTATCTTACTCTTTCTCGCTCTCTGACTGGTTTTCTCTTCCCTATCTTCGTGGTCGTTCATTAGTTTCCTTCATCCCCAATTTTTACCGCTTCTCCTGCTCTTCTCCCTTTCTTATGTATTTCTACTCCTTTCCCAGTTTTTACCGCGTTTCCAACTCTTCTCTCTCCCTGTCACATTTCTACTTCTTTCTCTTTTCCATCCCTGACTTCCATTATCTTTCCTTCCCATTCTTTCTCCTTTTGCTCCATTTTTCTTCATCTTTCCGCTCCCTTCGCCTTATCTTACCCTTATCCTTCTTACCCTCCTTCGATTACTTTGAACTTTATCACCATTCATTATTTCTCCATGTGTCGCCAAGTGTATTTTCTTTATTTACGGCTCCATCCATGGAGAGTGTCAGAAGAACACTTTTTCCAGAATTTTTTTAAACGAAATAGTCTTTTTTAGGAATTATTATTACTGAATTAGCTATAAGACTTCAAACGTTTTCATTCTATGATATAATTAGCACAATATAATTTCAACTTGTCTAAAACATCTAAAGTTTAAATTTTATATGTGAAATGTTGATGTAGAATTTCAGTCTCGTATTAAAACACACTCAACTGGAATATGGAATTATAGAGATTTACTAAAACGTACTCACCTCATTTGAAAAGATACAGAAATTAACTTATTCTTCATTTTCCACAGTTTTATATCATTCTATATAGACGTTCCTTACAGATGAGGAGGAGATAACATATAACAGGAGGATACTAATGTTTAGGCACTTCCAGATGTGCTGGAAATTTGAAATTTTTTTCTTAGGTAGGATTTTGTGCAAAACTGACTAGAAAAAACGGAAATCTTCAAAAAGTGAAACAATGCGGCCGCTAAAAATTTGCAATTGTTTAAACAAATTTTCAAAGTTTATGTATTTTTGCATGTGCTACGGAGTTGAAATTTTTTTTGTAAGTAGAATTCTTAAAAAAACGAAATAAGGATTATACAAATTTTGATATTTTATTTCGTTTGGCAGTTAAAAATTCTTAAAGTTTAAACAAATAGATAACTGTTTAGGTACTACGGGATGAGCTAGGAAGCTGAAATTTTCAAATTATTTACAGTATAGTAAATTCGCACAAATAAACATTTCAAGTTTACCATATATGTATTGCGGCGGCCGTTAAAAATTATTTAAATTTAAACAATTAGAAAAATATTATTTTACTTCTAGAAGTGCTACAACATTAAAATTTGGCTAAAATGTGTAGCATTAGTACCCGATAATGGAGAAAGTGTAAAATTTTTAAAATTACAGCATTTGGGGATTGTTTTCAACTATTATTTTTGCATGTGGGAAAATCGAAAATCGCTGCAGAAATGAAATCTTTAGAATTAAAAGACTATTTGTAATGTTGAAATTTCTGTCTGAAAAATGAATGTTCTTTTAATGTGAGATGAAATGCTTGCAGTATGCAAGCACCAACTACTAGTATAAGATATAGATATAACGATTTTTTTCATTCTTATTAAATTTTGGTTAAATAAGTACAACGAAAATTATTTTATTATTTTGAGAGACGTCGGACATATTTGTGAGACCATCAACTGTATCATATCGTAAAAAATGTTGAAGTTTAAACTTAATTATTGCCAAATCGGTATCCTTAAGTTATTTCCATTATTGGGAAATGTATCGTATATTTAACGATGCCTGCCTTTCTCTTCTTACAAACCGTGAATATTTTCCTCTATTATTAATGGGTTTTATGAAAGCAGAAATTTATCAATATACTAAAGTGATGTAATCATTACTGAGAACCATAGTAAATGTATTTTTCTTCGAGGAAACATTTCGATGATTATAGAAACATTGCCTAGTCGTATATTCAGAAATTTATTTTTGTTATGTAGTGCGTTAAAAAATGGATTAATTAGATTACCTAATGTCATAAATCGAACAGACGATATACGCAACTTCCACACACATGAAATAGCTATTAAACTAAATGTGAAGCCGTATCGATTCGTTTTCACGATCTATTATTCTCTCGTCAAAAATAATTCAGAGATCAAAGGTATTCGGTCAAATATTTATTTTTGATGCAAAAATGTCATTTTCGTCTGATTGTTGGAGATATTTGTCATAATCTCAGGAGCTATTAATATGGACAAGAAGAATTCCCCTGCATAACGATTTATCTGTCTCATCATTTCCGGAAAAAATCCTCGAGAATAATGAAGATTAAATTGTACTCGTGTGCATCGCGAGCTTGGTGGGAAGGCTTACCAAAATAGAAAGGAAGATAAGAAATGAAAGTAGCCGCATGAAATGAGAAAGAGGAATGGAATGGCGACAAATTACATGAAATAGGAAGAGTGAGAGAGGGAAGGAAGTATGCCATAGAAAACAAAGACTTGAGCTTAGCGTCAAATTTATTTTGTCACTTCCACGCCCGTAGCTCTTAAATGAGGAACGGGGAAAATAGAGATTTAATTTAATTAAACATAAACAGAATTTCTTCTCGTAGAACTTCAAAAGCCATCGGACGAAATTCCTCTTCTTCTTCGAGGCGCATTATAAAATGAATGCGGCGGGGATGATGCGTAAAATTCGTCGGCGGATTCCTCCGCTCCGTGCGACAAAGACACGGAGAGAGCGATCTGAGAGCGCCGCGGAAATACGGGCTATGAGTAGTATTTGCGCTCGGAATAATTGAAGCGGCGCTTCTCTCTTGCTAATTTTCCTTTCTCTCGGCGCGTAGGAAGAGATCTCTATGGAGTGTTTTTTTGCGGATCTCGTGGACATCGCCTCGATACGTTGGGCTGAAAAAGAGTGGCGAATGTGAGGGCCAATAGCCGGAGACTTAAAAGATAGAGAAGCGGATGTGGAAGCGGATAACGAGTGGGCGGCGTGCGGAGGAGTGGGAGGAGGAAGAAAGAGAGGGAGAGGAAGAGGGGGAGGAAGGGTTAGAGAGGAGGAGGGGGAGAGAATGGGGGAAGGAAGGAAGTGTGCGACAGATTGCACACACACACACCCTCACTGCCGTCTTCTTTTTCCCTCTTAAGGAATCTTTTCATCGACTCAACGCATCTCTCTTATTTGAAGAGTGAGGTCCTCCACTCTCTCCTCTCTCTCTCTCCTCTACCTAGTTAAAACCCTTTCGCCCATCTTCCCCACTTTCTTCTTCACTTGTCTGCCTCTTCCTTTCCTTTGTTTTTACTCGTTGGATTGCTTCTATTCATTTCTCACCCCCCACACCTTCCTACTAGTTCTCCCTCTTCTCCATATTATTTCCTCTCCCGTCCTTCATCCTCTTCTCTCCATCTTCTCCTAATCTATTTCTCGGCATGTACTTCTGGTTTTCCCATATTTCTTTCCCTTTCCCATCAATCGCATTCTTTCTACCCATTCTAGTTCGTCTCTTCACAATTCACTAGAGAAAAATGGAGCTCGTCTCATGGCCAAAAATGAATCCAAGAAGTATGAAAAATTGAAACATTAATTACTTGTCTTAGGTATCCCCGACCTCTGTTTTTTTATAATCTCCTTATGGCTATTGGAGACACCTAAGATAAGATTTCTTTATTTTTGTTACTTAGGTGCTTAATTCTGGAGTTCATTTCATTCCTTTTCTTCCTCTCCACTATTAATTTTTCCTTTCTATCCTCTTAATGATAACCGTTTGCCCTTATCCTCCTATCCTTCCCCTGCTCTCCCTCTTTTCCCCTCTTCCCTGAATCTGATACTCTCAGTTTCTTTCCTCGTGTTATCCGTCTGCCCTTGTCCTTCTATCCTTCCCCTTATTCTCTTATCATTCCAATCCACTCCTTTCCTTTCTCCTTTCCTCTCTCCTTTTCTTTCTCCTTTTCTCCTCTAGCACTTCCATAGTTTTCACATCATGTCCCCCTTCCTCCGCTCTTAAGTATCCTACCTGCCTAAACTCCTTCTTCTACCAAGCCTACATTATACACCCCTTTCGCACGCTCTATTTTACATTATTTACATCGCCTTTTTTTGTTTAAGTTCGAAGTTTTGGAGCGAGCGCACACGTGCTCGCGAGCGAAGCCCCGAAGTGAGATAGACGAGTGGAGGGAGGGGCGAATAGGGAGGGAGAGGTAGGGAAGTGGGAGGAGGAGGAGAGGGAGGTGGGAGGAGAGGTTGGTGGGATGGGGAGGAGATGAAAATGGGAGGGGGAGGAGATGAAAGTGGGAGGGGGAGGAGATAAAATTGGGAGGGGGAAGAGCCGGAGATGGGAGGGGGAGGAGACGGAGGTGGGAGGGAGAGGAGAGGAAAGTGGGAGGGGGAGAAGAGGAAAGTGGAGTAGATGAAAGTGAGATGGGGAGGAGATGGAGGCGGAGGAGGGGGGGGGGACGAAAGGAGGAGGAGAGGACATGTATGGAGAGAGACTTTTTAAGGGGATGGCTGAAAATCGAGGTGGAATTGCGTCACGGCATTAAAAAAATCTTCCACTCTCTCCCTCTCTCGGAATTGAGAGAAGCACGTGCATTTTGGGGTGAGTTGTATGTGTGAGAGAAAAGATGGAAGGAGAGAGAGAGGCGGGATGGGAGGAGGTGGAGAGAAGGAGACACGCGCTCCCTTTTTCTCTCCCTCTTCTCTTTATATCTCTCACGACCACCCGCGCCTTTCTCTTCTTCCTCCCACTCTCCACGTGTCGCACCATCACGCCACGGAGAGGAGGAAAAAATAAACAAAAAATATTCCCTTCTTCCGAACGTATTCTTCACTGCTCCTGCACTATACCCCCTAGCTTCCTCCTCTCTCTTCTTTTCCCCTTTACTCCCCTTCCGTTTCCTCATTTTTATGACTTTCCCACCTCTTCGATCCTCAATTATTCAACCCCCTCCCCACACACGCAGCCTCGTATCTCTCGCTGCACCCATTTCTACCCATCGAACCCACCCTTCATCTCCCCTTTCCGAAAAAAAATAAAACACCCCTTTCTTTCTTCCCCCAAAACCCTCATCCCTTTTATTCCGTGTTTATCCGATAAATCCCATCCTCGCGCTTCTTTTTTTCCTCTCCCTCACATGATAGCATCACCGCATTACACGCAGGCGCCTGACCTTACGAAACTATCCCTATTTTCATCCACCTATGCTCCGGTCAATCTCGCCTCTCATCCCTTTTTCTCCAGGACAGTTCCTCTAATTCTTTCCCTTCGGCGCAACTGCTCTCTTCCTCCTCTCTTTCCTACCCTCCGACGAGTCCTTCCTCTGCGTCCTTAAGTCTTCATCCCCCGTGCCCTTTTCTCTCTCTCTCTCTCTCTCTTGCCCTCTTCCTACCCTTTCCCTCAGCCACCCGACCCACATGTTTCCCATATCCCCTTCGCCCGATCCTTCCAGATTCTCTCTCCTCCTAAACTTATCTGCGAGGCCGTCTCTAATCCTCGCTTCCTTTTCTCGCATTTCCTTCCCAGATCCTACGGCTTACATCCCTTTCGCTCATCCCCTCGGATACAGGCGACTATCCCCGCAATTCTTCACACGCACTCTCTCCTCTCTCTCTCTCTCTTTCTTACTCCCTCCTTTCCTCTCTCGCCTTATTCCTTACAGCCTTTCTTCTCGTTTTAGTTCTTACCATATCACGATTTACCCTCTTTTCCCTCTCTCATCTAACATCTCTTTCACCCACTCGACTTGTCTCAAATTCTCGCTCCCCTTTCAAACCCTTTCCGTCTTTATTCACACCATGTTTCCTCACCCTATTCATCTACACGCTATTTTCCTCTCTCTCTCTCCTTCCATCCCGCTTTAATCATTTCTCTCTTCATGTTTTGTTTTTCTCTTGCGGTAAATTTGTCGCGTCTAGGTTTTTCTCAATATCGGGTTTGACAGAAAAATTAGTTCGATCACTGAATTATCTTTTCAAAATAATTTAAATCGTTGCCTTTCTTTCTCTCTCTCACACATACTTTATCACAAAATTCACCTCCCTTCTCTCTTCATCCATTCCCTCCCTCACTCTATCTCATTCTCCTTTATTCTTGCTTCATCCCTCCTTCCCCTCTCCCTCATTTTTTCTTACTTCTCCTCTCACCTCCCTTCAACTCCTTCCCATTCCTCCAGCTCCTTCCCTCACATTCTACCCTTTCCTCTTATTTCACGCTTCCCTCCCTCCCTCTCTATCCCTATCCATCCTCATCCCTGTCTTTCCATCTCCCCAATCTCTCCCTACCCTCTTCCTCCCTCTTCTTCCCGTAATCCTTCTTTCCTCTCGCCCTTACACTTTTCTCTCCCTCTTCGCTCACCCCATTTGCACCTTATGCATATCCTCTCTTCTTTCTCTTTTTCCTCTTCAGCCACTCTTTCCGTCGCCCGTTTTCCTCACTCGCACTCGACTTATCCCACTCCAACTGGAGTCGAGAGAAAGAGACGTGAGTGGGGGAGATTTTCTCTTCCCTCCTATCCCCCCCCCCCAATCCTTCCTCGCTGATCTTAGCAACCCATCGAGGAGCCGGGGATTTCTCGCCTACGTAGTCGTACTCGTGTTTTTTTTCGCGCTCCTCGTAGGAAAAGTGTGTGTGTGCGTGTAAAGGGGTTGTGCGGTTTGCGGTTAAGAGCTTCATCCCGTATTCCATTTCCTCTTCGCAATTCAACGCGTAGCTACGTGCGGGTGACGTGCGCTTGACTCTTTTTGCTCCTTCTTCTGCTCTACTAAAGATTCCCGGCCTGTGCACTCCCACCCCCTGCAATACTGCTCAATCCCTCCCTCCGGCGCCCTCTAAGCTCTATCGTCAAAGACGTCTCTCAACCCTTTGTACTCGTTCTCCACTAATTCCGTCTATAATCATCTTCCTCTATTTCAACCTCAATCTTGAGGCCTGCCTTCGACCAGCTAAAAACCTCATATACGTTGGGAATGCATTCGAGTTCTCTCTTCCAACATGCCTTCTTTAAATCGTCTCTCAACCATTGTGTTCTTCCTGTGTGCGCATTATTCTCATTTGAGTTTAGTCCTCTTGAAGGATGGTATAGATATCGTAACCGGTTCTCATTTTCAAAAGGTTTTGACGTCAAAGAGCCAATTATCAATGGACGTTTCTCTTTATTGTTTATTTGAAAGGAATCTTAAACATTTTTGGTAGCACTGCATCTGACCCATAAATGGAGTAACATTTCTACATCGCTACAGGTCTGCATTTTTTCAAGGGAAACTTTTCATGGCCGATAGGAAATTGAAAGTTTATTCTACTTTAATAACGGTACTAGCTGATTTGTGCAGCGTTGCTTGCAGCATCAATAAGATATGTGCTTACTTCCACCCGGCATGGTAAATTAATGCAATGTGTGGTTTATTTTTAGAAATGTATTCCAAAATACTACAGAACTTATCAACTTCATTGTATGTATGTATGTATGTATGCCCAGTCAATTCGCCTCTCTTAGAGCACAAATGGGTATCTCAGAGGTAGTGCAATGAATAACCGGGGAGAGAGGAGGGAAACCCGGTGCCGGCATTTGCCTGCTCTTACGAAGAACACCAGGGGGGCCAACAGCTTAACGTCCCTTCCGAAGGACGGAACAGCTGAATTTGCGCGGTCTCCTCAAACTACGCAAACAGGGGGCCGGGTGACCTTGAGAAAAATCCTACTTGCGCAGGATTCGTACCCGATGACTTTTTCAAGCATCGGGCGAGTAGCAGTCAGCATTCTAACCACTACACCACCGGCACCCCCTAGAACTTATCAACTAACTCCGATGGTCCCGCATTTATACCAGTTCCATGTTCGGTCCTGAGATGGCAGTAAAAGAAAGATCCACGGCATATATATTTTCTATCAAAATTTTCGGTTCAAATTATGTTTTGCGACAAATGCTGCTATTAGATATTCATACTTTTTTACCTTAATGTTTTTACGACAGTAATGTAATGCAATGGAAATCAAGAATAATTTTTAAAAATGCATGGCCAAAGACTACAGTGCCACCTGGTGGAGAACACATAAACTATCTCCGACGGTCCCGTATTTTAGGTTTTATCAGTTCGTTTGACTGCCAAGAGATAGCAGTATGGTAAAATTACACGATAAAAGTATTTTCTATCAAAATCTTCTTTCCAAATTAGGTTTTCTAACAATTGCTTTTATTAGATACTCTTAGTGTTTTAATTTTAAAGTTTTAGGCGATATTTGCCACCAAAAAGAAGCATAATTACTTTTAATGAAATTTCAATAACGTAGTTAAGAGGCCATGGAACATTGTTGTCCAATAACCATTCCGGGACAAAATACCGAAGTACTGGAGAGGGATGGCTGTGGTCTCGTGGTTAGGACGCTGGCTGCTACTCGCCTGCTGCTTGAAAAGGCAGCGGATACGAATCCTGCGCAAGTAGGATTTTTCCAAGGTCGCCCGGCCCCTTGTTTGTGTGGTTTGAAGAGACCGCGCAAATTCAGCTGTTCCGTCCTTTGGAAGGCACGTTAAGCCGTTGGCCCCCTGGTTTTCTTCGTGAGAGTAGGCAAATGGCGGCACGGGGTTTCCGTCCTTCCTTCCCCGGTTATTCATTGCACTACCTCTGAGATACCCATTTGTGCAGTAAGAGAGGCGAATTGGCTGGGCACTCAAACATACAATAAGTACTGGAGTTAGGGGAGCCGGTGGTGTAGTGTAGTGTTGGCCCCATCGTACGATCTGTTAAATCTGCTAACACCTAAAACATCCCGGTTCGAATTCTGAGGATTTTATCCGAGGACGCTTTGGGCCCCTATTTGTGAGTGTTGAAACTAAAGTGACGAGGACACGAGAAAAATGAGGAGCGCGCTCAAATCAACACTCCGTCCTGCGGAAGGGACGTTAAGCAGTTGGTCTTTCTGTTGTTCTTCGTAAGAGCAGGCAAATGCTGGCACCGGATTTCTCTTCTTCTGGCTATTCATTGCACTACCTCTAAGATACCCATTGTGCGTAGGACAGAGCCCAGAGGCGAATCGGCTGGATTTAGATTTAGTACTGGCGCTGGATAAAATGCTACCTCGAGGTATTTTGTCCAGTTTGCAATATGTGATAACTTCGATTTATCCCCTCCAAGGTTTCAGTTCCTTCCTGGAGAGGGTCGAATTTTAGATCAGTGTCATTTCTGCTCAGTTGCTGTCTTTTTCTCGGGGACATTAGATACGCCATTTTTACCTCACACACCACTTATGTTTATCAATATTTATAACATTTGTTGTGCAGTTTTAGTTTTGTTTTTCAAGTCAAACCCTATTCCACATACTATTTCATTAAAAATAGGTTGTTCTTCAAATTTTGTGCAATTTGACATTTTAATTCGATATTTTAGTAAAATTTTATCCAATTTCATTGATGATGCTGAATCAGAAAGGATCAGCAGGATTTGCAATAGGTGGAAGAAGTTGAAGCTGAAGTGATTGTGTTTAGCGATAGCGGTTCCCACCTGGACTGCGAATAAACCATAATTTAAACTGCAACACTGATCAAAGTGCAGACGAAGATATTGAGTTGAAATCCAAAAACGCCCTTCCACCAGTGAAAATTCTTGATTAGTTTACTGGGAAAGGCACAACCATGTGATCACAATGCCAGGCCTCATGAAATATTCGCATTCGTGCATACAACATCATCACGTATTTGTCTGATGTTATTGGCCCCGCTACAGGGGCCAATTCTGCATCGGAAACATGGAGCTGTATATATAATAATTGAAATAATTCTCATTTACACTAACATAAAAATAGATTCATTTAGAGGAAAATATTCAAGAGAACGAAGTTCCTCTCCAGCTCTTCCTTTTTGGCTAGAAAAATGACGGGTAATTATTTACCTATGCCACCGCTAACGTGTGTTTTGCTAGCACTATCACTGCCGAGTTTAGAGGGGCGCGTACAATTTCTGCGAGGCCTTAATGTCATACATGAAGTATGACCTAGTTTACATTGTCTGAAAATCTCTTTATATGCCGTAGAAGTGTAAACAAATTTTCACTGACTACTTCACTGCTTACTCTGAATCATGAATAATGTTGCATAGAAATTATCTCCAGGATCGGCATTTTAGATTTTATCAATACATTTAATATCATGTAAATAGCCAAAAGTTGTAGCTAGGTACTTAAATGTGCGGAATTCATCAGAAGTATGAAGTATAAATACATTGAAAATACAGAAAAAGAACTTTCAGTAGCTCACTAATTTTGATTACTTTAAAGGGATGAATAATATTGTATTTAATACTACTTGTGACAATGAAATTACTGTTGTTATTATGTTTTCTAATGAATTCATATAATAAATTCCATTTCAGGAAGGATGTAAATGTGAATTTACGTGAATTGACAACGATAATGAATGATTTTAAAAATAAGATAAGGTTCATGATTCGTGAATAAAATATCCTATCAGACTCTGAGAATTATATAACAAGATGGAAAAGTATACTCCATAAATGGAATACACAGAAATTTCAAAGGCGTTCTTAATTGGAAATACGTATGAAACGGTATCAAAAGATTGGGCTGTTCTCGAATTTTTATCTCCAAAACTATAAGTCGTAATTTTATGGTCTCGGGAACTATCTTGTGGTAAATGTTGTTCCCTATATAAATATTTTTTTTAATCTGCGAGTTGTTAGTGCTTGCATACTGCAAGCGCTTAAAAAATCACCATATCCCAACATCTAAACTCGTAAATAAACCAACGCGACATCATTTGAACTACACAGAGCCCATTTAAATAAGATAATAGTTATAATTTTGCCATAAATTAAGACATCTATCTGGAATTTCTAAATTCTCTGGCTATCAGCTCGCGTCCAAGTTTTCGAATTTCAAGTTCCATTACTCAGATCGCCCTTTTAAAGCAATAACTATAATCATCATTAAGACAATAGCCATATATAGCTATTGTCTATATATATAATGTGTGTGTTACACTAAAATTTATGTAAAAATTAGTATATTTTGTGTTTATGATTATGGTCTCATCATTCGTGCCTTTTATTACGTATCCGGATAAAAAAATTAGTTTATAATTATCATGTCATCATATTGTTATGTGGTAGCTCAAAAACATTTTGCTCAGTCGATGTTTTAGAAGCGTGAACTCCTTTAGCCAAAAAACGAAAGGATTTTAAAACCTAATGCATTTCGTCCACGTTCCACATGTCATCATATGTATACGTCGTTGGCTGAAATCAAAAGTATTATAATGTAGTTTAAGTATTAAATCAATGCTCTTGAAGTATGGAAATCAATTCCCATTGAAATGCATTGGAGTCGTTGCTATGGTGGTTAATATTTTTCATTGTTGAAGACCGTAAAAAAATTCATAATTTTATGATTAAAATCACATTTTACCGCAAATACAGCATGGATTTGAATTTTGTCTTCAGGAAAAATATGCTTAATTCTTTCATCCACGGTATAGTGTATGTACCGACTTTGTATCTTAATTTTAATTAATTTAAAAAAGCAATTTATTGAAGCCCTGCACCGCTCTCAATGCTTTTCTTATGGGTGTTTAAAATTGAAAATTGGGGTAAAAAACACCCCTTAAATATAACTTTTTCCGTAATTTCGGATTTTCCAGAGGTTGTATTCAATGATCTCTCTTCCTTCCAAATTCCAGCTCTGTAGCACTTGTAGAAGTACCTTAGGTTTAATATCATATATATATATATATATATATATATATATATATATATATATATATATATATATATATATATATATATATATATATATATATACGAAGAATAGGAGAGAAGCGAATGATTATACAGACTATCAGAAAGAGGAAGGCTAACTGGGTTGGACATTACCTGAGGAGAGAGAGTATGATTAAAGACGTGTTAGAAGGAAAACTAGATGGGAAAAGGGAAAGAGGTAGGAAAAGGTTTCAGCTGATAGACGATTTGAAAGGGAAAGAGAGTTATCAAGATATAAAGAGGACAGCGGAAAATAGGAGTATATGGAGAACCAGGTTTAACCATGAATAATCACGGACCTGTCTACGGACAGACTACCTATGATGATGATATATATATAAAACCATGGATAACGAAGGAAATGCTGGAGAAAATGGATGAGAGACGAAAATGGAAAAACATTAACACTGAAGAAGGTAGAGCCAACTATAGACGTATAAACAATGAGTTGAGAAGGGTAACAGATAAAGTTAGAGAAAATTGGATAAAAGGAAAATGTGATGAAATAGAACAAATGGAGAAGTTAGGACGGTACGATATGATGTACGCTAGGGCACTGGAATTAGAAGATAAGAAGTCTAATGAAATTTGTGGTAAAGGAATTATGAATACGGATGGGAAGATAGTCTCAGAAACAAAGGATGTAGCACAGGTATGGGAAGAATACATTAAGGAATTATACAGCAAACAGGCAGGAGCGGCAAAAATAGAACTGGAAAATGAGGAAAACATTGAAGAAGACAACTTAGGACCAAGTATTATGGAGAGCGAAGTAGAAAAGGCGATAGTGGAACTAAAGAAGGGGAAAGCCACGGGCAGCGATAAAATACCGGCTGAGATACTTAAAGTCATAGGATCAGAAGGACTAAAAGCGATCACGAAATTAATTAATAAGATTTACGACACGGGAGCGTGGCCTCGGGATTCCCTAGAAGTAACAATGATCCCTCTAAAGAAGAAGCCAAAGGCAATGCAGTGTAAAGATTACAGAACTATAAGCCTTCTGTCACACACATCGAAGATCATCACGAGGATTCTTAATAAAAGGCTGGAGAAAAAGGCAGAAGAAATAATAGGGGAAGATCAATTCGGTTTCAGAAAAGGACGAGGAACTAGAGATGTTATAGGAGTAGTTAGAATCATATCAGAAAGGGCAATAGAATACAGTCAACATATCTGCGCATGTTTCGTAGACTGGCAGAAGGCCTTTGATAGAGTAAATTGGGTAAAGTTGATGAAGATATTAAAGGATATAGGTGTAGACTGGAAATACAGGAGACTGATAAGGAATCTATATGAGAATCAAGTTGTAAAGGTCAGGTTTGAGAATGTGGACACCTGCGGAATAAATATCGGTAGAGGAGTAAGACAAGGCTGCTGCCTATCGCCAACCCTATTCAATATATATGGAGAAAGTCTAATGCAAGAAGCTTTAGAAGGCACAGGGGATTTCAAAATTGAAGTAAGGATTATAAGAACAGTAAAATACGCAGATGATCAAGTACTTCTAGCAAGAAAGGAAGAGGAGCTACAAAAAATGATAAATAGACTAGTGATAACAGGTAGAAAATACGGTATGGAAATAAATACAGAAAAATCCAAGGTCATTCGAATATCGGGTAAAGAAGAGAATCTGAACATAACTATTGGGGGAAAGCCATTAGAACAAGAATATAAATACCTTGGAAGTATCATAACACGAGAAGCAAAATGTACGGATGTCATCAGAACTAGAATTGGAAAAGCAAAAGCGTCTTTCAGGAGAAAGAAACAACTACTTACAGGGAATATAAGGGAAGATATCCACAAGAAGTTGATAAAATACTACGTATGGAGTATAGCATTGTATGGGGCAGAAGCATGGACGCTAAGGAAAAATGACATCAAATACTTGGAAAGCTTTGAAATGTGGACTTGGAGGAGAATGCTGAAGATAAAATGGACAGATAGGATGAAAAACGATGAAGTTCTACGAAGAAAAGGAGAGAAGCGAATGATTATACAGACTATCAGAAAGAGGAAGGCTAACTGGGTTGGACATTACCTGAGGAGAGAGAGTATGATTAAAGACGTGTTAGAAGGAAAACTAGATGGGAAAAGGGAAAGAGGTAGGAAAAGGTTTCAGCTGATAGACGATTTGAAAGGGAAAGAGAATTATCAAGATATAAAGAGGACAGCGGAAAATAGGAGTATATGGAGAACCAGGTTTAACCAAGAATAATCACGGACCTGTCTACGGACAGACTACCTATGATGATGATATATATGTATATATATATATATATATATATATATATATATATATATATATATATATATGAGTTCTCTCTCTGTAGCTGAAGAAGGAGTAGTTCCGAAAGCTTTACGTTTGTGATGTTTCTGTGTTTTTGTGTTATTTTACGTGTGTCGCTTCGACATCCCCGGGGCCTCGCCAACCTGAAGTCGTCTGATTGGTGAGTGCTCACTGGGTTTCCTCATCCCAACACCTTGTTGGCATCCATATATTCATTTTACCTTTCCTTTTCCGTAAGTTGTTATATATATATATATATATATATATATATATATATATATATATATATATATATATACAGGGTGTCCCAAAAAGATGTATACACATTTTAATGCTGAAAAAATAATCCTTTAAAAATTAAAAAAGAACAATATTTGGTGTGTGCGAAGCAATAAGCTTTTATTAAAAGAGTAATTATCGCAGTTGTTCAAAATGACCTCCATTAGCTTCAATGCATTGTTGGCAACGGGTAGCTACCGACTGATAAACGTCCACCAAGATATCCACTGGGATGGCTGCACATTACTGTTCAATTTTTTGCCTGAGTTCCTGAAGCGTTGCTGGTTTCATTGAGTACACTCTATCCTTCAGGCAACCCCACAAGTAGGTAAAAGTCGAGTGGAGTTGAATCAGGTCAACGTGGTGGGTACTCAACACTTCCTCTCCAACCTAACCACCGGTCTGAGGAATTGTTATCAAGAAATAACCTAACATCACGATGGTAATGTGGAGGTGTCCCATCTTGTTGAAAAAAATTTTCTCCCCTTCATAATGCTGTTGAATTTTGGATACTTTAAGCAGGTTAAGGTACTGAGTACCAGTAACAGCCCCCTCAAAAAAGTATGGCCCTACAATACCCCTGGACGACACACCACACCAAACTGTAAGACCTGGTAAATTCACTGCCTTGTCTAAATGAATTTTTGGATTTTCTGATGACCAGTATACGCAGTTATGTCGGTTAACTGTACCATAAATTTAAATGTTGCTTCATCAGACTAAACAATCTTGTGAACAAAATTTATAACCTCAGTCACTTTCATTTTAAAACCATTCATAGAACTCAGATCTGCGGTCAGGATCGTCTTCAGACAATTTCTGTAACAGTCTTGGAACGTAACACTTCCACTTATCAGTTTTGAGAATCCGGTGTACACTCGTTTTACTGATTCGAGTCTCATTAAAACATCGTCTTACGGACTTTTTTGGTGATCGTTAAAATTTCTCTAACACCATAGCAGAGTTTTCTGCATTCATTGAAGTTCAACGTCTCTCAGATCGTTCCCTGCAAAGGTCTTGCTCGGTACTGTAAGTCTCGAATTTATCAGCAATTCTTGAAATTGTGGTTCGTGTTAGTGGCTCAGTCTTGGAATCATGTCTCCACTCTCTTTGAACCTCACACACATCTCAAATTTCCAGTGCCATTTCAAAATTGCTTTTCTTTGCTCGAAAGTCAAATGATGCTCCGCCATTTTTATTATGTTATGAATTATGGTTATTGAATTGTTGGTTTTCATTATGACTGAAGTCATCATTTAATTACATGTCATGCAAAAATGAGTCGCTATAATTTTCATCCAAACAATAATCCTTGAATAGATATTCTATAAGACAATGTGTATAAATCTTTTTGGAATAATATATATATATATATATATGCGTGAGTGTGTTTTGTACCCCGTCTAATCTGAAAAATCCAAAGCTGCTTGCAGGGTTCAAACCTGAGATAATCATCGCGTAAGACGAGTGATTTAACCCCTCAACGCCGTCAGGCGTACTATTACATCCTGCGGCAGCCCTAATTTATTTTATCTTTTGACGCTAGAGACTTCTTTAAATCTATATAACCTAGATATATTTTGAAAGAGGAAGCTTTGTACTTCCTATCCATGTTTGCCTTGTATTTTTTCTCTTTTAAAAAATATACAATCAACCTTGAATTTTGCGATAGAATTTTCAATTGTGCTATGATGTGATGGTGTTTCTCCGTATAAGTTGATTTGGGTTGAGTTGAGTTTATATGATGCTTCATCAGACTAAACAATCTTGTGAACAAAATTTGCATCCTCAGTCACTTTCATCTTCGGTGAGGATCCTCTTCAGACAATTTCTGTAACAGTCTTGGAACATAACACTTCCACTTATCAGTTTTGAGAATCCGGTGTACACTCGTTTTACTGATTCGAGTCTCATTAAAACATCGTCTTACAGACGTTTTTGGTGATCGTTAAAATTGCTCTAACACCATAGCAGAATTTTTGCATTAGACGTCATCCAGATCGTTCCCTGCACACGTCTTGCACGGTACCGTAAGTCTCGAATTTATCACGAATTCTTGAAATTATGGTTCGTGTTTAGGGCTCAGTCTTGAAATCATGTCTCCACTGTCTTTGAACCTCACACACATTCTCAAATTTCCAGTGCCATTTCAAAATTTCTTTTCTTTGCTCGAAAGTCAAATGATGCTCCGCCATTTTTATTATCTTGTGAATTATGGGTATTGAATTGTTGCTTTTCATTATGACTGAAGTCATCATTTAATTACAATTCCTACAACAATGAACGGCCACCGCAAAAGCGTCATTCTAAAACGACCGCTGCCTGTGGCCGTTCATGCGAACAATCACAAACTAAAATTTAATGATTGCTTCACGGTGAGGGCAATTCGCGCTCTCCCCGATAATGCTTCGGATTCCCAACGTCAGTGGGAGCTTGCACATATCCATCTTTTAAACTCCTTCACTCCTCCTGACCTCAACCTTCGCTAGCATTTCACTCACTTTCTGCCATTCCCCAACCCCCTCCGTATCCTCCAATCCCCGACATTTCCTCACTACCCTTCCACCCCCATGCCTCCACCCAGTGTCACCGCCATCAGTTGTATCTCTCCTGTGCTGACGAAGGTATCGTATATATATCATCATCATAGGTAGTCTGTCCGTAGACAGGTCCGTGATTATTTTTGGTTAAACCTGGTTCTCCATATACTCCTATTTTATATATATATATATATATATATATATATATATATATATATATATATATATATATATATATAAAGTGAAATTTGGCATGAAGATAGGTCATTGGGTACAACTAGAGTTTTGGGTTCTCGGCGATATTCTTTTTCTCGGGAAACGGGAATTAGATTTTCAAATATCCCGGGAACCCGGGAATAAGAATGATTTTTCATTTTTAATATTTAATACACCATTTCTTCATTTAAACATGATATTTCTTATCGATACAACGTAAATACGAAAGTCTTGAATAAATCCCAATGACATGTGATACATTATTTGCGACAGATTGTTAGCAGATTCAATGCTTGTGAATTAGGCTCTAATTCAATATCGAGAATTAGATCATTTTTATGAACGATTTGAAATTAAAATAGGTTCTCAAACAAAAATAACATATTTATCTTTTTAAAAACTTAGCTCAAAGCGTGTATCAACGTGCAACAAACGGTTCACGGTTCTGTTCGTCCCCTCGTTAGTATTGGTCTTCATTAACACCCTCGCCACCCACAAAAGTGTTGATTACCCCTGCAACGCAATGCCTCTCACACATCTACTACCCTGTCTGCCTTTCCTTCTTCGCCAACCTCCTTCCATTATCGCCCTCTTGCGTCTCCTTTCCCTCTTACTTTCCCCTGATTCCTCTCCTTTCGATCTTTCTCCGTCTCCTACCCTTCTCTCACGAATCGGTCTTTTCCCTTCTCCCTCTTCCGCTCAACCCTTCCTTCTTCTCTTTCCAACTCCTATCTTCATCTTCTCTTTATCCTGCCTATCCTTCTTTCATTCTACTCTACGTTCCATCCTTCCTTACCTTTCCTCGTTCTTTTCACCCCTTCGATTTATTTCTATTCCGTTTCCGTCCCCTCTCTCTCTCTTCAAGTCTTCCTCCTAACCGTACTCCCTATCCTCCCTTCTTCAAAAAGGTAACCTAGGTAAGTCGCTCGAAACTCGTCATATAGTATTCCATCAACACGTAATCCATCAGTAAATCTCCATTACCTTGGCTGTTCTCTGTGACTTAGCGACATTGTGACAAAATCATTCCGTCAATCTCACCTCACCATTTATTTCCCCTATGGCCTAACTCCACCCTCTCTTCCTCCGACACGCTCTCCTCCCCGACGTTTCTCCCCTCCCCCCCCCAATGCTCTCTCCGCCCTCACTCTCCCTCCTAGTGTAAACCAGCGGTACAGACGGGCGGTTACCAAGTATCGATTCTGCCTCACGTCGAGCCATAATGCTTCCAGGTTTCATTTCCCACCGTGCTGATTGCGAAAGGGGGAGGGAGACGAGTCGGCGCAGTGGGAGAGGGGAGGTTATAGAGAGAAGGAGGGAGAGTTAGGCATGGTGAGAGAAAGTAAAAGGAGAGGGATGGTTTGTGTGTTAACGGGAACCGAGATTCGTCTTCGCGATCCGCGTAAAAAAATAAGCGGATCCATTCCTACCCTTTCTCTTTCTACCTATTGCTCATTATAAAAAAGGAAGTCGACTTTTTTATTCCCGGCGCCAGGTAGGTCTCGCCTTCGTCTCCGATTATTTTTTTGTTCTTGCATTTCTTCCTCGTCCCATTAAACTTGCCGAGTTTTGTTTTTTTTTCTCTCTCCCGTACTTGGCGAGAAGACTTGACTCGCGTAAATGCGAGATTATTCTTTATTTTTTGTTCTCATAATAATTTCCTTCCGAGATGAAGCATAGAGATATTGAAGGATGAGCAGACGACGACGTGGTGTCGACGAGTATCTTCTCGCATCGCGCCGTTTTCTTGGATACGAAACACATCGAAAATGGTTTTTTTTCTTCGCGGAAACACTTCGACACGCATTCATAACGCGCAGAATGTAAAAAAGTAGAGGTATCATTTTCTTTTCGTTTCCATTTCGCAGAGATCGATATAAAATAATATACGTAATGAAATCGGAGACGTTTCATATTTTCTTTTCCCAGTGATATCCAAAAAAATAAAACTTATGAATTTGTGTGTTTAAGTTTCGTGTGGGGTTGAGGAGGATGCAAATATGGGAGGGTAGAGAGAGAGGATAATGAGTGGGAGGGAGGATTTTTTTGGGTGGTTGAGAGACCAAGGTTTTCCTTTGCGGAAGAGGGAGGAATTTTTCGGGAATGGCTAGGCGGGCGTGGTGGGGGAGGCGACGCTGGGGACGCAGATTCGTTTTTGTAAGGGGGAATTACGAGAGAGAGAGGGGGGGGGGGGTTGGGAGGAAAGGGAAACGTGAAAGGGGGTGGGTGGGCGAGGGGGGGAGGGAATATGAGTGGTGGGGAGGAGAAGAGAAAGGAAGGCTCTTCAGGGAGGCATGGAAGTACCGGATGGCATGCCAGTCTCCTCTTTTCAAATATTTACTTTTTGAGAATATTGAGTCCTCTTCCCCCCCCCCCCTCACTTACCTCTCATTCCCCCCACATATTTCCCTTCCCTGCATCGATCAACAAACTTAAAAAACTTCGGATTACTCCTCCTGCCCCCCCCCCCCTCTCTCTTCTCCGTAGGTGGGCTTCGGATGATTAATCGAAACAGTAAATCCGGGGCAGTTCTGTAACGCAAGTGAAATAATATTCTCTACCCCCTCTCTCTCTCTCTCACTCGATCTCTGTCTCTCTCTCTCGTTCGCATTCCTTTCAAATGACCGCGGAAACAAGTAGCCAAGCCATGCAGCCACGAGGAAAAAAATGTTTCTTTATTTCATTAACAGGTTTTCCTTTAATTAGGTTCCGAGTAGGGATTGGTTCTGCGTCGAATTTCTCGGATTTTCCGTCCGTGCTTAATCAAATTATGTGATCTAGAGAGAGAAATGGAGAAAAAATAACGATTCGGCTAATCAAAATAGTTGTTTCAATTTGTTTAAACTGAAGGTTCATAATGTATGGCTCCTAATTAAAATTTAAAAAGGCGTAATTGGAAATTTTTGGGATGTAGGTTTTTATTTTTTAGTTTTCGCGTGGTCCAAATTTTAGGCTTTTTTATTTTTTGATAATTAATGCCCAAGTTATATCGAAAAGCCTGAACCAGGTTTGGATGTTAATTTAAAGAACATGTAATGAACATTTTGCATCGAGAATTCGTAATAATGATCCAACTCGTCATGTTCAGAGAAAACACGACCCATAATATTGTAGTTTTATATTTAATACGTGCCTGTAAGTAATTTCATTAAAGTTAATAAAATGAGTTTATCATGTTTGATTCAAAAAGTTTTTTAAACGTATTTATGTCGCTCCTAAAATTATTCAATTCGTCAAATTCCTTAGTTGCTCATGATTTTAGATTATAATCTTAGATTTATCGTAATTAAGGAGAAATATTAGCTTTGAGCAATCATAATGATCCGAAGTAAACAATAATAAACTGCATTACTATCGGCAAGGAAGAAATATTACAGTGATAGCGAATATAAGGCATGCGTAGTCAAAGTATTCTACTTTAAGTATAATACCCGATTATTTCAAAACGTAAAACTGACAAAATTATAAATCTACGCAAATGGTTAATTACTTCCTAGGGTAGACGCTGGTTCGCATTATTTTACAGCTGTTTAATTGGCATTAAAGAGCTCAGATTATTACGATTTTTAGAAAATAAGCGTCAAACTCCATCATCCGCATCGCTTAACGTCACCTTCAGCATTCTTTTCTCCTTTACTTCGGCTCAGAAATCATTCATCGATCTAATAACTCGAATTATATCACATAAATAATTTCTGTGGTGTTAATACGATTGAGTAAACTATAAGCGCATTTCAGAAATAATGCAACCGTTGTCAGCGGTAATTCACAAATGTTTCCATGTAACCTTTTGCTAAATTATAAAATCGGTGATTTATAGTTGGGTATAGAGATTTGGAACCGGGAATACCCGTTCCCGGTTCCCGGGAATTGACTCGATATTTCTTATTCTCGATATTTTTTATTCTCGATTCCCGGGAAAATTTGTAATGATTCCGGGGAATTGTTCGTTTGAATTTTATACCGAGTCAAGCTTTTCCAGGGTTGCCTTCATAGCTGTTTCTTTTTGAGATTTCTCTTAATTTCAGCCCCAAATGTTAAGCTATCAAAATTAGTTTTGATTTTTTTGATTTTATGCGTGTTGTACCAATAGAATTTCTGATGAATACTAAATAACTGTTAAGTGAATGCTATTTAGTAACTGAGTTATTAGGAGTTTGAGATTAAGGATCAGGTTGCGTTTATTGCTATTAATTACATTTTAATGGAACGCTAATACGATGTCTAAATGTCGTTAGTAAAAACAAGGTCCAAAAGTAATGGTTGCATGAATCTGAAACTAGGCGCTGAAGTGAACCATCTTCCCCTCCTATTCTTCTTCCTTCCCCCTCCCCCCTTCTCTAATCGATCAAATTAGCTACTCTGACCAAGTGAATTATATATAAAATTCGGAGAGAGTTTTTTATGAAATTTCGTGAATAGATGTGACGCGATGCTAATATCCAAGACAATGGTACGCAATTACTCGATACCGGCAACAATGCAACTCACTAAGAATACGTCAAATTCTCGCGTTAAAAACTGTTCTGTTAATCGAATCGACGCGTATTCAAAAATTGATTGCAGGAAAACAAACATTCGTTCTTTTAGGCGTTTGTTGTCTCTTAACTTCTACGATGATTCTAAGTGATTTAAATATGCGAATTACTAATGTTCTACATTCTAATGTATTCCTTCTCGCATATAACGCAACGAATGTTGTTTACATTGGTTGCTATGAAAATCATTTCCCTTTCCTTCCTTCTCTCTCTCTCTCGTATTAAAAGCATTCAAAGCTTGCTTTCATCTATAAGGAATGAAATGACAATAGGATGTCGAGGTTTAACAATGCAATGGGTTGACAAGGCAACATCCCGTTAAAATGACAAGATTTCCTCAAAATATGTAAATTGAACGTTTAACATGAGGAATTTCGAACTGCAGGCGGGAAAAGATGAACAGAATAAGAATTATTGTATTTTTTAAATGATTTAAATCGAAGATCGTATGTTAATTTTTTATAATTTAGATCTCAAAAAGAATAAAAGCCTGCATGTCGAAAAGTCGATGTTTACGTTTTATTTTATGGGAACTGGAAATGTCTTCCTCGTAGACGAACCCGGGACGTTTTTCGAGTGTTTTTCATCATCACGTTAAAATATGTAAATCGGGCATTCCTGTCAAATTTTAAAAATATATCTCAATCCTTTATCGAGTTATTCGCATTTTTAAAGCGTGACAGAGGGAGCCACATAGAGACAGAAGAAGGCTTTTATAGATTTTAGATTGTTTTTAAACCTTTTTCATAAATTTTCGACCCTCAATTTTAACTTTGAGGGAAATGCAATATAGGATGCATTAGTAGTTGGACTCTTGTTTTCTCCACCTCGTAACATCGAGGAAAGATCAGTTGCGCAAGTAAAAATGCGTCGATATATTGAATCTACAAACAATTTGTCGCAAATAATGTATCACATGTCATTGGGATTTATTAAAGACTTATGTATTTACGTTGTATCAATAATAAGTATCATGTTTAAATGAATAATGGAGTATTAAATATTATAAATGCAAAATCGCTCTTATTCCCGGGTTCCCGAGATTCCCGGAATATTTGAAAATCTAATTCTCGTTTCCCGGGGAAAAAATATCTCCGGGAACCCAAAACTCTAGTTGGGTACCTTTACTTTGTGGTTGAAATAGGCATATGGCTTACTCAACGGTTTTATAGTTAGTGTATGCATAAGGAAACATAGATAAACAAACTGATTTTGTCATTATATCCTATTTTTGTGAGTTACAAGTTACTACTAATATCATCCGATATTGGTGGAATAAAGTGATCCGAAGATCCTATGCAGACAGGCATAATCTGTAAAGTTGGGAATAATTTTTAAACGAGAAAAAAGTCTGCTATGACCGGGAATCGAACCCGGGTCTTCCACTTGCCGGGCGGATATTCTACCATTGAACTATATGTTTTCCGTCCCAACCAAGAAAACATCCGCGTTCAGAAACGAGAAAAATGATCTGCTACGATAGTTCAATGGTAGAATATCCGCCTGGCAAATGGAAGACCCGGGTTCGATTCCCGGTCATAGCAGACTTTTTTCTCGTTTCAAAATTATTCCCATCATCCGATATTAATGAAATTTTTTTATTTTGGCAGGAATAAATGTTTATAGATATGAACTCGGCGCATAGCGTAAACGGAATAGAATCGCTTTTTCCTTAATATTTATTTCTTCATTTTCTAGGTTTAAGGAAAATTTAATCGAATTCGATATACGGTATTTGCCCGAATATAAGACGATGCTTTTTTCTAAAATGTGCTCCAAAAAATTCATACTCTCCTTGTAATCGCGACCAAAGTTATCTTCTATTACTTCTTTCCCTCTCACCCACAATAAAATTCAATCCTGTAAGTCTATTCCATCCTTAGAAGACAGTATTACCCTTAGGTGCTCGCAGCTGCAAAATTTATCCTGCATTATAGCTTATGTCCTCCTCACGTATTAAACGATATAGTAAATGTACATAAGATTTATCGTAATTATTCGTTAATCTGATTGCATAATTATATCTACACTGGAAACTAAGTGTAACGGAGAAAGTATTTTGAAATAAAAATTTGGTAACTATACCTCGAAATTTGTTTTCTCCCGCGTGGCTCCTGAATTAGGTCACCTTATATTAGAGGTCGCCCTAAAATCAGGCAAATACTGTAACTGAGTGCCGAATGTTTAGCTTTTTATCACTGAGAACTATGATCATTTAAATATTTTCTCATATAACTTTCTTCCTCTTATAACATTTCATATTCAATATTCGAGTTCCCTTTAAGTCTTTTTATTTACAACTTCATAAAATATTACCAGATAAAACTTTTCCATCTTTTGTGAGTAAATAAAATTGAACTTGAACGTTGCTGCTATTGTATTTAATTCTAGACAATATTTTTCTGATTATATAGTGGTAATTTAAACCAATTAATAGTTTTGCATATTTTATGGACGTTTTCTATCGTTTCCTGTATTTATCCTTTTAGTTTCGGTAACACCACGCAAACCTCTTAAATTCTTTGAGATTATAGCAAGAATGTGAATTATAAATGTCACCCTAAAACCGCTGCATGAATATTATGGCGTATCAGTAAAATGAAATACATATTCTGGCAATTGAATTTAATTACCTTTCAGCCCTGAAATAATTTTTTGGCATCCGTTTATCATAACAGTGGGATCTTCTCATAACTACCTTCTTAACAGTTTTTAACCACAGTAATTTCATATTCCAAATACCTTTAAAAGGTGAAACAAGAACAATGATGTTGTTGATAGATGGTAATTAATTTAAGCGTTAATCGAACTTGTTTAATACCAATATTTAATAACTGTAGGAAGCACCTGAAATTCCGTTCGATGAGAATGCGTTGCATATAAAGACGCCTTAAGACATTTATTTTTATCGAATTATCGAAAACAGAAAACAAACGTTTTCTGTTTTCGATATTTTTTCCAGAGGCAATTTAAATCGAAGTGTGGCATTTAAAATAAATAATAAAAAAATTTATTGGTAATATTTATCAACTGTGGAGAATTCGAAGTTATTCGTTCAATTAAATGGAACACGCTTCAAATTTTTAATTGATTTCCTATTCACACCGCATCTCGAGTAAAAAATATTTCACCGTCGAGTCACATTTTTCGTATTCAGATTCACGCTACCCTACTCGAATGCCATTCCGGTAAAAATTAAAACGACGCCTTCTTTTGTTCTTTTTCGGCGGCGCGCCAGATGCAAATTCATAATTCAGACGCGTCTCTTCCTTGCGCCTCTCTCTCTCTCTCCCCCCTTTCTCTCCCTCTCACACGAAACCGCCGCGTCCAATATCTACCCGTCCTCCCTCTCTCTACTTATTTCCGAAAATTCCCTCGGCCGTTTACCACAGTTTATTTATCTTCGTCTTCAAATATGATTCCCATGTCTCCTATATAAGCCGATTTCCTCGGGACCCTTCATTACTTTTCCTCATCTCCTATCTCCTCCTCGTCCTCAAAATCATCGCCCGAACTTCCCCCTTAAAATTTACTCTCATAATGCGACCACCTATCCTCCTCTACTTTTCGTATCCTTACTTCACCCAAAAACCTGCCAACCCTCTCTCCTCCCTCCATTCTACTTCGCTCCCTTTCGCCCCCTCTTTAGTCCTCACTTTCGCCCCCATTTCGACCCCCTTGCGCCCCCTCTCCTCCCTTCATCCCTCCCTCTCTCTCTCTCTCTCGCCCCGTTGCCCCTCTCCTCCCTTCTCGCCACATCTCCCTCGTTCTTCTCATCTATAAACGTCGCTCTTACCCGCCGAGCCCAACATTCCTCCAAATCTTCCAACTGTGCTTGTCTGTCTCGACTTCCTCTCCCCTTACCTCCTTCCCCCACCCAACCTCCCTCCTCCTCTTTCAGAACAACCTCACCTTCAGCCATATCGATCCTGAATTTTGCGACTCCCTCCCGCTTTGGCATGTATTTCCTTCCCTCCCCTCCCTTCCCTCCCCTCCAGTATTTTTATACATTCCTGCTTTCTTCCCCTCTCTCCCTTCCTCCCTTGCACCTATCCTTCCTTAATTCTTCTCTTCCTCCCTCATTCCTCTCTCCGTCTTCTATCCTTCACTTCCCATATCCTCATCCCCTATCACTACATTTTTTTACATTTATATCAATATCTCTTGTTTTCAACTCATTTCTCGCCTCGACTTCATGCGTCCTGTTTTCCATAAATATCTCATTACAGAGATGTGTCATATTTTTCTTAATATAAAGTTTATGGCTATCCTGAGGATTGCTTCGGGTTGCATTGACATTATAATAGTTTTAGGAGGATAAAAATTATGTACATCTAAGTTGTTTGGTAGGGATGGCGGCAGAGAAAGTTTGACTTTACCGTCTTGACTTTAGTGATTATATATATTACTAGCTGAGATTACCCGGCCTTGCTCGGATTTTTAAGTCAAGTAAAAAAATATTGAGGAAGATTTTATAATAAAACCAAGTAATGAAACCAGGTTCATTTTTATTGTAGTAATTCAACCGTTGAAGGCGTGATGTGGTGGAATAATTCCATATTGATTACTAAATAAATATCTTGTAATTTTCCACTATAAAATAGTGGAAAATTACAAGATTTTTATTTAGTAATTTTATTGTAGTGTAGTGTAGTATTCAATGTTTCTTGTCTTCCCATCAACTGTTGACTCCCAGTCACTGTTGAAACAGGTTTTGCCCCTGACGATGCCCGCCTTGTAGGCGAAATGCATTGGGTTTTGTAACCCTCTAATTGTTTGGTTAAAGGAGTACTTTACCTTTATCAATCTTAGCCAAAGTTATTGAGCTACTAACGATATTTCCCATCTTTTGCCCAAATAAATTATTTTTTTCTGCATCCTTTATGAATAAATTTGGCGACTGTATTTTTTATCAAATAATCATAATAAACTATCAATGGAATCACTTTTAAAATATAGTTATTACACTCGAATTGATTTTCAGTAAAAGAACTGCATCATATTATGTGATCATGAATCTCAAAACATTTAAAACTTGGGCAGGAATTGCAAGCTCTAGGGATGCAAACGGTGGAAACACGTTTGAAAATATAACCAAATGTAGCTTAACCATACGATATCCCATGCAAAGGCTGATTTTGTGGGTCTAATTTGTCACGGGAATATTTTAAAGTCAAATAATTAAGTAAATAATAAAACTGTATATACGTTACTATTGCAATAAGTTTTAGACAGTTATGACGAGCAATCAATTCTGATCCTTTATCATATTACCATTTTAATAGGTAATATGCGAATATATATCTTTAAAGTAAATAACCTAACAAATATGAAAGTAAAGAGCAGTGTCGTAGCGGAAAAATGTGTGCCCCCCCCCCCCCCCCGCCCCCCCGCCAAAACAAAATTGAAGTCCCGGAAACAAATTTTATGGTCTAACGAAAAAAATATAGGCCCGCTTTGGCCATGCCCCCCCCCCTCTCCCCCCCCTCCCCCCCCCCCCTCTCCCCCCCTCTCCCCCCCTCCCCCCCTGCCGCGCGATGGTGTCCGCTACGCCACTGGTAAACAGTAAATAAGTAAACAAATATGAAAATGCTTTCTCATGCATATCTTAATGGCGCTCAACAATAAAGTTATCCCGTAATAAACGAAAATAATTATTTAAACCTTTTACATAAAATATTTAGGTGAAAAAATTAGCGCATTCAGCTAATTTCAGTGGTTGGATTGTTTATTCAAAATTTGGTATCTACAGCTATTCGGGAAGTATGACTTTATTTCGCACAAACCATCAAACTCTTCAAAATATATAATACATGGATTTCATTCACATTTACCGACAAATTTGGCGTCTTCTAATTTATTATCAAGTAATCATAATGAACAGTCTATGGAATCACTTTTAAAATATCGTTATTTCACTCCAATTAGGTTCCAGTGGAAGAAACTGCACGATATTATGTGCTCATGTCTCTCAAAAACATTAAATTCTTGGCCAGGAATTAGCTTATAGGAATCCAACCGGTGGAAAGACGTTTGAAAATATAACCTAATTTAGCTTAACCATACGTTATCCCATGCAAAGGCTGATTTTGTGGGTCTAATTTGTCACGTGAAAATTTTAAAGTGAAACCTACGAAACAAAATGAGTTCCCGGATTTTGAAATTCATTTAGGCGATAAAAAGTATTGAAAGTGTTGTTTTAATGAAATATGTTAATTGATGCATACAAATGTTCAGTTACAAGGAAAGCAAAATGTACATATATGTAGATGTTTAAGGGAGGGAGAGTTCACGTTTATAAATTTTGTTCTAGATTAAAGGATTGTTATAGAAGTTTTCTTATTGTACCTTCTGAGATATCTTTCACTTCATACATTTTCAATGTAAATTTAAAAAGATTTCACTGTCTATTAAGTATATCGAATATGCAGAATACATGAAACGTTTTTAGAGAACGAAATCACTTAAAATTTCACATTAAAACTGTCTTCCACTTATCTTTTGAAACAATCAGCCAGATTTATAGTTTTTTTGTTGATTGTCCTTTGAATAACCTTAGTGTTTCTTGGTTCCCTACTTAGGTTTATATTAGGTATATATTATTTCTTTAAGTTAATATTAGATATTAGGTACTGTTTATAACGGTTGTCACGTGGATTGTCAATCCAACAATACACTCATTCCCGTATTATTTAAATGAGAAAAATTAAAAGAGAAAAACATTTGAAAAATAAAAAATCTGATTTGGCCACCACATGACTTTCTCCATACCTATAATATTTCTAAAAATTCCAAATAATAATAAATATTTTAAGAAACTGCGAGAAAATTTTAGACTTGAGAAAGAACAGAAATAAACTCAAACCATAGCCTTCTGATATTGGATATAGCCACTATGGTCCAACAATTAATAAAAGAAAAAGGAGCGTTCATAAGATGTAACTAAGCGTCAATTGTTAACAATGGTCGTCGGTAGGTGGCTTGGTGGTGGCAGTTAAAAATATAAGATATCTCTTAAACAATGCATTATATGAAAAAATGTATCAAACAAAGGTTGTAGAAAATAGAATTCCCTACAATTTTTATTCCAGTTAATTTTTACATTTATCAAATATTAAAGCAATTATTGCAAAATACCGGATAAGTGACAAGAGTAAACACCCACTTCCGGTAGACCGATTTTTATTAAAAACTAATCAGATCTTCTAACTTTTATAAAAATTTTAAATATAAAATTTCGCGTTGACCTGATTAATAGTTTTTGAGTTCGAGCACCCACAAAAAACTATCACATACACGCAGACAAAATCGAGAAAATGGCCAAAACGTGTTCAAAGGAACTCAAAACGTGTATTTCCGTTAAAATCTCAGTCTATTTTTTTCATGAATACAATATTTTCCCCTATACTACGCATATGGAGAAAGTAAAAATGTAGTTCAAATCGTTTTCAAAACAATTTTGCATAACTTTTTATTGCGGTTAAAATGGAACCTTCTTCTTGCTTCTACGCTCTGTAGTTGATACGTTATAAATACACAAACAAATTCTTCAAAATATTATGGTAGAGATTACTTTCTCCATACGTAGTATAGGGGGAAGTATTGTTTTCATGAAAATAATCTATTTCGAGATTTCAGCGGAAATACACATTTTGAGGTCCCCTGAACGCGTTTCGTCCATTTCCTCGATGATGTCTGTGTGTATGTGACTGCTTTTTTGTGGGTGCTCTAACTAAAAATCTATTAATCAGGTCAACGCAAAATTTTGTAATAAACATTTTTATAACAGTCACAAGAACTGATTGGTTTTTGGTAAAAATCAGTCGAACGGAAGTGGGTATTTACTTTTGTCACTTATCCGTTATTTTGAGATATTTGCTTTAATATTTGATATATTTAAAAACATACTGGAATAAAGTGTGTTTAAAATTTAATTGTGTCTACAATATTTAGTCGAAATATTTTTCCATATAATGCATATCTTAAAAACTAAAATATTTAGCTGCCCCCACCACGCCACCTATCGACGACTATTGTCAACAATTGACGCTTAGTTACATCTTAGTAACGCTCCTTTTTATTTTATTAATTGTTGGAGCTTTATGGCTATATCCAATATCAGAAGGCTATGGTTTGAGTTTATTTCTGTTCTTTCTAAAGTAAATTTTTTTCGCAGTTTCTCCATATACGAAGTATAGAAAGTATTGTTTTCATGAAAAAAATCCAACTCGAGATTTCAACGGAAATACACGTTTTGAGGTCCCCTGAACACGTTTTGCCCATTTTCTCGATGATGTCTATGTTTGTATGTGATAGCTTTTTTGTGGGTGATCTAACTCAAAAACCATTAATCAGGGCAACACAAAATTTTATATTTAACATTGTTATAAAAGTTAAAAGATCTGATTAGTTTTTGGTAAAAATCGGTCTACCAGAAGTGGGTGTTTACCCTTGTCACTTATCGGTTGTTTTGAAATATTTGTTTTAATATTTGATAAATGCAAAGATTTACTGGAAATAAAGTTGTAGAAAATTTAATTTTCTACAATCTTTGTTTGCATCATTTTTCCATATAGTTCATTGTTTAAGAGATATCTTATATTTTTAGCTGCCACCACCACGCCACCTACCGAAGGCTATTGCTAACAATTGACGCTTAGTTACGTCTTAGTAACGCTTCTTTTTCTTTTCTTAATGGTCAACCGGAAGTAAATATTGACAACGATCCCAGAGCTAACAACATGTAATTTGCCATATAAATATGGAGAAAATCATGTGTTGCCGACATCAGTTTATTTATTATGCAACATATTTGGGATTTTTAGAAATATTACCGGTATGGAGAAAGTCATGTGGTGGCCACATCAGATTTTTATTATTCGAATTAAAATTTTTTAATCGCGGCAATTTATAATACAATTTTTTATGTGCTCTATCTTGGGCGTTTTCAAACTTTCTGAATCCATGGAACCCTTGTATTCAGATTTTTTCCCCAGAACCCCAACCAAGAGGTTTTGCTTTGAGAATTTAATGCAAATTGTATTCTGTCCCTCACGAAAGCCCATCATGCTCCCGCGGAATTCTGGTATTCCGCGGGACACAATTTGAAAAACCTGGCTCCAAATTATTTGAGTAAATATTTTATTCCCGCAACTAGTGAGCTCCCGCACATAAATGCCTGTAAGTGTCTCTGAATTATTTCTTTATGGGAACAAACTCCTCTTTTGAGCGCTTTATCTCTACATAACATAAAAACGTAATGGTGATCATCAGCATGCTCATGATCATCATGTGTAACGCTGTATATGACCCCCACACCGGTCTACTTTCAATCACATTTTAAAATTACTTAGAATCGTCGTACGAATGTGGGATTTGTATCAAACAACGCCTAAAAGAATGAAAATTCAGTTTCCTACCGTCGAGCTTTAGATACGCGACGAGTCGGTCCATAGATTCTTTTTGAACACGAAGATTCAGCGTATTTTTCGCGTTAATCTTTCGTCGTCAAGGGAAATCGCATTGTTGCTAATTTCAGCATAAAGTAAACCACTTAAATTTCCCTTCCTCTCCACCCCCCGGTGCTATCAGTCTTCCTACCGTCGAAATATCATTATTTCGTAATTAAGTCGACGTTGTTATATACTATAGTTGATACAAATAAATTATTAAAGAGAGAATTGCGCTAAAAAGTCGATCGTTAAAACTTAGACCTTGGGGCGGAGAGATGCTGCGATAACTGGTTTGATTAAAAGAAAAGAAGGAAAAGTATACTCCAGAAATGGAATACACAGAGATTTCAAAGGGGTTCTTTATGGGAAATTCGTATAAAACGATATCTAAAGATTCTGCTGTTCTTGAATGTTTATCTACCATACTATAAGTCGTAATTATATGTACCCAAAGCCTTTTTGTGGTAAATGTTGAAAATGATATTTGGAGACTACGGTGTACAGGGTGGAATTAAAATAAAAACTCCTGAATCGTAAAATAATCCAGATGAGCACCCAAACGTAAATAAGAGAAAATAGAAAATAAAATAAAATTAGACTTACAAGTTTGCAGGACTATGGCCTACAGGGACCTGTTGTCGAAGACAAGACTAAAAGAAAAAAGAAAGGCACACACACACACACACGCACAATCACTCGGAAAAATTCACTAGATACGTATTTCAAGAGCTAAGCTCTCATCTTCAGTAGCTGAAGTCGTATGGATTGTTTAGGTTTAGTCTTGTCACAAGACTCTTGTGTTTTTATATTTTCCGGGTGAGAGTGAAAGGAGGTAAGGGGGGTGGAGGAATTCCTAACGGTCAGCGTGTAGAGGGGTGAGTAAGGGATGGGCCCGCGGTCGTTATTGATTTACGTGTTTTGGTATTTGTTTATGAAAATGCTCTCGTAAGCGTCTAGTTTCCAGTCAGTTTGTGTTGATTTTAAGAGAGCCATGTTTTCGATTTTAATCGGATGGTTGTTTTTTGTATGTGTGTTGCGACTCTAGACCTGTTAAACGTATTGTGTTTGTAATGTGCAAGGTGTTCTTTGAACCTAGTTTCTAGCTTTCGTTTAGTTTGACCTATGTAAACTTTCTCGCAGTCTGAGCAAGCGATTTTGTATATGCCGGATTTTTGTAGAATCGGGACCGTGTCTTTTGGACTGTGTAGTAAGTTGGAGAGTTTGTTTTCATTCACAAGCACTGCTTGAAGGTTCTGTTTTGAGAAAATTTCTGATAAGCCATTTGTGATGCCAGGGACGAAGAGGATTTTTACGTATTTTGGTTTTTTGTGGGGCGTGTTTGTGAGGGTAATGCGTTTTTTTTTTAAATAGATTGCGCTTGTGTTTGTGTGAAATATTTTCTATCATCTGAGGGTCGTAACCATTGATTTTAGCGCAGTTTTTTGTTTTAATTCTGTGAGGAAATCAACTTTAGAAAGAGGAACTTGTAAGAGTCTGTGTACCATTGAGTGGAATGGTGCTAATTTATGTGAAATATGATGACTGGAATCAGAGGAAATGTATGTGTCTGTGTGTGTGTTTGCGGTAAATCCCGAACTTAATTTTTTTGTTTTCTCTTTTTAAGAGAAGGCCAAGAAATGGTAATGTATTTTGTTTTTCTACATCATGTGTAAATTTTATTGAAGAATATTGATCGTTTAGCTGCTGTACAAAATTTGTTATGTTATTTTTGGTCGTATCGAAAATCGCGAAAATATCCTCTATCTGAATAAATTTTTAAATCTATACCTAGCATATCATATAAGAGCCTGGGAGAGAAAAATAGGGTTTTATAATTGTTTTTGGCCGATTGAATTGTCGTAGAAATTGATTTAAACAAAATATGCGATATTATATTACTTGGGATATTCTCGAATTTTTATCTCCTACACTATAAGTCGCAATTATATGGTCCCGCGGACTTTTTAGTGGTAAATTTTGTCCTCAATCCGAATATTTTTTATTTATACCTCACAGAACATGTAAGAGCATGGGAGAGAAATATATGGTTTTTAATTGTTGTTTACCGATGGAATTGTTGTAGCAGTCGATGTTAACAAAATATGTGATGTTATGCTTGAGACTAAAAATCGTAATTATGTGGCCTCATGGACGTTATTGAGGTAAATATTGTCCTCCATCCGAATACATTTTTTAATCCTTACCTTAAAGATCACATAAGAGCTAGAGAGAGAGAAATATGGTAGTTAATTGTTGTTTGACGAATACGAGTATACGTTTATTTAAGTGCTTATATAAAGTTGAAGTTATAATTGCCGGATGAAGTTCAAAATCACAATTGGGCGATAAATTTTAACAAAGAACACTAATATTTCATTTAATAAAAATCTGACCAGTAATTTCGGATATTAAACATGCGGACGGACGGACGGAGGCGGCGTGCCCATAAGGTGTTCCGCTACTATCGCTACGCTGGTAAACGAAGCCTAATTAAGCTAGAAGACCCCAGCAAAACTTTCATTTTCACCCGCCATCCTGAAACAAAATGGCGGCCGTTTAAAAAATTATATTTCGGAAACAGTACGTCGGAGAAAAAAATTATGGACAAAAAATATGCGTCTTGATAAGAGCTATTCCAAAAAATTATTTTCTGTCAATGGACGGTGCGGAGGGCGGGGTTGACGCGCGTAGGGGCGGCGCACAGTGGGGCAAAAGCCCCGTATTGCTGGCCAAAACCCTAAAAATGAAATTAGTGGTACATCGGTAAAATAAATTTTTTATTGTTAAGGAATATCCTGAGCACCATATGTCACACATACTTATGCTGTGCGGTTTCACCCTTGCCCGCAGAGGCTTCGCAATTTTGGTCTAATGTGCTCAGCTTCGCAGATTATCGCGGCCGCCCTGTTGGTTTCACGGTCTCTGTTACTATAATTGATAGGATTGGCGTGAATTACCAACAATACATCCACAGAAGTGTGTCTTGAGATTGGGATGTCTAAGTGTCGGACAACGAGGAGCTACACAAAACCCAGTACAGAATGAGGTACACTTAACAATATTTCGCTTCATATACAAAAAATGTCTTGCGATGTCGGAGCGATTTTCCAAGCAAAATAACTTCTCTTAGGTATTCTCTCTTTAATTGGAAAAAAATGGTCTGCTACTTTGCGAAACTTTGCGAATAATAAGGATTTAAATCGCCAGCGCCACCGTCATGAAGCGCGCGCGTCCGGGCCCAGATGAGGTCACAGGTTTTATCTCTTCTATAAAACAACTTCCATTGTGTCATATTTAGATTACTAAGTACGCAATTTATTGAAAAGTATCAAGTTTACAAACGTCTACATCATCTCATACTGTACCCAACGTGCGATCAAAAACAAAGCATATTTTACACAATATCTGTTTTCTGTGATATAATTGGATCTAGTTTCGAGGACTCGTATTTGAATTCTGTTTTCTGTGATATAATTGGATCTAGTTTCGAGGACTCGTATTTGAATAAGTGGATTCATTTCTCTTCTACAAAGTTATTTTCATTTAGATAATGAAAATAACAATGTGTATCGCTTGAAGTTTCGAGTCCCATACGTCTCACTACAGTCTGCGCGGAAGGAGGTCGGTCGCTACTGGAATCATGTCGCTCACAATAAAGAGGCGTGAGCTGTACAAACTCCTCAAGGAGAAATCTACTGATGGCTGGTTTGTGCGCTACAGTCATGTTTATTCGCATGTCAATAAACTCCTCATTTTGGAATTGGCCAACAAAGAAACCAACGACGCAGTTCTTAGATCAGTTCGCAGACACTGTGGGGATTTGCGAAAAAATGGGACGAAAGTCATCGAGCGGAGGAGAAATTTCTTCATTTTAATAAAGACTTGCTAAATAAGACAGTAATTATTACTACGCCAAGTGATGCTTCGGTAACTACATATGCGGGTATTTAAATTGTGCTAAGATGATCTTTTGTCTTTTGAGATGGCAAATAACTCGAATGATGAATTAAATGCCTCTACGATTCACGGTCTCTCTGTGAAAATATTGACATCACTTGATATTTTTCCTTTTAGGAGGTCGTTTCAGCAAGGATTTCGATAGCAGCAGTTCTCGTAGTAAGAGGAGGAAGACGCAGGAACTTTGAGAGACCGTTTCGACGTGCACACTCGCATTCGCCACTGAAATGAATTTTCGATCTGCAGGTAAGGACACAGAGGCCAAACTGTTGAACGAGGCACTCCACACAACACGAACACGTGCGGCAAGGATGTCTAAGGCATGGAAATTAGCGAAATGCAGAAGTAAAATTCAACCTTATTCGCCCGAGGAAGCGCTTGCCCTAGAAACAGATATCTCCCGGGACTCACATCAAACTATTAGGATTCAGGCCAAGGAGAAAGGAGCAGATTTGTATCCTTCATATAAGCGCGTAACTGTTGCTAAGGGTGAATGTTATCCATCCAAAGATAGTGTTATAATTACCGAGAGAAAAAGTGAAATTCAGTTGCATGCATTATTGGATCATACAATAAATCGCATTGTGAAGCTCCAAGAAGATGTTATAGTTAATTTAGAACCTAATCTGTTAGAAAATATGTATTTGATAAGTAAATGGGGTTTTTATGGCATTTTAAAGATTGTGATCTCTTAATGACATGTTTAGTTCCCTTGCAATTGTATTGTAAGAACAATGTCGATTCAAGGAAGATTGTTGTATGGCAAAATCCTCGCCCTTCTTCGACGAGGTTTTGTAGGCCTATTAATTTCGAGTTCGTTAAAGAGACCAAAGAGAAGATAGTAGAAGGGAAACAGGGAATGGATGGGCAAATTGAGAGGCTTGTTCCATCAAAAATATCATTGCCAGGCAATACTTGCGTGCAAGTCCGTCGTCAGATGTTTTTAACAATGATAGACGGTAAAGTGTGTAATGTTATAACTGGAACTTCCTCTTCTCAAAGATGATATCTCTGTGGAACAATGCCTAAAGACGTAAACGACATCGACGGGAAGTGGACAAGAGTACAGTCGAATATGGCCTTTCTACTCTTCACGCTTACATCAGGTTCTTCGAATGGCCACTTCATGTCAGCTACCGACAAGACGCACAATCATGGAAAAAGAGGAAGGACAATAAAGAACAGATTGTGGAGAGAGAGCGTGAAATACAGCGGAAATTTAAATCCGAGATTGGGCTTCTGGTTGGTGTTGTGAAGCAGAGGAGTGGCACAGCAAATGACGGGAACACCGCCCGTCGTTCTTTCGCGAATCCTGCGCAATTGTCCGCCATCATAGGAATAAATGAGAATCTCATTTCTCGATGTGATGTTATTCTTAGAACACTCTTTTGTGGTTTCGCAGTAAACGGTTTAGTTTTCAAAGAATATCCCATCGATACAGCCAGATCTTACGTGAAGTACTACAAATGGTATCCCATGCCCGCATCTGTCCATAAGGTCCTGATACATGGAGGTGACGTCATTGCTGTTGTCCTGCTCATCGGGATGTTAAGCGAAGAGGCGAAAAACAAAGATTTCCGCAGATTCCGGGAGAGAAGGTGTAGGGAAATCTCCCGTGAATGATCCAATGAAGATCTCCTCCACATAATGCTCACCTCCTCTGATCCTTTGATATCATCCATCAGGAAGCCACCCCCTAAAAAGGATGGGCAGCTTAGAGGTGAGGTTATTGCTTTCCTAGAGAAGTCTGCTGAGCCACCTTTCAATAGTGATCATGATAGTGATAATGAGTAAAAATTCCATCATCCCTGGCCCAATTAAATGCATTTTCTTTTAATTCAAAAAATATTTTCGAAATAGATTTGTCAATAAATAACTTTATATTGTGTTGTAATTTGATCCTTTCCATCAATTAATCCAACTTCCATCCTCATCCGAATCAGTCAAAGGAACTAACGTAGAACCATCCACCATTATTTTAAACCTCGTTGGTAGGTAACCGGTAAAAACTATTTCGTTACAGCTCATGATTGTTCTTTAGTCATTATGTGAACATAAGAATCATAAAATTACAGTTTATAGAAGATCTTAGGTTTTGGCCAGCCGTACCGCGCGTTTGCCCCATTGTGCGGCGCCCCTAGTTTCTAAAAAAATGCTTACGTATTCGGTTAGTCTGTCCGTCCGTCTGTCTGGCGGCAATATCTCTGGAATCCTGAAATCTGGAGCACTGAAATTTTTAGAACTGGTTGGTCTATACATGAGGTAGACATAGCAAAATTTTGGTGGATCTAGAATTGGCGGCTGGGAAGTAATCGGAAAAAACTCGCTAAAAAGTACATGCTGATACAAATGCCGGCAATCTGCGATTATTTTCTCCGCTGGAAAGATAGTAGTCGGTGAAAAAATAGCGCCTTCTTTAATTTGCTCTACAATTCTTCCTTCTCTTGCTAGTAATGTGAAGAGTTCGCCGAATGTTACACACTTTTCGCTGAATGAATTTTGGGCCCTGAAAAGTTCATATGGGCTCACCAGCTTGACACGCTTACCCTTATGTCCTCTGCGGCGTACATTAATTCTTTCGCTTCATCGCATCGTATTTGATCCTACTCCATTCCATTTTTAATTCCATTATGCGAACTCGATTCCCCCTCCCACATTCCACACAATACTCCATTTTTCCTACATAGTTCTCGGAATCGTTCCATCCGTCTCTCTGGTTAAATGTAAGAAAGGGATTTTATGGACTCGATTCTTCCCGAAAAAATCCGATTATCTGTCTGTTCTCTCTCCCCCCCCTTTCACATGACTCACTCTCTTTTCACGGGCTTCCTCCTCATTCCGTCCACCGTGACTTGTTCATTACTGCCTCACGGTTTTTTTATTTAAATCCACCTTTCTCATTCTCTCCGTTCGAAAAGTAAATCTTTTTATTTTTTTCGGCGATCTCCATTCGTCTCATTTCACTGTTTTCGCCTCTATCGCTATTTGAGCTTCCATCCCTGTCTCCTTTTCCGTCTTATTCCTCACTCGTGCACCTCCATTCCCATCTCCTTGCGCGGTTTTCTGTATCCGTCTCAGTATCCTCGTTTCTCCCTTTTTTTCGTCTCGATGAATAAGAATTCTCCGTGTTTTTTCTCATTTTTTTCCCTTTCGCAGTCGCTTCCCTAACCTTCCAGGATTTCTCTTCCCGCCTCTTTTTCTCCTCCGACTCTTCGATTTTTATCGCTCAAATTCTCGAGCTGAGCGTCCGGTGTTGTTTCTTTGTCGATTGTCCTCCGTTATAATAGCGCGAAAATAGTTCCCATTCCTCGCTCCTATTGTTTTGGAATATTCGGAATTTCGTAATTGGCTCGATCCGTTGCCAATAGTTTTTTGTTTCGTTTAAATTGAATCCGAGGTAACAATGACGAAATGTTTTCGGAAAAAGAATGTGTAATTTCCGATATGCATTAAAATTGGTTTTATTGAAAACATCCGGCGAAAGAGTTCAAAGAAATTTTTAAATAACAATTCACAGGTAATTTTCAATGAAGAGTGCCCGCATTGGATACGAAAAAGTAGTTGGAAAGAACTGGAGAGATTAGAGCAGTGTGAAGAATTTCTGGGCAGATTCAATGGAGATTGATGCGCGCATGGACTAGCATAGAAGCCGAACGCGTGTGGATTGGAGACACGTCACTTTGTCTCTTTATGTTCCAACCAACTGTCAAATACAAAGATTTTGACGTTTTCTGCGTGATGTAAATAATTCGACGTAATTTATCTGGCAGAAAATTATGATTGTAATTTTCGTTATTTTTATTCCATTTTTGTCTTTTATGATAAATTCTTCCATCAACATCATTCAAACGTACTCGTATATGTCTGTAAAATATGGCTGTTGTGGAAAGTGATAAATCTTTATTCGACAGAAACGATGTCCATAAAAAAACAGACACGAATGATATAAAATTAAATCCTTAAATACTTGCTATTTAATTTTGTATGATTTTATTTAACTATCTCATAAACAGCCTTTTACAACGAGCATATCGCCGATAACAGCGTATACGACCACTTTCTCGGGAAGATTCGAGTCCAAGACTAGAATTGAGAGCCAAACACACTAACAAACTCGTCGTTATCGAGGAAATCACATCAGATACAATCTTGAGAGCACTAGTAAATGTCCTCTTGAATGAATTTTACAAAGACCTCTCTGATTTCTCATATGAAAAAATAATGAACAGATGAAAAATTACCAAATCCTGTCATTATCTTGTCAAACGTGTATTATACTAAGATAGAAAACATTTTTAATCTTTTTCCTGTTTGATATAATCGATTGAGCAAGCGCAATTCCCGCCAGCCAACTTTTATCACGCGATATAAAATCAATCAGGTTTAAAATTTAATTTTATCATCTTGTTTCCATAACAAATGGGAAGTCTTAAAGGAAGATGGAGTTAAAATTTCCTCCTCGAAAAAAACTGCCATCTCCATCGTCTCTCGCGGCCATTTAACGAAACAAAAGCCGTTCGATACGATGCGACGACCCTCCGAGTGAAAAAATTAGCAAACATAAATTTGCGCGAACGACCGCCCACCGAACCTCGCCGCCTGTTTTCAAATACCGCCGTATCGCGGTTAGGAGCGGCTCCCTTTATAGTGACACCGGGACGACCCAGTTTCGTGAGAGGGTGGGAGGGAGGCGGCGGTGGGGGAGGTGACGAGTAATGGGAAGAAAGGGGGATGGATTATGGGGGAAGGGGGAGCACGGGGAAAGGTCCAAGTGGCTAGCAAAAGAGGTTCGCAGAGGACAGAGGGAACCTGCCCCGCCCTCGGACAAACCCAAAAGTGCCGACCGTGGTATTCCGGCAAAGGTTTTAACGTATACTGCCGCCTCCACTGCGTCACCGCACTGAGGGGAGGGAGAGAGAGGTAACGACAGGGGTAGAGAGAGAGAGAGGGACAGAGGAGAGCATGGAGAGAGAGAGAGAGAGAAGGGAGAAAAGTAGAAGCATGGAGTGTGAGGGAAATAGCGTAAAGTAGGATAGAGGGAGAAAGAGAGGTGGCAGATATTCAGAGGGGATGGGGGAGAAAGTTATTGAAAAGCAAAAGGATAGTATGAGGTAGAGAGGGAACATTGAGGGAGAAAGGGAAGCAAGAAGTAGAAGGGAGAAAGGGAAGCATAAAATGAGAGGGAGAGAGGGGAAAACTGGAGAAAGAGAGGGAGGTTGATGTTCCGGAGAAATGGAGTGAAAAATACATTGAGAAAGAAAAATGAAGAAATTGAGAACGGAAAGGGAGAAATTGAGGGGAAAGAGGGAGAGAGCTATGGCGAAAGCTTGAGAAAAAAGGTGTGATGAAAGATAGGTAGGAATGGAAGGAGAGAGATAGGAGGAATGGGATGTATGAGGAATGAGTGAAGGAGATAGTGCGAGGAAGCAAGGGAGAGCGAAAGAGAGAGAGAGAGGGAGGAGAGCAAGAGTCGATTGGATTGGGAGTGAGCAAGGAGAGAAAAGAGAGATGGGAAGAATGGAGCGAGTGAAGAGTAAGGAAAAGAAGAGTAAAGAAGGGCGGCCGATTGGAAAGAAAGAGATAGAAGATGGAGGCGGAAAGGAGGTAGTGATGAGAAATGGAGTGGAGGGGGAGGGAGTCCTAAGGATGGAGGATGGCTGTGGTGTTCCATTGAGGGGCGACACCGCTGCCCATTCGCCAGGAACGCGGAGCGTTCAGATGACGCGAGAGAGAGAGAGAAACCCTTCCCTTTCCTTCCCCTTCCCTCTCTCTCCCTCTCTCTCTCTCTTCCTCTCTCTCCCTCCCTCCCTCTCTCTCTCCCTCTCTCTTCCTCTCTCTCCCTCCCTCCCTCTCTCTCTCCCTCTCTCTCCCCTTTTCACCCCCATACGCCCGACCTCTAGGCAATATCCGCTTCATTCTTCTGCCTCTCAGAGAGAACCCGCCTCCTCCCCTCCTAACCCCGTCTCTCTCTCTCTCTCTCCCTGTACCTCACTCGCATTGTCTCCTTCCTTTGTTCTGCAGCCGAGCCGTTCCTCACGACCCCGCGGTCCGAGCAGCACAACAATGAGTACGCAGAGAGAGAGAGACAGATGACACCGGGTGATTGAGTTAAGGAATGCTAAACCAAGGGAGGACTATGTTGCGTGTCGTTTGAAGGGAGGAGGGGGAAGTCATCCGTTCGGGGGAAAAAGGGAGTCATCCTCCCTCTTTTCCTCCCTACCTCCCTTCCTCTCACTCCCGAAACTCGTCGAGGAGATAGAGATGGGAGGAGGAGGAGGATGGTGCGGTAAGTGAGTTTTGAAAGAGGGTCTTGAGAGGGCCTCGCGTGGGAGGGCCTCGAAAAAAGGGGGAGACCCGTCATCTTCTCCCTCCAGTGACTGGAAGAATCCTAATGTTTGCATAGAAGGGAGAGGAAGTGGAGTTTTAAAGGGAGAGAGAGGGTGGGAGGTAGGATAACGCGTTTGAGCAGGAGTAGGCTTTTCGACGAAACGACATTCTCCGAATGGACTTTAATTGAGACCTATTAGAGAGGATGCGAAGTTTCCGAAATGGTGACGATGAAAGCTATAAAGAGAGGTAGACAGCGTGTCGACGGAGGTCGGTATGATTCAATTTATTCTCCTCTGCCCAAGTTAAGCGCCTCCACTGTACGTTTTGAGTGATGCAAAAAAATGTTTTCCTCTTCTCGATATGAAAGCGTATTTAAATCGTAATTCAAAATTGTGGAGCTATTCATACGACTTGAATGATGCCGATCTTTAAAGAAAAACTTTTTATATGAATGCTATTTCATACAGTTACATAAATAGGATGCATCGGTGCATTCAAAAGCATTAAAAGACGGAAAAAATAATTTTTCAATGTGATTCCAGCCATAGGGCAAGCTCGACAATTCCTCCTTGCATTAATGCCGCGTTTTTTTTTTAATCTACGGTTCGCGACTTGGGGTTGGATCGCGGAACATAACAAGCTGGGTCACATGACAAAACAGGGCACTAATTGTGTAAACAGATAAAAAACTCAAAAGAAGCTGGATGCGTAGCGTTACTATTAGTTAAATGGTGTTCTTCTAGCGTCTATTTGTTTTTTATTTCAAGCTTATGACAACTCTGGTCAAAGTAATTTCCCATTTATTCGGCGAAGAGGTGGTTGCTGCGATTCGTATATTTTTTCCCATCAGGTTTCGAAGCAGACTGTTTGAAAAACACTGACTCACAAGGAGAGGTTGCAAAAATTGGTAAACGGATTTTAACGAATCTTTTACAGATAAAAATTTATCGAAAATAAGAAGACACGTGTTTCGGATTTTTGTCCCATGCTGCCTCGTTTTCGAGAAATTATATTTTTAAAACGTTATTTTACGCCGATTTCAATATTCAGATACACATAAGCCTAACGTATTAATGACGCTTTTAATTCTTCATAACCTTTAAACCATACGAGATAACACAATTATTGACATTTCGCGATATTACATCTTTCTCTCCTATTTTCTTTTTGAATTATTCCATTCCCTCTCCACATCCCTCCCTATAAAATATGATTTTGTGGAATACCTTTTTAATGGATACATAGTTTTCGCAAAATGAAATTATATGGTTGAGAAGTGCGTAGATAACATTTAGTGACTATCCACATATTGTCGTAAATATAATTCAGTTCGCTAAATAGCGCCCAAATTATTTTCAGCGCTAAAACTCATCCTTTCGTCAATTAGGAGCAAATTTCGTGAAGATATATATTTATCATTTTCAATTTAAAAACTTTCCGTAATTCTATTGATACCTATCAAATTTCTGTACATATTGTTAAAAAATGATCCTCTTTGGATAAATCGCCAATTTCGTTTTTTTGCCTGGAGAATTCTTCTATGGAATGAACTTGATCCGTTCTCATTCCGTAACTATAGGGAATTACGGTAAATAATTTAATGCCCGCAGGAAAATCTGTCATTAAATCTTACTGAAATCCTTCGTTGTAAGCCAGTACGAAATTTTCGTTTGATATCAATTGCTCTGCAGGTAACACTTTAAAAAAAACACCTCGTGCTGGTTGCATAATCTTTAGGATGTAACTTGAGGATTTTCTTCGAAACGCTTCTCTTTATCATCCTTGCGTAATCTGTACACCCAAGCTGCCTAACTTCTTTCTCTGCAACCGACTCCCGCACTTATATCTCGTTCCATCTGTATTCGCTTTTTCCCCGAGCAACACCTACGCCCGGCTTTGCTCTTATTGCATCTTTTCAAATATTACGTGTTTACGTGCCGCGCGTCGGGAATGAGGAGAGGAAAAGAAAAGCCTTGTTTTTACAGCGCGGTTGGATCTTCCCATCTGACCCGTGGAACCTACCTCGTTCCCGTATCCGCCGACTAATTTCCTCCTACGATTGTTGTTCCATTATTTATAGCGCTGGGAACGAATGAAACTCTAAGCATCATTGATTCCAGCGACGTAGCATTTGAACCGCTCATTTTTTGTCTTCCCGCATCCACACTTCCAATTTCTTCGTCTGCGAATTGCAATCTCAAATATCCACCCAGGTTGTGCTATACCATCTTATAAATATTTTAGTGTGTGGGTGTCTGTGTGTGCGTGCGCGCGCGTGCGTGCGTGTGTGCGTGTATGTATGAATGCATGGATGCATGTATGTTCTTTATACGTTTTTACACCGTTGAAGCTATCGAGTTCAAAAGTTTCATGGGCCATCCTTAGACCAAAGGAAGAACTTGGTCTAGGTTAGCAGACCGTGAGGTCTCTTATACTCCATGGGGTCAACAAACTACTATTTCCATAAGAATGGATGGGAAATGATGTGGAGAAACCCCAAAATGCCATGCAGCCTTTCACTGATATTACTAAATATTAACTTACGATCACGGGAAATGGCTTATTTTACGCAAGAAGGACTGAATATCTTATTCCGTCCATGTCTTGTCGTATTTCATGCTAAATCGCTCGAAATTTTCCTTTGAGCACAAAATTGATCGGTTTAGATGAGAATTTTCCAGGCGGGAACAAAGCTAAATTTCTTAATTGTTCTCCTCTTCAAAGGGAGATTGTCACATCAGGATTAATGCAAGGAAAATCCACGCCATGGCGCACCGTCGAGGAAGAATAGCCAACGCCAAGATAAAGGGTAAAATGGATTCATACCTAAATATAGTCTATGAATACTTTTAAAGTGAGTCAAATGATTTTTAAGGAATATTAGAACATTCTTATCTTTTACCATTAACATTGAAAGAGTTATCGCAACATAAATCCATTCATCTACTTACATTTGTTCGGTAACCAAGATGTTGTTTGTTGTTTACGTTTTGGCTAATAGTATTGACATAATCCACATAATTTTATAGCTACGTTAAAGGCTTTGGTGCATATATCCATATGAATATTAAGTAAGACAATGCGTAATTATATTAATGGTAAAACTTTACAATACATAAATTAGTAAATTTTAATGTAAACATCGCTTGCGTAATTAAGGAATGGGGAACGTTTGGTAAAGTGTGGCTCTTTGTTTTTCCGGGGGCTCCGCCCCCAAACTCCCGAACCAGCAATTCAAAACCTGGGGTACCCAGCAGCAAAAGTAAGTCATCTTCAAATTTTATTGTATTATTTTTATTGCAATATATAGGAATAACATTGAAACCGAAAAAATTCTGCTATGACCGGGAATCGAACCCGGGTCTTCCACTTGCCAGGCGGATATTCTACCACTGAACTACCTTAACAGATAATCTTTCCTGTTTCTGAAAGCGGGTGTTTTTCTTAGTTGGGTCCGGGCTATGTCCGATTCCTGATTCCTGGAATATACTTAAAACGCAAATAACTCGATCAAATATGCAAATATATATTTGAAATTTGGCAGAGATAATCTACTCTGATGTAACAATGCTATGACAAAGAAAATTTTACGAAAAACATCCAGGGTTCGACTCCAGTGGATGATTTGCATTCCCCATAAGATAGCACGTAAAAATCGACTTTTTGACGTGCAGGCTTTTCTTCTTTTTAAGATTAAAATTAGAAAGAATAGACTCAAAACCTTTAGATTTTAACCATTTTAAAGGAAAATTACAAGGTTTTTTATTCTCATCATCGTTTTTCGCTTACAGTCAGATATTCCTCATGTTAAACGTTTAATTCACATATTTTGAGAAAATCTTGCCATTTTAACGGAATGTTGCCTTTCCTACCAATTACATTGTTAAACCGCTGTATCATATTGTTATTCCAATCCTTATGGGGTTAAGCCTGCTTTGATGGCTTTTAATACGAGAAGAAGAGAAAGACGGAAGGAGAGGGAAATGATTTTCATAGTTCGTTGCGTTATTTACGAGAAGGAATACCTAAAGACCTGAAATACGCTATGTTGTCCGTTCGTTGGTCTAAGAGTAAAGTTATTAAAACGCGAATAACTCGATCAAGGGCATAGATATAAAATTGAAATTTAGTAGAAACTTATATAATGAGATAATCAGATTTTATTTATGTATGGTTGACATGGTAATTAAATAAATAAATGTCCGTTTGTGTCAGTATTTTGAAGGGGGATATATTGTAATTCCTTAGAGTAAAACTAATAAAATTTACTTTAATAAAACAATATTTTATGTGGACTGAAAATTAAAAATATAATTTACATTATAGTATGTTCCAAAGAGTTGAATTGCATTCTTGGCCTCATATTCATCTATATAATGTTATATTAAAATACTCTTATATTACAACAGATCAGTGTTACCAATATAGGTCATTTAAATTTTATCGCCTAAATTCCGTCTGGGCTTATATCAAACGGATTTTCATGACATTGTCGATTAGCATGTCCTGTGATATATAATGATAGGAATGTTTATATTCGTGAATTTTTTGTTTAAAAAAACATTTCACATTTAGACGCAGTAAATATGAATGTTTTAGTCTGCTTTTTACAGAAAGCTACCTTAGCCTCTTAAATTTATTATTATAACTATGCAATAACTCAATCCTTGCTTCGGTATAATAACCAATTTAACAGTGGCAGAGGCTTTAATCGTTCTAATTAAAATATATTTCTACCTTTCCAGCACCGTGTTTAGGAATAGAGTAACTTATTTTCGCTTATATATTTCGTGTAGCCATTTTGTAAATAAACGACTCAAAATTAAAGTAAGACGAGATGAGCGCACAACATTTAGCGTAACATCAGCCGGAACGATATCTTTCAGTTTTAATAAATAGAGAGGCTATACTATTTTTATTCTCATTCGTTTTTTCTTTTTAGCCAATGGAAATTATTTTTCTTACGGTTTCGGTAATTTTCCATACAGCAATAAACTTAGAAACGCAAACCATGAGTTATGTAATGATAATAAGCCCGACCGTAGCATGAAGTAATTTATCGACAAAAACAAAACTTTAGCCACATGCCCCAATAACAGGTATATGATGCTCTTACAAGTACAGTAAAACCTCACGCAACGCGGATTCACGCAGTGCGTTTTCAGTATTGCGCGGATTTCATTTTTACACCAATCTTCTTGCAAGGCTGTCCATTTTCAGACAACGCGGAGGGTTCCGACATAAAAATCCGAAAACTATGCGACATTTAAATTTAGCGCGCTTCCTCCGGCGCCTCAAATATTCACTTATTGTTAGTTTCTGTATGCACGCCGAAGGCAAACATCGCGAGGAAAGAAATTCTTTGAAAAGTATTTTGATGTTTTAGCACTTGGCACGGGAGTATGGAGTGAATGAATCGACTATTCGCACCATTCGAAAGAATAGGGAACCCAATGAGTGATTCAGTAAGGAGTGTGAGTAATAGGTCCGTGCAGCAAAATAAGACAGAGAGGTTATTGAACACTTGGATTGAGGAGCAGACACAGAAGGGAGCGGCACTCAGTGGTGTGATCTGGGAGAAGGTACAGCGTATCTACGAAACGGTTTGTGAGAAGGGAGGAGAGCCTTCAAAAGACTAAATTTAGTGATGGTTGGTTTGACAAGTTCAGAATGCGTTCCAATCTGCACAACGTCAAGTTTTCTGGTCAGAGTTCTTCTGGTACCCACCAAGCTGCAAAGCGGTTCCAGAAAGAATTGTTAAGGATAACTGAAGAGAACGATTATCACCCCCACCAAGCGTTCGATGCTGATAAAGACAGAATTATTTTGGAAAAGGATGCCATCGAGAACCTACAGCAGTAAAAGGGAAAAATTGCCGTCTGGGTTCAAGACCGCCCGACCTTACTTTTCTGCGACAATGCATCGGGAGATTTTCAGTGTAAATCTCTGCTGGTTTGCCGCACAGAGAACCCCAGGGCATTAAATAGTAAGCATGATTCCCTTTTATCCGTTAATTGGCGGGCTGACAGGATGGCATGGGTAACGGCAGCCATGTTCACAAATTGATTCACCTCCTATTTTGTGCCCCAGGCAAGATAATATTTTGCACAAAAGGACCTTCCATTCAAGATTCTCCTTGATCGTGATAATGCTCCTTGTCATCCTTCTACAATTTTGCAAAGTATAAACCCAGATGTGCATCTTATGTTAATGCCACCCTACACGACTGCCATACTCCAACCTCTACACCAGGGAGTTATCAAGATCTTCAAGTGCTACTACACCAGGAGGACCATGAGAAAACTGTTCAAGACCCTGTAGGAGAACCCAGAGAGTGGCCTCCCAGACTTCTGGGATGAGTTATACATTGCCCATGCAGTTGCAGACATCAAAGCATCTTGAAATGAGGTGAACCAGTCAACTTTAAATGACGGATGGAGCAAAGTATGGCGCAGAGTTGTGAACGATGCCCAATGTTTTCCTACTCTAACATTTGAGGTGAGGGAGATTGTGCAGTTGGCAAGAGCTGTGGGTGGTGAGAGCTTCGATGGTATGTGAGAAGAAGAAATAGAAGAACTTTTGAACTTGTCCCAGGAGGAGTTGAATGAGGAAGAAATGCTGCAAATGCCCAGGACCCACGAAGACGAGGAAGAGGTACATGAAGAGGAGGATCAGCTCACACCAGCATTGTTACGGGAAACTGCTTGGTTTTGACAGGCTAGTAAGTGGTCGTTGAAGCCGAGTTTAACATGGAAAAAGCCTTATTGAAATGTGCTATTGAACAATGTACACTGCCATATCATCAACTTTATAAATCTATGCAGACTACAGCAATGCAGAGACGCATTACAGATTAATTCCGCCAACCATCAACGTCAAAAGACCTGGTGCTGCCAAAATGTTAGGTAAGGAATTGATTTAAATTAAAGTTTTAAAATTGTTTTATCATTTTAATATTATCTTATCTTACGATTTTTACGTAAAAAAGTGTACACATAACTTCCCAAATTCTGTGAACGTAACCCTATTTTTCCACAAGCCATTAAATTTACGCAGCGCGTTTTCTCCCAACGCGGCTGCTTCGAGAACGTAACTACCGCGTTGCATGAGGGTCTACTGCAGGGGTATGTAACTCTTATGGGAGAATAGATTCCCAGCTTTTACACGTAGTTCACTATGATAAGGGGTCCGCTGAAGGCGCTGCAGTCGCAGTCTGCTCTCTCTCTCTCTCTCTCTCTGTTTTTCTCCCTCTATTTCTCTCTCTCTACCACATCACCAAAGCGCCACACGTTCCTCGTGTATCATAGCGGAACAGCGGCCATAATGCTTGATAAAAATTCGCCATAGCTTATTGAGCGGTTGACAGTTACTCTGAATTTGTCTAGTAGATATATAGTAGATATGAATTCATCACTGTTTAAGAAAACGCGACGGAGTGAATTTGTTCTGATCTACAATCAACAGGTAAGTCTTAAAAATAGCGTATATTTTTGAAAAATTTCTAACGAACTAGTTCTACGAAGTGTTATGTGAATGCGTTTTGTGAGAACGCTTTTATATTTTCTTAACAGATACCTGCAATGGATAGATCTCCTACGAAGGAAGGAAAGAAATTTCTCTCGTTTTTTTGTGCGAGAAGCATTTTGAGAGGAAATGTTTCTCATTTTTAGATGTTAAGCCTAGCTTACTTCATCTAGCTGTGCCATCCATTACCCTGGCCGTGAATATGGTACGCGTCAGTTCACAAAATAAGCTGTAATTTTAGATTGAGTAACTGAAAATTCTGTTTAAAACTTCTCGCGGTTATCAGTAGATTATAGTGAGTTTGGAAGTTAAATTGCAACATATACGCCAGGGGATAGAATTGTGCTTGTAATAGAATGAAATAAGTGTTCTCATTGTTTTAATTTAAAATATTTTGAATTTACAGTAATTGTTAACTTGATTATTTCTTGTTTCTCATTATGCATTTGTTTATAATCCTAGACTTTAAGATAATTCTTCTTTGTTTCAAAACGTATTTAGAAATACGTATATATTTTTCGATCGAGAAATTGAAATTTCTATATCAAAAGTTTTCCTTGTTATATGATGAATACATATAGATCTTAAATGGGCTAACTGTAACAGCTGTGAACACGTAAACGTCAGCAAATACAACTGTGCTTAGAATAAATTATAAATAAAGTGGACATTTTCTAGTGCAATGTGATGTGTTTAATTTTACAAATGGTAATGTGATCATCATAGAAAAATCGTTTATGAACCACAATGAGCCGTAAGCGCATTTGCCTTATTTTACATTTATTGCAACATTTGAAGCATGCCCATTGCCTCCTGCATCAATTTCATTAGGTTTGGCAGGTTTAATGATTGACATTCTTAGAAATTCATTTTCATTCTTTTTACAGGTGGAACAGAAAGAGAATGTGTTCCAGGACCGAAGAAATCACTTTACAAATAGATTTTTGCTTGATCCACAAATTCATTCTTGACGTGGAAGTTGGACGTTTTTCGCCGTCCACGTGAATTTCCTATAAATACGTTTCATGCATAAAAGGTATTAACGTTATAAAATTCTGTTACAATAATTCATTTTTATATCTTGATTGTATAATATTTATGTAAAAATACCTCACTGTTATGTAATTTGATAATGACTTTGTACTCTCGCAATGTGTGATACACGGTTAAATTTGATTTCTTATATGCAATTCTTTCATTTAAGTCCATTCCATCTGTCCGTGCAATTTATATGCGCTACGATTATCGTATTAAAATGGGAGGGGAAGGGGGCGAGGGGCATCCTGTGATGACGTCACGCTAGCATTCGTTAACACGTAGTTCCAAATTTTCCCGTTGACCCATCGATTGTCGCCTTCCATGGAAAACCTGGAAATCGTTTTATAGCATTAAGTTCCCGGTCTTTCCGTAGGGGTACTAGTCTTTGGTCTACTGTAATCTCAAGCTTCACTAGACGTGACGTCACGCTTCCGCCCATCACCATCCGCTGCTTCATTATCTCATGCCACCTCGTATCCTTCACACTCGGAGAAAAGAAGCAAGGCGCACCTCGAAGCGGACGTGGAAGTAGTCCAACCGTGTAAACATTTCCCATTCGGGGAACGGAGAACTGTCCCACGATATCATATCCTCGCGAAATTGAGGTCGGGACCGGCTTAAGATTGAAAATTCGTCTCCTCTCGTAGGGTCGAACTCGAAATTAGTCCATGAAAACCCAGTTCATGGACAGTTTCTCCTCCGCGCTCCTACATTAATCCGATCAGCCGAATATTAGGTCTACAGGAAGTAAGAAAAGAAATACAAGCCATTACTTCGAATCTATGGACAGGTCCTCATCGGGGGTGGCGTACTCTTAACAAAAGTAATCGAGAAAAGAAAAATTCCGAGAATTTAGTCGAGTTTTTTTTTCGACAGCTTCGAGAGGTCTTTTCGAGACTGAGAGACATCTTTTTAATAACTTTTATATGAACTTGCCTACTATAGTACTATATATCTATACATATATGTTTGCTTTCATCCCTTTTCAAAAATTAGCCAAGAAAAATATCTTTCAATTTAGGGATTGCGAACCTCATAACCTCAGCTCCATAGTCAAATACGCTAACCATTACACCAAATCATTCGTTAGTAACTTCGATGAAAGCTATGTATTTAGATAATAGCTACGTCTGTCCCTCACGCTCGACCAAGAACTATTTGCGACTGACTAACAAACATTCTGAATAGGTAGAAGATTGGAATTTGGTAGGAATGTTTGTCTCTTATAGCAAAAGCCATTTATGAAAAGAAAATCCTCAAAAAAGGTCTGTGTTCGACTCCAGTAGGTAATTTCTATTTCCCATAAGATAACACGTAAAAATCGCTTAAGTTATACATTTAAATCATATTCATTGGAAGAATTTAAGCTTTTTAGCGATATGTTGCCTTGCCGACCGTGTCATTGTTAAACCTCGGGATTGTTTTGTCGTCTCAAGTCTTACACTATATGCGTAAGGATAGCGTGCTTTGAATGTTTTAGTACGTGAAAGAGGAGAGAGAAAGAAAGGAGAGAGACAGAGGGGGAGTGAGAGGAAAGGAGACAGAAGAAGGGAGAGATAGATGGATAATGGTTTTGATTAGGTCGAGATTGATACTAGGAAGTCTATTTTCAATAATACATGATGCAGTAATTGTATTTAGAAATATTGTTTTTGTTTGCAAGCCTTCATTAACTCTTTTTTATATTTCTATACAGAGATTTGAATATTTCTTTGGGTTCCTTTTTCGTGAGACCTACGAAATATATCAGTGATATAGAAGTATCCAGTGAACTGTGGAGGCAATTATCAAAAGATTATTTTAATGGCTGAACTGTTCTATTGGAGTCTTAATGGGGTGGGATCTACCTTTGCCTCAAAATAGAAATAACGATTTCTTTACTTTTTAGTGGATGCGAAACGTGATTTCATAAAATAAATTTAAATATTTTTTCTCTTTTTAGCTAAAAATTAAAGACACGCATCTTTCCCAGAAAATGTCCTCAAAGTCCTTCAAATATTCTCTGTATCTGACTTCATTAACATTTTTATTTATTTAACGTCCAAAATAATTTATTATCTTTATTTCAGTTTATTGGTAACAATACTGATGTTTTCTTTCACTGTTATTCATTGATTGGCATTTCCAAGGCAACATAAATGTTTATATTTACTTGATATAATAAAAAAATAATTTATGTTACGATTGATTCTGAATATAACTGAGGATACACGATAATGTTCACCGTAAATTTTCATGCTTTTTTATATTGTATTGTTTAGTGTTAGTTTGTTGTGAGATAGCCTGTGGATATCATCTTTAGCGATAATTTTCATTCGTCTCCTCCAATCGTACGTTTTATCTTCAATTTTGCAAAGACGATGGACCGTAAGGATATGTTCTAAGAGAGTCATCTGACTTAGAAATTCATGCGAAATTGGTTCAGTTCAGAAACAAATACATTAAATTTTTATTTTAAAATTACGATTCTTTGTCGCCAGAGGCAGCGCTATCGCTTCTCGACAGTCAATCAGAATCCGGACAGACAAACTCACGCTTGCTCCATTATAGTATGATTTCATTAGATTATATGGAAAACAAGAAATAGTTTGTGAATATACTCCCGTGACAGCCGATAGTAATACTTTACTGAATTAAGTATGAATATACAAGTGCTGAATGAATATATAAGTGCTTCAAACAAGTTCAGTGAAAATATTTTAAATAATATAACCTAAGTTATTGAAAATAACATTACGTTAATACATATAAAGTCATTATCTATATAAAAGTTATTTATAAAGATTCATTTTTATATCATTATTTGTTAGAGTTTGATTTAATACGCGCCTGCTTTGCATAGCCATATACATGTGACAATTTCCGACCTAGTTCGTATTATGGGAATATTAATTAAAATTCGATCGGAAAGTAATTAGTTCTTTCGCGGACTAAACACGGCTGCCCCTTCCGAAAGTGTCATTTTTTCTCTTTCGCAATTAACTCCTTTATTTTTACGACCGGGTGGAGGGGGAATGGAGGATCCGAAGAATGTTCGATGCACTTCATTCATCAATGAAATACTTCAAACCCTTTCTCCGCGAGCGATATTAATTTTCACTCCGACATAACGTCTGGATTCTTTTGAACTTGCGATCGTCCAAGAATACTCTCTCCCTCTATCTCCCCCGCCCTTTTTCTCTCCTCCCTCCACTCCTCTCCTCCTCCACCCCCTCTCTCCCTCCAACGCCTCGGGCGACCGTCCGTAGAGCAAAGGAATGAAAGAGAGGTAAGGACGGATTTGGAAAGGAGGAGGAGCAAGGGTCCCTTTTACAGCAGCAGGAAGCGATCTTCAGCCTCTACCTTCTATCCCTCCCTCTCTACTTTCTCTCCCTCTCTCTTTTCATCCCTCCTCTTTTCTCTTTGTTTTTCTCCCGATTTTTCTAACATAGGTCCCTTCTTGTGTCCACGCCGATCCCTTCCAGTTGATCTTTCGCTCACTCCCTTCGTCGCTTTTCAGAGGAGAAAGAGCGCCCAAGCAAAAAGCTTTTTTTTCTCTCGGTGCGACATTTATCGCTCCGTCTCTTTCTTCCTATCTTCACATCTCTTTTTACCTTGCATTTTCTTCCTTGCTCTCCTATCCTTTTTTATCTAGATGTATGCGAGTGATTCTCTTCATTTTATGTCACGCAAAGATAGAAATACACAAATTAGGGTGCGTACACGCGCACATCAATATATTCATCAATACGTATTGATTATGTATAAATGTATTTCGCATGATATCTTTCTAAGTTTTTGATTGGAGGTTTAGCGTTTCGGCTTTCTCCTGATTTTAGCAAATTATACCTGTTTTTCTTGCTCTTCAAATGTATTTAATTCATTTTGTGCGTGTTTATTTTTATATATTCTCGCTTTATACTTACGTACATGTAATAGGATTACATGGAAGACCGGTCTATCTCGACTTAATTAAACGAATTGTCTGGATAACTATGTATATATTCTCCTCTACCATCTCTCCTCACGTTACTGCCCCTATATTTTGACCCCCTCTCTCTATATATGTATATCTCCCCACTCCACCCCATCTCTTTTCTCCTCTTTTTCCTCGTTACTCTTCCTCTCCCCCTTCCACTTTATCTAGACTCGTTCTTTGATCCCATTAATAATTCAATCTATTCCCGCCGACGCCGACATTAGGAGTCGTTTGAGATGAATTGGCGTCTCAGAGGGAAAAAACGGTCCCGCGACTTTCCATTGGACAGAGAGGGGAATGGATAGAGAGTGAGAAGGAGGTGTCTGAGAGTTAGAAGGAGGCGAGACGAGACAATTTCCCAGCTATCGTCGAAATAAGGCGTGTCCGTTTTCTCTTGTAACGCTTGAAATTATCGGGAAAAAGTTGCTTCGTGAAAACGTCTTCGTTTTCCATGGAATGAGGAAAAGAGATCTGTGCCCTCCTTTGTTTGATAAATTTAAACTGCAGAATGCAGAGCCTTTCTGCTAAATATGGAGAATAATTTTAAGGAGCTCTTTTGGAATTTTGATAGTAAATAAAAAGAAAACTATATGTATATACACACATGTATATGTACGCGTGTTCGTGTATTTGAATCCAAGTGAGTTTTAATGTTGCATTAAAAATTCTTCTATCCAAAGCAAACTCTTTATAGATTCTCGATTGCTCACTATCTAGCCTTTCAATTTCTTTAATTTTTTAAAGAAATCATTCTCTTCGTCCAATTTTTATCCATTATTATTTAAAGTGGGGTACAATTGTACCCCATATATATTTTAGCATGACTTATTGCTTATTTCATAAATTGTCGTTGTTTACGCATGGAATGGATGGTGTTACATTCATAAATATAATAAAACAAAATTAAAATGCATATAGATATATTTATGACTTTATTTTTAATCATATAAGGACTTTCAAAATCATTGTCAAAAATATTCAATGTATTCTATTAACATTTACAACCCATAGTATTCTAAGTCATAATACATATTGCAAAAACATTCATACGAGATACTTATTACATGCGTAGAAATAGTACAAACATGAGTTATTAATTTGTAGAAACTTGAAATCCGTTACAAAAATGTGTCTCTATATGTGCCTCATTTGGATTCCCCAACACATAGTGAACAGATCTGACGCTTCTCTGAATGTTCAGAGCATACAAATTTGCCGCACATGAAGCACCTCACTCTTGATTTCCTATCCTTTTTCCTCTCATACAGACCACACCTTCCAATTTTGAATATATTCTCTGTTAGCAACATCAAGTTCTGGTACAACTTCCAACATGTGCTTTATAACACTCCTCGGGATACCAAGTGTTCTTTGAGCCCTTCGTACAATATTTTCGTTTATTAATTTTGGTGACATCTAGTGACTATAAATGCATTAAGAAATATATAAAGAAAAAAATGTTGAATTTATGACTCTAAAATATAAGGAAGATCCTGTTTCCTCATCATGTGATAAAGCACCCAAGTGGGGTACACATGTACCCAGAGTAGTTTTTTATTCCTAATTACCGAACTTGAGTAAGAAAACATTTGATAAGAGAGCATGGATTTTCGGAATATATGAGTGACGATAACATGTAACGTGGATATTATCAGAATTTTAATTTAAGAACAGTAGCCGTAAATACCTTAATGGGGTACAGGTGTACCCCACTTGGTATTAGCAGAATTAAGTATGTAATTTTTAAAATTAGTTCTGAAATGTTATTTTTGTTTTTATGGGTTTCGGTCTAACAGACAATATACCAAATGTGACCTCATTTCTTAGATATAATCTCAGAAACGAGCAATTCCGCGAAAATTGTTTCGGCGTCAACTAGCGTCCCAATTCCTAGGCACATCCAATTAATATTTTAGCTTTAAGATCTTGAAGCTCCGATACCTCCAAACATCATTTACTTTTTATTAGTTAGAAGGCACGGTCATTACTTCGCTACTTGTTCTTTGCCTTTTGAAACAAAAACGCTCATCCTTCTCCCATCTCTCTCGGCAAATTAATGACATTGCCTTCTAACTAATAAAAAGTAAAAGATATATCTCACTCAATATTTTAAAACTTTGATTCACTTTTGTATTATATTCCCTAAAAAAATATATATCTCACCTTCCCCTTCGTCAGAGTGTCTACCCTTTGACCTCGTCACCCATCGAGTATGTACTTTTATATTCGCATCGGAAAAATATTTCTCATTGCGATAGGAGTTCTTATGCCCGCACCACGAGGAGTTTTGATCATGAGGCGAAATTTATTTCTAATACTTTTTCACAAGTGTTGGCACTAAGAGGAAATTTAATATTTGCTTATATTTTTATCGATCCAACCAATCCAAAAATAACCTCTAACTCGAGCGTTTACATTTTTGCATTTATTTAGATAGATACATTTTTATTTTTAAATAAAAAAATAAAATTTTAAGTTCCGGAGAATTTGTAAAAACGGGAAGTTATAGATTTTATGATTATTATGACAATCTTTGATATTTATAGGAGAAAATAACCGAAGTATCACAAAAAAGTTTTCTTTCAAGAGTTCAGAGAAATTCAGATTTTTTGTTAATATTTTTAACATGTCAATTGATTCATCTCATTTCCCGCATGAGTTACTGTTTATACATACCATTTTTGTATCATTGTTTGCTCAATATCAAGGATAGCTTTCATATGCCATTTATTCTGTAAGTATAACGTCTTACAAATATTCTTGGAATGTGTCGCGCATAGCCACTAGTTGCATTATCGACATTTTCGTCACTTTTTCAAGTTTTTAAATGTGAAAAACAGCTAAATCTCCGACTCTGGCTAAGAAATTTGGGAAATCAGACGGGGAAAACAGACTCCCGTGATCTGAGAGGCGTTCATTAGGCATAAAAAGGTAAAAATATACATAAAATATAGAGCAATAAAAACTTCACAATCCGCATAGCTCAGCATTGCGTCCAACGTTCACTTCTCTCTTGGCCGCTGTTCTTTCAGCAACTGTCCCCTTATGAAGGGCTTCCTGACCCAAGGTTCTCGTTTGATGAATGAATTGCTGATTCAATTGCTTCTTTCAACTTCCCAGCGCACGAGTATGCACTCCCCTCAATCCTATTCGAGTTCTCTGACGCATTTTTTCACCTTGACGATGCCATAAACAAGCATGTGACTTCCCCCTTCATACGTACCTTCGTCTTAACCCCGCGCCTCTCCAGTTTATCTCTGCTTCTACGTTACATGAATCAATGTTAACAGAGATTTACTTTTTTCATCCACACAGTTTTCTTGAAAATTCGTTAGCACTAATCACCACGAGCAACTTAAACTTTCATTCTGGCGACAGATGTGAACCCTTGGCGAAGCTCTCATAATAGCATATCGTTTTGTAATCAAGTTAGTATTTTTTGATATCTCAAACCTCTATTGTAAGGGATGACAAAAGGGTTATGTAAGCTGTATCATTCATTTTTGTTGTCAATAGTTCGTATTTAAGATAATTCCACGTAGCTTAATAAAATCACCAGAGATGATCGTGTTTATCTATTTCGAAGTCTGGATTCGAATCCGCTAAACCTACTGCTCTACCGAGAATGGCATTGAAAGAGATAAAAATTAACAACTAAAGTTTAATTTGAACTGTTTGGCGTATAAGTTTTACATCATCGAGAGAATAACCTTAAAATATCTTGTCATCCGTGATAACAGCGTTTAAAAATTTTTGTTGAAATAAAAAACAGGAAAGAGTTATCGAGCTCGCACATTAACTGAAATAAATTTGACAAGCTGTCTTTTCCATAGAAAACAAATGTTGACCAGATGCGCATTTTTGCTGCAAAGGAGCCGTCATCAGTGGTGACTCATATTAGATTATATAAAAGAATTGACAATAGGTTATTTGGCACCGGTGACGCCTGCTTTGCAACAAAAATTCGAATCTGGTTTTATCGAACTTTTTATGATTGATGGAGAAAATTTTCTCTAGCGCTCCCTCGGTGATCGACTGATCCTACTAGATATACGAGAAAAAAGTAAGGGAATAATTGTAAAGAAAATTACATAACGGGCCTTTTTCACCGATTGCTATCTTTCCATCAGAGAAAAGAATCGCTGCCTACATTTGTAGAATCTTGTACTATAAGCGGTTTTTTCCGATTAATCCGCAGAGGTGAATTCTATAGTCACCAAGTTTTAACTATGCCTAACTATTATATAAAGCAACCTGTCCTAAAAAGATAAATTTTCAAAGCTGTAGGATTCCAGAGATGTAGCTCGTGCAGACGGACGGGTAGACATACATACGCAATTAATTTTTAAAAAGCGCTAATAAAATGATAAAAGATAGTTATTGTTATTATTGCTATCGTTGGGGAAATTAGTCTATGACACAAAAATTCTCCTAGATGAAGATAACGAATGGTAGTAATAGCGCAGAAGACAAGGGTATTTCCAAGAAAAATACGTGTTGGTGTGACGAGATTATTATTGTTTGAGTCACGGCAATTAAACGTCCGGAACATTCCATTTCTCCAAATTTTATCGCCGGTCCTCCTTCATCAGCGATCCCTTTCTTTAATCTATTCAGTCTCGGATGGCGAGACCTTTCCTTTCTTCTCCTCCTATGCACTTCAATACCAGCCTCACTTTTATTTTTCTTCAAAAATTCTTTTGTTAATTAGTCTACAACATGAAAGAGAAAGAATTGCCGAAATGGATTTTTACCGAACCAGACAAAGGACAAAAATGAACCCCAAAAAATATTTTGCTCAAAAACGAAAGAGATTAAACCGATTTTTCTCTCCGTTCCGGTTTTATTTTGAGAGAATTCTTTGTAACGCTGCACGCACAGAATAACACGTTTTTAGATATGAAAAAATCCCTCTGGATAGAACAGAGATAGGAGTTACGTAGTAGACTGTGAGAGGAAGGAGCGTAGATGTTAAAAGGAAATGGTAGAGGAAGAACTAACTGGGAAAACGTATAAGGAAAGAGAAGAGAGGCAGTCATATGCTGAGCCTTTTAGAACGTAGTTGCTAGAAAGTACCTTCACTTTTTAATTTGTTCCCCTTCAAAAAATATAATTGTGTTCCAAAAGCCGACAACGTGTATTTCACATTATAGCATGTGTGTTTTTTTATGTTTTAACATTTTCCAAAACATTCCATATCCTTTTTAGGAGGATCTCGGTTGTCCACCCGTAAACTCCTCGGACGAACCCGCGATAGGAAATACAAAGTGGAAAAGATTGAAGGAGAGTGAGTGAGAGAAGCAAAAAGGGAGAGAGATAAGTAGAGAGAGTAATGGATAGGGAAACGTAAGAAAACTGGGAAATAGAGAGGGTATTAGTAGGGAAATTCAGATTATAAACAGGGAGTCTCGCTTCCCTGTGATTGGGCGTCTTACCGCTCTTTATATTTGTTTCGCGCAAGAATAGGAACCTATTTCGATTCGCATTTTTTTCTCGCCGCCATCCGAAAATAATAGTTTCCTCGACTTTATATTTTTAGAAAAACTGTTAGATCGTAGACGTATAATTTAAGAAACGCGGATCTTCTCTTAATTAACTGTCACTCCTAACCGGAAGTTACTGGTTTAAATTAAATTACAAATTTTTCTTCCTTTCCTTATAAAATATAATTTTATAAAGGGTTTGCTTGTGCACATAATGAAAAATAGCGGTCTGTGGGCATATGAAACCCTTTATCATGAGTTTAGATCTTATAAACACCCGAAAATTCAACAATCAGGAATTTTGTCAACGAATAGAGCCTGATTAAGGGAATGAGATCTTAAAAAGAGCTAAATTTTATGATTTCGATCGATAAATTAATAAAAAAGAAACCTGGAGGGAACAACCACAATTCAGTCATCCCAGCGTCGTCCAGATGACGTCAAATTTCATTCAATTATGTCGGATAAATAATTTTAGTTTCATTCCCCAAAGGACACTAAAATCAGAGCATACCGGTTAAGTTTTAAAACTTTTTCTGATCTTTGAAATGCAATCTTCTACAGTTATGACTTTAGATTAAAAATAATTCGGCATTTGATTTGGAATTAAAAAAGGTCATTCGATCCAACGATTACTTTGCTTTCAAAATCGCATTAAGGCGTTTCTTTTTAAATTTTTGTAACGTGGAGCTGATTACCCTTGGAAGCTTGGCAACCTCGCGTTAGAAGAAGAAGTCGGCAAAAACACACGTCTCCTATATTCTCGCGTCGACGTAAAAAATAAACGGACGAGATTACCCAAAAAAGGACCTAATTGGGAACGGAATCGCAAACACGTTCTTTCACGCTCCTGATTTTCTCGCCGCCTTGATGTTTACTGCCGTCAAACGAAAGAACTACGACTTAAAAAAAATAACTATCCTCTATCTCTTTTCCTCTCTGCGACTGGCCCCTCTCGGTCCCCTCTCGCACGGCACGAAAAATTTTCAGAATCTCATCCGAGAAAAAGTCGATGGTTTTCGAATGGGATTAAAAGGAAAGATATATAGAGAGAAGGTGAATCGCTTTGATGAGGCCTGGGTGTTTCCAGTTCGGATGCAAACCACACGAAAGGTGCTTGCGATCCCTCTGGAGTTGTTAAAGGGATCCTTAGATGTGGGCCGTGGAGTTGACCATCAAAAGATTTTCGAGTCGGCAGAGATATCAGAGGGATTGGAAGAGGAGAGAGTAATATGGATAAAGAGAGGGAAAGAGAGAGAGAAATTCGGCGATGTTGGTGGCGAGCGCTTTGCAGTCAAGTATCTGTTCCGGGGCAAAAAAAAGTTGAGGGAGAGAGAAAGAGCGCGTATTTAGTACCTGATTCGCGGCGCCTCTGACCCTAAAAACCCATCTCCCTACTCTTTTGAATACTTATTTCCGACGCCTGGAACGGGTGGCTTTTCTTTGAGCCGCCTCACGTCTCCCTACCTGGTTTGAATAATGCGATTGTCACTTGTTCGACAAAAGGCGATCGTGGTTTTTGCGGCGAAAACGGAAGGACTATTCGGCGGACGGGTCTCTATTTGACTAAAGAATGGGCGGATTGCGAAATTACAACGACAAAAGGGAAAACAAAAGAAGGAAGGGTACTCAAGGATGGGTTAATTGTTTGTTGTTTATTTTTTATTATTATTGTCATTAACATTCACAATGGCTGAGACCATAAACACCCAAAAATTTTCTCGTGAGCGATGTCTTCGTGATTTTCAAAATTCTGATACTTTAATTTCGTCGGTTAAGCGAACGATTCTATTACAATGAAAGAAATATTTTCCAGTTAATTTTGGCAACAGTTAGTTTATGAAGCCACGCGTCGAATAAATTCTAGTAAAATGTCCCGATCATTCTTTAATAATACCTGCATCGGAAGTAATCATATTTTTCAAAGCGAAGGAATCATAATTATAATTTTATTGTTAAATTTAATTTCATGAAAAACATTCAATCACAGGTTTCGCTTTTGTTTTATAGATATTATTACTATTTTTAAAAGTATAGTTATTTTGCATTTTTCTCCAAGAATCGGTCTGTTTTGATGAATACTTAGATACTTCGTTTACCAGCATTAGGCTCTTTGTAAAGTTAAGGCTGTTAGTCAAGTAACAGCAAAGTAAATAAAAAGCATTGTCGAATTAGAGCGCTATATAACTTTTTATCCATATACATTTACGTATATATCGGTGCCCCTTTGAGATAACGTCGAGGAACTTGGTTTTGAAGGACATTGGAAAAATATTGTCCTACATTAATCGGCTCGTATCTGAGAATTTTTATAAGCGCTTAGAAATATTCAGGATCAGCGACGGGAAATTTATTTACAGAAATACATCCTATCCTATCGCTCGCAATTCATTGACCTACTTTTAGAGGCACGCATATATCAGGTTTTTGAGCATATATTACCAACAGAATTCACAATTTAGATGAACCATCAGCGTTCAACTCAAATTTCTGATGGCATGAATTTTCTATGCGAAGGGAAACATACGTACTTACAGTATTAACGGACATATTTTGAGGAATTTCTCCTAAACACTTCATTAAGATAATAGTTAAAGGGGTTTTGTGTGTGTGAAAATGTTGTATATAAACACACACGCACACATACATACACACACACACACACACACACACACACATATATATATATATATATATATATATATATATATATATATATATATATATATAATAAGAGATAAGTTCATATGATTATATATCGATCAACGCACCGTTTACGAGATACAGCTCCATTTAGTCCATAATCATAGAAGGAATAAAAGGAGAGCAATGTAGTGCGTAACTTTATTAATGTTCTCAACAACCCTATGGAGTACTTAAAAATCATAATAAATGTTCAAAAAGACCTCCTTCCGAACAACAGCGGCTGCTATTCGTCTGATGCTGGTCTTCGATTCTTTTCAGAACTCGTTCCTCCATTTCGGGAGCACGATTACTAGCTCGCCCCTTGTCAATATTTCTCGGAGCCAGAGTACCCGTCTCTCGCAATCGGCGATCCACCGAAAAAACGTTTTGTCAGTGGGCGCACGGCGATTCGGAAACTTCTCACGATATCGGCGAACTATGGCTGATGCATTTCCTTCTATTTCACCGTACACTAAGTGTATGTATGCATACTCTTCTAAAGAATAATCCATAACGACGACCCTTCTCTTAAAGAGTTCACGAATGTACGAGGACTATCCCTAAAGTAATGAGACTGAAATTCTTATGCAAGATGTGGCAACACTGCCCCCTCCTACACCTTACCATTGTTTAAACAATAACAACAGTTGCGTCTTGTTCCGTTGATTGTCGGCCGTGTATTTGTTAAATATTCAAGGTCGTTCTTGTGCATCTCGTAACGGTAAAAATGGAGCGGAATATCGAGCAACGTTACGCCATTAAATTTTGCTTCAAATTGAACGAAACTGCTACGGAAACGTTTGAAAAGTTAAAAAGAGCGTATGGCGATGAAGTTTTATCCAAAGCAGAAGTTTTTCGGTTGCAAGGCATTTAAGGAAGGAGGAGATAATGTGGAAAATGATCATCGCTAGGGAAGACCTTCCACGGTGAAATCAGATGAGAATGTGGAGCGGGGTGAGGTCTTTCATTGTTACAGACCGACGGTTGTCGGTTAGATTCGTTGAAAATGAGCTGAACATTAATAAAAATGCCGTCCATCAAATTTTGACAGAACATTTGGACATGCGAAAAGTTTGTGCAAAAATGGTGCTCAAAAACCTGACAGACAAGCAAAAGGAAAATACGCGGAACTTACCATGGTTTACGCTGAATACGTCAACACAAGAGAGGAGCTTTGGCAGAGGATTCAAAATGCTTGTCAAACCGTTGCAGCACAACCTGTCCTCTTTGAGCGTATCAGGAAGTTCTTATGACGAAGGACTAAAACGTGCATACGTTCGGAAGGAGGTCTTTTTGAACATTTATTATGATTTTTAAGTACTTCATAGGATTGTTGAGAACATTAATAAAGTTACGCACAACAATGCTGCTCCTCTTATTCCTTCTATGACCCCAACTCCCGCTCAGCGGCATGGACTAAATGGAGCTGTATTTCGTAAACGGTGCGTTCTCTTTATTTTGAACCGCTTAACAAGCTCCCGAAGTGGTGTATGTGGTGTAAAATAATATTTTGTTCAACATCTCAATGAGGATATTTACAGGACCACAGGACCCGTATGATACTATCGAACGACATTCAGCGCTACGTAATCGTCCCAATTTAGATTTGCTTCTCCCGCTTTCCTATTGGACGGCGGAATCATCTCTCTCTCTCTCACACACACACACAAACACAGAAACGCCGTCGAAACAAGAGACCACGGAGCAATTACCACGGCTCCGCTGGGAAGTAACGTTCATGCACCGGCAACATCCCCTCCTGATCTTCCCGTTAAAAGGAAAATCTCGCTTATTAACCCAAATATAATAAAACTTATAATTGAAGGAATAATGTGGAAGCGCAGATCTTCGCCGTTGTGCGTGCGTGTGTGTGGTTATAATTAAGTCTCCGAGAACAAATGAGGAGACGATACGTCCGCGGAATAACGTGATCTGCCAGCTCCCCCACGCTTCCTCCCTATCTCTCTCCTCCCTAACCCCTTCTTCTTTCCCCCTCCTTCTCTAGAATATCCCTTTGGCTTGCATTGTGTATCGAATGACAAAGGACGCGGAATTATGCTTCTGAGGCAAAGTGTTTTCTCGAGCTGGAGTCGGTCGCTTAATGCTGACCTCGTTAGAGGGAAGCTAGTGGCCGAGGGGTCCGCAGGGGATGGTGCAGGAAGCAATTGGAGAGGAAGAGAGAGAGAGAGAGGAAGAGAGAACGGGGGAGGGAGAAAGGGGGAGGGAGGAAGGGAGAGGGAGAAAGGGGGAGGGAGGGAGAGGGAGGTAGAGAGGGATGGAGGAAGAGAGGGAGGAGTGGGTGTGTTTGGGGAAGGGTGGGCTTTGGGGTTTTCCGAGAACTGTCGAGTAGGCACAGCGATCGGGGGTCGGTGGGTTGGAGGGTGGAATTAGAAAGAGGGGAAGGCTGGCTGATGCGTCCCGACACAAAATAAAGGAGTCGAGAGTTGGTAGGGATGAGACGCGTATGGAATCTCAAAGGCAAAGTACGTTTGCGGAACCTGATGTTCTATTAATGCTTGAGACCGATTCTGCACACATGGCTATTCACCTTTGTCTTTGGAATTTGCGAGTCGCAAACTGGGCTAAATTTGTAGAGATGCCGTTTTCGTTCATTTAAATCCATGATTCGGTGTTGTTACGCTTAATTTTTACTTTCCCATATACGTATAGGGGAAATATTGTATTCATGAAAAAAATCGACTTCGAGATTTCAACGGAAATAGACCTTTTGAGGTCCCCTGAACACGTTTTGACCATTTTCTCGATGATGTCTGTGCATATGTGAGTGTATGTGATAGCTTTTTGTGGGTGCTTTAACTCAAAAACTATTAATCACGTCATCGCAAAATTTTATATTTAACATTTTTATGGACGTCAAAAAAATGATAAGTTTTTGGTAAACATCGGTCTACCGGAAGTGGGTGTTTACTCTTGTCACCTATCCGGTATTTTGCAATATTTGCTTTAATATTTGATAAATGTAAAAATGTACTGGAATAAAAATTGTAAGAAATTCTATTTTCTACAACCTTTGTTTGATACATTTTTCCATATAATGCATTGTTTAAGAGATATCTTATATTTTTAACTGCCACCATCACGCCACCTACCGACGACTATTGTTAACAATTGACGCTTAGTTACGTCTTAGTAACGCTCCTTTTCTTTTCTTAATTTATGAAGCTTTGTGGCTATATCCAATATCAGAAGGCTATGGTTTGAGTTTATTTCTGTTCTTTCTCAAGTCTAAAATTTTCTCGCAGTTTCTTAAAATATTTATTATTATGTAACCTATTTTGAATTTTTAGAAATATTATAGGTATGGAGAAAGTCATGTGGTGGCCACATCAGATTTTAATTCTTAAGATCGATTGATGATATGCGGTCATTTTCAGCGACGGAAATACGTGAGAATGTGAAAGGCTATTTAATGTATTCGGAGAAGGATTTCATGAACTTTATCGATACCTAGGTGAATTCATACGAAGGATGGAACAATTTTTGAAACGAGAAAAAAGTCTGCTATGACCGGTCCCGGTCATAGCAGACTTTTTTCTCGTTTCAAAAATTGTTCCAACTTTCACAGCTTATGCCTGTCTGCATAGGATCTTCGGATCATATCATTCCATCAATTTCATACGAAGGAGGTGACGATCGATACAGAATATTAGCATAACGGAAGGCAATTAAGATTCAACTAAAGCAGGGGTTTCCAACAGAATTTTCAGGTTCGCCACACTTGTGTCGAACGGATTAGCCTTTTCGCCACATAATACAAAATATAAACATTATAAGTGGGGCTTCATTTAAATAAAAGGTTTCAGTGATACACAATAATGATTTAAATTATTCATTAGTAAAATAAATCATTATATTCAAACATTAAATTTTAATGTGATGTGTCCAAGTTGCGCACTGAAATTTGGCATAAAATCCACACTAAGTAGCAGTGGCAGCCGGGGGTGAGAATGCGCGAATCATTATTTTGTATCATTGTAGCCTTGTTTTTGTGTAAAGCCCTATTTATAAAAAATGATACTTTTTATTATGTTGCGAAAAGGCCGTTGAATGTACAACCAGATATATACAAATTTAGCACTATGTGATTTAATAAACTAATACAAAATAGTAGACAATAGACTGTGAGCATCAATTCGCCACATAACGATGACCGATTCGCCACGAGTGGCGATGGAATTGGACACCCCTTAGCTAAAGCGACTGGTTGCTTTGTGAGTTTAAAATGGAACCATATATCTTGTTTAGTATTTCTAAAATTTCGTCAGAAAATTAAAAGCAGCAAATATTCCGATTAGTTCTTTTTATAAAGATAAATATTTTATTCTTACAATTAGACTCAAAACTCGCTTCATGGATCAAAATCTAACAAATCAACTTCTTTCCGATGTTACATCATCATAAAACTCAAACTACCCTGTGAATTTTATCAAAAAATGCATAATTATCAGCACGAAAACCGAAAAGATTAACATTATTACATTGGTTACTTAGGCAAAAGGGAGAAATAAAACTGTTAGCAACGGATGTTATTCGTTAGTTTCCGGAACGAATGTAAAAGAAAAACATTTCTAGACGCACTTCGCGACGTATTTGTCATAAATGACGGCGACGTGCTTACCAAATAATGCAACTAATCTACGGATCCAAAAATAGATTTTATTTTGTCGACTTTGGAAAAAGATATTTTTTTCCGGGGCTGTAAACGAGGCGAAAACTGATCCAATCGACGTTGAGAGCGAACGGAAATTTTTGTATTTTTTCGTTTGTTCGTCTCTGAAATCTGGTGTTTTTAATGGGGTGGGATTTTTTTCCGGGTTTGAAACTTTTTTGAGCGCGAAGACGGAAAAAATACGAAAGAATGCGTAGAAGAACAAACACTAAAAATGAGAACTTAAGTCGCTCCTTTGTAATCGATATCTGTCGATGATTAACGTTATTATTTCGATCAAAGATTTCTTAGGTGCTGAGCGTAACGAGACTAGAAATGTTAAAGCAGAGATCCAAGACTTCAAGCAATACATGGGTCTCCCTTTTTTTCTTCTGTCTCTCCATTTCTTTCTCTATAGTTCTCTGTTCTCAGATTTTAGGGGCACTTAGAAGCTGATCCACTACCCAAGATATCCGAACTGGGTGATAGGCTGCAAGTCACCTTTTTGGTGGATGGATAAACATCACATTAAGTACGCTTAATAATATCGTATGTGTAATCATCGACCCCTTACACGATATAGTGTTGGATGAAAGGCCCTCCAATTATTTTTCAGGCATATCCACTTTGGTGGGTCGAAAATGGTGGTTTTTAACTTTTTTTGGATATTGTGTCCGGCCCATCACGCAAAAGTTGCGTTTTGATGTCCGTAGGTGGCTTGCAAAATTTGGTTTCATTCGTACATCATTTAGGTCTCCCCCAAGGGCGATGTGTAAAGCGTCTATTTTCACCATTTCCCCCTGTTATGGCACAATATTTCCATTGTAAGATGAGCTACACTAACCGAAAACACCCAATCGATTCGTTTCGTCAACCGCAAGAAAACATGTTATGTGATTAATTTCGATCAAGAGCAATTTTATCCCCCATTTGGTCAAAAATCGCATTTTTCAGAGGGAATTCCGGTTTGGGCGAAGGATACGATTTGGAGTTTACGACAAAAAGCGATAACGCAGTCTATATTTGATTAGATAAGCGTAAGCTTTCGGTATGCAGCTCTTTGCTTGTTTCGATCATCGCCGACACAATCCAGAACTCACCACGGGGAGGTGGCTGCATGTCGAGTTCCGCCCGTGCCTGCCCAACCTCCCTTCATTTAGGGCAGATGTTTACTTTTGGTTCATAAAGTCTTAGTTGCGATTTTCGGTATCTCCTTCCGTGATTGCAGTCGAGCTCGAATGAAGCCATCCCGCTTCTTGGCCTGTCTATCATCTCCCGCAGGTGCTTCGCTCATTCTTCACCCATGGACTGTGTTTGATTTTGGACCAAATTTTGCCCGACTAAAGATCCTGTTGGCGGCTGTCAACCATCTTGACTGCGCAAGGCGTTCAGGGTTTCTGCTTGCGAGTAAAGGAGAGCATTCACGGCTCGACTGCAATAACGGAAGGAGATACCGAAATTCGCAACTAAGACTTTATGAACCAAAAGTAAACATCTGCCCTAAATGAAGGGAGGTTGGGCAGGCACGGGCGGAACTCGACATGCAGCCACCTCCCCGTGGTGAGTTCTGGGTTGTTTCGGCGATGATCGAAACAAGCAAAGAGCTGCATACCGAAAGATTACGCTTATCTAATCAAATATAGACTGCGTTATCGCTTTTTGTCGTAAATTCAAAATCGTATCCTTCGCCCAAACCGGAATTCCTTCTGAAAAATGCGATTTTTGACCAAATGGGGGATAAAATTGCACTTGAGCGAAATTAATCACATAACATGTTTTCTTGCGCTTGACGAAACGAATCGATAGGTGTGTTTGCGGTTAGTGTAGCTCATCTTACAATGGAAATATTGCGCCATAACAGGGGAAAATGGTGAAAATAGACGGTTTACACATCGCCCCTGGGGGAGACCTAAATGATGTACGAATGAAACCAAATTTTGCAGGCCACCTACGGACATCAAAACGCAACTTTTGCGTGATGGGCCGGACACAATATCCAAAAAAAGTTAAAAACCACCATTTTTCACCCACCCTAATGTCCGCCCGTTCTCCAGTTTTATGCATGCTGAGGGCCCGTTTGTTTCTTGATACCAGTTTTTCTTCTTACTAATTTATGGTCACTTCTTATCTCTCGGAGGCCCAATCCAGGATTGTCTATATGCAGCGCTATTGATCATGTTTCCGTGACACTTACATATCGATTCGTTAACTATTTTGACTTTATCAAATATGTTAGCATGATTCTTGCTTCGTACTTTCCTAATTCTGTTTGTTAGGACCATTCCCAGCATTCTTCGTGGAATTACTCTTTGTCATTCGCGAGCTCTGTATAATTCATGCATTTATGCCAAAATTTCAGCAATGCACTAGTCAATCATTATCATACTTGACTATTCATTTATATTAATTTTTCGTAGAATCTTGTGAAAGGAAAATATTCCTCCACACAAATGGTCTTGGGCGATAAACCAATGGAAGATGTCATTCGCCCGTAAAACAGAATGATAACAACGTTTTTCCGTTGAAGTTGTAGATTGCATTCACACTCACGTCAGTGGAACCACAAATCTCCATTCACATACAGAGATACATTATGAGAGGCTCTTCTTAGTCTCGAAAATATATTCAGAGACTGAACTTCAATTAGCAATCATCTCTGCGAAACTAAAGCAACATTCCCCTATGATGCTGTGTAGTTGTTGATCCGTAATACGGTTTTCACTTGATCTTCGAGGATACTATAGGATATAAACACTTAAACTATGCTCCTGGATCGCTTTCTCCTTTTTGTCATAAAATAAATCGAGGAAATGCGTTGATATATTTTTAATTTTAAATTATGAAGTCATGCTGTAGTCTGATGGTCTTCGATAACTATGGCGGAAATAAATTTCCTCCGTCGCCACATTGAGTTTTTAACATTTCTGCAATTATTGCCACGCGTGAGATTATCTCGATGAAAAGGATTTCTAACGAAAGCATCTAATTTAACATTTTGAAAGCAATTTACTCCAACTAAGAACCCTTATAATAAAATTTTAGTTCACGCCATTTTCTCAATTTAATAATGAAAACTAGTAGATTGTTACATACATAGATACAATTCGCGTGTCTTTCTTCTATTATTGGATTCAGTAATATTTTATTTCACTATGAAGATTTCTTCCATTAAAATAATTGACGAACTGAGGATAATTTGGAATTTGATCACCTGTTATATGCATAAATTTAGCTTATCATAATTTATTTTTTATTTGGTTATACCGTGATATATTTTGTCACTAAACCTTGTTTGTAAGTGACATCAGCCATTCTACTCTTCAAGTTTCAACTCTTTATCATAAACGGCTTCTTCACAATCTCATTTTAAGCAAGTGCGCAGACAGATGAATAGGCAGACAAACGGACAGGCAGACGCCAAAGTGAAACTGTAATCGCATTTTTTAAACGCGCTAAAAAATAAAACTTTTCTTTGTTATGGAGGAACTTTGATTAGAAAAAACAAACGAAGAGCGAAACATCTACGCTTTCTTTACCACAGAAAACTAAAGTGGAACAGTCCTACAGACAAGAGATGTAAAGTAATCGGTTGCAGTCGGGTTTTAGCGCAGCCTTTGAAAAAACAAAACTTTATACGTAGGAGCATGGTAAATATATTGACTTCGTAGAGAGACTTCAATCTGTCTCTCTTTCTCTCCCTACTCTCCATTCCAACTTAATCTCCCTAACTGGCGCCGCTACCCCACACACTCCCTCCATTCCCTCTATCTCTCCCTCTCTCTATCTCTTTCCCTTCTCTCCCTCTCTCCTCTCTCTATCTCTTTCCCTTCTCTCTCTCTCCCACCTCTCCCCCCTCCTCTCTCTCCCTCCTCTCTCTCCCTCCCTCCTCTCTCTCTCCCTCACTCCTCTCTCTACCTCCCTCCTATCTCCCTCCCTCCTCTCTCTCCCTCCCTCTTCCTCTCTCCTACCTCTCTCTCCGTCCCTCCTCTCCCTCTCTTCTACCTCTCCCTCCCTCATCCCAATCCCATTTCTTCCCCATTTGTATTACACTCCCTCTCACGCCATCAATAGCTCGCCTTTTATCCTTTCTCTGTCCACCCGCGTGTCTGGCCACCAGGCAAAGTTTTTTTCTTTGCCCCCCGTAAGGGTTTTATCTCATTCCGTGCAGCGGAGCAGAAACAGCTGCGCATCGCAACCGAGTTTCAGAGGAAGCGGACACGAGATGGCGGAGCATTTGAGGCGAAGTGAAAAGAACGCCGCTTCCGAAGGGATGCAAGGGAAGGGAATTCGAATGAGGGCGGTGGGAGGAGAGGGAGGAGGAGGAAAGTAGGAAATGGAAAATGGAGGAAAAAGGAGGAAGAAAGTGAGAGGAATAATGAGAGGAGGATCGAGGGAAAGGTGAATGATAAATGGAGATGAGATGGAAATAATGGGAAAGGAAAGGGTAAAGGAAGTGAAACGGAGAGAAAGTAAAAGTGGAAAAATATCGAAGGAAGGCAGAGGAAGTGACGAAAGCAGAAGAGAGAAAAGGAAGTGGGTGGACAGGAGAGGAAGAGGTGGAAGGAGCAATGCGAGAGAATGTACCAAAGGAGAAGATAAATGAAACATAAGAAGAAATGACAGACAGACAAATGCCTTTATTTGGGCGAGGTTGAGTCCCCCCCCCTCATACACCTGAACCCCATTGTCAATCTGTCAACATTTTACGATTTTACCATATGATACGCTAATACATATTCACTGATTACAGTGAAACCATGGAGAAAGATTTTTAAAAAAGCAAACAAATAGGTACAATTGGAATATAAAATTTTAATGAGGTAAAAAGAATCAGTGGAATTTGAGTGGGAAAAGCTAACAATAAGATTAAAAAGAGCTTACCATATATTTAGTATAAACTCACATGCAGGAAAACACCCATTAGAAGGTGTGTGTGTGTGTGTGTGTAAAATCTACGCAAACCTACAATAGAAGAGCAAAGGAAAGTTATCATATATAATTAAATGCGCAAAAAAGTGCACATAGTCAAAGTGAATAGTACTCGATGATAACCTGTGTTACAAAAAAATAAATGAGAGGGAGAAAGGAGGTGAGGAGGCAAGGCAAAGTGGAGGAAAGAGCGGTAGAGTGGATAGATAGATAAAATGGAAAGAGGAGAGTTAACGTGCGGGAGAAACGGCTAAGATGTTTGGGGAGAGAGAGGCGTTTAAAGAAGTTCGAATGTATGTTGAACTTCGCGGGATAAGGAGCGATAATGGGAAAAAGATTAAATGGAGAGAGGTCAGTCGTATAAAGTAAGGAGAGAAATCGCGGCTGGCTCCCCTTCTACTATGAAACAGATCATCAACACCTAAATATATCCGGCATATGTATATGTATATCACAGACTGGTGCCAAAGACAGGATAAAAATACCTCCTTAATATCGGGCTAAAAGCACCCGAAATGCATCATAGCACTGGAATACTTTTAAAGCAGCCCTGCTCTGGAGAGGAACTTTGTTATAGGGGTGGTTAGTGTGACTGGCTCGCATTGCTAGTGTAGCGAGTTTGAAACTGGCCATGGGGAATGGTTGTTGGGGATCTTCTTTGTCAAAGTTATTACGCTCATTGTAAAAGGCCGGTAACAATTGTTTATGAGTTATTTAAGATGATTAAATAAAATTAACGCATCCAACATGGAAGATAAAAACGTGATTATTGTAAAATTTCCGACTCGCGTAAGTCATAATCAAGTCTGCTAATTGTGTTAGGAGGCCATATTCATCGATTTGCCCAGAATTAAATTATAACGAGTGGATAATTATCTCTGTAGAAAATTATGAATTCTTAATTAAATGATTTGCACTGTTGGTTTGTGGCACTTAATGGATTATTAATGATCAAGTATTTTCAATCATCATTTACGAAATACTATTTATCAACGCCTATTGCGTAGTTAGTCTCTGTGTAGCCATAACAAATTATCTTTGGCCTAGACCTCGTTTAATTAATTGAAACGCCAAAATATTTAGCTATTTTAATAAGACTCATCTAAGTTCAAAATCTTTTTTTAACATAATTAAATTAATTTATTATAATTTCGAAAATTGAGAGAAACTCTCCGATACTATCATCGTTACTTTTTCTAGGAGTTTTTAACCGTTTATTTTTATAAGATGTTGACAGTCTGTAGGGCTTAAACTTAAGGTGTTTAACGCGAGGTATATAATTTGTTCATCATCCTACGTATGCCAAGCAAATTTTATAAGCATACCTGTCGCAATGTTTTTGCCTAACGACTACTATAATTGTTTGCGTGTTTATACCATAAGCCTACGTGGGACATTACTATCGAAAAGTAAACTCGCGTGATTTTATCATCAATAAATATTATCTTCGCAAATTCGCCATGAATTTCATCGTTAAATTTTCCTCGAAGACGACCATCACTGCGTAGGCGAAACGGTATTTACCTACAATGCACGGAATTCCAGTTCCATAATTTCTTAATATTCCTTCCGAATCATTTCATCCATTAGAACTCATTCAGAGGGCTAAAACAACAATTCTTTTGTACACCCGAATCGCATCACAGTGATTTCAGAGCAAGTTCGAGGCAGGATGGATGTAGATGCACAGCGCCTTCTTACTTTCACGCGAGATGCGACTTTTTTTCCTAAATGCCGCCGCTTCTATTTATTTTTTATTTCGATTTGCATTCCTCGGTGAATGATAAGGTCCTTTTAAAAAACCTCGGCGCTAAAGCTTTAAGTCGTTCAGCGATGCGGTCGTCCTCCATTTCAATCGTATCTTTTAATCGCCATCTCTCCACATTCTCGAACAGAGAGAGCGAAAGAGAGAGGGGAGATGGCGGGAGGGGAGGAAGTGGAGGGAGGTGACGGAGGGAGGGTGGGAGGGAGAAAGGGGGAGACACATTAAGGACGAATGATATATCCCTCGATCCGAAAATTGCTTCTCAGTTATCTCCCCGCTCCTGTTCTTCCCTTTCCTGTTAGAGCCAATCCTCTTTTTTTTCCCCACACTTTTTTATCCTTTTTTAAACTACCCCTTTATAGACCATCGGCGGAATCCTCCCTTACCTCTCTCTTCCTCATTCTAAATATTGCTCCCGTGCACGAACAAACACCCGCGATATTCTCTCACGCCCTTTTTCGGAATGAATCATTTATTTTCCTTTAGGCTTTCCGAGCTCTCTTCTTTCCCCTCTCCGTATAATAAAAAACTCGCTCCCCTCTGGCTCATCCAGTCGCTATATAATAAATGCATCTCTCCTCCCTTTACTCTCCCTCTCCCTATTTTCACCACTTTTCTCACCCTTGTTTTACCCCGCCTTCGCGTTCGCAATCGCTTTCCCATCTTCACCTATCCATTACACCTTTTATCCAATATCCAGCTGAAAAAAACGTTTGATTTTGAATGGTTTTCCATTTAAAGTCGTTCATCGATAGAAATGATTTATGGGTCAAGGTCATCCTCATAATTCTGAATTTCTCCAAATTTTTTCTAGTAAAATTGCACTAAATTATTTTTGCCGTGTCGTCATATTTTTACCTATTGAAAATTTTTTCGTATGGTTAATTATCCGCTAAGACCAGACTCTCGAATCAGATATCTCCAATATTTATCTAACCCAGGGGTTCCCAAACTGTGGTTCACGCACCTCTGGTGGTCCACAAAGCTACTACAGTGGGTTCGCGGAAAAAATAACATCCTCACTGGTATGCTCTGCAGATGAAGTTCTTGGAGTAATGGAAAATAATTTCACAAAATTTAAGGTGTGAACATTAAAAACGATTGCTTTCTTTGCTATTAAGTTAAATTTTGCACGCTCGCTGGGTAACCACTGCTCTAAACCAATTGCGGTAATTTTTTATCGCGGTGTCTTGCACACGTTTAAGTAATGTCCTTATCGAGTTTAGTACCCAGAGATGGGTTCGGTAATCTTTTCTGTAAGGCGGACCACATTATTAATTGTGAATGTTTCGGAAGGCCGCATTTGAAATCACGAGAGATTCGGCGGGCCGGATGGGTGTTTACACCAGAAACTATCTGGAGTTTCTGTGGTTTAATATTAGTAAAAATCAAGTGTAATTAATTTGTTAGCTTTTGAACTTCACTATAAAAGGTTTTGAGAACATGATTTTACTGAAAAAATATTAAATTGTGTATGAAAAATTTTAGCGACCACTTTGTCATCATAGCTTCACTGCCCGCATGCGTCCTGAGTGCCATTGGTTGCCGACGCCTGACCTAGTGAGTTTTACATAATTTACTAAGCACTATAGTGTGAGACATATTAATATTCGAAGCCTTTGTTCTAATATGAGAATGGCGACAAAAATAAATTTGAAGATCATTTTCATATGTTGATTATATAAATAAATAATTAAAAACTTTATACGAGAGATAAAAGGCAGTAATCACGTCCAGTTCACATTTTGGCTGAAGTATTCATGCGCAATGCATTTATATTTCATTGACACTTAATAGCTTTAAGGAGAGTCATTAAGGCATAATCGTCGGCGATATAGCAAAATTCACTAAATTTCTCTATCATTCACGTTTTAGTCATTAATACAACTTCAGTTATGTAAAACGCTCTTATTGGGTAAATTTAAATGAAATCCGTCCGGTTTCAGAGAAAACTGTTTTATGTCTAACCGTTTCTTTTAGATTATAAATTGGGGGAGTGACCTATCACACAGGTGGATTTGAAAATCTCAAAACAAATCTTTCGAGCTAGTGTTTTATGCCATTGTTTTGAAATAAGCTTAGAAAAGAGGAAGTAACTGCGTGAAGTAGACGCTCGACCTCCACCCCTTTGGGGCTGATCTTTCGGGAGATGGGAGTGGATGTGACACGTCGTGGAGCAATTTTCCCTTTATTGCAAGATTTAGTGAGCGCAGTCATGAAACGGAATGGGGATAAGACCAAGAATAATATGATCTCACTTTCTATTTAATTTCAGGGCGGAGAGATGAATCATAAACGTGACAAAAGGAGGCACGAAAAGTTTTATGCCTCTACGCCGCCATCTCTGTAACGATCTCTTCGAGCGGCATTGAAATAAAATGACTCGAGCCGACGAGGCTTCAGACTAAAAGTCCGTTAAAAAATCTAAGTAGAGAGCGCTGTCAGTCGAAATAATAGAAGTAGCCTAATTTCCATCGCTGAAGGCAGCATACCCTGACAATTGAGATCGTTTCGTTAGTAAAAATAATATCATAAATTAATAGATAACTTTTTATCCACAGTTGGGGGGTTTACGTTTTGGGCGATTTTTACTTTCTTGTGTGGTAAGTATGTAGAAATAGTATGGATTGAAGTCATAAAAAATTACACTTCGAGGTTGATATAAATATATACGTTTTAGGTGCCCCTGATTACGATGAAGTGGTTTTTGCAATTCCGTCCGGATGTAATCTGTATTCTGTCGGCTGTATGGCTCTGTGGGACAAACGGTTTAAGAAAATTCGATGAAATCTCATAATTTTATAGAGCAACATCTGAAATATAAATCCTATTAAAATTAATCAAATCACGCGAAAATGGAGGGTAGTTTATTCTAGTAGAGTTCAACAAAACGTCGATTTACTTTAGAATAGTTGTATGGATTTAACTAAAATAGATCCAGTTTTAGAACTCGTTGCTGTTAACAATAGTACAGAAGCTGTCGGTCTAAAAATATATTATTAGCGTCTAACGATATCATAATTTATCGAGTTTTACTCCCAGATTCCGCCAAGCTGTCAAATAATCATGTAACCAATGGCATTAATGCATGAAAAGAAGCGTACGAATATGAGAGAGTATGCGCGATGTATTTAGCACCGATTTTTTTTTAACATTTTGCCGGATAAACTCTCATTAAAACGATATATTATCGATATTTTCAGCATCGGCTTGTAATTTGTATGCGGAGAAAATATTTCCGCCTAAGCGAGATATTTGTGTTTGTACATACTTACGAGATGCCATGGTTACTGCGCTACTCATTCACCAGTGCAAACCGAATAAAGTCGGGAAGAGGACGTTGAGAAAGCCCGAAATTAAACACGTGCCGCGATATGACGTCTAACCTCACGGTTCAGCGTAAACATTAGTACAACGCATTAGGCATAGCAAACATTCCTTCCTGGATTCCACGGCAACGGTCGCAAATTGTTTTGGTTGCGCCTGTAGGACTTTTGAGCATCACGTATTCAAATAGGGAATTTAATCTGCCTTTCCTGTTTTTTCACGCTTAGTTTCATACACGACCGCCATGAAATCTGTAAATTGCGGTCCGGATGATAGGAGGGCTAGCATCCATTATTCTCCTCGTCTGACAGCTTAGAACGAACGAGTATTTCATCGAGACAATTCTATTTCAACCCGCATGAGACTCGTAATGTCCCCTCTTCGTGGTCTTGTTAAATGTCATTAAAATAATCGCTACGCATCTGATCTCGCGCCAAAAGATTTCAGAACACAAATTCCGGCCTCGAAAATATAATAATAATACCGTGTTTAGGATAATAAATTCACACTATACGTAACGTCTCCGTTTCGACAAGGACCATCTTTGAAACGTCGAAAATTCCTTCTGTGTATTAAGATGGCGTTGTTCACACTACGTTCCGTCAACGTCACCTCTTCGTTTCTTTCCGTCGCGGTTTCTCTGGAGGAATATTTTGACGGGACGTGTTGAATCCTGATAGTGTGGACACCCCGCAAACCGGTTGCGATCAAGATTTATTTCGAAAATTCAATTTAATTTACGAAACTAATAGATAGTAGCAAGAAATAAATTCCAAATAGCAACTTTAATAGCCAAAACATTAAAACCCTTCAAATTATGTCCATTTATTGCATTGCAGTGTTAAATAAATTACCGAATTTAATATTGAAAATATGTAATTAATTTCATTCTTACATCAAAAACTCATCATTGTCATTCACATTTTCCAATAACCCGCGCTACGTGCCCCTCATTTAAATTAAATGATCGTACTTTCAGTTCTCGAGTTAAATCATAATGCCCTTTTTCATATTCAATGAACTTGATTGTATTGTAACTTTAATTGGAATAAAGTCGAATTTTAATATTGTACTTAGCGATAATCAAATGAACTTCAACGTATACAGCATTTATATTAATTTCATTTAATATTATAACTGAAAAGGTGACGGTCCGTGTCGAAACCTCAACGTACAACGTGAACTCTGATGAAAAATGGCGTGCCGAAACGGAGACGTTACGTATAATGTGAATCGGCCTTAATTCCACCCCTTTAACATAAATTATTACGTATTCCACGTTTCTGCAGTTCGAAGGCATTATAACTATTTGTTTTTCGTGTAAACACATTTTTGAAAAGTTTTTACTACAACGTCTCTGTTGATCGTCGCAATGAGCCCGACTTAAGACTCATTAATCTGTGTCCCAAGCTCAGGAGTCTCATTCACCGATTTTAATTTATCATTATGAATTTCTGATATTTTTCTTCGGGCACGGTTGAATTCAACCTTAATATTTATTATTAATGCATGCCTGACATGCACTGAATTCAAAGATATTTCCTCTGAGCAGCGCCGTAACTAGGGCGGCGCATCTGCCCCGGGCGTAACTAAAGAAGGGGCGCAAAAATTGTGAATGGCAGGTTGTGCATGTCACAAGGACTGGAGATTTCACTACTATATTTGTTCCAGACATTACGCATAGCAGAAACTATAAATTTTGATGATGCTATTGTTGAGTTCGGCGGCCTTGATAGAGGGGTGGTTAGCGTGTTTGGCTCCCAATGCTAGGTTCCCGGGTTCGAATCCTGCCAAGGGCATGGCTGTATGTGTTCGTCTTTGTTAACGTTAACACGCTCATTGTAAAATGTCGTTAACGGCTGTTTATGAGTTATTATAAAATAAAAATTAAAAATTATAATCACAGAATAACTCTTTAATATTAAAATATTTATACTTTCTGTATTTAAATTATGTATGTAGTTATATTTATAATTATGTATTTAAATTATTTACATTTATAGTAAGAAATTATATCATTTATAGTTTATTTTTATTTATTAATTGTTCACCCTAAATCCATATAGGTATTAGAGAATGTTTTATAGAGTAAGCGCATATTTGGTAGTCTGCCTCGGGTGCTAAAATAGATAGTCTGAGATTTAAGATTTCTAAACGCGTAGATGCATTCGGAAGTATCTCTGAAAGTTTTTACTCTTTGAAATATCGTGATTATCAAACCGAAGTCCAGCATTTCGAAGTATTACTCATGCTAGATGAGATTTTTGATAAAATTGTTCTTTTTCTTTATTTTCTTGCACTCTCGCCATTAATTTTAATGCACCCTTTTGAAGACATAGATAAAAACGTGTGTTTATGATTATTATTTAAGCACAAGAATGTGGTGATAGTGCTCCTGAAATTAATATTTAAAAACGAAACGCGAAACAGGCTTGAGTTCTCAGGGGCCATCTGGGGTATCTTCCCGAAAGAAATATTGTTATCATAAATATACACGAGTAAGGGTTCTTTGCAAAAATATTACATCTATGTAGGCAAGTCGGATAGTAGAATATTAATAACGAAGACCACTAATTTGAAATCCCTCATTGTCTTTAGTACGTTAAGTGCTTAATGGTATTTTACTTCTAGGTGAATAAATAACAGTACACAAAAAAGCAACAGAAAATAAGTAAAACTATCTCCTACTTTCCCAAATAAAAGCCTATTGCCTTTCCTATAATAATGTAAGTTTTCGAAACTGAATCTAATAACAGTATAATGTATTGCAATAAAAAAGCTTTTGAACAGGGACGTCGCTTCGAAGAATCACCCAAAGAAACTCCGAACTCGGAAAAGTAATGATCTCGTCCAATGTAGCTCTATTTTCGTAGTATAAAGCGCCGTATCCCATATCAAAGCTTTATTTTTTCCGTATCGAGTTCTTTCGCGAAAAAAGTCGCTATCCACGTCTCGAATGCATGTTATTCCCGTCACTCCCTATTCATCTCTCAACCAGCAACACACTCCCTTCCGACACATTCGCTTTCATCGCCTTCGCTGTATGTTTGCCCTTTTTTTCAATTTCTCGTTGTACTTTTTTCAATTCAAAGTGATTCTTTTTAATCGCTTAAGATCTTTCAGTCGCGTTTTTTATATTTTATAATCTGTAAATAAGCGGGGTATGTGTAGTGTATTATTTTAAAATATGGATTTTATTTTACGTCCACCTCTACTAGCATTTGCCTATTCCTTTTAAATAGGAATATTGCGTTAAAATCTTCCATTGTGTGTTTTGACACATCTTAATTTAGGAATCACTGTGTGATCAAGTTGACGCAGCAATAATTCACTCTTTCGGGATGTATTTATTTGATAGCCGTAAAAAAAGTGTCGAAAATTGTGTTAACTTTTCTTATGATGTGTAGTCATTTTTTCTTAAATCCTTCGCTGTATCAAATAATTCATTGTTTGTCATTAAAAGTTTAGATTCATGGTTTAGGTTTATATTACGGTAAAAAATAACAATACTAAGTATTTAAATAGCAAAATTTATAAATTGTTCATAATTATGAGACAATACAAGCGCTATATAAAAGATGAGTTGATTATTCTAAATGTTTTAAATTAGTACTTTATTTCTCCCATTTTCTCATTTACCTTTTCAATATTTGATTCAGAGGGCTTAAAAAATTTATTATAATTTTTTATCATAGAGAGACGCGCATCCACTAATATTTTTAGTCAATCAATTAGCACACCCTTTTAAGTTTAGGCTGAGAAATACTGCAGTCGAATCGCTATGCGCTGATTAGGTTCTCCTGACATGAAGAGCATCAAAATACAATACTTTTCCACAACAGAACTTTAAGAGGCAGCGATGATCAAAAAATAGTTCCAGCTATGTACTTTCTTTCGCAGGAAACCACTTTCTTTACGCTCTATAGAGGTCGTTCTGGTTCATTTAATTCCATGTGGTTTTCTGCCGACACTTTCCAGCCTCGCGTTCGTTCTGTCGTTTATGCTTAGCGCCAAATGGACCTTTTTAGATTTCCAACAAAACAATTAATTGCTTCGCAATTAAGAAAACTTGTTCGCAGTAAAACCTTAATAGGGCGTGCGCCGTAATTTATCGCGAGCTAATAGCGCATAGCATTCCCTCACGCCCCGCATTTCGAAAAACACTCCTCTCTCTCTCTCTAGCTTCGCTCCTACCTCGTATCTCCACCTTTAAACTATCTCCCGCGCTATTACGCCGACTTTTACACCCCCTGTAACTCTCTCCACTCCGTCATCCCTCTCTCTCTCTCCACTCCGTCATCCCTCTCTCTCTCTCTCTCTCTCTCTCTCCTTTTTTCCGTTTACTCCTGTTTTTTAACTCTTTCTCTCCGTTCACATCTTCCCTCCGTATTTCCCTCTCCTTCTCTTTCCCCACCCACTTCTCCTCTACCCACCCCATAGCCACCTGCGCTCCCGTTTATGCTCCCTCCCTCTTTCCCGCCTGCCCCCTCCCACACTCACAACCCCCGCGTCCCATTAAACGCGGTCGAATGGCACACGGGCCTCTCGCGGCGATAAGACACGAAAGTCTATCTCCGGTCCTTGTGACGGCGGCGCAGTGCGAGAGAGAGAGGAAGCAAATGGCTCTCCTAATCTAACGTCGCTCGTCTTCCGGGATGAGGGGAAAAAACGTCCGCGTTTGGGGATTACCTTTTGGGAGTGAGGGAGATAGGGAGAAAGGTGGCCTGCGAGTGAAAGTGTAAGAGGAAGGGGGAAGTTGGAAAGAGGAGAGTTACTTTATTTTTCTCCCATCATCTCTTCCCACCTTTCTCCCATTTCAGCCGTTTAAAAAACTCGAAGAGGCAACAGGGCCGCATTAAAGCGATGGATGCCATGAAAGGGCCGCATTAGGATTGTAGTCGTTTACCGAGGGACAGAGTTGGGAAAAATAGACTTCATCTTGAACACGGCTGGGCAAACATTTTTGTATGGGGGGCCGCATTGCTGGTAGCAAATCATTCGGCGGGTCGCATTGGAAGTTGCCAATTCTTCTTCAGCGGGCCGGATTAGAGTTTCAATTGGAAGTTACCTAGGTATTCTGAGACATCGTATTAAGTGAAACCAAGTCTAAATGAAGAATTTAAGGTTAAAATTTCAAAATTAAAGGTTTAACGTATAATTCCATCCAAGAAATATGAATTTGTTTGTTAAATTTTACCGATCCCTTTTTCATCATAGCTTCGTGGGTCGTATAAAACTCTCTCGGAGCCGCATGCGGCCCGCGGGGCGTAGGTTGTCCACCCCTGATAAAGAAGATTGGACGCCTATTTTGCCTCAGCAAAACATAATTTAGAATTTGAACGCATTCTATTGCCACTCCATAAATACAAAAAAGCTTTCTTCCTTTTAATTAAGGCTAAAATTAGCATTTGGGATGCAGTAAGTCACAGTAAGGGCCGCATGCGGCCAGTTTTGACAGGCCTGTTCTACTTCATCAAAGCGGAATCTTCTCTTATAGCGCCGTCTACTCATACCTCTCTCCACCCTTAGCTGCTCCCTCCCCTTTCATCTCCCCCAACCAATCTCCTTCCTTCAAACAACCTAATCGATGCCTTCCCTACACGCTTCTCTCTCTATCTCCCTCTCTCTCTCCCACCATCACCGGTGTCTCTCGATTCTCGGCTCCTCAACTCTCCCCAAACCTCCCTTTCTCGACACCTCTCCCTTCCTTTATTCAGCTCTGCCTCCCCCTCCACCTTCCACTCCCTCTCTTCTCCTTCCTTCCATCGCTTCTCCTGTTCAAAGAACCACTGCAACGGACTAGAAGTTCTCTTCACCTTATGTGACCATTAACAGAAATATCGAGCGACACGAGGGTCTTTATTCTTTTTTTCCCTTCTCTCTTAACACCTTTAATTTGCTAGCGTCTCTGGTTTTAACGATCTGCTTCGTCTCGGTAGCGTCATCGGTTGAAGATCGAAATCCGTACCACGGGTGTACTCAGTGGATAACAACCGATTGCAATAGATTTTGGAACTTTTCTTCTTCATCGTTTGCATGTGATTTACGACCAATGCCTATATGATTACCGATTAATTAATTATTATAATCTTAACCCATTTAGTCACCGTGTCTATTTGTATGGACAGTTTTCTTTTTCCTTATATGTGGCAGTTGCACTGTTCCAATAACTCTGATGGATAATTTGGACACAACCGTGAATAGAAAACATCTTGGAAAATGAGTGGTGAGTTGGAAACTGAAGTATTCAGAATAAAGTACCAGTTTCAGAGGACATTTTCTTTCCTCGATAAAGTTCATTACTGAAAGGGTGGTGCCCACACTACGGCCCGCTAGCCCCATCCGATCCGCCGAGTGTCTTCATCCGGCTTGCCTTGAGTTTAACAATTTAAAGACAACTATAACATCAAATAAAACAATTTTAAAAACAATATATTTCGTATTTAACCCTTTATTCTCATTATAGATAAATGCACTTAAAACAAATTAGGTAATATAAACCCAGAACTAAATAGTTAAGTTCCTTAAATTACTCTACAATCCTATTTTCGACTGGATGTGGCCCGCGAAGAGAGATGAAGTGGGCTATTCGGCCCTTGATGAGTGCAGAAATGAGTTATGTGGCCCGTGGGCTAAAAGGTTTGGGCAACACTGGGATAGATGATGATTTTTTGCTCGTTTTTAATTTAAGGAACTTAACTAGATGTGCTGAATTACTTGCGTATTCGTGTTTAGATTTGTAGCTCATCGAGTATTTTTAATGTAACCTGTATTTTGAGCTTGTTGCCACGATTCTCTATTTATAGATTACTTTTACTTAAGTCACGACCTCTCCTTGCCAAATTAAAGAAACATTGCGCGTGGGTCGTCTTCTGAGAGACGTTCGTCGTAAAGTAGAAAAATCTGCCTCAGTGGGCTATCGACAGAAAGGAAATCAGTATGCTGCATTAAAAGGGGTAGTGTGACTTTTTTTTGGTATATAAGAAGACCTTCTCGTTCGACGCGTGTTGAATATTTAGATGTACTTCGAAGGAATTTGAGATTGTAAATGTACTTAAAGCAGCATATGGGCGGGGTACTCATTCAAAATGCATTCGGCCAATAAATCTGGCAATAAAGGGTGAGGGGAAGCCATTCCTACATTTATCTGTGCTCTATATCTCAATGCGCCTCTTCGAAAATGCATGAATTTCTCTTTCTCCGCTCTGTCGCCTAATAAAGATGGAGGATGCTGAAGCGGTGAATAATGTTAAATTCTGCTCGCTTCTCGTAGATACATTTCGGAAATGGATGCATGCACCGTACTCCGTGTCTCTTATGGTTTAGATATTGATTCTTCCGAGCTTTTATTTCTTGAAAACATACGGAGAAATATTTTCCCGGAGAGTGTATTTCTTTTTAGCGTCTACGTTGATCGAATGGTCCGGATATTATTGCGCGTAGTTTTACTTTTTTTGTTCCTCAGATGAACGATGGAGGCTATTTGCACCCCATAAAATTCAAATCCAAAAATTTCCATGAAAATATCCCTGTGGATTTTCTAAACTTCGTATCTCGTCGAGTTTTTGCGTTTAATTTTTAAATTAATTAAGAAAAAATTACACTTTCAGCTTAGTCGTCACAGGAAATGTTTAGAGAAAATTGATGCTCAAACATAATATATAAACGGATTATTCCCCTGCTTGAGCGAATTGCCGCATCCTACACCGATTAAAAAAAAACTATTTCGAGTTAATGTGAGCAGCTTTTTACACAGCGCAATTTTTATTTCGATCTTAAATAAAACAACTAGTCGAAAATAAATTACGTCAATGAACCAAGGTAATAGCGCTATCGTTCCGTTTTATCGAGAGAGGGGTGTCTATTTACGAAAATTATAGCGCCATCACCGACATCCCGAGTAATAATGGAGATCGTAGCAATTATCTTTAGAGCGCATTTTGAGGTAACCTTGAAGCTGCGCGGATCTCAAACTGGCAACCATTTCGTGAGCGAGTTTAATTTCCGTCAGAAGGGTTCACCCGCTCCGAAAGGGGGTCGCAGTAGGGTTAATTACCCTCCTGCTCATCACCGAATTCTCCGCCCACCCTCGTTTTTTCTCCTGAGCCACTCCTGACGTCCGAATTTGACGCGACCCGTCATAAAATAACCGCTCATAAAACGTCATCCGGGGCACGGAGGAGACTTTGGACCACACCCATTTAATTTTGCGAGCCGCGGAAGAAATTGCAGAAGGTGAGTCGCCAGAATGCGCCGAATAGGTTGAACGAACTGCATTCCGCGCCCCGTGAATAGTCGATTTCCATTAAGGTCCGCCTTCGAAAACAGATGTGCCCGGAATGCGAACTTGTTTGATCGAATCAGAATTGGGTTATTCGTCGAAGGATTTTATTTACCGTTTTGGCTATATGTGGACAGTGATAGATTGCTCGTTGGTTTTCCCATATTCGGTGGCAGTCCACCACGGTAAACTAATCATCTCTCCTCCCTTTCTATTTATTTATTGAAATTATCCAAAGACAGCACTCATGTCTTTTACGTTGGACATAGTAAGGAAATGATAGAATAAAAAGCTAACCGTTGTAGAAACAACATAAAATATCCAAACATAACAATAGCAAATACCTCACCTATGAAAATATTTCGGGATTCGGGATTTTAAAGAGTACTTAGAGCATGCGATAACTTTGGGACCTGAAGAGGTATGTAGATATCGTATTTTTTAATCGTTACTTTAGTAGAATAACTCCAAAACGATGCTGTCACGTGAGGATTTTATTTTTCTCTCCGTCGCTTACTCAAAGAGTTTGGAATTATTCTTAAGTTTCGAAGATTTTTTCTATGCAGTCGTACAAGAACGTGTTATATTTTTTCCTTCGAGTTCTCCGCAAGAAAAGTAGGTACACCGCGGCCGTTAAAAGCTTTCGGCTAAACCCTCTTTTCCATCTCTCTCTATCTTTCGCCAGCAGACTAAATTGCAACTGCCGTTTACAAGAGCGCGTGCATTTTTTCCTCCCTCCCACTGCCCTTAATCGGCGAGTAATTGCGAAACGAGAGCTTATTCCGTCTCCGACTTCGATAGAAACAGATTTTCCTCCCAACTTCCTAGATCGCGTCTTTTTAGATGAGTCCGTAAGGAGGAGAAGGGGTGTAAAAGGAGGGGGGAGAGAAAGTAGGTTGGGGAGGGGGCGCCGGTGTGTCTGCGTCGTGCGTTTTCCGAGTTCGCGTCACGTGCAGGCGTTTCGAACTTTTATATCTCTTCGCCACGATATCTCATTGCCCTGATCTCGATTTATGGCAGGACCTCCCGTAGCAAAGAAGGGTTTTTAAAAAATAATTAAATGAGGGTAATTTTTTTATACGAGAAAAGGAACCAACGTTTGCGCGTCGGTGATAATTATGTTTTTTAAATTAATTACAGCATTGATCGCGTGAAATATATATATATATATATATATATATACATGTGTGTGTGTGAGAGGTTTTTATGGCCGTTATTAAAAGCTGGTTGACGGAGAATTAATTACAATGTCACGTGATATTATTTTCCATGCATTAACATTATCGCCATGGAGTATTTACAGCGAAAAAATAGAACAGCTATGTTTGAATAAGATATTCTGATGAAGCAAAACCGGAACACTGTTATTTGTAGTCTTTTTGCAGTTTATATGCTATCGAAAAAAATCTGTTTAGCTTGGTTGCAATTCTTTTAATGGGAAACAAATTTATCAACGTTATTTATGTTAAAATCAATCATTTAATTAATGGAGATGAATATTTTGGGATCACATTTTACATACATTACCGAATAATATTATTTCTCAATGAGGTCAATATAATAGTATGAATGCTTATAAAAAAGATTGTCCCGAAAAATCTTTCGGAACATCGGTACAAAGCACTGAAAACCTGAACAAATTTCTGAAAACGGGAACGTCTGGACACTTTATGCTTGAAGATAATTTATAAAATCTTTTACCGGCTACTCGTAAGTGGAATTTAGTTTTCTTGCTGAATTTTCCGGCCAGTTCTCGCGTTTTTACAATGAAATCGAAGGATCCTTCGTGACCTTTCAACGTTTATCCGGGCGAGAATTTCATCACGTCGTCGACTTGCTCGGCATGTTTAACCATCCGTCGAGCTTTATAAACATACTTACGGACGTGCCTCAAAGTTTATCGAACAAAAAAAGGAATGTACCTGCTTACGTGTTAATGAGACTCGGTAAGTAAATTAATACGGGTACGCTCCATTACCCTCATGTTCGAGTCAGGTTGCCGATTCCTTATGTTTAGATATCTTATCTCTTCATCGATTTTCCGCGTCTTACCTTTTAAATGGGACGTTTTCAATTAAGCCCGATATACTTTCGTGCCTCGCTAATCAATTGATTGCGTCCGCGCCTCATCCCATGCGTGGCGCTCTCGAGTTTAATTAAAATGCCCATCCGTCCGAGATCCGCGGCACCAGTTGTAAGGAGAAATAACTCGTTCCTACAAACCGGGGTCGTTATAACGCAGCGTGTTGTTATAATTCTTGCCGACGAATAAAAGCTGAATTCTCATCTTGAGGGGCCTTGGTAGAGGGGTGGTTAGCGTGTCTGGCTCCCAACGCTAGGGTCGCGGGTTCGAACCCTGCCGAGGGCATGGTTGTATGTTTTCGTCTTTGTTAAAGTTATTACGCTCATTGTAAAAGGCCGTTAACGGCTGTTTATGAGCTGATATAAAATAAATAAATAAAAAATAAATAAATGAATTGATATCAGAATGACGAATTCATGTGTCAATCATTCGATTTTGAAAACCACAATTTTCACCATAAATGATCTTAGTTGTTTTCTTGTGCATGTATTTAAATGCGTAAATATCTGCGCTACGTAAATTTATGCGTTTGTTGCTTTGAGACGATAGATTTTTTCCGTTGCTTCTAAGTTTTATTTCTTGACTGACTTTATGAATTTTCCGTAAATTGCTGCTCGAATCCTTTCAGCCAGGGCATGTTTTAAACTCGAACCGATCCTCGTGCGGGCTGAAAGTTTCCGTAATAGTGTCCCAAATAGAATACCCACCATCCGAATGATAACGACCAGCAGTTCGTCCTTTTATGAACTATTTAACCGGTTCAAAGGGCATTGCGACTTCAGCCGACCGCAGTAAAATTAGAGACGGTATTCCTGAACCGGAGATCGTTGTTGCGAGGTTTGCGTCAATACAACGCCCGGGCGAAGAGAACTTTGCGGTCACGAGGGTCGAGACGGCGGCTTTCCTTTAATACAACGTCGCAGTTGACACATTTTCGACCCTTGCCGCTGAAGATTGCCGAGTGACCCTGCAACCCTTCCGTCTTGATCTTATATTCGATTTTCCTGAGAACAGAGGGCTATTTCGTCGAGGCCGTGTACAGTGGAAATAAAAAAAAATGTCGAGCGGACAACTTGAATGATTTGATACTCCGAAACAACAATAAGCAATTATTGATTTCGAACATTTCTTTGACTTGGCTTGTCTATCGCGAAATGTTATTCTTTTTCCCCATGCCACGCATTTATAATAACTAGGCTTGGTAGGATTCGATTTAAATAGATAAATGTCGATAAACGTCAAATTTTAAAAACCGTTAAATTCGACGAAAATGAATTGACGTCGATAAGTGTCGATTTTCACCACTACATTTTCTACGCAATTTATATTTCATGATTTTCAAATTTTGTTTTCCGCTCTGAAACTTAACATATTTTACCAGCGAACATTCAAAACGCAAGAGACAATACCAAATGGCCACACAACATTCGGAATTTGATTTCTAATGTCGCTTATGACACTGTCTTAATAAATAATGAGCTGCCGTGGGATCGAAAGGTAAGTGACAAAATTTTATGATCGGTTTCTTGCGCTCTTTCTTTACCCTCGGCCAGATCCGATAATCCCGACGCACTTTTGACTCCATATACCGAAAAGTCGGGAGACGTCTATTGCGTCCTCTGCGCGACAATATCGGCCGACCTCCTCCAAGAGGCGAAATGAAAGGCTTTTCCGGACATAAAAATGAGTACCGATCGTCAGATGGCCTTGTGGCATTCCCAAAAGCGTCCTGTCATAAAATTTATATAATGCATCTGAGCGAGAGAGAGAGCGAATGTGTGCATCGCTTTCGATATACGCACTCTGGGCTTTATTCTCCGCATTCATAATCGTTTGTTACTCAACAAGGTGAGATCTTTTTCATCAAAATATTCATTCCTACATTAGGTTGTGAATTATATTCACATCATATTAATTTTCTCACTAATGATCGCGATTTCGTGAATAAGAGGCGCGAATTAACGAGTATAATATACTTTCTGATTTACTGCAAAATATTAACTGTTTCAGGTTGGTGGCCGAAGTCAACAACAACACATTCGCCAAAATATAGATAACAACAAACAAGCCACCATACAAGAAGCCTTATTTTTATTTATACACTTTCTGTTCAATCTAATTTGGAGGAATTCAATTTATAACACTTTTCTAAATGAAAATTGATAAAACGTATTGAAATAAACGTCGATATTAGATATCGCTTTTTAAGAAATACAAACGTCGAAAACAAAGAAAAGCCTAATAAAATGTATAAAAATAAATGTTGATGTACTTCGTCGACTTTTAGGAAAAAAACAACGGTAGTGGTCGCTTTTTAAAAAAATATTAACTTACCTATTAAAATGTATTAAAGTAAACGGCGATATTCGTCGCAGATTTTTAGGAAAAATAAACGTCGATTTTAGTCCCCGATATTTAAGTAAAATAAACGTCGAATACTACCTAACCATTGGCGTAAATATGGGTACGCAAGTTACGCGGTCGCGTAAGGGCCCAAGACCAAGGGGGCCCTCACCCTTGCATCCATTGTTTATAATAATTTATAAATTTAATTATTCATAATAAATATAAATTCTTTGTTTATGAAAATTCTATATTTATGTTATTTATATTAATATCCATTACACTCAGAACACACTAACAAATATTCAATTATTAAGTGGGGCCCTGAGAGATTTTTTGCTATAGTTACGCCACTGTACCTAAAGTAGTAATTTTAAACTTCGATTATCGTCGAAAATCTTCCTGGAAAATAAAAGTCGATTTAAATCGTCGATTTAAAAAAATAAACGTCGAATTCTACAAAGCCTAATAATAACCAATAAGAATTCCTTCGTGTTTTCTCGGGTCGTCATACGTTATTCATTGCATCTTCGGGTCGAAAGTGCAGTAAAACAAACAGAATGCGATGAAAAATTGTTGAATTGTCACATCATTTTACTGAATGATGATTTGTACAGCATCTTATCCTGAAAATCCTTGATTACGTTGTTTTTGCGTAACCAGTTTCATTGCCGTATCCAGCAAAATACTTTGGGTAGTGTTACATTTAAAACATTTCTCTTTAGTTTTATGCATATCTTTTTAATTATAGTAGAAAGTTGTTGGTTAGAGAAAATAAAACCTTCTGAATATACTTGCAACTTTCATAGGCATGCACGTACCGAGAAATTTAATTCGGGGGGGGGGGGAGGGGCTCTGAGGCCGAAAACCAAATTTCAAAAATTGTTTAAATAAAAGTCCTATTCAAATAATATAAACTTTTATAACGTTTTTAGTTCTCATAACTAAACACAGCAAGCGGCAGCGTAGCAAGTTTGTAGCGTGGTTATCGCAGATTCCACTAATGTCTGTATACCGGAGGGGAGGGGGGGGGGTCCGGACCCCTCCCCGGGTACGTCCTTGTACATAGGTAATTATATGATTAAACTTATGATAGACGTGTGAAATTTATTGGTAGAAGAATATTTAATGAAAAACTTATAAATGACAAGATTGTATGAAAAACCGATCCTTCAACTAAGGCAATAAATATTTAAACAAAAAGTTATAGGCGGCTGAGACTTCTGTAAAACTTTATAACGAACGAAATAGTTCAATAAAGACAATATTAACTCATTTAAGGATGAATAAAATACGATAAAATGTTATTTTATATTATGAATAGAAATCGTCTTCTTACAAAAGATTCGCTAGTTTTTATGATTGCCAATACTTTGTAGATAGTAGAAAAATCTCATGTAAAGAAAGATAATATAAAGAAATATCCCATTAAGTCCCTCTCCACTTCGCGAAATATATTCAGAATTATTTGTTTTCAGAAATTAGGAAAACGTTTGCTAACTACCTAGCTTGATGTTAATAAACTGCCATTCGCATTTCTCGAGCGAAATTTTTGCAGTATATCTCAAGTTACATCGTCGGCTGTAGTCATCACGGCACCATCATTTACAGGATAAATAACGCGCAATAATTACCGTAGTATTGACGACATTTCCTTGTAATAATACATACAACTAATAATTTTGCGGCTAATGAGATTTCAGCGGCCCGAAATACGATCTCCATCGAATACGGTACTTTTATGTTCATTTTTACTACTTCAATAGCGGTACCAGCGTCTCAGGCGCAATGATGATCTTCATTTGACTATAGTCGAGGTCGGGCGAATAATTTACGCTCGCTAGTTCGCCTAGTGTGTCGCTACTATCGCCTCGGACGGCTCCCCGCCTAAGGAGAGAATCTCCTAAGGATCGAGTTTCAGTGCGCCTCAGCAGCCGACAGCCTCTTACTATCGCAAAAGACGCAAAATACGCAGTTAACCTACTTTGCATAGTCAAAACGGAACCCGATAGGGATTAAAAACGTTCTTTTTCTCTCCTTAATGTCTCTTCTTAATCCCCACAATGGCATCCTTATCGTAATCCACGCTAATGAATTAGAACCAAATCCGTGATTCCAAAACCGCGAATTCCCCGACGGGTGTAGCGCTCTAGCTAAAGAAAAAATAACAAAAAAGAGCTAGGCAGTGGAAGCCATGGAAATTATAAATTAAAACAGCGTTAGGATAACGCGACTACTATAGTATATTATCAGCTGCCCCGGATAACGCTAGAAAAATTTCATAGAATTAAGGAGCTTCACTTTTTTCTACAAGTTTCCTTAAGGCATATTTTACTTAAAACCCCGTAAGAAGGAAGTAAAAATGTTCAAAAACTGTGTATAATATGGAACCTTGAGTTTTATTTTCTCAACTAAAAACCTGGTTAAAAATCTCGGAAAGTTATCATAACAGAATGTTCATAAAGAGAATTCTTTTTAACGCGTTTTTTAATACGCTTATAGTTTCACCCTGGTGTCTGTCTGTCCTTATATCTGTCCGTCTGTCTGTCTGTGCACTTGGTTAAATTGAAATCGTAAACGATAGAGTGCTGAAACTTGGAGTGTATATTTCTGTACTGCTGCCATTCATTTTTCATTAGGTTTGAGTTTTGAAAAATGCACATGGTCGGATAGGGGCCCATTTAAATTATTTTTAAATGTATAAAAGACGGTAGACTGAAATTCTGATCGTAAATTTCCACATTTATGCCACTTTTTCTTGAAAAGTTTTGAGTTTTGAATAATTTACCGAGGTGGATAGGGAAACGTTAAAAAAATATAAACGCGCTAATTTTATTCTTGTCCATAGATAAGACTCTATTTATTTAATTATCGTTTTTTGTTTTATTGCGTGATTATATATATTGGTTACTGATAACGTAATGATTTTTGCAATTCCATATTTCTTTCTAAATAGAATTTAATTTTTAATCCATGTAATCAACCATTTATGAATTACTCAAAACAAAGGGCATGGTTCGCTTTCATGATTTACCGAGTAATCTTGTTCGTTGATTAAGTTAGCGCGGGACATTGCTCTGGCAAATTCCACCCATAGAACAAGTACAACAATTAAATGCTTCGAGAAGGACGTTAAGTCAATTTTGTTGTGCACTGTGGCCTTGTGAGATACTAACTTCATCAAACATACGGTTCATAATGTTGATTCATTTATTTTATGCGCTGAAAACTGAGTTAGAGAAATGAAACAACAAATGTGAATCAATTTTTTGCATCTCTTTAATAAACGTATAAATTGACTGGTGTTTAAGGAACCTACAGACGTATATGTGGATTTTAATGCAGTGTATATACCCGACTACTGCCGAAACGGATTACTAAGGCCAATGACGTATTGCCGTTGTATTTCTTTAATTATCCTGTAAAGTGAGAAAATTTCCCTTTAAAAAATTGAAGCTTCATTTGCTGACACAATATGATAAAGCGCGTTTTATTTATCGAGGTTTATTTAGAATTGTAAACTTAAAAACCTTTATAAATTTAGTAATAATATTATATGACATAAAGTAATGTATTCAATGATTAATTTAAAATTTTTAACTTCCTCTCTATAATCTCTTGCTCAGAATCTTTATTTGAAGATTTTGAAGGCACTCCTGCCGATTTCTCAAAAAAATTATTTGGTAGTGCAATAAACGGCATCATAGGTCACATTCATCCCGAAAATTTCAGTCTCGTATATCTTTTAGCGTCTACATGCAATTTTCATTCCATTGATTGCACAAACGGACAGACGGAGCGAAAAAATAAGCGCGTTTATAAAATGAAACGCGATAAAATGTTAACTATTTAAAGTTAATTTGAGCTAAAATATATTTTTATATGAAAAAATTAGTGGTTCCTTTTTGGATGCTTAAAATAAATGTTCATGCACATGATTGTACAACATGCGTGTTAAACTTTTGGTGATTCGACGTGTGAGACAAATATAACGATGCGTTATTTAAAATATAAAATGAGTGAGGTCGTACTTTAGAACAATTTAACTTTGCCAAAAAACTTTAAATGTCTCTTAAATTCTGTTATGGGATATGGTAGTTGACTTTCGAATCCCAAAAATTGTAACAGTGGGGTAACGGTTGTAGAAAATGTATTATACTTTATCTAATAAATAAATGATAAGGTTCATTTGACTGCTAAAGCAAAATCGCTGGTCTACTGTAAAACATCGTGAAACCTCAACCGAGAAGTTCAAAACTATTAAAACAACATAATACTCGTACAAGTCAAGATAAAAAAGCCTTCTTAAATACTTTCTGAAATATATTAAAATGTCGAAATCCATTATTACTTATAGTGGCACGCTTGACATAAATCAAAACTGAGCGAATTATTGCCCCAACTTGACTCGCGGTGTCTCAAGGTGTCTCAAGTCAGCCGGCGTAGTGCATCAATCAACTTAATATAATGAATGGAAGAACGATGACGCGGTTTGAGATCTCCTCTTCCGCCTTGATAACTTTACGCATTAATTAAATCCGAACTGTCGTAAAAACGCCAAACATCGACCATAAACTAAAATTTCCATTACCCATCTCATAAAAAAACCCAAATTTTCTCGATCGCTTAAAAGAACCATGAATGCTCTCATTTTCAGATTGAGAGTTTCTTTGGCTTTTCGAAGAATGGAAGTTGCCATTAGATTAGAAACAATAAAAATATCGGTTCTATGTGTCATGGGCAAATCCCAAAGTGCGGGCACATCTAGATTTTTCCGGGAAAATCTAGATGTGCCCAGGTATTTTGGGCAACCAAAAATATTTTTATAAAATGCACTTTTTCGGGATTTTCCCAGGCAATTCGCGATTTGACCAAATCGTTTTGGACAAATTTAGATGTGGCGGGGCTCATATCCTATATCCGTTTCAAATTCGTTCCTGTTTTCAGTGTTCTGTCCCGGTATCTCGAACATCCTTTTTGGAACGTTTAATTACTGATTTTGTTAATTATAATGAATTACGCAGCAGTTCTCTTCATCCTCATCCTCAGTTCGTATTAAGTCATTAAAAGATAAAACTATCTACCAAATATGAATAAATACAAGGATAGAATTACTAATCCAACCAAACCAAACCCAAACCAGAATCTACCGGAATGGGACAATTCGGCGCGACCGTTTCGGCGTTGGGACAATTCGGCGACGGGACAATTCGGCGCCGGAGCGATTCGGCACCCCAGGTTGGGTTAAGTGGTTGAGGTTTTGGTTCGTTCCGTTTTACTCCCCCGGGTTGGGTTACGTGTTTGGAGGTTTGGTTCGTTCCATTTTCCTCTCCCTGGTTGGGAATTTGATTTGGTCCATTTCCCTCCCTCGAGCTGGGTTATGTGGTTGAGGGTTTGATTCGTTCAATTTCCCACCACCGGGTTGGATTAAGTGGTTTGGGGTTTGGTTCGTTCCATTTTCCTCCCCCCTGGTTGTGTTAAGTGGTTGGGGAGAATCATTATGTTTAATTTTTCTTGCATTTTAATTTAAAAATTGTTTTTAAAATATTGCCATTTTATTGAAATATTACAGTCTCAGTAGTTAGGCAACTTAGCCAAATTCACTTAATAGTTGTAACATTTTTTAATATCAAACCATTCCCGTAAAATCATGCTGGTACTGTGCCGAGGGTAAACCTGCTGTCGCCGGACTCTCCCAACGCCAAATCGTCCCGGCGCCGAATTGTCCCGAGCCGAAACGGTCGCGCCGAATTATTTACTATAGACTTTGATATCACCTAGATCTGCTCAAACACCTGTCAGCGTTTCGCTATATGCCCGGGCAAACTCCGAATCTGACATATACTTCGGGATTTGACAATTAAATTTGGGCAAATCTATATTTTCTCGGGCATATCTAGATCTGCCCAAACACTTGTGGGCGTTTCGCGATATGCCCGGGAAATCCCAAAATTAAACCTTTCTTCGGTATTTGCCCAATTTCGGGATTTGCCCGTAACATATATACATTGCACAAACTTTCTCATGTACTACGTATGCATATGGTCCCACTACACTTTCCTGGCTGGAAGGAACTCTTACTGCTACAAAAACAACAAAACCGCGGAAAATATCTTGTGCCCGTAAATGGTATTAATGTATTGATTATGTGAATTATGAGAAAATCAAACTTTATTATAGTTGTACTATACATAAATATCAAGTAATCACAGATTGGCGAAGACACATTGGCGCTGATGCATTATTGCTGAACTAAAATTGTTGAGAGAACTGGAGTTTCTATCATGGATAATGTTATGCTTAAATACGAAATATCATTTGATTTACGTGAACCTTCTAGGCGTTAGGGTCTTGCACAGACAGATTGACAGACGGATGGCGAAAAACACATTTTTGGACTCGGGGACACCTAAAACGTGTATTTCCGTCAATATCTCGAAGACCATTTTTTTGTGATTACAATACTTTCTCTATATACTGCGTATATGGAGAAAGTAGAAATTATTACTTTATTTTTACCCTTTTGTAGATTGCACGATCGATAAATACATTCAAATCTGATAGAGATTTTTCCTTTTCTCTCTCTCTTTTCTGCGAGAGCGTTTCAGTCGCTAACGTTCTAAGATAAGGTCTCCTTTGACATTCATTTATCGCCGCTTTTTGACTTTTCTCCTCTGCTTGGCCATTTCGCCATTTTCAATCTTCTATTTTCCTAGCCTTTTAGTTCAGGGTTTGTTTGTTACCCTTGTCTCCACGGATACGTCCGTATCTCCGCAGTTAGTCTGGCTGCCCTTGGTTTAAATATACTCTAATTAATTTTGGTATCCATTGGAGCTGAGATGTCTTTAATATTATGCTCAATGCTAGACATTGGTACCTCCGTGATCATGAAGTGTACAAGTGGAGTTAGTCGAATTTCGTTGCGATGCAGGGCTTCCCTTATATTCTGATTGTATTACTCGAGACCTATGATTTCATCACGTATTCATCCAAGCAAGCGATGGAAATTTTTATAGGCACTATCAAAACTATAGACTAGATTTAGATCGAATTCATTATCGGTGGAATTTTCGAACGTCTGAATTAGGGTCAAAAATACGATCTCTAAATCTTTACTTGTCTCCATAAAACAAAAAAAAAACTGTAGCTTTCGTATTATAGAAGATATTTTATTTTCGTTGACGCAAACTCTCTCTCCCACTCACACACACATTTTAGACGCAATCAGATGTTTATGAGTGGTTTAATTTTTTTAAATGGGCACAAAATGAACATTAAGTTTTCGGGATTATAAAAGAAAAGATATTCATCGTTCGATTTTGTTGCGTTTTTTACCGTTCAGTAGGTAATAATATTAAATTCATTCTGGAAGCAAACTTACCTTTTTTTAATTTCGCCTCCTAATTAATTAGAGCTCGATAGAAGAAATATTCTGGGCGGTTTATTTTCATCTCTGGAATGTCGCTGGTTTCCCTCCATACCGACAGAGTTTATCGATCTTGAGGATGATGCACAATTACGGAGTGGATGCTATATTTGAATGTGCCTCCTGGTCGCATTTAGCTTGATCCGGCGAATTCCCACACAAAAGGTCTTTTATCCTTTCCACTGGTATATGTGTGTGTGTGTGCGCGCGTGTCTATTCGTGAGTATCTCGTAGCTGGCTATCACAAGAGTCAGGCAGGTAAGTTAATTCGCCTGAACGCCGCGACGAATCAACACGAACATGGAAAAGATTTGAAAATCTTCGAATGTGATCAAGATGTCAACACAATTGAGCCTTGTGATTATGCGACAATTTTCTAGCTGTTAAAAACATAAGGATAGACTAAAATTTTTAAAAATTTTCTGTTATCAAAATTACACTAGCTCTAGCAAGAATTATTAGTCCCGCAAATAGGTTTTAAAAGTCAATGTACGTCTCAATCTCATCCCCTATTCAACACTGCGTTCCTTTATCTACAGGGTCCTTTGCATCCCTAGGGATATCCTTAGCCTCCCCCTTCTCTGATATCCCAATTCAACCTATTTCTCTATTTCATCCTTTTTCTCTTTCCCTTTTCCCTCCTCCAATTTCTCCCCCCCCCCCCTCTCTCTCCCGTTCCCTGTTCCTTCTCTTAACCCTCTCTCTCCCCAGAAAGGAAGGGAAAAATCTTTCTCTCTTCCCACAGATGGCAGCACCATAGGTCCTCCTCCGCTCTCTTCCTCTCTCTCTCTCTCTTATGCCTTCCTTCTCCTCATCTCTCTTTTCAACAACCGCCTTCTTTTTCTTACCTCCTCTCCTTCTTACTCGCCCTCCTCTATTTCACTCTCACTCCTACCTCACATGCTACCTCCCACATCCCTTCGTCTTGGCCTGCTCCATCTCCTACTCCACTCTCCATCTCTCTCTCTCTCTCTCTCTCTCTATATATATATATATATATATATATATATATATATATATATATATATATATATATATATATATCTTTCCTACTCAATCCGCTATCTTCACCCTTCTTCCCGTCTGAATTGAATTCATCCCACGTACTCGAAGCCTCTTTTGATTCACTTAGCTTTGACTCTGAAACCCTCCAAAAGATCATTGTGGTACGTCCGGATTCCGTCGGACGGAGCGAGAGAGAGAGAGAAGAAAGGAATTTTTTGTTATTTTTATTAATTCGACATTTATTAGCAAAAATGGTTTTGGTGCGATTTCGGAATTAGATGAATCGAGTTACTCGCGATTTTTTTTCTGCGGCGAGATGTAGTCTTTATTTGAGTTTTAGAGGATAGAAAAAAGATTCGAATCCATCATTCACTTCAGGTGTTTTGAATCTAAAAAAAGATTAACTTTTCCAGCTGCATATTATTTTCGATGGTTGTGTATTACATATATGATAATATATATGATATCTACACATATTTCGTCAGCTTTTTTCAAAATGAGAAGTCAACTTTGATGATACAGATATTTATTAAACAAACAGGTTTCCCAAACTACAGGTATTATGATGAATTTAACGATATCAACGACGAGAACACATAACTATTTTCCCGGCAGGATTAGAACAAGCGACGCTTGCATCGGGAGCTGTACACACTAATCGCCCCTCTATCAAGGGCACTAACAAGTTTTGAGTTATCAGGGATCAAACCCGGCATATTTCACATCCAAAGTGAACGCTTGACAACTGGGTTTCATGCCATATAAATAAGTGAATAAAAATTTTTTAAAAAATTTTAAAAAACATTTATTGAAACATTTCGTGCAGATTTTACTATAAAAAATAAATATGACTACCTAGGTTTCGACTCAAAGAGTCTTCATCAGGTACGAACTCTTTCGATAAATTTGTTTTTACAAATCTTTCCTTTAAAATTTCATTATTGAGTTCCATAAAGTGACGGCTAAAACAGTCGTATATATATGTGATTAAATATATACATTTCAGCAATAACATTTCAGTAAGGTTTTTTGTGTAGAATATTTGATCTTGAGGTTTTGGCGATAATGTCCGCAGGTAGGAGAGGGTAAATCACGATATGTATCTATAGTATGTACGAACTTATCACTGTTGAGAATCACAGATACGTAAGAATTTCATTGAAATTGTAGGTGAATCTCAAAAGAGCTAAACAAAATCGTAACCATGGAGGAAAGAAGAATTATCTTAGATAGTCGCAATAGTGTGACTGGACACGTTCAGTCTAGCGTGTTATTAGTTTAAAAAGCATAAAATGTTGCCTTAGAAGAGGTGATAAGGAATGAAGGGAGAAGAGCGGGAAAGGAATTACGTCGACCCTTCTGTGGAAAGGTAGTGCTGGGCTTCGTGACCAAAGTCCCATGCAATGTTCGACGGAATGACTGCTATTCGCGGGAGTATTAATGGTTCGTAAAAATCATAAAGTTGTTTACTGCCAACTCGTCGAATTCCTGCCTTTTAATCGACGCGGAAATCAGATACGAGAAAAATAAAAAATCAGCGCAAAAGTAAGGGTGGTAGACGGAATTTCAGCGCTGCCTTTTAACCCGGGAACGAACGAAAAATGGGAGTGCGACAAACTGACTTCCTATTCTTCGCTTTTTTATAAACTCAGATTGGCAAAATAAAATTTCAGTACGGTTGCAAAATGAATTTCCTCCTGGAATAATTTTATCCGCAGCAAAAATTCCACTTCCCGATTTCACAATCCAATCTTTAAAGAGCGCAATTACGTACTTTATTAGAATCTTCCACGAATTCGAGGCATCCTTATATACGGATTCGCAGAATTTTGCGTGATGAAATAACATCAATCGTTTTTTGGATTTTTTACGGACGTATGATGTTGCTTTAAAACGCACCGTATATCAAATGTTACCTAGGAACTAGAAATAGGGAGAGAGATAAACGTTTTCATTTGCGAGAGATTCAAGCGAGGAAGCATCTCCTCCTCCAGCACGAGAAGAAAGGGACGCCGAATGAGCAGGATGATGCGAATATACGCGGCGACGTTTGGAAATGGAAGGATAGACGAAGTTCCCGTACAAAAGGCGGCGCTTGTAAAATCGCGAAGAATTGAAGAGCGAGGAGATAGTTGCCGGAGAGAGACGTCGAAGTAGACTGCGAACGAAGGCGCCTCACTGAAGTCGTGCCAGAGAGAGAGAGAGGACCGCATGCAATATCATCTTGTATCCCATTCACAATGGCGGCCATCACACGACTGGCGATATTCATTTTTTTCCGCCTAACTCCCAACATATACAACTTCCCTTCAATCCCGTCGTGCTCGCCGCCTCCTCCTCCCTCCTTTCCTTCCTCGCCCGTTCCATAAAGCTCACACTCCTATGCACTTCCTCGTGCACCCAAAGCACCCCTTCGCGTCGCAACCTTCCCATCCACCCGCACTACCCTACTTAAATACTACTAACCCTTCCGTTTCAGTTCCATTTTGGGCGTCGGCCTCCCTTACTCTCTACCTCCTCTTTCCCTATTCCTCTCTCGCCCCTCTCTCCTTCATCCTCTTTCCATCCTCTCTCCCTCCTCTCTACCTCATCCTCTCTCTCCTCTCGCCCTCCTCCTTTCTCCTCCCTCTCTCCATACTCTCTCACTCCTCTCTCCCCTCCATCCCTCTCTACCCTCCTCTCTCTCCTCTCACTCCCTTCTCCCTCTCCATTCTCTCTCTCCATTCTCTCTCTCCCTTCTCTCTCTCCCTTCTCTCTCTCCCTTCTCTCTCCCTTCTCTCTCTCCCTTCTCTCTCTCCCTTCTCTCTCTCCCTTCTCTCTCTCCCTTCTCTCTCTCTCCTTTCTCTCTCTCCCTTCTCTCTCTCCTCTCTCTTCCTCCTCTCACTCCCTTCTTCCTCTCTCTCCCTCCGCTATCCCTCATTCTCTCTCCTCTCACTCCCTTCACCCTCCTGTCACTCCCTCTCCTCTCTCTCTCACTCCCTTCTCCCTCCTGCCTCTCCCTCTCTCTGCATCCTCTCTTCCTCTCTCCCCCCTAATCTCTCTCCCCTCCTCTCTCCCCCTTCTCTCTCCCTCCACCCTTCCTCTCCCCCAGTAATCAACACGTTCGTGACTTTCTGGATCCCTTCCTATTCGTCACGCATATTCTCGTTCACTCGTTTCCTACGTTAATATCAAAGTCCATCAGTGGTTTATGCCACATATTTGGTTGCCGTCGAAAGAGGGTAAAAAAGAAAGAAGGCTGAGGCCGTAGAACATGCGAGATTGTAAAAAATAATAAATACTGGTAAAAAAGTTATTTCAGGAATCCGTTCCGATTTTCAAGAAGTCAGGATCAAAAACTTGGATTCCAGTCATTAAACAGTTTATGTTTATATTGGCATCGTAAATTTAAATTATCGCTGTAAAGGTTTATAAAAAATCATTTTTAAACATTAAACGTTATATCGATTCTTTGTTTCCTAAGTGTATTTCGAATCTAGTACAATAGTTTCCGTATTTGACGTTTTCATTTATCTCTTCATCTTAAAGAAAAACGAATTTATTTTGAAAGAGTGTTAAAGTACAGAACTTTGAGCTAAAGGTCATGAAAAATTAATATTTTATGGAATTATTAAGTCGAAACTAATCCTTAAGTTATTGATGTTTTAACCTTTGCAACTAATTTCGACCTTATCGTTCGTCTGAATTAACATCGACACGAATGAATTGCATTACGTTTTTAATGTTTAACAAACATTTTTAAAGATTAGAGATGGATAATTTTTCTGCAACTGTGTGATATGTTCTTAAGGTCAACGCGTTTCAGCTTCTAGCAATATTTCTCCATTAGTTTCTCCACATCCTTTTCTAACGTTTATCTTTACAGGCCTATCACCTCCCTTTTATCTTTCACCTCTTTTCTTTTCTCGTTCCGCCATATTTCTTGCTATTCTGCATCCCTCTCGACAACTTCATATTTTTTCTTCTTCTCCATCTGCCCATCCCAATTCCCTTTCGTTTCCCTTCCTGTTAACTTTCTGTCTCTTTTTCGGACTCCCACGCACATTTGTGTCACCCATTTTTTCTTTTTTTCCTTCATTTTTCATTCCCTCGCAATACCTCGCTTTCTCATCTGTACGGCCCTCTGTTTTTCTGCTTCCTATTCTTCGTGCATTTTAGGGGCTCCCGCTTTCAACCCAATCCCATTTCTCGATACGTTTCTTTCCTTAAACTTATGCCCTCTATCTCTCAAATGCCACGTTCCTCACCTATTTTCCTACCGTCTATAATCCTCATTTCCTATCTTCTATCATCTCTCGTCTCGCTTTTCTTTGCCAATTGTACTCCATTACTTAATTTTGCCATTTACCAATAAAGTTCTAAGCAGGCTGGGCTCAGCATATTTCTTCGCTCATGTCATAAATTTTACAAAAACCGGATGCAAAATTTTTCATCACAGCCGCAATTGAAGCATTTTATTACATTAAAAAACTTACGCATGCATTAACTTCTTAGTTAAAAAATATTTTTCACAATTCTCAACTATATCATTTATGGTCGCAATTTTTACGATCCTATAGACACCTTGTTGACTTTTTATTTTCACGATTCATCTGGTAATTTATTAAAAGACATCGGCATACAGGCCACAGTACACTGCGCTACAAATTTCACTCTCAGTAAATTGACTTGAGCATTTAAAATGTATGAGGTAGTATTTGTACAACCGTTAGTCATTTTACGCCCGGTTCAAGAAGAACCCATTATCTCACTATCAAATTTTTCTTTCGCATATCTGTAAAAACTACACTAAAAATTCTGTGGTTGTTTACATACCAATCAGAATGAAAACATTCTGCGAATGACGAAAATCTATTCATCAAATATATTTTTCCCAGTATTTAAAAAAAGAACGAAGCGGATCTCGATGGATAACTTCCTCATAATTTACTCTTAATTAATTGAGCGCTTCTTTTTCTTTATGCTCTACCACTAACCATTTGGATCATTAACTTTCCCCCTCAAGGTGCAACGGCACGTTCCGTCCGTCTCACCGATTTCCCCTGCGTCAGCAAGGGATCGCGAGGAGAACCTCTGCAGATATGAATTTGGCGGCTGCGTTATTAAGAGCAAAAAATGGAAAAATAAAAGTTTCTATTTGCGGGAAATAGAGCGGAACGATGAAAAGATTTCCGTCTTCTTCTAGAGAGAGAGAGAGAGCATGTGTGTGTGTGTGTGCCGCCCAGGAGGCGTGTTTACACCGAGTCGCCTCCGCGAAAGAGGAATTGGAGCGCAGAGAGAGAGAGAGAGAGAAACGAAGAAAACTCCGTGCTGCGGGAGTCTTTCCAGGGAATCGAACCGAGGTTCTGCGAAAGAGGTGTATCTGCCACCACTCCCACACACACACACAACTCCGTCACCCTCCACATCTCCACACCATTTCTCTCTTCTCACCATATCCCGCTCCACCTTCCCAGAACGTGTCTCGCTTCCGAAATCGGTGTTTTGAAGACCTGCCCTCCCACCCACCTTCCCCCAATCTCCACACCACGGCCCCCTTCCCAGCTCTCTCTCAAACCCCTTTCTCTCTCTACCACACATCTCTCCATCGCATTCTTCTTTCTTCCCCACAAGCCAGCTCGCCCCTCTCACCTTCCTAAAACCCACCCCTTCATTCCAATCCATCCCCACCTCCCCTTTTTGGAACCCCCCCTCTCTCTCTCTTCCCAACCCCTCACGTCGACTTGCGTCTCTATCTCACTCACTACGGGTGACGACCTATTTCGAATCACTCCGTAGCGACGCCGAGTTGGGATTCCGTGATGCTTTCTGCAGAATCGAACGCTGCGCCATTGGGAAGCGGCGTCATCGCTCCTCTTTTTCCATCCCTCCTTGTGTGTGTGTGTATGTGTGTGAGAGAGAGAAGGGAGAATCTCACGCAAACATAGAGGTTCGTATCGCGGAAGGAATTAACACCGCCAAATGAGGCACTTTCGGGAGATTTTGAGAATGAGTGCATCTTAATCGGTTCTAATCACGAGTTTTTACGTCAACGTGGCTTTGTGTTTGCGAATCTCTCTCCTATCCGCCCTCCTTCAATTTATTACTGCTCGATGTTTTCAGATGTAATCCGCGCGTTTTTTTTTTCAAACTGATAACGAAGGGTTTCGTACACGTACCATTTGGGTGATACTCAGAATGAGCTGTTTTATGAACTTAAGGTAGCGGGGAATTATACTGTAATTGTTATTAGCCCCTTTTAATAAAAACCGCAATTGCGCGAAATGGAGAAAAATGCTTACGCAAACTTTTAATTTCTTCGTCTAATTGCAATGAATTCGTGTTCGTTTTTCTTGTTATAATATTTTTTGAAATAATATGCAGTAAAATCTTGCCTCAGCGAATACTTTTATAACGAAACATTCGCCGCAGCGAAAACATTTTTAAGCCTCAGGCCGACTTTCCACGGGCAGAGCAACCTTGCGAATCTACAGTTTTACAAGGAAATATATTAATTTTCTTTTGTATTTTTTATCATTAAAGTTTATAATTATCACCATTAAAATGGTAATCAATTATTCGGTTTGAAAAACATCTTAAAATCTTATTGAAATAAATATTAAATATTTTTATGTAATATTGATCAGTATTATAACGAATTATCATTGTACAATTTCTTTATAACTAGATATCATTAAATACAAATTACTGTTTTTTCTCTTTTAACTGTAGCAAGGAATTACTGAAGAGTTAACTCTTTCAGTCAGTAATTTTTTCGAGGGTATGTTATTTTGCAAATTTTTTGGTCTTAGACCAATATCTTTTCTGTCCACTATTCTCTTTATATTAAGCATCAGAAGTTATTAAAATAGTGTAATGAATATCCGTAAAAAAGGGCATGGTGACTGAAATGCTTATGAGACGTAAAATGAAACGCTCCCCTGTTTAAAGGCGAACTCTTTCTAGAGACAGTGGGTTACTAAGTAATAACGTGTAGAATGTAAGGTTCTGGTGTGACGAATATGTTTTGATTCGCCAGCGTTTTGGCTTCCAGTCTCGCCCAATTTAGCCGAAGACATGACGTGCTGTCACCCCACCTGGCACCCTGCGTAGGAGAAAGGGAAGAATAGTTAAGAGAGATAGGGAGGGAGAGAGGGGGAGGGAGAGAAAGGGAGAGAGGGAGGGAGAGAGAGGGAGGGAGAGAGATGGAGGGAGAGAGAGGGAGGGAGATAGATAGATAGATAGATAGATAATCGTCTTTTTTCGGGAAGAATTTAGACCATAAGGAGAGAGGGAGAGGGAGAGAGAGGGAAGGAGAGAGAGAGAGAGGGAGAGAGATGGAGGGAGATAGATAGTGGGAGATTGATTGGACCCTTTATTGGCGAGGTTAGGCCCTGTTGGGCCTCTCTACCACCTAACCTCGTATGCAGGTACATTATATCGCTTACAATATATCATTTACAATACAGTCAAAAATAAAAAGCTTATATGAAAATATGGACAAATTAATTTTAGAGGAACATAATTAAATATATACAGTTAATTCACATTAGCCATTAAGTCTTTATTGACTAGTTCTTTAAATGTGGACAGTGGAAGAGATTTCATTACGGGAAAAGAGAGTGAGTTCCAAAGTCTTGGAACGATTTGGTATAGACTTCAGTTCTGTGAATGGGAATCAGGAGTTTTTCAGAGGGGCGCGTGCTTCGTTCGTGCGAAGTGCTCAGGAATTTGAAGTTGAGGTAAGATGGAGAGGATAAATTTACGATTTTATGGACCAGCGTAAGTGTGTGAAGGTTGCGTCTCGACTCAAGATTTAGCCACGATAGTTCGTTAAGTAGCGGGGTTATGTGATCAGAGGGTTTTGCATTAAAAATGAATTTCACGGCTTGGTTGAAGGCACGATCGATCTTAATAGCTGTAGTCTTGTGCATATTATTGAGGAGAACGTCGCAGTAGTCGAAGATGGGGAGAAATAGGGATTGTACGAGTGTCTTCTTTAGACTTCGTGGAAGTATGTTTTTCATTCGTCGTAAACTATGGAGAGCCGCAAAAGATTTTTTACAAATGGATGTTACTTGAGGGGTCCATGTCAGAGATTGGGAGAGAGAGGGAGGGAGGGAGGGAGATGGAAGGAAAGAGTTCTGGGAGCGAAAGGTGTGGACGTGCGAGGTCTTCTAAGCTTCCTCTTCATCCATCCCTCCCACTCTCCTCCCTTACACCTCTTTCTCACGTTCCATCCCATTTGTTACCTCTCTGTTCTTATTCTCTCTCTATCCACTCCTCTCTCTTCATCAATCACCCCTCGTTATTCTCTTTCTGTTCCCCCTCTATCTCTTCTTTCATCCCGTCCCTCCTTCCTCTTTTATGTTTTTCCATGCTTCCCTCTCCTCCCTCCCCATTCCCTTCTCATTCCCTCCACATTAAACACACCTCGTTCCTCATTCCTGATCTCTTTTTTGCGATCTCTCTTCTCCCCCTCTCCTCTCTCTAGATCTCCTCCTTTCATCTCTCTATATCTCCTCCTCTCTCCATCCCTAAGTCTAAACCTTCACTTTTCAGCCCCGCCCACTTTATTCCTTCCTTCGTAATTCTTTCTCCCTCCCCATCCCTCTCTGCCCCAATTTCACCCCAACCCTAACCTTTTTGTCGCCTCGGTCGAGTGAGGAGACACCCGAACAACTACTTAATGGGATTCGCCTCTCTTTCTCTCTCTCACCCATTCGCACTTAGAGAGCTGCCCTGCGATTCACTCCCATCCCCTCTCCTTTCTCTCCCCACCCTGCTATTATTCTCTCTATACCTGTCTAACACTTTAGCCCTCTTCCTCTACGTTTCTCTCTCTACCTCACCTGTCAGGTGATGTCAACCCGCCGTAGTAATCCTTCATTTGTCAAAGCATCGCTGTCTACCCTTTAACGATGTTCGAGGATAAATTTTGCTCTGACCACGCCCTGATGGTATCCCATATAAATATTTAGCAAAAATAAAACAAAATTATGATAAATGAAAATAGTCAAATTAGTAATCTATGTCAGTGACTTTCTTATGAGTCTACGCAGTGAATCCTATCCTGCTCGTCTTTTCCTATACACCTAAGTTTTTTGGAATATTCACATTCGTATCTGTTCCTTCTGAAGGATATCAATATAAATTATTATTAGCATCTAAACGATAATTTCCAAGTACGTGGATGCAATATGCTTTGTTTTTTACATAGACTTGTGACACTACACGTTCCAAAAAATTCTTTAAATTATCTCGTTGAAATTTTCTCATGGATCAATTAGAGATGATCGGTGACATTAAAAGTCTTACATGCCCCATTTAGTACAAAGAGTGGCGACCGCTGGCTTTCCTAATTTGGGTACCATTTTCCTGCTGCGCAACAGACATAATGGCCATAAATGGTACCTCAACACTTTTCGACAGTGACTTACTGATCCCCCGATTCCGGAAAAAATTCTTTGTTTTCGATAAGATCAAACGTAATTTTTTCCAAAATTCTACCACTAAAAACAGCAGTCCCTAGATTTTCGCGGGTTTTATGTTCGCTGTTTCACGCATTCGCGCAGAAATTATTGTAGAAATTCTTAATGATAGCGGAAGGTAGATTTAGTTTATTTACGGCCACCTACGTCATCAAACTCTTCTCGTTCGCTAAATCCACGAAACAGCATGATTTCCTCTCGATGATAAAACAAGTACATGGTACGTACTTATTGCGAAGTAGTGTTATTTTGCCCTAAACGACTGGGTGGAGTGGTAAGGAAGATGCCCACTTGATGACATATCCTCAGCGTGTCTATATCTCCCTCTCTCTTCTCACGCGTGTAATTAACAATAGTTACTACATTCTTTTTGCACTTATCTACAATGCTGTGATTGAACTGCTGCCCCAACGTGCAAAGGAAGTAAAATGAGCGACGAGAAACTTGTGAGGAGAGCTAAAAAAGTTCATTCTACTAACCCCGTTTTTCTCTTAAGCTTACAGTATATATATTTCTATGTTCGCGCCATTATCCAGAACCACAACCCCTGCGAATATGGATGTACAACTGTAAGATCCCAGTGTACAAGTGTGATCTTCATAGTTTTTCAGTTAACCTGAACCAGTTCTACTCAACCTGGATTACTCCAGACTTTCGCTAAAGATCCATTTTCCCTTCTTTTCATTTGAAAAACACAATCTTAAAGTTATAGATTTTAAAGCATTTTTCTCTACCATCTTATTAGTACCTATACCAATAACTCTTCCTGTGATCCATAAAATATTACCAAGTGAAATATAACATTCAAATAATCTTACTTTAAATACTATAAAAATTATTATTATCGTACATTAAATATTAACAAGGATTCTTTTACTATATAATTATGTATAAACTTCTCTAGTAATTAAAAACTTCTCGTTATATGAAATGTATGTAAAAGAGGAGAAACGATGACTAACGATTGTACGAGGATTTCATATTACGGATTGTAACGAAATTTACCGTCCGATGGAGAATTTTTTGACCATATGTTGTTAATAAGTAGGTACTGTTTATTACCGTTAGTATACTGTCGTCTGATCTCACTTTAAGTTATTTAATCTAAATTATCGTATTAAAATGTCTTGCGTCGGCTACGCTTTGAAGGTTATCGGCTCTGTTTATAGAGATTCACTCTGTCCTCTAACGCAAAATAAAAACTGACTCCCTCCCCTCATTCTTCACCATAGCTTTCTCTCCCTTTCTCTTTCCTTTATCTTAGCCGCCTCTCTCCCTTTCTCCACTCTCTCGCGAAGTCTCCATCTGCTTCGCTCTCCATTCCCAATTACTCCCAGAAAATGCTCACTCATCTCAACTCGCCTCTCATTCTCTGGTATTCTCCATCGTTCCACCCCTTTTAATTCAACCCCTTCTTACTTCCTTCCAATTCCGCAAACATTGCTCTCCTCCTAATCATCATGTGCGTTCACTGCCTCTTTTGACGTGTCACCTGCGTTGGATCGCTCAGAGGGAAGAGAAAGCGAGCTATGCCATCGAAAAATATACAAACTTGATTGTAACTTGCGCCACGTAGAACGTGTCCACAAGATGGATAATGCCATCATCGATCTTTTCTGGTCGGATTATTTCTCCTTAATTTTATTTTTCTGTAAAAAAATCACTCCTGGGTATAAACGTATAATCGTGACGCAAGTCGTGGGTACATACCTTAAGGTGGTAGTAATCTTAGATTCAAATTTGGCGGATACGCCGTTTTTTGTATACTGTTATTTTGTTGTGGGCATGTAACAAAATGAAACCATAGTTTATTAAATTGTTCACCTTCGGGGATAGAAGGAAGATGTATTTTGGGATATAAGTTTGAATTTTATTCGAAAATCTCTTTGCCTCTGGTTAATAGGATATCTGTCAGCAATTCGATTTAGCGGTTTTTTCAGTAATACTAGAAAACAGTTATATTCGTAAGTGTTTAAAAGTTTGTCTCTCATTTCGCATTGCTCAAGCAGTCGAAACTGAACGAATCGTTCAAGACTTTACTATGAGTACGACAATTGCTGATGTACGCGTAATTTGAGTTAAAGGAGACAAGGCATATTGAGAATATTTTTTATGCATCGAATTACATCCAATTAAGTACTAGTAAAAACGTATTTAAACAAAAAATAACTATTCAAAACTTATTACTTTTGCGGGAGAAACATTACCGTTTTCCAATCCGTGCAGTCAATTTCACGGTCCTTTTCACGAAATCCTCACACCTAAATTGATAATCCACATCATATCTCTAAATCAAATTCCTTCTCCGGGTGCATTAATCAGAAAAGCTTCTCGCCCAAAAGCGCTCGAAATTTTCTGCGGCGAAAATCTGATCATTCTTCCGTGGTGATAGCCGACTTAGGATTCCGAGACACGAATCTCCTCCTTCTTCATAGCGCTCTTTTTTATTAAATACAGACGCTACTGTGGCAGAAGAAGAGAGAGAGAGAGGAAAGAGAGAGAGAGAGAAAAGAGAGTTTTCGCGAAGGACGGAAGAGTTTTCCTTCCAATGACTCCGCAAAGCAAATGCTATTCAATTAAAACCTTCGGGTATCTCAAATGCGAGCCTTATTTGCATGTTTATTACTTCACCGAATCCCCTTTGCTCATCTCACCTGGCACATCCTTCATTCGCGACGAAATACGGGGTAAAGGAGCTTCTTTTCCTCCCAAAACCCTCCCTCCCAAAACCCTCCCTCCCATCTATCCCTCGGTAAATCCCAATTCTGACTTTTCTACCTCTTAAACTCCACATATTCACGCTTCCTTTAAATCTGTCCCCAGTTTCTCCACTCGCATCTCCCTTTCCCTCTCACTCACGCCTGTTCTCTTCCACCCCCTTCCACGTGCAAATCCAACGCGTCTCTTCCATCTACCCCCCTCCTCAAACCTCTCCCCATTCCGCCTTTCTCTTTTCCCTTCTCTTCTTCGTCCTACCTTTCTTCACGATTCTTCATTCGCCCAATGCGTTCACGCCCCTTTCACTTTTACTTTTCCCCCTTCTCTCTCCCTACCTTCGCCCTCCGCTTCGTCATCTCCTCCAGAGAGACTCTACCTCTCAATTTCCACCCCCTTCTCTTTGTTCTATAACTTTACAGCCCCTTAATTCCGTCACTCTACAATCCCTTTTTCCCCGAAACCGTCTCTTTTTCTCCCCCCCCCCCCTCGCCACCCCCCTGCCGCACTCCCACATTTCGCTTGACTTCCTTAAATCCTCTTCTCTCTCTCTATCCCTCTCTCTATCCCTCTCTCTCTCTCTATATCCGCCTTCTCCCGCCGTCGACACCACTCCCACTTTTACGTTTTAAACCATCAACACGTCCAATTCTCCCTCGGTCGTTTCGTTCTTATTACGTATTCGCTTCCCTCTATAAATCTATGAGTTTCGGTTCAACTTTCAGACCTTTTTTTGCTTTTCGCTTTTCCTTTGTTTTTTTTTCCTATCTCTCTTTCTCTGGAAACCCCTTCGCCGTCCCGTCGCTTCATTTTTATCGATTTCTTTGTCGTCCTTAATCTGTTTCCCTCGTCAATATTCATTTGGTACGCTTCGAAGTCTTCTGCGCCTTGTTTTTTTCTCACTTTTATCGCCTCTTTGACTTTAAAACTTTTAATTTTTTTTTTTAAAAGGCCAAGGTCGCATTTATCAGATTGCTTCTCCGTGCTCCATATTTTCCTTGATCGCTAAATTTTCCTTATTCATGCCTTGCTGGTATCTTTTGTACAAGTCTCCAAATTCTGCGTATCTATCACCAAACACCAGCTTCTTTATGCAGGGATAGCCACACCTTTTACTAAAAGGGCCACAAGAATATTTATTTACCATCCTACGTGCCAAATGCGATATCTCAAATGACTAATCGGGCCGCGTGTAAATTTCTAAGGGCTAGTTTTGAGATTTTTTATTGTTTGACGAGTCTAATGCCTAAAAAATAAAGTATATTGGATACACCTGCTCAAAAAATATCATTTAGACATCATGATTGATATCTAATGAAATCTCCTGGTAGGCGGGTCAGATGTAATCACTGCCATAGTTCGGGGACACCTATAATATATCTAAAAAAGTATCAACTTCTTCTCCCTCTCTTTCTCTGCTATTATCGCCCCCAAGAAAGTATAAATACTGTTATCAACCAACTAAATACTGTTATTTTCTTCCAATTTTTGGAGTCTTAAATTATGTAAAAAAACCATACAAAGTATATATGGTTGAGTCTTGGAGAATAATTTGACCCTCATTTTGAAGTACATTTTAGAGGACCTCATTTCGCCAGAATTTCCACTCCTTAATTCCCTTTCCCGCATTTATTGCCACTTTACATATTTTATTACCTCTCCAATTCATTCGCCTCCAATTAGCGTTTTATGGCACCTATATTCGTCTTCAGTTATGCAAAATGAGTTTTATCTCCTTCCATACCTTTGTGATCCGTTCTTCGTTTCGTACTCTCTCTCTCTCTCGACAAGTTTATGGAACCGTGCAGTACAGTCGCACCTCTGTAACTCGACCGTAAATAAAGTCCGGATAAACGAACCTCTCTCCGAAGCAAATAAAACATGAAGTGAGAATATCGAACGAGATATTGTATTGTATCTGATGTTTTACTAAATATTCAAGGATGAAAAATTTCTAACGGAAAATTTATCTACAAGTGTGGAATTGTAAGTTGCATTAGTATCATGATTGAAAAAAATTATTTATCTTTTTCTGGCGTCATTTAAATATCTCTGATGCTCTAAGATATAGTACGCAATGATGCAGCGTAAACATTTTGGAGCTCTACTGCTAATGTAGAAAGTATTATTTCGGAGAAACAGATTAAACGAAACCCAACACGTGTTTCATTATAAAGAGCGTTGTGTTTCACATGTGACAATGGAACTGCGGATTATTTATTGCATTACTAAAACTACTTATTTGAAATTATTTACAGATATTGGTTATTTTGAGCGTATTATAATAAAGGTTAAAGTTTTTTATCAATTATCGTCAAGGTTTCGAAGTAATAATTTAAATATTGCGCATTAAAATTTGAAAACGAGAGAGAATTCCTAAAATCAGATGTGTTATGCCGTCCAGGCTTGAAATCGCCGGATGTTTTTAAAAGCCGCAACTGATCAACGGGCCACGCTCAAAAGCCATTAAACTTACGGACAAGCTTTCAAGGAAAAGAAAGAAACTAATTTTTCCTCGCCGCATATACGACTCGGAGAATACCAAACCGAATCCCTTCGTTCTTCCTTCTCGTTTCAACTCGCTCCGCCATCAAAATTCATACTCTCCTCATTCTTAAACGCGTCGTATATTATACATTCGCCCCTCCCCCGTCTACCTCCCTATCTTTCTCAGAATACCCCCAATAAAATTCGAAATTTCCTCGCCACGTCAAAACCTTTCCAGAAACCTAAATTCTTCCCTTTGTACCCTTTTATTCCGCATCTATTTATGGCCAATCCTCAGTTGACACGCAAATAAAGAATCCTTTCCCTCTCCATCGCCGCTCAAATCTCGCTTATTCAGCCTTCTTCTCACCGATCCCTACCCCAATCCTTCCTCCATCCACTCTCCCTCCCTTCTCCATGCCACCTTTTCATTCTCCCCCCCCCCCTCTCCCCTCTCCCTCCTCCCCCTTACCAGCTCAAAACTGCCTCCAATCCAATCAAACGGCTTCAAATCCCTTCCTTTTCGCAACTTTCCGCCCTTTCACTCCGCTCTTTAAACATTTCCTCCCTCTTAGGTTCGCCGTTCCCCTCTGTCCTTCCTTTTTCCTCCTCAATGCCTTTCTTCTCTCTTAGAACCTTCTTACCGCTTGGCACGGCAATTTCTTCCTCCCCTTTTTAGGCACATTCCGGGCCGGATTCCCTTTGATGATAAGCTGAAAGGAAAATAATTACCGGCAATAATAATACTTTTAATTAAACGGAACGGATAAGAAAATTGAAATAAATTACAACGCTTCAGATCCTTTTTTTGGGACTGGTTATTTGACGAGCTGATTTTTCGGTCTTCGCTCTCCTCCCTTCTCCTTCTACATAAGATGTAAGGTTCAGCTCGGGGAGTTATTTGCGACGGTTGCTCGATTCGATTATGTACACCGGTGGGGAGCAACCTACGCATGCGGCCCCCTAGAGTGTTTTATGCGGCCCGCGTTGCTATGATTAAAAAGAGATCCGTAAAATTTGAGCACAAATGCTTTACATATACATTCAAATTACGACAGTAGAAAACCTTAGATTGAAATTTTAAACCAAAAACAATTTATTTAGTCTTGATTTTCACTTTTATGTAGGCTTGGTAGAAATGGATTTTTATTTTTTTTTTAAATCGACGATTTCAATCGATGTTTATTTTCCCGAGGGATTTTCGACCAATATCGACGCTTAAAATTACTATTTACATATATGGTTGGTAGTTTTCAGCCTTTCAATTCGATGATTTAAATTTACCTTTTATATCAAAATTCTACGTAAAATTAACGTTTATTTAGCATTACTTTGATTATTTATTTAAAATTTTCTAGGAAGATAAAGCTTTATGTAAAAATTTATCGAACTAATATATTATGTTCTTCATAAATTTTCATTATGCTCATTTATACTATTCTTCATTTTTAATGTTAATATTAAAGAAAACATTCAATAACGAATTTGTTAAAATATTATTTTATCTTTTACTTACAGTAAAAGAAGTATACAGTACAAAGTAAGAAGTATATTTAAATCGTTAATTTGATCTTTTACTAATTAAATCGTGACTTTTAACTAATAAAATCACCATATTTGAGCCGACCACGAGATTTCGGGTAATTTTTTTGGATTTATGATTAAATGTTTAGGAACTGAGTGTAGTACGGGAATCTAAATCCGATACATGTGTCAATGCGACGTATGCATAGCGTAAAACCATATATATATATATATATATATATATATATATATATATATATATATATATATATATATCATCATAGGTAGTCTGTCCGTAGACAGGTCCGTGATTGTTCCTGGTTAAACCAGGTTCTCCATATGCTCCTATTTTCCGCTGTCCTCTTCATATCTTGTGAGTTCAGCTTACAGCCTTTTAGACATTCATTTGATAATGCCAATTAAGTACTAATTAAGGAAAAAACATTAATGATATAATAATCGCAATAATATTTTAGCCGTCAAAAAAGAACTATCTAATATTTTACTATGTATCATTTGATATATTTCATCACTGTCCTAAATATTATTTTTATTTAACATAAAATATATATAGAGAAAAATTACACTTAATTATTTAGCGCTCGATCAACAGTCTTACCTCAAATCCTGATTAAAATGTTTTTCCATCCGACAATATAATTTACAACAAATAGAGAATGAATACTATTCCTTAATCCCTCTTCAATTTTAAGTAACGATTGCTAATATATATGCACCTTTTTAAAACTACTATACCAACATAAATTGAAATTTACTAACCTGTAGCAAAGGATGTAGGAACCAAAAGCAAGAGGGCGGAACGATCCTTCTTGGATAACTTTTAGAGAAAGTCAGTCAGTGCATACGGAGAAGGGGTGAAAGTGCGTACAACAACGTTCATCTATAGGAAATACTTGAGCAAAGAATCTAGAAACATTTGTTACTGAAATACACTCCACGGGGTAGATGCGTGGAAGGGGTAGCAAACGATTAGTGGCCACCGAAATTCCTTTCTTCCGAACCTCGTTTAACAGGAGTCGAGGAACTCTCAAAATGACAAACCGATGACCTTATCTGTAAAGAGAGGCTCGTGGAATATCCCACCATAAGGTCGGCAAATATAATATCAAAAACCTCAAAAGGGCGAAGAAACAATTGTTCTCAAAACTACCCTAGGATCCTTTACTTGATTGTTCAGAATAGAAACGCGAGCTTCTCAAAAAGACGCATATTTTAGTGTAAGGAAATACACTTCTTTCAGTCACACTGTTAATGCAAGCCCAGAAAAGGAACGAAATCGTAGGTAACAGATAATATTGCGAAAAACGTAAACAGAAACCACTTAAATATTATAATTCAGAATAGGTTTTTAGACATACTTTTGTATCTTGTTGGAAAATCGAGCTTATCGACGACTATTCATTTTCGTCGATTTTGAAATTAAAAAAAAAATCGACGTTTATCGACGTTTTTCGATTTAAATCGAATCCTAGAAAGCCTAGCTATAACGCATTATTAAATATTCACGATTATATCTAGAATCTCTATTTAACCCTTACGCACTAGGGCATTTTCCACTTTATTCCAGAAAAAGCTCACGTCACTTTTTTGGAAAATTTCATGAACTTTTAAAAAAATTATCGCAACTCTATTTTCTAATTTAGGGCATTGAAATCGACGAATTTGCGAAGAGGCGAATTTGTCTTGCGACGAATTTGCCATGCGACGAATTTCCCTTGCAAAGAAATTGTCATGCAACGAATTTGTCTTGCAACGAAATTGCCATGCGACGAATTTGTATGGCGACGAATTTGACACGCGACGAATTGCCGAGCGACGAATTTCCCGCGACGAATTGGCGTGACATCGTGTTTTGCCACCCTCTACCCTCCAGAATCACTTACGAAAACTTAACACTGAACCAAGATTATATAATTTTTCCATGGCAATTATATGTATTCATTTAAGACCCAAGTTTCTCTTTAATATAACACTGTACTCTCGTAATATTGACTGTGAGGCATTTTTCACGTTAATCTGAAAATGTAAATAAATAATGATATTTAATAAGAAATAAATCCTTAAAACAGTCGAGTATACAAAGCTTACATTGTAATTAGTCATTTAATTCAGTATCTTCCTGGCAATATTTGAAGTCCTTTGTTTGGATTTTTATGAATTTCAAAAATGCTTCGGTTTAAACTACAAATCAATTTGTTTCTTCAAAATATTCTTTCATTGAATTTTTCGTTCTTAAGTCTATGATAAGAGTATTCATTGATTTTTATATCCAAATATATATATATTAAATATATGTTTTATATGGATTGTTTAAAAATGAAAGGTAAAGCTAAAGAATGGGATAATCACAAAAAATGAAACAGGAAATGTCTGAAAGTGTGAAGGTAAATTTGTATAGGACAAATTAATTTTATTATATAAATATAACTCATTTGCAACAAATGAAGCACCAGTTAAATGATGATTCAAACAATGAAGTTTTGCATTTTTTACCCATTAAAAATGCAGTTTTCTTATGAAAATTTGTCATTTAGCAAAGAATAACTTTAATCTGCGATACAAAATTTTTATAATTTATAAATATATATCACGTATTTTGTAAAAGCTATTCCCCTCTTTTGCGATATTTTTTGCCTACTTTCCAGAATGGAAATAGGCTTATGGTTTTGTCGTTGTGTCTGTCTGTCCGTCCCCTCCGATTAATTTTTGAACCAATTGACCGATTTTGTTGAAACTTGGTGGAAATCTCTTGCTACATGGACCGAGCTCCCGAGGATAGTTTTTGTTGCAAAGATTAAAGTCCCGGGTTCGATTCCAGGAACTATCCTTTCCATTTGACTCACATTGGAAATCTGAAATCCATCGTGTAGGGTAATTTTCTCTTGTACATTAAAATATCTTATAATTGTAATATCGGAGCGAGTTTTATATTATTCTCTGAGGAAAGGAATGAAAATTCTAATTTTTATCGTCGAGTTTTGCTTATCGATTGTATTTCTTAGAATTTTGCGTAAATACTGGCGATTTTGCATTTCTTATCAGACATTACGAGAGTGTTGCCAAAGCAGCAACTATTGTTGGACTCAGATTTGATATATTCTAATAGGTACACGAGTAATTTTTGCCGCAAAAATACGCGTGATTAATTTAATATTCCGTTCGAATGTATTTGTAGTATTTTATAACGCTAAATTACCAAATTTGGGATTACAGAAAATGCTACATATCCGCGATGACTTTAAAGCTATTAAAGGCAATATAAGTATTAAATAAATGAATAAATGGAAAGTAGGCATCATAAGTTCTGTTTGGATCATTTTGTTTCATTTATATTTGGAAGATATATAGCATTATTTGAGAATAGTGACTGTGATATTAAATTCAATACCAGACTTAATTTTTAAGGTCGGCATTAAATATTCTAAGACGGGAACTTCAAAACGTAAAAAATTACATGATAAAATTAAATTAAATTACCTGAAAAAATACCTTGGTTCCTGTGTATTCAGCTTTATTTATAAAACCACTTTTGCACCATGTTTTACCAAAGCTTTCGCGAACAAGTTCCACAAATTAGAATGTATAACTTTGATCAGGTGCGATAAGTAGGTATTCTAATTCATAAGTGATCTTGAGAAATAAATTAAATACAAGGTCACCTCTGGTATCCTAAGCAGTGCTATTAAAGACTTAGTTGTGAGAAAAACAGAATTAAATGTCATTTAGTCACCTTATGGACAAGATAGAGTTGGATATCAAATACCGTTGCAGTAAATTTGGAAAAGTACTCACTATGTGGTGAGACTACATATTTCTATGATTCGCTAATTCGCGATTCCTAATTTGTCATTTGCGACCACTAAGAACAAGCGTATCTCCAAGGAAATTCAAAGAAAATGTATTTTAATGGTGAATTACTGCCTTCTCTTTCATAGTAGTTGTAATATGCAAAAATCATAAGAAGCGGCTAGAAACTGTTTCAGAAGAGCATTTATAAGATATGAAGGAACCAAGGCTGATTTTCAAACAGTGGATTCACAACACAATATATCTTTAAACTTGCACATTAACTCCCAAGCAAAATTTTAATTAAAAAAATATATTTAAAATTTTTCTATGCGTAAAAGACACATCTGGAACAAAAGCGCAACTAATTCAAGAACGCCAGATGTTATAATAAAAATCAGAAAACTTCAGTGGCCACGGAACGGTTGATATGCGTACTTTGGCTACAAAGCAGCCTTCCTCAGTAGAAATACATCGATATTAGATTTTAAGCTTTTCGAATAATCAATTAATTCTGAATCCTTCTGAGGGTGGTGCTTTGTAACCGAAAGATGCATCTGTTGTTATCGACCGCTTTCTGGATAACATAGTTTACCAGGTTTAATCGGCATTCCAATTAGCACAATGATTAATTTTTCGAATCCAAACTTTATAATTTTCTGAATGAAATGAGACAGCAATATAATCCATTTGCAGTACCTCAACGGAGAGTGAGTCGTATGTTTACGAGCGTTTATCCTAGTTTCTCTCTGCTGTTATTCAGTAACCCTACATGTTTCTTTTTATTTGTATGTGCATTATAATTTTGTCAACACACATAAGTGCATGCCAAGATACGAGGTGGTCTGAAGAATATTCTAAATCCTCTTTAGTATGGCGGCTTTGGTAGAGAGAGAGAGTTTCTGGGTGTGTATGGTTCCCAGCATTGTGAACCTTAGCCTGGTCGTAGATTCGAATCCTTCTTGTCTTTGTCATTGTTGATATGTTCTTGGTAAAAGGTTACCACGCGCTCTTTACGAGCCAGTTAAAAATAACAATAAACATAACAAAATTAATATTTGTATTTAAGAGTCCAATTTGAGAGATCATGGTCGCGGATTTGTTTCCGCTCACGAAGGATATTCTTCCATTTCGACTTTAACATCACTCCTTCGAATATTCTCCCTGGGCATCAATCATATACCGCAGCATGTAATATATCCTAGCTATGCATCATCACCACTTTTTTCCATTATTTCCAAAATGGCAGATGCAAATGATAACAGATACCTAGCGCCCTCTCTGCGCGCCCGGACGTGATTGCATCACATGATAAAAGCTCCAAATCCAAATACGGCGGAGGTAAGATGTTCTGACACTTCTCGACTCCCCTAGCTCCGGGAATTCTCTTTCCTCCCGCTTCCCCCTTTTTACCTCCGCCGTCCCTCTCCGCCTCCTCCTCATCCCCTCCCCAACTTCCCTCCTCCTCCCTTCTCACTCCTCCCCTCCCTTCTCACTCCCTCAACCCCGTTCCACACGTCCCATCCCCTTGAGAGCAGCCATGAGACTCTCTTCTCTAATCGAATAAAAGCTCGTCCGCCCCGATTTGCCACCGGCGGTAACTTTTGATACGCATCCCATCCCCTCTAATCTACCTTCCGTCCTCTACTTCTCTACCCCTTCTACCTCTACCCCCTCCCCACCCTCCCTCTCCTAGCAACCACCACCCTTTGCCACCCTTCCGCCTCCAACATCTTCCTCCTTGCTTACTCAATCCATTCTCTCTTCCACCGCCCGCCAATCTCCTCTCTCTCGTTCTCTCTCAATCCTCTATCTCTCTCTCCACACTCGCTCTCTCTCTCTTCACTCTCCCTTAGGCAAGCTGAAGTCACGTGTTAGATCTCCGCTACATCCACCTCCTATCCATCACTTCCTCCTTCCCTTCCTATCTATCTCTCTCATCCCTATATTCTCTGTGTTCCTACTTCTCTCCAGAGACGACCACTATCTCCTTGCTTCGTCTGTCTCTCTTTCTCTCTCTCGTGTCCCGGGACGACCGAGAAGAAGACAACAGACGGCGAGGAGTAACGAAGTCATGGCATCCACTTCCTCTCCCCCTCCTTTTCGTCCTCCCTCCCCTCCCCTCTTTGCCTTCTAACCCTTCTTCCTTTACGCTACGTTCTTTTTTCCCTTTCCGCTCCGTGCTTGCATTCTCCTCCCTTTTGCTCCCTCCCCTTCATCTGTCTCTTTCTATTTCTCACGGTCTGAATTTCCGCCATCTTTTACTCTCTCGATCCCTACGACGTTATTTCTCCGTCGGCGAACGCAGTCGCGGAAATGTTTTTTTTTCGTTTTCATTTTTAGGCTTGAAGACGTTCCAAAAATGCAGGGAAGAAACTCTACCACAACCGGGAATCGAACCAGGGTCTTCCACATGCCGGACAGATATTCGATCACTGAACTGCAACTGCAACAACTTATCCTCTTGTTTCAGAATTGGTCCAACATTTGCCTGTCTGCATAAAATTTGCATCAACACTTACTGTCATTTGTATTTTTAATCCTTAGAAAAATAGGTCTTTTCCTCCCTGTACTAACCGATTTATTATCCCTATTTCTTGATACAATTTCGTTTTACGAACAAAAAATATATATATTAGATGATCTAAGGAAAGAGAGACGTTGGGCGTGATAAAAAATCCTTGCTGAATCATCCTCTGTTAATAGGAGCGTAAGAATGTCTATTTCATTCGTTATTTGCCCTGATGCTTCCTGTTCTAGTTTAACGAAAAACAGATGTCTCACATATGATTACATAAAGGAAACCGAAGATAATTTTTACTAAATCTAATGATTTTCCCTCAGCATTTATAAATTTATTAAGTATATATTTTCTTGGTCACATTCCCACTTATTACTTCATGGTCAAATTTTTTACCTCAAAAAGCAAAAAATCTAATTTTTTATTTTAAAATGTTAATCTTAATCAGGATTTTAAGCCATTTTAAATATGCAAGTACCTTTTCACTTCGCAGTCATTTTTGTGTGACACAATGGATGAATTTAAAAATAAAATTTGCAATTTTTTCGATGGAAAAACAAATTCAATCGAGACATGACGAATCTCGAGTGACGACGCACCAATGGCGCGCACAATGACCGTGGTGATTTATAATAGCCGAACAGGAGCGCAACTCGTTAAGCCTCGAGTGGCTTTCCGTCTCTGCTAAATTACTCACGAAACTCGAGTGTAAATTACGAGGAGCATCGATAGCGTCTCATAACTATAATTTTAATCTCTTTTTAATCCCAAGCTTTTAGATAAACTTCGCTTCCAAATTTTCAAACGATGCTATTTTGGTAATTAATTTCAAAAAGTTTCCCCATTGTGAGAACAAATCCTTCGTCAGACAACGGCCCTATAGTACAAATGCGTTAATCTAGGAGGAGGAGGAGGTGGAGAGAGGCAATTTCTAACCGACGAAGATTCAGGCGACTGGGAAATTATAACTCTTTTATTTTCGACTTTTTTTCGCCGAACTTTTTAAACATTCCTCCAGCTCCGAAGAAATCTCGAAGTTTTTCTCTCGCCTTGCTTCCGACCATAGGCTATGTTAAAGTAATCCTTTACGTTCTTTTTTTTATTTTTGGCGAGTCGCCTTCTCCGGGTCGTAATTTGTAGGATGAGCGGATAACAATTTACAAAAGATAAAGCAGCTCGGTCTGATGATGCTTATTAAATACTTCCCGAGAGTTCCGTTTTTACTTGTTTTCCATTCGAAGGGGTAATTTCTTCGCTAGCGTGGCAATATTTCACGTTCAAACGGTGTAAATTCGTCGGAGTAAAAACTTCCCGTTTAAAACTTTTAAAGTGTTTCTGGGAAATCATTATATACTATCAAAGTTTCCGGATATAAATTATTGAGGTGATAACATTTCGGAAGCAGCGTGCTGCTTTATTATTTTTCGTCCGCTTTCCCATACCCCGGACGTAATTGGAAAAACATCTCGCTAAATTGTTTACTTTTGTGAAATATTTTTCATCTTTGCGCGGTCTTCGTCATAGAAAACTTGCTAACTCTATATGTAAAATCAAGTTATTATAATTTTCAATGAGCAAGATCAACGTATAAAAACTGATCTCTTTGCAATATTTCGCTGTGAAAGCAATACATTCAGAGTTATAGTGACGGAAAACTCCATGGAAGAAAGGCTATGTGCAGATTTTATATATAATTCCTATTAATAGATGATACTTGGAATATTTTTAACTATTTCGATCAAATGTAAAGTGTGGATAGCGTTGAGTTTTTAATGCCTCCATTTAACCAACTTAAGGTGCATTAGTTATATTGGGGAATCGAAAGGAAAGAGGTAGTTGCATTGACAGCATGAGGACGCGATAAATAGACTGCTGAAAATTAGACATACGTACAATTTCAACATCCTTCTTGTCAGGATTTGTGAGACATGATTTGTTTTACGCTCCAAAATTCTCCTCATTCGCGCAAGTTTTTTAAAAATTATCGTGAAAAATGAATGCGGCCTCTTAAACTATTACTTCTTTTGTCAATATTTCAATTTCTATCATCCCTAGAGAGAATACATTTTCTAAATATCCTTCTCAAGCTAAAAAATATCAATATCAATATTTATTTTCTTACAAATAAGATGCGAGAATTTTCATTTTTTCGGGAAAAATCGTTTTTATTGCTCTTTTAACTTTTTCTTTAAAATATTCCCTTCATTTAAAGACAGAGAAATAACCATTTCTAGTTAAAATATATTTAAGACATACAATTCACACTATAATGGTCAAAAGAAAATTTCTTACTGGTATAGGTGATACATTTTACAATTCATAAATTACTCAGAAAATATTTTTCATTAAATATAAATTATATTTCAATATTTTATTGATTAGGAATCAATTTTAGGATGAGTTTAATATCAAGGGATCATAAAACAATATTTTATTATATTAACATTTCAGTTTATTTTTGTAATACGAGATATGTTTTGCTATTGAATATAGTAGTGGTAATTAATAACAGCGGATATCGGATATTATAGAAAAACTAAGGATTATAAAGTTGACGCAGTTAGATACCACCTTGACATCAGAGAGGCTAAAGGTTATTCCATTAACAGGCTATTTGGACTGAGTAGCGGATTGGATATGTGTGTATGGGATTTGACTATGTCATATAGCCGTTTGAGGGACGGATTATAATTAAGGTTCAACGGGTGGCTGCGTTGCGTTGAATCAGGAACAAGGAGTTTGAGGCATAGTCAAGGAAGAGGTTGATCAGACCGGAGAGACTGGCTAATGGTTGAAACGGATTGGTGACGCACAAATTGGATGTGTCAATGGGTGGGATTTGCTGCTGTGAAAGATTTATTCTGGTAATCGTACGGTAATTAGTATGGGATTAGAAAAGTTTGAATATTTGTTTGGTCTAATGCCAGATAAATTGATATTTATATGCATGTAAATATGTATATGTTTGTATTTATTATATATATATATATATATATATATATATATATATATATACTTTAATACATATATGCGTACCTCAATAGTGAATAGGTGTGTGTGTGTGGGCGGATATTTGCCTGCGTGTGTGCGTATAATCTAAGAAAAAGGCGTGTAATTTAAACTTTATGTTAGAAACATATACATTAGACCCTAATAGCCATAAAAACGATTTACTCAGATGCCATTTTGGCTGCAGAGAAACCGTCTTTAGTAGAAATTCATCGATCGTTGGTTGTAAGTAAAGAAACACCGAAAAGGAGCATTTCAGGCTCCTCACCCATCTCCAGCACCTCACCTTCTCACTCTTAATCACGTACCTCTTTATATTTTCTTCTAGTTGACCTTTCTTTCTTTCTCTCTCTCTCTTTCCTAAATACCCATTAAGAAGGGCATTTTAATGCATCTTTGATATATTTTATCTTATACTACTCTCTTCTTCCCGTTCGCCCTCAAATTAACGAGTCGAAATTAAGGAGGAAGAAAAGGAGAAAGTAAGCGAACGTAAGAAGGGGTTCAAAGTCAAAGTAATGAGGATCTAGTCGGCGTGTGATGGGTATCGAGGAAGGAAGGGGGAGGGAGAAAGTGGTGCAACATTAGCTGTGTGATCCTGTGGGCAAAACCCTTTGATAGACGTAAAAGAGCGTTGCTGTTGTGCCTGTGCGAAAGATTCACATTAACGGGGTCTAGAGGGTGCAGAGTGCAAAGGAGTAGCTACTAACGATACTCTCCCCCTCCCCCATCTCTTCCTTCCTCCCTTAATCCTCCCCACTCAATCCTCCCTACTCTCCCTTCACTCCTCGATACGATCTCCTCTTCCCTACTTCCCTCCCCTTTGTCCCCGCACCCCGGCGCCCAAAACCGCCGCCTCCTGGAGTGTCTCCAAGACAACTGCTACGTAATTGGAGCGCAATGCATTGTGGGATCCTGCTTAACAAGCACTGCATAGTACGGAGATTATCAAGGTCCTCCCGCGAGGAAGAATGCGCAGAATCCTGCACGTAGAGTATCGCATCCCGCAATTCCCTTTGAGGCAGGGCGAATTTCAAAGGAGATGCAGCTGCCTCTTAAACATATCCGACTTATGAAACAGTTATGCAGATTAAGGTTCATTTCCTAAAAGGCGATTTCGTGAGCGACAAATGATCTAGGTGTGTTTTTAAAGCTTTTGCCTAAAATAGAAGCGGACATGACTCCAGGGCAAGCATAAAAATTTATCCATAGTAATATTGTTTTGGCAGTTGGAATTAATTCTGTTTTATCTTCGAACGCAGCTAGCTTTCTTTATCTGTTAATGAGCTACGACTGAGGGTCATTAAAGGAAGGTTTTTTGTTACACGAAAGAAAAATATTGAGCTCGTCAAAAAAAAACATTTAAGCACATCTGAGCGCAGACTCGGAAAATTCTATAAACTCTAAATTTTTAAAAATAACGCATATGTGTGCACTATGAGAGCAAAGTCTACTAACATAGCGAATCAACGTAATAATTTTGATCTTGTTAGGAAAATCGATACCGTTTCTATTCACTCCCAATGTAATCGTTTATAATTGCATCCTGAATTCCCTAATATCTACCCAAATAGGCTCGGAGAAACTATTTTAATGAATAAACATTAACCAATCTAACCTTTTTTTACTTAATTTGTACATTTAATATGTATTCTGCAGACATTTTCTGGTTATACCATGCATCGACCGTGACATATATAGGCCGAAATAATTCAGGTAATAATTTCTCACAGAGCTTTCCTAGAGAATTCACCAGTAATTTAGTCCTCGACGGCAACCCTTCAAGACGGAGGAGTCTCTCTCTCCATAAAATACTTTTCGTTCGCTTTCTTTCTCTCTCTCTCTCTCCATCTCTGGGAGACGTGTAAAAAGGCTATTCATGGCGTCACCTCTTAATTCAACCTTTTCGTGTACCCTTTTGAATTTCCTCCCTGTTTCTTCGAGTTACCCTTTTTCATCTCGTCGATCTCATTCATCCACCATACTTATCTCACCTCTCACTCTCCTCTCCTCCAGCCCTCTCGACTCCTCATACCACACCTTCCGTTCCCACCCTTCTTTTCCTTCACCCTTTTTAATTTCTCTCCCCAACCATTTTTCCCGCCATCCCACATCACTCCTCTCTCCCTCCCACCTCTTCATCTCCTCCCTAACTCCCTTTCTCTCTCTCTCTCCCCCTCCATCCAATCCAACTCCCACGGTTCCCCTCCTCTGGACCATCTCCATTCCGCATTACGGAAAGTCATCTGATGACATTAGCGTCACGATAAAAGTAAATGTCATAATTGTTTTCGAAAACGACTAACAGCATTATTCGAGAGCTTGGAAACTGTCAAAGTTCATTAAGGCCATTTGGAGGGAAGGTGGCTTAAAGGCGATTTCCTAAAGCTAAAATCTACGCTTATATCTCATATTCCAATATAAAGTTGTATTTCTGCAGGAGAGAGAGAGAGAGAGAGCACGTTACGTTGATTCTCATCGTGTGGTAATCACTACATCACGCGGAGTGCTATTCCTGAATGACATAAAAACGCCCATCTTTTGAATCATGATGTCATTCATTTTCCAGGTTTACGAAGAGCATTTATTATTCGTCTTCCACGAAGATTGTCATTTTTACCTCTCTTTTATTACACGTGGGAGTTAAACATGCTAGGAATTTTAGTGATAAACCGAGCTTTCATCGCGAATAAAGATGAATTTATCGAACAAATTGTAATAGAATTTCAAAATTGGTTTCGAAAGCAGATTTTTTAAATTCTTCTCGAGACACTGGATTAGAAGAAGTAGCCTTATTAAACTCGTCATGGAAATGTTGAAATTATGATAGGTTATAAGTAAATGAGAAATCTCTCTTTAATTATGAAAGAAAAACCTTGTACTCGTATATTAAATGTCTGACGTATTTCGTCTGGTTGCTTTCCGACCTGGGTGAATTGGCGCTATCAGAAAAATGTATCGAAATATATATCCCATTCGAGGAATAAACATCAGTGAAACTAGTATTCTTGCGATAACGGATATGGAAATTTCGAAGTTAAAGCGGCAAAGGAATCCCAAAAATGTATAATTTAAATTTAAATTTATGCTCAGCATTTTATACTTAAAGAAAGTTTGGTATGGCTAATCGATATAAAAAGATGTTTTACTGTACATTTAAATTAAATCATCCATTATCTTTCAATTCCTCCACAGTATCTGGCCTATCTTCTAATTTATGTATAACTAAAATTTAATTTAATTTTTGATGAAAAACTTGGTGTATTAATACAATATAATTGAAAAATTAATTTTAGAATGTATGTCTCTATTGAAATTTTGTGGGGTCAGTCAACCTGAGCAAGGCGTGGGACCCCACTATTGCACGGCCAGCACAACAGTGCGCTTATTGGCAGAACCATCAGCCAATGAGCGGAAAGACCAACAGTGGCCACTTCAATATAAATCCCGGATGATCACACTAACGGCATCTCAGATACCCTGAGAATGATGGCAGAGACAGCCATCGAAACCTTGGAAACCCGAGAAAACTTCATTGCAGCCATTCGCCTGGAAAACCTCAAATGTTTCAGAATGTAGGTATGTAATAGAGTCGGAGTAACTTCATGGTACATACATCTAAACATACGTACCTATGTTTTATACGAAATTTTATGACATATTTCCGAAGAAATTCCAAACAATATTAATTAGAAACACCACTCTAAATTATGTAAACACACTGCTGCACTCCGTTATCATTACATACTGAAATTCATTAGAGAATTATTGAGCAAATCTTGTGTGTGAAAACAAATTCAAGAATATGCACTTGAGAAAAAATAAACACTTATGTTAAGTATCTCCAATAGACATAACAATGCTATGGCTATGGCTTGAAAGTCTGAAATTCATTTTACAATTTTAATTTCATATACGTAAATTTTTTGTATTAATTATATATTTCACAAGCTGTAAGATTTTAATTTGAGGAATAGTTTTTACCAGGATAAAAAACGGAGTTATGTTTTCATGTGAAGAAGTATATTTACTGATCTTTGAAATGAACCCATTTATTTATTTAAATATACCTGTTAAGATTATCGAAGTAATTATTTTCAAATTTACAAGGTATTGGGATTCATGAGTATTTTTCAGTATTGTTTACAACTATATGCCAAGCAGTCCTTCGACTTTTCCGCAAATAGAAATATATTTTACATTTTTCTTGTTATATCATTTGCTTTCGATGATATTTTCTTTATTTTTTAACCATCTTTATTTTTTAATGTCTTTTATTTACTTTGAGAATGGTCTAGAACAAAGAGTCGTATCCGAGCAAGATATTAGTTCAGCCAAATAAAGCTTAAGTTTACGCTATGACTGTTTGGCCTAGATCTGGATATAAAAAAATAATTAGTGGGACATAGTACCATAACAAAAACAACGCAACATTCATTTCTATAAAGCAGAGCTGCTGGCTGGAAATAACTACCGTTATTTTTAGTTAGCAAGATGAGACCACCATTCGTTTTGATTGAATTAGCAGCGGGAGCCATAGTTGATACGAATTTCGTTTATGAGAAATTTTTAAGTTTTCTGACTTCCCATATCAAAATCCATTTCAAAAATGCAGTACATACTAGAAGCAAATGTCTTTTTTCCAAATCCTCATAATTCTTAGGACTAAGCTAAAAATAGACTGTTTGAAATTGATTTTTAAATGACCTGTTGGTAACATAGTTTGGTATATAAAAATTAAAACAATATGAAATTGATTATCCCCTTTTTACTGGCATAAAATGTTAACTTTATGATTTTTCAACTTCGGAATCTGTAAGCTTATTATAACTATGAAGTTTTCTGCGTTATGCATTTAAAATCCTCACTTTTTCTTTTTAATTGTGCAATGGGTGCAAAGTAATGAGATTACCGCCTGATTTTCAGCAAAGCCATGTTTTCTTTTGTTTCACAAAAGACACATTTCATCTTAAATGCAAATTAAGAAAGCTTTGATAGCTAATATAGCCAAGTTGAAATTTTCCTGTCATAGTAGCCATTGGGGTATATGTACAAGGTTTATTATCTTGAGTGATATATTTTTTCACGTGTTTGAATAATAGAGATAGATAAAAACCTGTTACGTTTCAATTCTTCTAGATTGAGTTGGAAATAATTAAATTGGTTCTGCATTTCCATTCGAGTAAAAAAATTACGTTTCTTACACCGCCGCTGGCACGGTCAATTAAAAAAATTACTGTTTGGTTACCATTCTGCAGTGGGCTTAACGCATGCGACTGTAACATAAGCTATTTTGATGCGAGCAATGCGCAATTTCATTAAAATCACTCTCATGAAAACTCCTCTTCTCATATCTGCAATTATTAAACAGCCTTTACGGGAAAATGGAGCGGCATTGACCAATGACGTTGCTAAACTTATGAAGAAGTGCTTAAGAGACCCGCCGACTGAGGGAGGCCACTGTGATACGTTAAAATTATTAATTTTTATTTCTGTTCATGCATACATATGCAAAAAATAGTTTCTAATCTCTATATCAACTCGTTTATGAATAAAAATGCGTTTTCTTTTATTATACTCTAGCGACATTTTTGCAATAATTCTTTACATATTCTTCAGTAGAGGGGTGACATAATTAATTTCTTGCGCCAGAGCTCGCGCAGCAGTAGCGGCGGCAATAGAATTTAACATTACTTGTGCAACGGAGCAAACACGGCAATTTTTCCTTCCCGTTTTGATCCAGGAAATGACTTTCATGCAACAAATCAGCGTGGAGAAGTAGAGCACGACGCAGACATTCTGGTACAAATACTTCTCAATGCAAATAAATCTCCTTTTGAAAGTCCTTCGCACTCCCGGAAAGTCTCTTTATATTTTATTGCATCCTCATATGCGATGCTTCGTGATTATTCAAAACAACAGTTCCGAGAGCAGTAAATATTTATGTTAATCGATGTAATACGTTCCGATATTAACGACATCTACAGGACAACCAATTAGAGGAGCGAACTGGAGCATAAAGCAGACATAGCACGGCGGAAGCGTCACCTTAAAAGTATAACGTGCTTCACTTTTGTCCGAGGACTGCATGTCTGGAGAGGTTTCGTGCTCAGACCACATTCTTATTTCCACAGTTGCTAAAAAAATCACGAAAAGCGCGAAAGAAACGCCTTTGTCGTCGAACAGCCGTTAATTGAAGTTAGCGGCCTTTTTCATGTTTTTTTATCGCGTAAAAATCGATGCGAGGTGGTTCTAAACCTTGGAACTCTTAGCGAGCCACTTCTCGCACTCACGCGGAATGGGTTCTCACCGTCCAGGGAGTGAATCCTTTCCGCTTCAGTGATTCTGCAACGAGATACTGTTGTGCGACACGTAAAAGCTGCTTCTTTCCACCTCTCTTACCCTTCTCTACCGTCCCCTCCCATTCCTTCTCGTCCCCATCCTTTCACTCCTCCCTCCTCTTCCCCATCCCCTTCTCTCTTCCTCCTCCCTTCTCTCGTCTCCATCCCATTCCCTCCATCGCCTTCCCATATCTACCCCTCCCCTTCTCGCCACCCTCCCCTTCTCTCCTCCCCCCTCTCTCGTCCCCCTCTCTCCTCCCCCTCTCTCATCTCCCTCTCTCCTCCCCATCCCCCCTCTCCCCTCCCCCTTTTCCTCCCCTCTCTCCTCCCCCTCTCTCCTCCTCCCTCTCTCCTCACCCTCTCTCCTCCCCCTCTCTCCTCCCCCTCTCTCCTCCCCCTCTCTCCTCCTCCCTCTCTCCTCACCCTCTCTCCTCCCCCCTCTCTCCTCCCCCCTCTCTCCTCCCCCTCTCTCCTCCCCCTCTCTCCTCCCCCACTCTCCTCCCCCTCTCTCCTCCCCCTATCTCCTCCCCCTCTCTCCTCCCCTTCTCTTCCCCCTTCCCTATCTCCCCTCCCCCATCCCCGTCACCCCCTCTCGCTCCACAGGGTGTGTCGCCGCGAGACCTCATTATCAACCTGTTATCCCCATTCGCCTACTCTTTTTACCTCCTGTTCCCACCTCTCCCTTGTTCAGAGGAACACCCATTATCCTTCTCACCCCTTTCTCCTCCTCCCCTCTTCCTCTTCAGCTTAATAATTAGCGCCATCTGTTATTACTTCGTCCTTTTAACTTCCTCGCTCCTATATTTCTCTCCCTCTCTTCCTATATTTCTCTCTACCTACTTCTTTCTCAATCTCTGTCATCACTCCTCTGCCTCGTAAGTCTTGAACAATCCTACCTTTAGTCGCGGCCATTATCTTTCTCTTTCTGTGAAGGAGCCATTTTGACACACTTCGTTTCTCCTCCGATGACCCGGGTTCGTTCGTCGGAAGAGTTTTCTATCGTGAGACCCTCGACGCGGACGTCTTTTTTTGCACGAGAGCGGGATTCGATCCGAGATATTCTCGATCCTCGTGGACAAACGTATCTTATCGGGGGAAGGAAAGGATTCCTCGAAGCGCCTCGTCTGGCCCGTTCTCCCGCCGTAAATTGCCCTAGATTACTCGTGCATGTATCGAAGGTTGAAAAATCACAGAGGAAAGCCTTTATTTTCATTCGGCGGTCGTCGTCGCGACGCCCCTTTCATGCGACAGCTGCTGCGATCTTGCGAATTACAAGAGAGAAGTTTTAAAACTTGACTATAGAGTTAATCTCTTGTTGACTTAATGCTCGTAAAAATAAAGTTGCGATGTTTATCGAGGCTCTAACTATCGCGTTGTCTAAGGATAAAAATCACAAGTGAGATCGGAGTGCGTTGTTAAGAAATTGTTATCGCCTGAAACAGTTTATAATTTAATCGTGATATCTTTTCTCGAAGGATTTCAAAATCTTCAATGATTCTTAGGACCCTATTTCGTAATTAAAATGCCATTAATTAGGAAAGGAATTTAATCATCTCTTTTAAATATAAGAGTATAAGAATCGGAAATGAAAATTAGTATAGAAAATAATATTTTTAGTTTAGTTGATTTTCACTTCGTGCTGTAGTGGCTACGCCGCTTTCAAAACGTTAATTTATTTTAGCGTTCTTTCTTAGTGTTATATCAATCCAAATATAACTCCAGTAGATTTTTAATCTGAGAGTCATACTTAGCTACCAGATAAAATTCGTCTCATGACGAAGTTGAATTCTCCACGCTTATTTTCTCCGTTGCTACGAGAAAAATAATCATCATTAAAAATTGTAATTAATGACTGCTGCGGAAAAAAGAATGCAAGCGAGAGATTTTTTACATTCATCAAGACCGTGTAACGTTCTGAAAAAATGTTTATTAGTGACCTGAAATAATGTCTGGAAGGAAATTTCAATTAGGGCTTTAGGAAACGGTATACGTATTATACGTCTCGGAAAAAAGATGAAACTCCTTGAATCACCGAAGAATCATTCGAGGTCAGAGGGCAATTGGGAAGATATTTTGCTCGAACGTGTCGTAGATAAATATGGTAGTTATTGCGCTGACGGCACATATGTAAGAAGAAACTTGGAGGACATTTCTGAAATCTAGTCCGATCGAGGGATGGGAAGTCTCTCGCACAAGAAGATAGAGGGAAGAAAAAGAAGAGAGAAAAAAGTAGAAGATCCTGAGCAAGAGACAGAGCAAGAGAGAGAGAGATAGAGCGAGAACGAGTTAGACAGAAAGGAAGGGTCACTGAGATCTGGAAAAGATGGGGTAAAAGGGGAGGGGAGAATGCGGGGGCGGATGGAGGAGGAGGGGAGAGGAGTGCAGAGAAGGGACAGAGTTTTTGAGAAGTGCTGAGTAACTAGGCGCCTGAACGCCTCGAGATGTCTGGGGCGAGAATTAGCTCCTGGAACCTGGTTATCGTGGGTTTGGCCAAAAAAATAAAAGGAGAGTGATGAGGGAAAGAGAGAGGGAGAGAGGAGACAAAAGAGAATCGTCTGAAATAGTGAGGAGATTGAGGAGGACGGCAAATAGAGGGCATCTGTTGAGACGTGTGGAAATGGAAGGGTGGCCGGGGACGCGTTTTCAAGATATTAATGGAAAGTACTCTTTTTTTTAAATAAACGTGCTTACGTTATCGCAGTCTCTCTATGTTAGTTAAAAAATACATTCCTGTCCTGAGATGTTTTCTCGAGTTTTATTTATTTTTTTCGATTCGCAAATCGTGAAAAAGTATCAGCACCCATATTTCGTATTTTTACATTTTTCCAACCAGAAGAATCGTTTGTTGAAAAATCATAAATAACTTGAATTGATACTTTGACGGAGATTTAAGCGCTGATTGAGTAAATTTTCCGCAGATGACGAGACCTCTTGCGTCTTGAAATGTAGATGCTCCCATCTTTTGGAAGTACGACGCAAAACTCTTTTTTTAGGTTTATTTTATTGGAAAATTGTCAGTCTTGGCGCATTATAATATTTCGGGAAGTTCACGCGGAATCTTTGTTGCGCTGAGGGTGATTCCGCTTTCTTTGCGCGACTGTAATGGAAACGCTAATTATTCCCGTCTTAATCACTGTTTCTACCCAATTCGAAAACAAAGCTGCTTTCCAAGAAAGAGGGTTCTTTTTTACCATTTGGAAAGCTTAAGTATAAAGGTCCGGTTGATTATGTCTCACTTAAAGAGGACTTGTTATTACTTCAATTAGCGTCTCCGTTTTATTCTTTTCTACATAATGCATCTTAAGATTTCCCCAGGCATTGCCTCTTCGAAATTGAAGTTTTACGAACTATTCTGCTACAAAGTCCACAGCAAACATTTTAATTGGCGTGCCACGTCTAAATTTGCAAATGCTTCAGGGAGGGAAGCGGTTTAGAAAATCTACGTCACTATGCTCTATATGAATGAACCACGTTCCTATGGAAACAATCACTTAGCTCCAAAAACTCGGTCAGCAAATATGCCGCGCTCGTATTATTTTACAACACGATAAAATTTTGAAAGCTTAATATCCGAGAACACAATATCTTCGAATAACGGATTAAATGCTCAAACGAGAACGTCTTCCCGCTCAAGCGAATTCTATGGAAGCGCTCTTCTTCTCGGAAAGAACGAGATTATTCTTTGCATATTCGCGGCGTGGAGACTACCTGGAAGAAAACGGTATAATAAGGTTTTAAGCATGTCGAGAGAAAGACTCGAGGAGGATTCCTTTAAGGATAGCAGGTAGGAAAGAGGATTGATTTTGAAAGGCTTTGAGCTCCATTTTATGGCGGCTTATGTTTAATCGGCAGAAATAAACCGACGATGAAAGGGGAAAGTGCGGGAGGATGTATGACTTCGCAAACAAAAGTCACTCTTAAAGTTTACCCTACCCCTTCCCTCTCCCCTTCATTCTGGAACCTGTTTTCCTCCCGAAAATTATATCATTGGAGAATAGTTAATGGACGAAAGAAATGATGTTATCAAATAATTTATCCATGGGTCCATGTTTTCGCTGTTATTTGGTATGAGTTATAAAGTTATATAGCTCCTATAACCATTCATATGCGTTTTTTTACGTAATAAATCTTCGGGAGCATTTCAAATGGTCGCAAATCATCGATCACTTTAAACCTTTTGTGAAAATTATTTAGGAACAATAGATTAATCGAGTACGATCAAAGAATGTTCACGTATATAATCGTATCATTGCTATGGTGACGCAGTTTTTCGAGCTTTATGTTAAAATATCGTTTCGACGAACGCAAAACAAAACTCAGTCGTAAATGATGACGAAACATTAGCTTCTATTACGAGACTGTATTTTTAACATCCAAAACATTTGTTTATATTTGACACCGAATCGATCGCGATTTTTGCTTGAATCGAAACGAGAAATGTTTCTCGAAACAGCGTAAACAGGTCGGTCTTATGGTTTCAGGATCGTTTAGCATTCGATTCTCCGAATCTTAGCAAACCGCCTCCGAAAAGATTTCTCGCTGAGAAAAACAGCTTCGGCGAAACGCGGATAAGAAAAACACCGGGTATCTCCCAAAGTAGTCGGCTTCCCACAGCGACGAAGAGAATGGAAATAGAAAGGAGGAAAAGAAGGAATAAAAAGGAAAAAATTATTTTGGGAAAAGAAAGGACAGTCCCGTATGCGACGCCGCAGGAGAGGGGAAGAGGGAAAGAGAGGGAGAAATAGAGGGAAAGAGTTGCATGGAGTAATGGGAAGAAGAAGTTAAGGCAGAGAAGGCGTAGCGGTTGTTTTTTTCATGGGGAAGGAGGGAGGAAGGCATGTGGGTGAGTTAAGGAGGGACATTGGGGAGATTACTTCTTGTAGAGTTGGAAGAGAATCAAAAAGGAAAGAAAAAGTCGGGAGAGGGTAAGGAGTTGTGGGAGAAGGGAGTTTGGTAGACTAAGGGGAGGTGTGATGTGATGGGGTTGGTGAGGTTTCGGGGTGTGCGGTTGGGAGGTCGGTAGAGGGAGGAAGAGGTCGAGAGAGGGAGGAGGAGGTCGGTGGAGAGAGAGAGAGAGTGAGAGAGGTGACGGGTATATAGTTGGTGAGGCTGGAAAGGGAAGGGGAATGAGAAAGGAGGTTTGATGGGGTTAGAGAGGCAGTGTGGGACGTCGAAGCTTAAGATGGTCGGGAGGGGATGTCACTGCAAACATTCTTCCCCACGCTACATTTTTTCTCCCTCTCTCCCGGAATCTTTCGTCTCTGGAGAGATGGAGAGAGGGAGGGAGTGAGTCGAGCGAGTGGTCAAGCTTTGGAAGGGGCAAATATTGGCTCTTGAACGGCTTCTTCGCCCCCGGGGCTACAACTTGTATCTGCGGCAACGCCCGTTTCAAGAAGATTCACTCCTCCTCCGCCCAGATGCAGTCGGAAAAAAGAGAGAAAGATTTTCTTCCGTTCGCTGACGCCGGTTGTCTTTAAAAAGCTTTCTTCAAATGTGTGTGTGTGTTGTGCGTAAGTGTGCGCATGGGTTTATTAGTGTTTGCGTGCGTTAAACACGGACCACGTTTCAACGGAACTTTTTAGTAGTGCTCGTACTTCTGTTCAGATGCTTTTCGAAATTACTCGTTTTATTTGCGGTACCGATGAATCCGCGCCGTTAACATAAGAGTCTGAGGCTATCCATATGACTATGTGCGCCCAAAAATATAAAAAAAATTCGTTGCTTAGTTTAATATTGAAGGAGTATCAAATCTTATCTTTGTAAATGTAGAAGACGTTTTCTTACGGTTCGCCGTCTCGTTGTTTTCTCATTTATACGTTTTATTTGTATCGCCTAAAAAGTATAGGAAATTCATATGTCAATGTTGCATGTCTTATTATGGCAATTAAACATTAGGAAATAATATGTATCTGTTAAGAATCATTTAACACCACGCCGGTAGCACGCCTTAAAGATTTTCGTAATACACAGATTCAGATAAAGTCGTTTTATTAATAATCTTGATCTTTTAAAATTTTAATCACATACAACCCTTCAACCGAATCAACTCCGTACGTGAACAACTGAAAATCGCGACTTTAATCTCATACTAAGAAGCTTATTATTATGGAAACGTAATTCTATAATTTCGCCTTCATAAGTTACATTTTACGTCTAACGTCAATATCGTTGTGTTTTCCGGGATCATTCCCATCCGTACTCGATTTTAAATACGGACTTGAATAAAATCCATAGGAAACCTTTTACTTAAGTTTATTAAATTCGCGATTTCCTCCTGAGGCCTCGCAAGCCTCGAAAACACTTGATTCTCCAATTCAGTATGTTATAAATTTATCGTTTTAGAGAAATTATTCTATGATACGTTTCTTATATTGACCTTTGTAGTGAACCGGATGCTTGCGTGATATTTATCTTGAAACAATGGAATATGTCTGGGTGTGTGTGTGTGCATATATATATATATATATATATATATATATATATATATATATATATATATATATATATATCATCATTGGTAGTCAGTCCGTAGACAGGTCCGTGATTATTCTTGGTTAAACCTGGTTCTCCATATACTCCTATTTTCCGCTGTCCTCTTTATATCTTGATAACTCTCTTTCCCTTTCAAATCGTCTATCAGCTGAAACCTTTTCCTACCTCTTTCCCTTTTCCCATCTAGTTTTCCTTCTAACACGTCTTTAATCATACTCTCTCTCCTCAGGTAATGTCCAACCCAGTTAGCCTTCCTCTTTCTGATAGTCTGTATAATCATTCGCTTCTCTCCTATTCTTCGTAGCACTTCAACGTTTTTCATCCTATCTGTCCATTTTATCTTCAGCATTCTCCTCCAAGTCCACATTTCAAAGCTTTCCAAGTATTTGATGTCATTTTTCCTTAGCGTCCCTGTTTCTGCCCCATACAATGCTATACTCCATACGTAGCATTTTATCAACTTCTTGCGGATATCTTCCCTTATATTCCCTGTAAGTAGTTGTTTCTTTCTCCTGAAAGCCGCTTTTGCTTTACCTATTCTAGTTTTGATCTCATCCGTACATTTTGCCTCTCGTGTTATGATACTTCCAAGGTATTTATATTCTGAAACTTGTTCTAATGGCTTTCCCCCAATAGTTATGTTCAGATTCTTTTCTTTACCCGATATTCGAATGACCTTGGATTTTTCTGTATTTATTTCCATACCATATTTTCTACCTGTTATCACTAGTCTATTTATCATTTTTTGTAGCTCCTCTTCCTTTCTTGCTAGAAGTACTTGATCATCTGCGTATTTTACTGTTCTTATAATCCTTCCTCCAATTTTGAAATCCCCTGTGCCTTCTAAAGCTTCTTGCATTAGACTTTCTCCATATATATTGAATAGGGTTGGCGATAGGCAGCATCCTTGTCTTACTCCTCTACCGATATTTATTCCGCAGGTGTCCACATTCTCAAACCTGACCTTTACAACTTGATTCTCATATAGATTCCTAATCAGTCTCCTGTCTTTCCACTCTACACCTATATCCTTTAATATCTTCATCAACTTTACCCAATTTACTCTATCAAAGGCCTTCTGCCAGTCTAAGAAACATGCGCAGATATCTTGACTGTATTCTATTGCCCTTTCTGATATGATTCTAACTACTCCTATAGCATCTCTAGTTCCTCGTCCTTTTCTGAAACCGAATTGATCTTCCCCTATTATTTCTTCTGCCTTTTTCTCCAGCCTTTTATTAAGAATCCTCGTGATGATCTTCGATGTGTGTGACAGAAGGCTTATAGTTCTGTAATCTTTACACTGCATTGCCTTTGGCTTCTTCTTTAGAGGGATCATTGTTACTTCTAGGAAATCCTGAGGCCACTCTCCCGTGTCGTAAATCTTATTAATTAATTTCGTGATCGCTTTTAGTCCTTCTGATCCTATGACTTTAAGTATCTCAGCCGGTATTCCATCGCTGCCCGTGGCTTTCCCCTTCTTAAGTTCCACTATCGCTTTTTCTACTTCGCTCTCCATAATACTTGGTCCTAAGTTGTCTTCTTTAATGTTTTCCTCATTTTCCAGTTCTATTTTTGCCGCTCCTGCCTGTTTGCCGTATAATTCCTTAATGTATTCTTCCCATACCTGTGCTACATCCTTTGTTTCTGAGACTATCTTCCCATCCGTATTCATAATTCCTTTACCACAAATTCCATTAGACTTCTTATCTTCTAATTCCAGTGCCCTAGCGTACATCATATCGTACCGTCCTAATTTCTCCATTTGTTCTATTTCATCACATTTTCCTTTTAGCCAATTTTCTCTAGCTTTATCTGTTACCCTTCTCAACTCATTGTTTATACGCCTATAGTTGGCTCTACCTTCTTCACTGTTAACGTTTTTCCATTTTCGTCTCTCATCCATTTTCTCCAGCATTTCCTTCGTGATCCATGGTTTTCTGATTTTCTTCTCTTGTTTTCCAATCTCTTTATCCAAGGTATCCTTGATACTGGTTTTAATTTCATCCCATTCTATATCAACGGTCTTCGGTTTGTTTTCCAACTTTCTTAGGTTATCTTCCAACTTAATGCTGACTACATCCTGCTTTTCTTTCAGTTTTTCTAGGTCCCAGGTCTGTCTTTCTCTTCTCGTTTTTCTTATTTGTTTGAGCTTTGTACTCATGTCAAGTATTAGAAGGCTGTGATCTGAGTCAATGTCTGCTCCTTGCAATGCCTTGGCGTTCTTTATGCTGTTCCTAAATCTTTGTTTTACAAGGATGTAATCTATTTGGCATCTCATTCTATCTCCTGGGCTTTTCCATGTGTATAACCTTCGTTTATGGTTTTTGAACCATGTATTAGTCACTACAAGGTCATTATTGATGCAGAATTCTACGAGTTTCTCCCCTCCTCGATTTCTCTTCCCAAGTCCGTATTGCCCGACAACATTTTCTTCCTGTCCTTCTCCGACTATGCTGTTCCAATCTCCCATTATTATGCAGTTTACCTTTCCTCTTCCGTCTTCTTCGTAAATTTCATTAATTTGCTCATAGATCTCATCTATTTCTTCATCGTCATGAGCTGACGTTGGCATATATACCTGGATTATCAGCATGTCCACTGGGACTGCTTTTAGCTTTATTGCCATCAGTCTATCGTTCGTTGCTATTATCTTTGTCACGCTTTTCATCATATCTTTCCTAAGTACCAGAGCTACTCCCCTTTCCCCACTATTTCCTCCAGAATAAACTACCGTGAATTCTTCCGAGTCGAACTGTCCTTCTCCCTCCCATCTAGTTTCGCTTAGCCCTATAATGTCAACTCTATTTCTTCTCATTTCTTCTTTCAAGTTCTCTAGCTTTCCTGCCTTTCTCATAGTTCTTACGTTCCAAGTCCCTATTCGTAATTTACTTTCGACAAATGTTTTCCTCAAGGCAGTCCCCGCCCGGAGATCCGATTGGGGGACTATTTTACCTCCGGATTGTTTTACCTCGAGAGAACTCATATTGTCCAACCATATAATCTTTACTAAGGATTGTAATGTGGTAGTTTCCCTCTTGCTTTCCACATCGCAGTACTGTAGCCGTTCAAATCGTCCTGATCACGCCTACAGCTGTATTGGATATAGACCCAACCAACATCATTTGTTTTCGGCTCTATACCATACTGACAGTACTGCTGCCTACTGCCAGGCACTGATGATAGTTTTTTTTTTATAAATAAAACCTCCATTCGAGGGGTTTGAACCCCCGAACTCTGCAATAGAAAGCCGACACGCTAACCACTACACCACCAGTGCATTTGATATATATATATATATATATATATATATATATACACGTATGTGTGTGTATATAATTTCAATTAATTATGAAATCGAATTGTTCAAACTCAGGGGCGTAATGATAGGCTCCGCAACCCCCGCAATGCGGGCGGTCCTCCAATCATTCAAATCGTACTGACTAAGGCGTCTGACGCCTGCTTTAGGAACCCGAAAATGTAATTGCGACTTCTACAATATTATAAAGCTGAGAAGAGGCATTTCTCGGCATGAAAACCAGTGCAAGATATCATCATCATGCTGCTGTCCGAAGACAGGTTTCAGCTGAATCGCTATCCCCATCTCTCTCTCTCCCTAGAAGCCTCTTTTATATCTCTATAAGTACTATATTCCTGCTTTATATTCTCTAATATTCCTATTCATTTTCTCCCTCTTCCTCTTCTTCCGCTAATTTTGCTCTCTAGGATCGTCCTTTGTAAACTGTCTTCTCAATATGTGCCCTATCCAATTTGCTTTTCTTTTCCTGGTTGTTTTTATTAGCATCCTCTCTTCTCCCACCATTTCTAATAGTTCTTCATTTCTCTTCCTCTCTGTCCATTTCACTTTCATCATCCTCCTCCATACCCACATCTCAAAACTTTCTAAATATTTTTCCTCCTTTCTCCTTACCGTCCACGTCTCTGCACCATAAAGAGCTATGCTCCATATGTAGCATTTTGCTAATTTCTTCCTTGTTTCTAAATTTATTTTCTTGCTTGGGAGATGCTCCTTCTTCTCGTTAAATGCTGCTTTTGCCATTGCAATCCTACTTCTGATGTCCTGTGTACTACTTCCATCCTGCGCTAAAATACTATCAAGATATTTGAAACTACTTACTTGTTCCAATTTTTGGCCATTTACCATTATATTTAATTCTTTATGTTTCTTTGAAACCACCATGACTTACGTTTTTTCGGCATTGATCTTCATTCCATATTGTTGGCCAACCTCCACTAGTATGTCTGTCATCCTCTGAAGTTCTTTCTCCTCTTCTGCTATTAATCCCTGATCATCTGCATATTTAATAGTGGTAATACTTTCACCTCCTATCTTAAATCCTTTCTCTTCCATCAACGCTTCTGTTATTGTTTCTGCATAAATATCGCTGGTGAAATAGGACATCCCTGTCTCACTCCCCTCCCTATTGAAGTACTTTCTGTTTCTTCTCCTTCCACCCTGACTCTAATCTTTTGGTCAAAGTAAAGGGTTTTAAGCAGTCTTTTATCTTTCCAATATATTCCTATTTTATTTAAAATACCCAACATCTTATCCCATTTCACTCGGTCAAAAGCTTTCTCCCAATCTACAAAACAAAAATACATACCTTTACTGACTTCTAGCGCTCTTTCTATCATCATCCTCATACATCCTATAGCATCTCTCTAGTACCTCTTCCTCTTCTGAAACCAAACTGATTATCTTGCAGCTCCTTTTCTATTTTACCTTCAATTCTTTTGGTTATTATTCTGGTTAGAACTTTAGCTGTATGAGAAATTAAACTAATAGTTCTGTAATCCTTACAACTTTTTGCATTGTTCTTTTTCTCCTGTGGTACCGTAACAACATCTAAAAAATCTTCAGGCCATATGCCAGTATCATATAGTTGGTTAAAGAATTTTGTGAGTGGCTTAACTGCTTTCGACCCCAAAACCTTATGAACGTTCACTGGTATATCATCACTCCCAATATCCTTCCTTCTTTTCATGTCATCAATTGCTCTTTTAACTTCAGACTCGAGAATACTTGGTCCTAGCTGATCTTTTTCCACATCCTCTTTTTCATTTAATTAAATATTTCTTGGCTTTCCTTCTTTGTCATACAGCACCTCGATGTATTCTTTCCAGACATTCTTAACATTGTCTGGCTCCGAGATTATTTTACCACTTTTGTTCATGATTACTTTACGTCCTATCTTTCTTGCCTTTTTCTTGAATAGTTCCCTTGCTTTGCTATACATGAGGTCTGTTCTACAAATTCTTTCACACTCGACAATTTCCTCGCATTTCTCATTTATCCACTGTTCTCTGGCTTTATTTGTTTCCCTTCTTAAAGAATTATTTAACTCCTTGTAATTTCTTTGGCCTTCTTCAGTGTTTATGTTTTTCCACTTTCTCCTCTTCCATTTTTTGCAGTATGGCTACTGTGATGCAGGGTTTTTTGTTTCTTACACCGGTTATCTTACCTACCTTCTTTTCCATAACATCTTTAATCTTACTATGGATGTATCTCCACTCCTCATCTAAATTGTTCCTATTTTCTTCAGCTCTCTCCCCCAACCTTTCCTCTAGCTCAGTCATGATAACATACCTGTTCTTAAAGAGTTCCTATAAGTTCCATTTCTTGTTATCTCTTATGCTTCTCTTAACACTCTTCAGTCTACATTGTCTATTTGTCACCGAAAGGTTGTGGTCGGAATTGAATTCTGCCCCTGTTGGTGTTTTTACATTTTTAATGCTATTTCTAAATCTTTCATTGACTAGTGTGTAATCTATCTGGCATCGTCTCTGGTCTCCTGGGCTTCTCCATGTGTAAAGTCTCCACTGGTGGTACTTAAACCATGTATTAGTTACAATCAATCTATTTCTATGGCAGAATTCCACAAGTTTCTCCCCTCTTTCATTTCTCTTCCCTAGTCCATATTTTCCCACTATGTTATCTTTCTGTCCCTCTCCGACTACACTGTTCCAGTCTCTCATTACTATGGTGGTGATCCTTCCTTTTCCCTCCTCCTCCAATATCTCCATAATCTGTTCATTCATTTCATCTACTTCGTCGTCACCAGCATTAGTTGCTGGCATATACACTTGAATTATAAGCATTTCCACTGTCTTCATCTGAAGTTTTATGGCTATTAATCTATCATTAACTGTCACTATCTTGCTAATTCTTTCAGCTATATCTTTTCTCATTATAATCCCCACTCCCCTTTCCTTTTTCTCCCCTCCCGAGTAAATAATCTTAAATTCGTCTGAATTTATTTCACCTTCTCCTTCCCACCAAACTTCACTAAGACCTACTATACCTACATTATTCCTTCTCATTTCCCTTTTTAAGTTCTCTAGTTTACCCCCTTATTTCATTGTCCTAACATTCCATGTGCCTATTCTTAATTTCTCACTACTTGCTTTCTTCTTATTAATGTAACATTTTCTCTGTGCATCCCCTAGGCTAGTCCCCACCCGGAGATCCGATTGGGGGACTATTTTACCTCCGGAATATTTTACCCCAGAGAGATACATAGAGGTATTTTCAGCTTTTCAGCCTATCGTGGGAAATATAATGAGGTAGTTTCCCCTTGCTTTCCTCATCGCAGTTTCACAAGAGTAATTACCCATCTGTAGCTGTTCAGATCCACATGATTACCACCTACAGAGGTACTATCCAAGCTGCTGCCCTTGCACAGGGGGATGTAAAACTCCCAAGACTGCTTCTTAGTCTGACTCTTCCCCTCAGACCTTTCCGGCTTGGATGGTCCTACCAGGAGAATTATCTCCCGCCAGCATAGCTCCTTGGTTCATAAGAGTACACAAACCCTCCCACCTCTGTAAGGTTATGCAGTCCTTAGGGAGGGTGCAAGATATAGGGTACGATTATATGCCTTCTGACGTCTCTCGCCCTTAGGCCAATGCATTTTCTCATGTGTCAACATTTCTTAAGTGTTATATATAGCTAGGGATGATTATTGTGCTTAATTGTGTATATTGTTTGTATTTATTTGTTAAGTGAAGCACGAGGTCTGCGTTCACTGTTCAGGCTCTAAAGGACGACGACTTGACTTTAATTGCCCATCGATTCAGTAGTCACTACTTTAGGCCTCCAATATCATCATGAAGTAAATTTTTGTTTACATAGGTAGATTTTTGTTGACGTGAAGACCCTCTTCTTTTCAACACCACGAGCCGCCCCTGATGGCACATAGGATTTTACAGATCTTATTTATTCACTAGGGGACCGTTCATGTATTACGACAGCAAATGTTTAACTATTTTTGACTCCCTCGTTCCTCCATGCCAGCAACCGTTAGCATTTGGGTGACCCTCTCCCCCTTCGTCTTACCCACCCTTTTTAATAAAAATTAGAAAATGCATAGTAATGCATGGAAATACTTTCTAATGCCTTCTTATAGCGTTGCAATGCATTTTAATGCTCTTTAAAGCACAATGAGAAAAAATCTATCAGATTAAACAAGGTAAAGTTATGTTTACCGAAAAATGAGCTAAATACGGCTAAAAGAATTCTAATGTCGGACGAAACGCGTGTAACTAGCAGGTGGAAGCTTGCTGTGGACGAGCTGTCGCGACACGTAAATGGCACGTAAAAAGTAAAAAATTTCTTAGATAAAAAATCTTACGTAAGCATTGGTCATACTCCCCTTCCCCCTAAGAGGGGGTCAATTACACGTGCCAGAGACTTAACTACCTAATGTCTCATATGAAAAGGGGTTCTTTGAAGTGCACCGACTTCGTACAATACACGGTATCGACGGCTTCACTTCCTCGCCAAAGGAATACTTTTCATATTTTTAGTCGTAAAATATCATCGACTTCGGCCGAGAATCGAACCCGCAATACTTGAAACCATTGACGAGTATTTCAACCACTGCTCCACCTGCGTCGACCGATAATTGTAAGTTAATAAGCATACTCTATGTCATAGAGTAATGAATATGTCTTATTTTTCTCGTCTCTATGTCATTATATGGATTGTTAGACATAATATAATATTTTGAACCCATTTCTCCAATTATTATTACTACAATATTTTATAATTTCAAACTTTTCAAAATATCAGTACCGTTTGTGTGAGGGAGTGGGGGATTCTTCATTAACATATAGGCAATGATAAGTAATTCAGTTTGGAAAATATTTAAGATTTACATACATTATTTGCTGCGGAGGGGCTTCCAGATTTTCCGGTACGCCACTGTGAAAAGTCCACTTGGAAAGGCTCGATTTTGTGGAAAGATTCCATAATAGAAATAAATTATAGTTATTTAAATTAACGATTCTAGTAAAAACCATAACTCTCCCAGTAAAAAATGAATAAATTATGTCGTTGCATGCGTCATTTCTGTTTTTATTGTGAACGTAAGGGAAGAAAAAATCTCCTATGGTATTGGAATTTGTCCTTTTGTCACCATGTCTGCCATCTTCCTTGGTCTCGCTCGTACCCTCTCTGTCGAACGGCTTTCCTCGCTCATGAAATCTAAATTTCAGCCAGGGAACAGAGGATGAAGATGAAAAGGCAGCACCCATGTAAATACTTCAGCAACAACAACGGCCTGTGCCTTGCACTTCATAAAAAATCCCAAGAAAGTAGGCGGGCGATCGATGCCTCCCGCCTGCTGCTTGCAGGGAGTTGACCCTTTTATGCGCGGGGACACCAAGAGGCGAGCGTCGAGGTCTCTCCGGCAGACGAACCATTCTCCCGTACGAGGGGGGATTCATGGCACTCCCTCTCCCCCACCTTCCGCCCTATACGGCGCGACGCATCATGCATATTACGGACGAATTTAGATGGCAAGTGTTGGGGAGCGAGCCTTACGGCTTGGATCCTTCTTGCGATTTTGCAAGCGCTTGGAGGGAAACCGGATGGAAAAAAACGATGAGGTCGCCGCCGTATCTCCTTTGTGATAACAGAGGTCGAAGAAACTCGAGCAAGAAGATGCACATTATGGAAATGGGCTAGTATTCTACGAGTAAGCCTTAGTAATGTCTGCTATGAGATGACGTGGAATCAAAACTTATATGGCTAGATAGCGGCAAGCGGAATTTTTAATGCGAATATTGCAACTCTTAGCGCTTTTCATGGGATGAAATCATGATAACGTTTCCTCGCATTTGTCTTTTTGTCGGTGTCTTCCTGAAGGATGGAAATACTCGAGGTAATAAAACGACGCTTATTACCAAGATTCTCTTTACGGATGATTCATCACAAGTTACAGTTTGTTTTCGGAAATCTTTGTAGAGAAAAATAATGAAAACTGGAAAACTGGATTGAACTCCTGAAAATATGCTCTACGTTTTAACATGCTCAGGGAATAGCCTGATGGCTAATTTGACAGGAAGAGTCTCGTTGAATGTGACTGAAGCCTTTTCTGTTGCCTCTCGAAGGCAAACACTCGCCAGAGTGGAGGCCAAATTGGAATTCGGCAATTATCGCCTCCTAGGCGGTAATTTTGCTAAACACAGTGTCCACGGTATCCAACAAGCCCAGCGGAAGTTCTGCATGAAAATGCTCTCTTGTATGCCTTTATGAGATCCTTCGGATTCTTGGCAAAAGTAGTTTTTTTAAAACATGCACGTAGAAATATTTCCTTAGGGAAAATATTGAATTTTTAAATTGAACAAGTTGCTGCTTTAACTTTTGTGAGATTACCGGATCCACTTTTTGAAAGTCAAAAACTGTGTTCAACGACAAAGTTATTTCCGGCCTTTTTTCCCATTCTTTCTCCTGTTATTTTGTATACATTTTAATAAAAAAATCAAAAAATATCGGCAGTAAAATATTTTAAAAGTTCAACCAAAAGTACACGCCAATAACAAATTTCCACTTCATTTAAATTAAGAAAATGTGTCAAGACACAGTCGTCATATCAATAGTTTCATATTCAAAGTCCTATGTAACCTATTAAAAGTATTTCTATAGCAGAAAATGCATTTATTTTTCCATATTACCGGTATAAATTTTATTACAACCAAGTCGACTTCAAGCAAAGCACGAATTTCATCGCAAACTAAACATTCATAAACCTGTCCTGAGGATGGTATTAAGCAAAATAATCTGATGTGGCCACCATATTACTTTCTTCACATCTGTAATATTTCTAAAAATTCCAAATAGGTTAAATGATAATAAATAATTTACGGAACTGCGAGAAAAATTCAAAGACCTTACTAAGAACAGACATAAACTCATACCGTAGCCTTCTGATATTGGATATAACCACGAAGCTCCAACAATTAAGTATAAAAAGGAGAGTTACTAAGACGTAACTAAGCGTCAAGTGTTTGCAAAAGTTGCTTCCAGGTGGTGTGCTGGTAGCAGCTAAACGATATAATTTTTAAAATAGCTCTTACAAAATGCATTATATGAGAAAATTTTTCGACCAAAGGTTGTAGAAAATTAAATTACCTACAACTTTTATTCCAATAATGTTTTACATTGATCAAGTATTAAAACAAATATTAAAGAAAACGGATAAGTGACACGAGTAAATACCCACGTCTGGTTGACCGATTTTAACCAATTACTTCCTTTAATAAAAATGACAAATATAAACTTTTGCGATGATTTGATTAATGGTTTTTGAGTAAGAGTAGCCACAAAATTCCTATTACATAAATACGCTCGCGCGCACACACACACCATCGAGAAAATGGTCAAAACGTGTTCAGGGGGCCTCAAAACTTGTATTTTCGTTGAAATCTCGAAATCGATTTTTTTCGTGAAAACAATATGTACTTTCCCCTATATTAGTACGTATGGAGAAAGTCAAAATGAGACTTTTATTTGCTGACGCATTATGAGAAAGCGCGTTTTATTTATTGAGGTATATTTAGAATTGTAAACTTAAAACTCTTTATAAATTTAGTTATATAATTATATGACAAAATAATTTACTCAATAATTAAAATTTTTAACTTGCTATCTATAACCATTTGCTCAGAATCTTAATTTGAAATTTTTGAAGGCAGTCTCTGCCACACTCCGATTTCTCCAAAACATTTTTTGGCATCCTAGTAAATGGCATCATAGATCACATAATTCCTCCAAATTTCAGTCTTATGTCTCTTACCGTTTATTTGCTATTTTAATTTAATTGATTGCACAGACGGACAGACAGACATAGCGAAAACATAAGCGCTTTTATAAAATAAAAAGCGCTAAAAACATCTTTACATAAAAGTTTCCTTTATGCTAAAATAAACCGTATTGACTGAGCTGAATGACGAATGATGAAGTGGTTTTTTGCTTATCGATAGAAATTCAATCAAAACTTTTTCACTGCCTTTCGCTAAAGACGCATTTAAGGGCCAACAAAAGGCTAGTTGTTAATCTAATAGCGGAATGCGATCAGATACGCTCGATTTATTTTACTTAGCGAAGTGAAATCGATCGCTAATTATCAGCAGAGGATATATTATTATTGACGGATTCCCCCCTCTTAAAATGAATGAGACCGGTCCTAGAAACCTGCGCATACACAGATATTCTATTCTGAAATTGTTTTCACAATTCTCCCGCATTATTTTCCTTTAAAGCGGAGAAATTGTTTGCGAGTGATAGCTTCCAAATTTATAGTACGGCTCATATGGTATGCCTTGGCAAAATCCTTCGCAAACATTACTCTTTCGTTCGGTTGCGCATGCGATATGATCACATATATAAACGCAGTCAGTCTGCCGTCCAGTCCAAACCTCGCGCACGTCGAACGAGGCTCATCTATTTATTCATCAAGCCTCTAAAAAACATAACGTCGCTCAAGCCAACGCGGAGTTTGCTCAGTGGAAATATGCCAAAATATCCTATTCGGAAAAGGACACATATTCGGTAACTTTCTCCTTGAGAGGCGGCGAGTAAAGTACAGAAATGAAATAACGAGCTCACTTGTGAGTGGAACACAAATCATGAGGTAATTGGTTTTGTCAATATATCCGTGGCCATCGGAGTTGCCTCATGATCATTGAGCGAGTAAAGAAAATGATTTTGCTCCATGGAGTCGATCTGTTGCTAATTATTCGCCGCGGAAACGAACGCAGAAAAAAAGATGAGTGTGACCCAAACGTAGGTTGACAAATGAGAAAACAATATTGCCTTAGGATTCATATATTATAAATTATATGCACCAAATGAGGTCATTAACGTCTTCGAGGGATGTAGGTTCCGTCTAAACTAGTGGTGCCCATACTACGGTCCGCGGGGCAAACGCGGTCCGCGAAGGGTTTTTGTGCGGCCCACGAAGGGTTTATGTGCGGCCCACGAAGGGCTTATGTGCGGCCCTCGAAACTATGGCGAAAAAGAAATCCGAAAAATTTAACACAAAAATTCATAAATTGTTATAATAAAACTTAAAATATTGAAATATTAGCCATGAAAATCTTATTTAGACTTGATTTTCACTTATATGGCACCTCAGATAATATAGAAACTTCTGATTTAAACTCTAATCCCGCCCGTTGAAGAATTGGCAACTTCCAATGCGGCCTGCCGAGGGATTCGCAACCAAACATGTTATTTAGTTTCTGGCGAACAGTAAGAGCCAAGTTGGGGTTGGTACCATTCAGTTGGTTCCACGTCAAAACATCGAACGTCAGAACAGCGAACGTCAAAACAGCGCACGTCAAAACAGCGAAAACAAAAACGGCGAACAGACAAAACAGCGAACGTCAAAACAGCGAAAAATGGCAATGTAAAAAACAGCGAACGTGAAAATGGCTGAACTAAATATAGCAAAATACATTTACATATATACCCTGCAAGCCACCAATGGCGTGTGGAAGGAGGAAAATACAGTACAGTCAAACTCTGCTATAACGAGCGCCACGGGACCGTTTAGTTTTGCTCGTTATAGCCGTTAAACTTAATATCCGTGAAGGCAAAAGCATGCATGCGTATGGTGAGATAAGACATAAGAAGTAAAAGTGAATATATAAACGGAAAATTTATTTAGTAAATTTATGAAAAAACCTAAAAATGAAAATAAACTAAAAAATTTAAAGTAAACATACGTACATATGAAATTTACTCACAGCTGCATCCTTAATCACTCCCCTTTTTACAAAAATAACTTTGAATAGTAGCCTGTTTCATAGATTTCACTTTGAAGTCTCTAAGTTTCCTCTTATTACACTTAGTGCACTAAAAACACCATCGGAAATGTCAATGTTTTAAAAAAAAATAATTTAATGTTTCCACGGCATCCTGAGTAAGTTGGCACGGCTTTCGTCAGGATTGTGTCTTCGATACATTCAACATTTTCTTCATCACTGTCTGCTGTGCTTTATACTGTCTCTATTATTTCACTCTCCGTAGGAATTCCTCTGGTAATCAAATCATCATCAACATGAACAGTTGTATAAAACTCCTTAAGCCAAAAAAATTGTAGGGTAAGCCCTATGCATTTCGCCCACTAAGTGGGCATCTTCAGGGGAGAACCTGCCTTGGCAGTGAACAAGGTTCAACTGCAGTTGAACCTTGTTCACTGCCAAGGCAGGTTCTCCCCTGAAGATGCCCACTTAGTGGGCGAAATGCATAGGGCTTACCCTACAATTTTTTTGGCTTAAGGAGTTTTATACAACTGTTCAACTTGGAGCCAAAGTGATTACGAGCTACCATCTACTATCATCAACATGAACAAAATTGCCAATGTCATTTACATGGTCAAAATTCGCAATTCCATTTTCTTTAAGCCATTCTGATCTTCATCAACGTTATGGTTATCAATCGAAAATTCTCCCGATATTAAACCAGACTTTCGAAAACAGTTTATGATCGTTGTAGGTGAAACATGCATCTGTCATCAAATGAATTGCATCCAATACAGAGTCGTTGCCGTTTAAACCTCTTTCCCTCCTTTCAATCAACTGCAGAACAAAAAATCGCTTGAAATGGCATTTAAAACTTTTAATTATCCTCATGTCCATTGGCTGCAAAATAGAAGTCGCATTTGGAGGCAAAAACAACAGTTTTACATTGGATAACTCCTGCATATGTGGGTGCGCAGGACAGTTATCGACAAGGAGTAGAATGTTTCTATTTTTCCTCCGTAACTAGTTGTTCCACTGACTTACATATTTCTGAAAAATATTGGAAGTCATTCATGCCTTTTTATTAGCTGCATATTCAACAGGAACTTTCTTTACATTTTTGAAACAACGTGGCTTTTGTGACTTACCAATAACAAAAAGTTTTTTTTGTCAGTCCCATTTATGTTTGCGCACATTAAAACTGTTAAACGATTCTTAGGTCTTTTGCCACCAACACATTTGTCACCTTTGAATTTAAACGTTGCATCAGGCATCATGTAAAACATTCCAGTTTCGTTGGCATTGTAGATGTCTTCTTCTCTGTAACCTTTTCGACACTCCTCCCAAACACTTTTCACCCATTCACTTGCCGTTTTTGAATCTGCTGACAGGGCCTTTCGCATAAACAATGTTATGCCGATTTTTAAAACGATCAAGCCACCCGTTATTGCATGTGAAGTTCTCGTGTCCTAACTGTTTTGCAAATTTATCTGTCTGTACCTTGATGGGGAAACCAGCATTTCGCTGCCTCTTAAACCACTCCAGAAGTGCTTGATCAACAGTACCCAAGTCACACTTCCTCATTTTCTTGTTCGTTGTTAGGTTGTTCTCTAGTGCAGATAAAATCGCTTCTTTGTTTTTCCATAAGGTTGAAACCGTAGACGACGATAAATTAAATTTTTTACACACTTCAACATTTTTTTACCACGTTCTAACTCTCGAATAATATCAACCTTTTCGCGAATAGACAAACACTTCCTTTTATGTACGGACATGATACTCGTTCAAGTGCAAAATCTCAACTGATTTTTGTGATCAACGCTACGCACTTTCTTTGCAAACTGTGAGCATACCAATTCCAGGAAGAGTTAATAAGGAGACGGATTAAACGTGGGATTTCCCATCTTTACGTGGGAAAGGGTGTTGGGTGCATTCGGCTGAGCGACGGGGGCGGGCGCCATTGTACATGCCCTCATCCCCTTACCCCCTTCCAATCACAACCTCCTGGCTGTAAAAGAGCTGGGGGTTGGGAGGAGAGGACAAAGGACCTCCGCGAGTTGGGAATTCTTGGTTTGGACGAAGGGATTATTTTTTAACAACAACGGCGCGGTCTTTAACCTCCCCGAGGGATAGAGTGTAGAGGCTGGACTCGAGAACACAAGGTTACATATCTTGGGTCACTATGAGGATTGAAGGGGCAGACCGCCGCGCGTTTGAGACAGTGAGAAGTGGTCAAAGTTTTCTCGATATATCCGTGAAGCGTGCTCGTTATATACGTGAAATATTTGTATGTAAATGCTCGTAAACTTATCTTGGAGGTAGCATTTGCTCACTATAGCCGTGAGCTCGTTACAACCGTGCTCGTTATAAACGAGTTTGACTGTATATTATAATTATATGCGAATATTTCAGAAATGTAAGTAATAAAGTCCATCCAAAATCTTTATAATTCAATGGATTTGAGATAGAAATTCTAATTTTCGAACTTTTTAAGGAACATCATAAAGATCAAATACAGCATAATAAATAGAATGTCATACACAATAAACTTGTAGCTCAAGAATTACAAATTCCTTTATTTCTCTCGCCTAAGTCCAGCGTAGCGGAACTAATAATGCATTAGAAGGTTGGCACCGTGGCTTCTGCCAGTTAATTGGATCAGTCATCCTACTATATAGAAATTAATTGAATGCTTACAAAAAGAACAAAATGTTCATAAAGTAAAAATTGAACAATATATCTCCGGCAAAAACCCTCGAAAAGCCGAAAAATTTACCGAGATACATACAAACGTATCGAAGGTCTCGTAAAGGAGTACCACAATCGAGATAGATTAAATTTCTTGAAAGGAATCGCCCAAATTTTTCATCTTCAAGCATAAGGCTTTTTGAATTCATTATCTCTTGTAATATTTTTCTTACAATTTTTGACACACTTTCAAATAAAACGTACTTTCAAGTATCTTTTGCAATGTTTTAACAGTAATTTGAAAATGTATTAGTTTTGACTTTTAATGTAAATATATGTCCTTATTCATTAACTACATATTTTCTATTTCTTTCCTGCACTCTGTATCATAGTCGCCCATTATATATATATATATATATATATATATATATATATATATATATATATATATATATATATATATATATATACGTGTAATAACTAATGTACTTTAGATCTAAGTAATACGAAAGGATTTTTTTAAAACGAATTTGGAGCCATAATAATAAATCTTTAAAAGGTTTTTCATAATGAAACCAACAAAAAACTAGCTAATGTCGTTCTTTTAAAATGACCTACTACCACTCAAAAATCTGGTAAATTTTTCTATAGGATATAGGATTCGGTTCTTATGTTAATTTCAGTAATTCCAGTAAATTTAGCGCAGTTTAAAAATATTCACTTATAACTATAATTTTCTGGTTTAACATTTCCGACTATTTAAAATTTAATAACCAGCAGTTATTTATTACCTATAATAACTACAATACTGACTTTTGCTAAACTGTGTTCAGCCATTTTGACGTTCGCTGTTTTTTATATTCCGATTTTTCGCTGTTTTGACGTTCGCTGATTTGTCCGTTCGCCGTTTTTGTTTTCGCTGTTTTGACGTTCGCTGTTATTCCTGCGCTGTTATGACGTGATACCATTCAGTTGGAACCATATTTGTCGCCGTGTATTCAGTGGCGAAGGTTTTCGACAAAGCTGTTTTTCCTTTGTCAAGTGACGTTTGTGTCACACTATAACAGTGAAGGCATTATTAAAATATTTCTTTGAATAGATTTCGCTCTTTCATGTTGTCATTCATCTAAATGATATACTAAAATCGTCAGCATATCCAAGTCTTGTTGTCATTTTCTGAGCGAAACCTATAGGCTAATTTAGCACAATTTCGTTTTTAGCAGGCCAGCGGAAAGTAATTTATTTTTTGTAGCCATACAGGAGTTCATACGCCGTATCTATATGCATATACTCTATCCTTTTTCAAAATACTCCACTCTCATTCTTCTGCATAGTAAAATTTTTTCTTAGTATTTTTCCACTTGCAGCAGTTATCCTGGAGATCCTTACGACATCTAAATAGAGGGCGGGCCAAATCTGGATTGAAAAATGTTTGACCTTCCTCATTGAACCACGGCCGGCTGCGTGAGAGGTCAGCACACTAAACACTTAACCAGGATTGCACAGGTACCAATTTATGTAAGTTTAAAATTCCTCAGAAACATACCTGGATTACAGTTATAGCTGCTGATTTAATTAATAAAACTTATTTAAATTGCAGTCAGAAATCTTTTATAAAAATTCCCTATATTCCAAAGTCTGAAACTGATTTTAAATAATGAATTTCCGGGAAGTTTGAGAAGAGAAACTAACATACAACTTAATGAATAAAATTGAGTATCTTCCTATTAAATAACAGGGCTGCTATTCGCGGCAGTTCTGGAATTTGGCAACTTCTCACGGCCCAACTGGCTTATTCTACTTTTTTTAAACTTTGGAATTGATCGTACATCATTACTTTTAAGTACGATGTCAAGCTTTTCTCTAGGTTGAACTTTTACGCCAAAAATTTTCATTCGATATTATGGTCTGTAAGAATTAAACTAGTCCGATTATAGCAGAAGGCGTGCGAATTTCTTTTGAAAAACTCGCTCGACTTATCTGGGTAAATAGGACTGCCTCCACGAATGACTTGCGAAAGAGTAATTATAAATTTTGCTTCTATTGATTTAAAAAAATAACTGTACCATCTGTCTAGATCAGTGGTTCTTAAATATTTTTTAGCCGCGACACACTTTCAAAGATAAAGAAGGTTTCGCGGCACCCCAGTCTTGTGATAAGCATTGTATATTTTTAGATACGGATATTACAACCTATGGACACATCCATTTGTTGATGCTACTACATAGTAATAAATTTATTAGAAGAAAAGTTATTGCCCTAAATACCGACACATGCAAATCGTTGATCTATTTACCAAATTAAGTTTTTAGCGGCACCTCTAAATATCTACTGCGGTACACCAGTGTGCCGCGGCACCCAGTTTGAGAAACACTGGTCTATATTAACTTAAAATAATCGTATTTCATCTCATTTTAATATTGACAGGCTATACTTTAATTCAACTAACTCGGGAGTTATTTGTGGAAAACCATTATTATTTCAGGAAATAACTATATACAATTTCATGACATTTTTTCGATGCGAATCAGACAACAAATGTTTATTACAGAACTCCATAAAATTTTTTTTGCCTGATGATGCAGTAATGGTGCGAAACCGGTCGCATGGAAAAAACAAATGTGGAAATTGTGCATAGATATTTCTTTAACTAAGCTAAATTTATTTTCTAGGGAATTATCGAGCTGGTCGTATGCCTGAAAACAAATTCCAGAATAAGTGCCTAAGTATAAAAAATTGCGTACTTCGGCCTCTGTTTATCGTAAGCGTAACACTTAAGTGCTTATTCTGGAAACTAAATTTAATTATTTTAATTTTTATCCTCAAATCCTTCTCATCGTTTCCTAAATTTAAGACACATACTTTCCAAATTTATTCAACAAGCATCTAAAAGTGGAATTTCACCAGATAATATAAATATGTACATTAAAGTAACGCTACCGTCGAATATTTCTATGTTTAATCAAGCGTAAACTGAAAGAAGTGCGAGTAGATTAACTTCATTATTAATATCCTTCACTCATGACGAAATATATAAAACATTTAATCTGCTTATGACTTCATTTCTATTTTTTTAAAGTGCAGCAGCAAACACTTGTTTTTATTTTTAACAATTTGACAGGCATTTGAGTGCGATGAAAGGGAGCTTTCCTTGCATTATTCCAACCGAATAGTTTACGTCGTTTTTTTTTACTGATTCGTGCTTTGGAGAGCAAAGGGACCAATATTAAACACGTTCCGGTCCATTGGCTCCATTTGGATCCAGCGTATATATAATTAATGCTGGTCAAACTTCAATTACCCAGCGGGGGCTGCTTGGTCCCGCGGAGTTGTTTGTGTGCGATTCCAACGTACGATAGAAACATTTTGATAGTAGTTGAGTTGTAAAACAAGAGTGGAAATTCCATTGAACGCAGTGAATTCAACCGACGGAGGTTTTGGTAACTAGGTTTCGTACTTACTACATTGGGATTATCCGCTTTGTACAAAAGATTATCGTAGTTTGGTTGAAGTGAAATCTTTATCAACATCGAAATTCTCGGAAATTGTCATACTTTATAATTGACTAACACGAGCAAAATTAACTTTCCGCGTCATTTTTATCCTCTCGTAATCGCATTGCGTTTCATGGCGTAACTTTGCGTTTGCCTTACAGCATTTCATGAATATGCTCGTTTTTGGCTTCCTTTGAATAACTCTGTAATGCTTTGTAACGGAGCACTCGAAATAATAGCGACTCGCATTTTCATTCTACGACTATAATTCAGTTTGCCGACGTTACTGACATCAACACTAATTTGCGCTCGCGGGAAGGTTTATTTTGCTAGCAAAAAAAGAAGTAATTAGAGAACCACGTTTTGTCGTTTTTTGTGAGGACAATCCTTCACGCACTGCATCACTTCCATTACGTTTTTCTGGCAGTACAAAAATGTACATTTATCCTCAGTTATCTATAATAATAAAAGAAGCTATGTGTGTGTCTTTGGCAGTCATTATTCTTCAGAAAATAAACGTAGGAGCTTCAAAATTTGGCAGCAGTTTCAGGTCCCCATTGTTGGTCCAAATGTCGGTTTAAAAAAAGATCTCAGCTACCAATTGACCGATTGTGATGTATTCTCCACCAACATCAATGTTTTGATGAGACACATATTCGAGCCTAAAATGGATAAAATCGGTCTACGGGTTAAAGGATCGTAATGTAGAGGCCGATCCAAATTTCACGATTTCGAGGGGTCCCCATGGAACGGTCGGTCCAAATTTCGGCAATGTCCGTCCGCCCGTACGCATATATCAGGGAAGAACTGGCTGAACCGATTTCTACAGAATCTTCACATAAATACATGACCAAAATGACATACTTGGACCGGATCGACCAAGCAGGGGTGCCACAATTGCAAAATAAACTTTCAGTAGTTATGCTTTTCAAGGAATTGGCCCAACCGAATTCAACCCAATTTGGTCCATAGAATCTTCACGTAAATTCATGACCAAATGGCATATTTGAACCCGATCGACGGAGCAGGGACCGGATCAACTAAACAGGGATGCCACTGTTACAAATTAAACTCTTTCAGTAACTATGGATTTGGAAGGAATTGGCTGAACGGATATCAACTAAATTTTATATATATGATTTTTACCAAATACCATAATGAAATCAAGATTTTTAAATCGGAGCTTAAGAGCAGGGCTACGACAATTAAAGGTAGAATAATATTTCATTTACACCTATTTTTAGAGAGATGTCCGCATAGATTTTAACCCATTATGGTATATATAATCTTCATATAAATAACCGGATCGACTAAACAGGACTACCACAATATCAAGGTTAGAATTTTTCTGTAACTATGAATGCCGAAGTTATTGGCTGAACCGATTTCAATAAGAAATTTAGTTTGTAGGGCGGGTATAGAATGGCAAAATGAAATGAACCTGTTTAGAACGGATCTAAAAAGCAGAGCTACCACAATATAAGGAATAATAATTTTCTGATTTCAAAGCAAATACAATAATATTCTATTGTCAGGGCCGTGCCGAGGGTGTTTGCCGCCCGTGTGCAAAGTAGAATTCGCCGCCCCAATGAACAAAAAAATATTGAAGCGCGAGAGAAATAAAACAACATTTCATTCTAAAATTAAATTTAACATTGTACAAAAATGTTAGTATGTTATAATAAACAGTACAAATAATACAGTATCTATATTATATTGCACTAGGTGAAACGACACTTTGTTATGGTTGTTATGGTTACTGAAAAAATGTATAGTTAAATAATATCAGTAAACAAACTTAAATAAATCGACGATTGAACACCAATTAACATGATTCGCAGAGAATTCCCAATCCAATTACCGTACGCAATGATAAAAGGTAATTCACTAGAAAAACACTTAAAGAAATTAGGCATTTGAAACACGATTTCTGCTTTGGACATTAGAGGTAGTTAAGTCCTAGAGCTAAAAAATATTCGTGAAAATTTCAATTGAAATAGATATCAGGTAAGAACACTCTCACAACATATTTTATATAATGATTTGCTGCAAATAAAATTACACTGAAAATATATTAGTCCTCCAGTTTGATCATAAAATTTACATCGTAGGTAACATAGTTGGTATAAACCAGGTACAAACTTACAAGTAACATTTTATTTAAAGAAATGTTATAAATTAAATTATATTAAAATGATAATAGGCTCCTAGTACAGTAATAATACAGTAATAAATATTATAATAATTTACTTTGCGAGCTTTCAGATTGGAAAACCATTTTATCACATCATCTACATCTAATTTTTCACAAATCTCATGTTCTATTGAAATAATTGACAAAGATGAAAGCCTCTCTTGAGTCATGGATGACCGTAAATAATTTTTTATGATTTTTAATTTTTTAAATGTCTTTCTCCAGATACATCGGTCACAGAAACGGTCAGCAATATTCGTAGTGACACTGAGATGTTGGGAAATACTGAAGTTAGGTTATTTTCGAGCATGTACTCCAAAACCTCAGGTATATTCATGTTAGGGGCCAAAAATGTTTGCAATATTTCCAATTTATTCAACAAATCCATCGCGCGTATATCAAATTCATTCCTCGTTGTATCACTCAGTTTGATCTCTAAGTCAATGCATAATTTCATTTTATTTTCTTTGTTTAATTTATTAACATTATGAATATCATATAAAAAGTTGAAAGTTTTGTTATGATCTTCCAGCTGTGCAAATCTTTTTCTAACAGATGCAATTGCGGTATCTAAAATTTTTTAAAAGAAATGTCTTTTAAAATATTGCTTTGAATCAGGTTGTTTCTCATCAGGTGATTTATAATTAAAACCTCTCTTCCTCACTCTCTGCCTAAGGACTACCACTTCTGGAAATTTCGATTCAATACCAAAATTTTCTGCAATTTCCCTTGCTGTTATAAACATTTCTTCAAAGCCTTCATCGGATCTGAACTTAATTAAATATTGAAGTAGATCTTTTAACATATCAATGCATTGGAGAAGGTTTGAACTTAGCTGTTGCATGGCTTTACTCACTGTGTTAACTGTTGATAAAATGTTATACCAAATAACTATGGAACAAATAAATTTGTATGATTGAATTTTCAAGTCAAGTGATTGTGCCATGTATTTTGTCTTTGGGTCACGATTTTGATCTGAAGAAAGTTCAAATAAGGCATCGTAAATTTCTGGTAATTTTAATCTTATTGGTTTAATAGCTTCAATCCTACTTTCCCATCTAGTGTCTGACAGCGGTTTTAATGTCAAATTTACATGATTTTTCATAACCTGCCATCGGTGGGTTAAAGAAGAGAAAAAGGTATACAAATCTTGAATTGTACCAAAGAAATTAATTGATTCATTTGTGACTTTAGTGGTATCATTCACAACAAGGTCTAAAGTATGAGCTGAACATGGAACAAAGAAAGCTCTGGGATTAACATCTAATATTTTTTTTGCAAGCCGTTATTTCTCCCATTCATGTTAGCCCCATTATCGTAACCTTATCCCCTCATGCCCTGTATGTCTAGATTAATTTCATTTAAAAATTTCATCAAAAAATCACTTAAACCAAAACCTGTTATCAAAAATAGGGCAGAATCCTAAGAAGTGCTCTCTAATTTCAACTTTATTTGTTTCCATATTCAACAGGACAAAGCGAAATATTATATTTATTTGTTTTGCATGACTCCTGTCTGGAGTACAATCTAATATTATTGAGTAATATTTACAATGTTTCAATAAATGAATTATTCTCTCTCTTAGTTTTGTTGAGATAATTGAAATGATTTCGTTCTGAATTTTATTGCCAAGGCAATGCGGCATAACGGCTTTACTTTTTTGTATTCGACTGATATGTTCTACTATAACAGCATCAAATTTACTTAGCATTTCCACCAGTTTTAAAATGCTCGATTCATATAATGTACTGGAAGTTCCCCGTAAAGCAAGATGCTGTCTAGATAAAAATTGTATGACGCAAACAATCCTTTCGACAACTGCGTGCCACCGCTTCTTTTCGTGATCAATAATACATTGATTTTCATGGTCAATACAATATTTTAAATCTCTGGAAAGCTGAATCCAATCCCTGTATGATTTCATATATTGACCACTTTTTTCATGTCTACTTAAAATTTGTGATAGATGTTGCCAGTCATTACAGCCAATGAAGTTAGATGAATTTGAATTGACTCCAAATATTTTACAACAAAAACAATAAACAGTTTTTCTATACATAGAATAAATTAGCCAATTTCTTGCTACCTTTTCACCATTGCCTGAAATTCGATAATAATAAGCATTTAAAAATATCTTTCGAAAAACTAGAAATTAAAACTTGTACAGGACCATTTTCAATAAGTGCTTGCCGGTATTTGTCTTGTTTGCATTCCGGCCACAAACCTGGATTTTTTGAAAGATTACCAAGAAAACCTCCTGAATCTACATTATGTTGAATATCATATTCAGCGTAAACATAACTATCATAAGTATTTTCTTCAGTTATTTGGAGCCGTTTGTGGTTATAATTTGTCTCAACCATTTCATGATCTACGTTCTCCTCTAAACCTGCACTTAAAGATGACGAGGAGTTGATTTTAGTTTGAAAAAAGTTGGTGATTGAAGATGAATTGCTCTGTATTTCCTTAAGCCTTGCTAGCCTCTTTTTCTTATACTCAGCTCCAGATAATCGTTTTCTTTTAACAGCTGACATCTAAAACAAGGATTAATTGTTAATAATACCTAAAAATAAATTAAAATCTTACAAAAACAATGACATCTACAACAAATTCAAAAATGAAATAATATATATTAATTAAATGAAAGTTGTTTTTCCAATGGAAAATTTATACTTATAATTGAGCTGACGACATGAAATTACGGGATAAATACGCTTTCCTTTCAACAACAGCAGAAAAGAGAATATCCTCAAACTATTATTTAAGATGCGATTCTCGCAATCTAAATAGAATGTTCCTTCGAAAACAATGTATACGCCTGCTAGTGAGTTTATGATTAACAAAGAAATTTCCTTAAGTAAGATGGAAAAAATTTGCTTTCCTTTTCAAACGAACGACAAAAATAAACACAAAGTTAAACTTCTTGAAGTTGCAGAAATATTATTTGGTTGAATCTACTATGAGTACGTACCTCTTGCATTGATACCGCCATAATTAAATTACTGCACAAAATAGGAAATACAGCAGAATGATCTTATGCTTTCCCGGCGAATAGATGCGGTGAATTACTCTCGGGTTTCCAGCAAGGTGAGATGGTAGTCTGCTGACGTTTCGGCGCCTGTCTCTAGCGCCATCTTCAGGGAACTCCACCAGGGCCCTGCTCCTTACCCAAGGGGACTTTCGGTAATTTTTCTATGACAAATTTATTAACGCCTTTTGCTTGACCAACGCATTCTTTGCCTCGCTCCTTTCATTTCCTCCGCCACGTGTGGTCTCAAACCCTCATAAAATGCACCGAGAACGTCGAGAACGTAAGCTTTCCTTGTCACAAAGGGTGACGCCTTGGACTCTCTCTCCTTCAGTTCCTCTTTGTTTCCTCACGGACTTTTTTACCCATGCTAAGTTCCGTTCATTGGTTCCGGCCGTTTGAGAGACATGGTAAGGCAAAGTGCTGCCAGTTATTTTTTTACCTAATGAATCTGTCGGACTCTTCGCTCAATTAGCAGGAAATTACGTAGATGGCTGGAAAACTAGTGCGGTAAAATTAACGTTTTGGATTTATTTGGCGAGTTTTAAGTACTCAAAATTCTGAGAAATTTTTGCATTGTACATGAATGGCTAAAAAGCTGTAGCAATGTCGGACTATCCCGAAAATGTCCTTCCTGAATCCTTTTGAAATGGTGACCGGAAGACATCCCCATAGAGCAAGTGAAGGGCTGCTACAGGGTCTCTCTCTCCACTTGAAACAACACCCTTCTCGGTCCTCCACAACGTCCAGATGGAGAGAACAAATTACCGCGCAAAGTCGCAAAGAACTGACTTTCGGGGAACTGTTTTTCGAAGAATCTGCCCTTGCCTACAACAATTGTCGCATTTTGGAATTTGAAAAAATAGCACAACGCTCACTCCTCTTCAGATAGAAATGTAGAAGTAATTGAACACGTAAGTTTTCTCGAAGTCGCAGACTTATGTTAGCCAAACTGTACTAAAGGAACTAGGGGATATGGGAATTTCTTTGAAACATTGCAGAGGACAAGGGTATGACAACGACGCCAATATGAAAGTAGACTCTCATTGCCGCCTCCAAGAAACTTCCGCCCCATAGAGGCTGCCGCCCCCTAGATGCTGCCGCCCATGTGCAATGCACACATTGCACCCGTGGTAGGCACGGCCCTGTCTGTTATATTACAGCGAATTTTACGAAAAGCACTCTGTTTTTAAGATATCTTAACAACCAATTGATCGAATTTGATGAATCCTCCACCAATATCAATGTTGAACCAAGAAACGTAGAGACTTTAAAACTTGGTATACATACTAAAGAGACATTGAAGATATGCACCTCAGTGACAGAACTTTGATTTCTTGGCGGAGAGGGAGGGAGGTATCAAATTTGAGTCTATATTTAATTTGTTCATACCAATTAAAGGGTAATATTGAGAGTACCTTGAGTTTGGATGGAAATATTACCGAGTGATATGTGCATGAAAAATTCTAAACTCTAAACCCAGGGCAAAGCCCGGACAATTACGCTAGTACTTAATAATTAAAAAATCATGTTCTAAATTTCATCTTTCTTTTAACGTTGGTGCAACAAATTCTCCTACGCAATATTATACTATTTTTCCTGCGCATCTTGTTTGTTCAACTTTTTTATGAGTACAATATTTACCTTTATCATCAGTTTTAAATGAACCTTGTGGTGGTATAAATAATAGACTTAAAAATATCATTAGAAGTTATACAACAGGGAAAATAATAATCAGGTTGAAATTGAACGTTTAGATTTTAATCATGACTCTATTTGATAATATCCGATAAATTTATCCTATGTATTATAGTAAGTGAACTTGTTGCAACACTTCGAGTTTGTTGCTTGTTTCTGACGAGCGATAATGGAAGTTTTCCTCGCTTAAAATTTCTGCTTATGAAGGGCAACATGCTAGGAATGTATACAAAATATTTTTAAGTTTTTCCCAGTCCTCAGTACTTGAAAAATGGCTTAGCATGATCCAAAAATTGTTATTGATTAGTATTCAATATAATGTATTAATTTACTTAAATTATGATAATATTGTTTGAATCTATTATTATTATTATTCAGTTGTTATTCTACGAAGTTTTTAAACAAAATATATCTCGTTATGTAAAAAATAATCCTTTGGGGTTACTTATATAAACGTTCCAATTACTTGAGAAAATGCTAAATATAAGCCAGTGCAAGAGGAAAAAAGCAACACATATTTTTATAGAAATTCGTTTCGGAAATACTCATACTTAATGTTTTCAAGGCTTAGAGGAGCAATTACAGCGATGTTATTTTTCTTTAATTATTATTAATTTGATTTCGGTTATTTATGTTTCACAGTATATTTCGAAGTAATGTTTTCTATGCTCTAAAAAAACAGCAGAACTATAAACATTTCTCCTAAAGATAAAACATTTATTCTCTGTAAGGTAAAATATAATAAGAAATTCACATTACAACTAGCGTATGAACATCAATAACGACTCTGACGAAACCGAGTTTCAAAGGCCGGGGTTTTAGTTCACGCCGTTTGGTTTCCACGCCGACAAGAAAGAATTAGTTATCGAAGTTATCGTAAGCCAATATGAGTATGTCTCGAGAGCTGGTATAATGAACGAGGGAAAATTAATGATCTGCTAAAGCTTGTCTGTAACAAAACTACACATTTACTTTACGCAAATTGAATCGCGAAAAAAACGTCGAATGTAACGATCGATGCTCTTGAGTAGAGTTTTAGTGAACTTTTTACAAATACCAATAGATGCTAGAAGAAAAATATTCGCAGAGTGATAGCAGTTAACGTTGGGTGGGTAAAAATTAACAATTTCTTCAATGATATTATTAATTTTGTATTTTACCATGAAAAAAATCCTTCTATGTTTAATGTTATTTTCGTAACAAGAAAAATTCACATCTACATCTACATGATACCCTGCAAGTCACCATTTTGGTGAATGGCAGGGGATGCAGTGCACCAAAAGTCCCTGGTTTTCCTACGTTACCTTTTCCTATTTTGTTCTCCTATCGTCCTAGGGAAAAACGATCATCTATTGACTTAGTGAGAGCTTCACTTTAATATAGAAGAAGTTTTCCACAAAATTAAGACATCCTTAGTGGATCATAACGTTATTTCGCTACATTTATTCGAATAGACTTATTTAACACGAGCAGAAATTTGTTCTGGAAAAACGATTCTGGAATCTATGGCTGTTTTTTTTAGTAGATACTTGTTATTTTTTCTATATTTAACATTTTTATGCAATGGCTGCTCATGTTTTATAAAATCCTTTTTACTATATTACCTTAATATCCTATAGTATGCCATACTCACCGGCGTCTTGTATTGAATGATTTATGATTCAAATTTCAAACTGCACATGCGCGCGTACAGAAACGCCTCGCATTGATCGTTTTTTTCCGAAATAGAATAAATATGATAAAAGTACCCGTTACTATAAACAAAAATATAAAAATAAACAACTATTGTTATATATATCTTACATATGGTTTTCCAGTTCTGCCTGTGTGTAACGCTGACGTCATCAATGGCACATTTTAACGCGTTTTTAACAAACTTTCCGATTAGGTGGAAGGTTGAAATTTCGCAGGAATGTTTGATTCAGATATAAAAAGTGAATAAAAAAGACGAAAAAAGACCCGGGTTTTACTCCAGGGGAGCGATTTCCGTTTCCCGTAAGATAACACGTAAAAAGCAACTTTTTAAAGTGCAGGCTTTTATTCTTTTGTAAATTAAAATTAGAAAATATTGACGTACGATCTTCGAATTTAAACTGTTTTAGGAAAATTAATGAAGTTTCTTATTCTATTCATGTTTTTCCGCCAACCGTTCGAAATCTCTCATATTAAAAATTTAAATCGCATATCTAAACGACTATATAGATGTAGAGCAAGAGAGAGGGATGTGGAGAGGGAGATAGGAAGGAAGGGATATAGAATGGAAGGTACATAGAGAGTAAGGGAGGTATAGAATTAGAAAAGGACGGGAGGAAAGAAATAAAGAGGCAGACGGAGAAAAAGAGGGGGAACTATGGATTGGGACAGGAGGGAATAAGAGAGGCAGAGAGAGAGGGAGACAGAGGGCGGCATAGAGGAACGGCGGGAGGGAGGGAATATTATTATTTATCCGTCATATTACGTGCCATACACTATTATCTTTATATATAATTACTCAATGTCTGTCCGTCCCCCCTTTTATCTCTTGAACAGTTTGTCATAGAGAAATGCTGTAAACGCCATTTTGTTTCTGCCAACTAGGAGACCCCAGGAAAACTATTTTCGTTTACGGAAGTGTCCCGGATTTGACTCCGGGAGACGATTATATTTTTCCATATGTTTACACAGGAGTTGCGATTTTTCAAGGTGCAAGATTTACCGAATTTCTCCGTTTTTACTTTATTCGACGGCTAAAACTATAAAATATCTTATTCTTGCGATGTTTTGATGTTACACGGAATAATTTCTCAGAAACGCAATTCTTTTCAAAATTTTATGGCTTTTTCGTACTCTTTCCGGGTGTTGCCAAGACGACCCGCATTGTTGCTTCTTATTGAATTAGCTTCTATTAAGCCTTCAAATAGACAAAATAATTGCGTTATTCGCTTCGCGCTGTTTTTGAAGAAACGAAATTATAGTTGTAGCAATGTCAAACTAAATAGATTGCAACGTTAATAATTAAAGATTATTATTATTCAGTAAACTGCGTGTGGACTGTGGATATTTTTAACGATTGACCAAAAGAAAAAAATCTTATTTCTTTATTTCAATACTGGAATGTGACCGTTTTCGTATGGGAGAGACAATTAAAATTGTACATATATATTATAAAAACAAACATGATATTCAAAACATTAGTTGTCTAATTTTATAAGGAGAAATTGGCTATTATTACTTTTAAACATGCAGATTTCTGACTGACTTATCAAAACTTTTGCGGGTTCCACTAGTTATATATAAAAAGTTATTAATAAAAAATTCCTTTTTTTACTGTCGCCTGTCTCATGGGTCAGTTGGATTGCGACTCATATTATAAAAACGCCGCCATTATTTCTCAAATCATTTACGTGTTCGGAAAAAAATTGATAACGTCATATAAATTAATTTTAATGAAAGTAACAACATAAAATTGAGCATATTGATTACCTTTTCCTTCATAAAGAGAATGTTCAATAAAATCGTTTTTGCAATAGTCTCATATTTATATTTAACCTACGGATGAATATTACAAATGACAACCTGGACTGCTTAGAATGTAGTATAGAGGTAAATAAGTAAAGATGGAGACTACGGCGAAATTGATGTTAAATATAAATTGACTCAACCGTAAAATTCAAAATTAGAGACACACAATGAAAAGGGGGGGAAGGAAGGAAAGGCAAAAGACAATAAAAATTATAAACTTACAGGTTTAGGGGTTGTTACTCCATGCCAGGGACCTGATGCCACTCACACATTCACTCACTCAATCGCACAAGCACTAATCCTAAAGGTGGAAAAGGAAACGGGACAGGGTTTGCGAGAAATTACACTGCGCCAGGGACCCAAAAAATCACACCGTTGCTAGTAGGTTTGTGAGTCAGTACGACCGCGATAGGGACCTACTAAGTAACCACAGACACACGCACACGTACATGCCAAGAGGTAAAAGGAAAAAATAAAGGGGGAAGGAAAGGGGAAATAATACTAGGTTTACGGGAGATAAAACCACGCCAGGGACCTAGTATCGCACACAGCGGCCTGTAGGTTTATGTGCCTTCCGGCAACGACAGGGACCTAACAGACGAAACAATCACGCACGCAAGATCTCTAAAGATGAGGTAAACGTACTAAATACGAATTTCGAGAGCAATGCTCTCATCATCAGTAGCTGATGTGTAATGAGGGGTGGGAGTGTTGTAGGCGGTATTTATACATTTATGTGCTGAAGTAAAAGAGGTTCAGCCGATACAACGTACAGAGGTGAAAGGAGGATCGGGCCGCGGTCGTTATTCATAACGGAATTTTTGTTTCTGTTGATGTGTATGCTTTCGTATGCGTCTAGTTTGTTTTGGTTGGTTACAGATTTTACAAGAGTTAGGTTTTCGATCGTGATCGGATGGTGGTGTTCTTGGATATGTGTTGCTACACTAGAGTTGTTTAATCTGTTGTGTTTACACCTGTAAGTTTATAATTTTTAGTATAGAGGTGTTAACTAAAGACCAAAATCGTATACGCAATTTCAGGATGAAACCATCGCAGGCTCAAGGAGGATCAAGTCGGCGAGGGATGAAGCCGCAACATGAACCGGAAATATGCGTTCAAAAATTCCAATGCCGTGGCCTTGAATCATGACACGCAAGCAGAAAGTGCGATAAACAAAACAGTTTTATTTTAATTACCATTGTTAGGGATATGCGCCGGAAATAGAGCACCGGCATAAATCGAAGTAAAAGGTACGAATAAACAGACGAGTGATTGACATGAGTGAATGAAGGAGTCATGGGGAAGGAGAAACAAAGACTCAAGAGTCGGGGGAGGTGGGGGGCTGGACTCCTTGGATGCGGAAGTACTATAAAACTTATAGTAGGGTCTTAGGAAGACTCTTTAAGAACGAGATGGATGAATCGAGGGAATAGGGGAAGCGGACGGAGAAGAAAAATTGGTAAGTTATAAGAAGAACTAGAACAAGGGAGAAATATGGAGGGATTGCAAGGCTCCCGGATTACTCGTGCAGTGGAAGGATGCAACCGAAGAAGGGTGCGATCTGATTACTTTTGTTTCCGAGACCAAAGTTAACGCGCGAAGCTGTCTCTCGTAAGCGAAATACGAGCAGTTTTCGATAGGCGAAGTAGATAAGATTAGAAAGGTATGCAACTCGAGTTACGAACGTATTTATGTATTTGAATTCGTCTCCCTCGGAAAAGGTCAAATTCACCCTCTTTCAGTAATATTTTACCGTTAAGTGGGCACCTGAGGTCTGTTTGACACCATGTAATTTTTTTCCTGTTAATCAATCATATTTTATTCAATTTTTTAAAAAGAATTTTACCGATGGAAAATGCATCACAATTACGTACAGGAGCAAAAAATATTATTGAACAAAAACAACAACAAATAAACTAAAATTGTTTACAGTCTAATGATCTATCGAATATCTAGTGGGATCAAATAGACCCCCACGCGCTTATTATAGCTTTAATAAAGCGAGGATGGAAGAGAGGAAGTTCCGAAGGTAGTTAGAAAGTTTACCGCCAGTTAGAAAAGATCACGTAATAGCGTGCTCGCTCTCTTAAGCTGCTGCCGCTCGGCCTGCCATCCAGACGGACGCGGGTTCTTATCTCTTCAGCATCGGACTATTTATTTCATCATTACTTTTTCATTCGTGCACAAAAATAAAATTCCGAGAAGGCGCCTTCGGAATTGTTTTCGGCCAGTTCCGACTGCACTCGGGTATTCTCGCGCCGGCGAGCGAGAGAGAGAGAGGGAGGGGAGAGGGAGGGGAGAGGGAGGGGAGTGGGAGGGGAGAGGAAGGGGAGGGGAACGTCGCGAGCGCGCGCGGCCGAAGGGGGCGAAAGGGGGGGGGGGGGGTTCGATCGGAGAAGGGGAAAAGTGAAGGGGAGAAAGGAGGGGGAGGGAGGGAGGGGGAGAGAGGGCAGCTGCGACCGTATTCCCCTTATTCTCTTCAGTCGGGAAACGTTCTCTGACGGAAGCTGTTGTTCCCTTGAGAGTTGAGAAGCCGCTACATCACGCGGCCAACCCCATCGGACCAGCTGAAGCGACGGAGAGAGAGAGAGAGAAGAAGGCCTTCTTTGCGTAGTGTGTGCCCATGTGCCAAGCGCCCCTCTCGCGCTATCCTGCGTTATTCCCAGACCCAAAAGGAATTTACCGAAACCCTTTCTTCCTCCCCCCCACTTTTCCGATCCCCCCTCCCCATTAAACACCCATGGGGACTTAAGTGACCCTCCTAGGAAAAAACACGTCCTGGAGACAATTCTGCGTGCATAAGAGTTTTCCTTTGTTTTTTCTTCGTTTTTATTCCGCCGGCGTGTCCGTCGCCCTGTACTGACACATTTTGTTTTTTTTTCGCCTCAAGATTTGTCTTTTTTGAGTTCGTCCAAGATTCGACAACGGAGTGTGAATTTATAAAAAAATATATATAAGGGAAAATATTATAGTGTTTATGTTTTGTTTGGTTTCAAAGTGAGTTGTGGATGTTTTGTTTCCGTGATCGGGTGTTCTGTTACGAGAGAGAGTTTGTTTTTTGTTGACGAGAAAGGGGTTTGGTTTTTTAAGACCCTTTTCCGTCTGGGGTAAAAATCCCTGTTTCTTTCGCTTCCTGTTGAACGAGAATATTCGCGGGAATGGCTAACTCGACTCTTCCGAGATCGGCCCCGCGCCTCCTGCTCACCTGGCTGCGGTTCTGCTTGTTGGCCGTCGTACTCTCCGAGCTAGGCGTCCTCTCGGCAGCCTCCGGCAGGGGAGGTGAATACGAGAACCACGTGGGCTTCTACCACGAGACACCGTGCTGCGGACAGCACCACTTCAGACACCACAGAGGTAAGCGAAGCACTTTTTGCTTCTGTTTTCTATTTATTTTTGGAAAGGAATCGCGCCCGGCGCTCGAGAAACTCCCGCTAAGTCTTGGACGGGAAGTTTTTGCCGCGGGCGGGAAGTCATTGCCGCGCGTGCGGCGACAGAACCCCGTAAAAGCCGCCCGCATTCGCCGCATGAGGACCCGTGTAGCCTTCCCGGTCTCCACTGAGACCAGGGATCGGCACACTGCGGGTTCAGAGCCGCGTATGGCCTCTTGAGTACATACTTGCGGCTCTTGAGAGGTTAGCTAAGCTCTCTAACCTTTATCAGTCAGGAAACATGCTTATTTCAATCACTCGAATTCCTAAAAAAAGGTCGTACAGGTTGTCACTGTACGGCTCCTAAATATTCTGGAATGGGACAAAAAAAGGCTCTTTTTATTCTGAAAGGTTGCCGACCTCTGGTAGACGGAGGGACTGTGCAAGCATAGTCGCGAACCGAATGCATTTTCCCTCGCTGCCTCCCTATGGAGGACGTCCGGTAGCGTGCCGAGAATGCCTTACTGCCCCTCCTGCCGTCGAATACCACCATTTAAGAGGGAGAAAGAAGGGCGGGTAGCGAGTAGCTTTTTAAAACAAAATAAAATTACCCTTTTTGGTGGGGTCGGAGATAAAGAAAGGAAGGGATTTTTAAGGAAGCACATGATGTTGACCCGTCTCTTTCTCTGCTATTATCCTTTTGGTTGCGATTTCTTTCATTATGGAGCGGTGTCGAGGCTGGTATCTCATTAATGCGTTCGCTCAATTTGATGAAATCGCTCACATATGTACGGCGAGTCACGCAGGTGGACGCGGTTGTCTGAGGAGTAATAAAAGTAACAGTTGTTAGCGATTCAGGTTGCCGTGCGACTCTGGAATATAATGTACTTAGTTGAGATTATTCCATTCGCGTATTTTAGATCTCATACACACATTATATATATATATATATATATATATATATATATATATATATATGTATACATACATACATACACGAACACACGTTATATATTTATATATATATATATATATATATATAATGTGTGTGTTCGTGTGTATGTATGTGTATATACATATATACGTGCACAGCAAGTATAAGAAAATGGAGGTAGTACTTATCTATGCGATTACATCTAAGATTTAATCCGAGCTGTTGTTTTTCCTCGGTTGGAAAGAGGCAAGAAAATGAATTCAGAATCCATTTAAAGATTTCTATCTCTTCAAAGGCAGTCCTTTTGTGAGGTGAATTTGTTTTCCATCGATTTTCATCCTTAATCATTCGTTTGTTTTAAAAAATAGAGCGCATAAAAGAAGGGCGCCCGGGGCGGAAACCGGACAACTTAAGTAAGTTTACGAAAGACTACGGGGATGTAGGCACTAGGTAATTATCGACGCAGATACTGGAAGTTCTTTTTTTCCCTCCGGAATGTTATTCTTTGCCGTGTTTGGTTTGTGAGCATGGCCTCGCTAAGCGAAGTGATTTCAATCGAGCGTAATCATCGAACGATTATCGCGTTTTCGTGGGCGTTAGTAAAGATAAAGTCGTTTTCTGGAACGAACTTTTATTTCCTCGTCGCCATGCCTACAAAAATACGTCTCCCCGGTTTACGAACGAAAAGTTTTTACCGAAGTTTTTTTTTGGAGGATTTTCATTGTATAAGGCAGGCATGCCAAACTCGAAGAAGCGTTAAAGCAATGGATGTTAGAGAAAGGCCGCTGTTGTTTAATTAGGGTCAGAAATAGAACGATAGATTCTAGCTAGAATATTGGATGCCTGTTTTGCAATTAAATACAATCATTTAGAAAATGCGTTCTTTTGTAATTCGGTAACTATAAAAAAATAGCCTCTCCTTTTCGTTAAACTAAATCATTTATATGAAATTCCGCACGATTCACTCGAGAGAAAAATTAGCTATCGGGCCGCCAGTTTGACATGCTTGATATAATAATTTCGATAACAATCAATTCCGCTTTTTTCTTGATATTATTTGTGAATGTTAATGTATATGATAAATGTAAATTATTCAATTATAAGCTGCCTTTGCTGTATGGGTAGGATCTACATCAACGTTAAAACATCAAATGTCTTTTAGAGACCAGATATTGGAAGGAAATTGATGAAGTTGGTTTCTTTCCGCTTATAAAACAGTGTTATAATTAGAGTAAGTGAAATTTTATTCCAATAAATATCAAACGGAATTTTTCCGTTACTAAAACAGGAGTTGATTTAGGCAATGGATTTCAATCTTCCGATGAAGTAAAACATTTCCATTGTATTCTGCCCTTTATCGAATCAGTTTAGATTAAGGTTTAATTTAATCGTTTGGCGAATATTCCTCAATTGGAAGATAGCTCGTATAGTTGCATAAACGCTAGTGGATTCGTTTTCTTGATCCCTGTCGTGTGCAGACGATTATTTCTTATTCGGCGTAATTTAACTTTCAACGGAAAAACGCTCGGAAGCGAAGGAAAGATTTCACCGACGACCTCTCTGTTTCACTCTTGAATTTAATTTAATATCGATTTTCGCGATTAAAGTCGATAAATCAATTTCTAGGACCATTTCAGTCACGGACTTGCCGCATAATGGCTCGATAGCATTCGTTCGTTCATCTCGCCGTATTTAAAGAATATGAATCGAAGGTTGCGTTACTGTAATTTTAAAAAAGTAAGCCCATCGTAAAAAGATATTCGCACAAAATTTTTTTTTGAGAGATGTATATTTGTGCAACTACGGGATTATTGCGTCTATGTTAAATTCGAAAAGGAGAATAAAAAAATATATAATATAAATTTAAGCTTCCTTGCCTTCTTCCCGTCCATCGGAACCATTAACGAAATATAAGGTCGCAGATGAGAGATAGGAGAATTTTTGTTGCTACGTAACCGCGCAGGGATAATTTTCGGGAATCGTTCGTGTCAACCGGTTTTTTTTACGTTTGCAATTACGTTCTCGTTGTCGCAATTATGACATTTCTGATGGAGTTTTGATTTCTTCCTTTCGTTCCGATTGCCAATCGCTTTTTGTGGTAAGCTTTCTCTCTTTCCTCTGCCGGCGAAACGGTCGTCGTTTCTTTCTTGCGTTTGTTTTTACTCGCTTCAATTTGAACTTTCTGTTGTCGTTCTGTAGTTTGGCCGCCATCCCCAGGCATCGAATGTGGATAAAGGGCTTTTATTCGGTGACGCCCTGACCCTAAATCTTTCGATTGGCTCCATGACCGTTGCGCAAATGATACAAGATTATCTCATTACACCTTTGTCAAGTGTCTGCGGAGCATGGATTTCTCTCCTTTATGCTCAAAGTTTTACGCGATAATTAAAACTATTTAATTTGAAATTGCGCCACAGTGAAACGTTATTACGCACATTGAAGGGAACACCGAAAGGGATCAATAGAAATTGCGTGAATCTGAAAAGTACGTAATTACTAAGCCGCGTGCATATTTTACTGTAACATTGACCAGCGATTTCGAGTTTTACATCTGCCGCTGTTGTATTAAGTTTTTCGTTCCATTCTGGCTTTGTTGGATGGAATTATTACAAATTCGTGGTGATTAAGATTTGGTACAATTATAGCGCCACAAAGGGCGGCAGAAATTTATCAAAATTATTTGCGCTTTCGAAAACATTCCTGCATTGAAGTTATTGTTTTGCATCCAATATCAAACTTTCCATTGTAATCGGGAGTAATTAAGTCATTAATTTGGGATCTTTGACCTTCATAGACCGTATTCGGGCGTGATGTAATGCAATCTTCCCGATAACTTAATTTTATCGGTTCATTTAATATACTTTAGAATTGGTGATACTGTGTTGATTATTACCAATTTGGCGAAAAAATAACTGCACTGCGTCGTGAGACATGAATAAATGTATTTTCCTCATTTTATTTATGAAACTTAAACAGTTGATGGGTATATTGATTGGAAGCAGCAAAAATCGGATTAGAATGCTAATTATCGCAAACTTATAAAATAGCTATATAGAAATGACGGAAAGATACCATAATGTCAAATTTTCGTCTTTTTGCCCCAGATTTATTAAGTCCGGTAATTTATAAAAATATTATATTGCAATCTATGGAATGTCTCATTTGTTTTTTTATGACTACACCGTAGCAATTCTTCGATTACTTTCTGTATACATTTTCGTTTGACGGTACATTTACGGTTCGTAAAAATGAAATGTGATACTATTAAAAAAATGCCTCTAATTATGACGGTGCAACTTAAAAGCCTTACCGACGTTTTATTCGAAACTTTGCGTTCGGTCTGACCTCTTCATATCTTTCATGTTGTTTGTCAACTTTCCACGGAACTTATCTCAGTTATAAAACTTCGCAGGGAATCATCGTATCTTTCCATTTATGAAGGAATTTTTTCAGAATCCTTTTCGCTAATTATCGTCTGCAAAGCTAATAGCCAATGCTTGATCGCGAGATTTATTTATATTCAATAAGTCTTTGTGTCTTGGTATATGCTATAAGGAAGTTACGGCTTGTTTTAAATGTAAACTCGGCTATCTGCTAGATTTCGCTCTGTTACTAATTAGACGAAGCTGGCGAAAAATCTTCGATCCAGGTCGTAACTGCACGCTATAACGGAGAAGGTAAACGACTCGTAACTTTGTTACGTAGAATTTATTTCTTTTAGCGTTACGACTACGAAATACTGAGCGGGTAGTTAGGACCTATTTTCCGATTTTAGTCGTAGGCATAGCATATAATCGAAAGGATTCGAACCTGATATCATTGTTTTGCATTAGATTTTAATATACGCCGTCGTTTACATCGGCTCAACAAATTTATTAATATGAACTAAAAGTGGATCGCACGGTGTTGCAGGATGCCCACTTTAAGAATTATTTTCAATTTTCAAAGTAGTTTTAAGAGAAGTTTGCATTACGTGCTTGACGTCCTCGAAAAAGTTTTCAATGCACAATTCGGATTCATTAATGAATTAGCGAGCTCAGCTTACGGCTTTTACGAGTAAGATGTTCGCAAATTGTAATTATAAAATTTTATGGTGTTAACTTTAAATTAATAATCATCACTCGCCATAATAAGTAAAAGACACGTATATAGTCACATTTACTGTATCTACCAATTAAACCTAATTTTCTCAGCAATTAGTGTTTATTTCCATTGCTATATTTCAACATCGTTGAATGTTTCAGTTACAAAATCTCATGTAAAAATATCATGTTCTTTTTAAATTAGTTATTTAAAAAATAATCCTGATTTCGTTTTCAGAAAGTTCCTTTTGTGGTTAATATCGTTCATCTTGAACAGGCAGGCGAGAAATTTAAGCAAATCCTTCCTTTAGAAAAAATAACCCAGAAGATTTTCATCTCTGTCACTTCTTTGCTATTATTTTCGCTCTATGGAAATAACTTAATTAGAATCACAAGTCTTGGTTTATAAAGTACTAGGGGTAACAATATCCAGCTCCTCGTCGCGTTTTATGTGTGATCATTACGCGACGAGCGTAGCTATGACATCAAAACACAGCATTCGGATAATAATCACCGGTACGTCGAGAAATCTCATTCGGTTAATAACTGGAAGAAAAAAAAGAAACATGAAGGATGGCGCAGCAGACAAATGAGGCGCGGAGGTGTTATCATTCGTTGGGAAATAACAATAGCCAAAGAAACGCGAAATGTTCACGCGTCGCATGTTTCTCTCCCTCTCTTCGCGTTCGTCTTTTTTATTTATATTTTATGCACGGCTCCATTTGTTCCGTAAGTAGGGCGAGCGTATTCCCAGCCGCGCTTGTTTAGCACGGAATTATTCGCGGCACTCTTCTTGATTCCTCTTAGCGATACCCTTATCGTTAAATATAGCCGCGGGTCAAGGAGACGGCGACAGCAACAACAAGAGCGGCGGGACATCGCGGTGAGAGAGAGAGAGAATGTGACTGGGAGGGAAATAGAGAAGAAGGTTTGATCCTCGCGGATCACCCAGTCACTTTCTTACTTCCCCTTCACGCTATATCTGTTAACCCATCAAGAAGTGATGAATGTTTTTTTTATTTCCTGCAGAGGATATGTTCCCTCATTCGTTCTTCGTTACAGCATCACTTTATAATGTATGCGAAACAGTTCTTATGAAAAGACATGCTCCATGTACTTACGATGCGTCATTCTCACTTAGCCAAACTATTTCTCTATCTGTAAGGAATGCAAAATTCCACACGCGCACATATTATATTAAAGCTCCGATACAACGAATACCGATACAATTAACGAAATTTTCTCTTGACTAAAACTATTTATAGTTTCTGTAGGCTTGAATATTACGCTATTAAATCAAAGTTAATTTTTACTTCAAATAAGATAGAAAATACGACAGTTTTTCTATAAAACCGTAAAACTTAATTAAAGAAGTAATTAATATTTTAATGTAATTTTGACCAATTTCCCTGAGAACGAATTTTAAGTTCAACCGAAAGATTTTCTCAGCTCCACGAGTTCGTTTAACTAGATTTTTACTGCGCATATAGCGTGATTTGCATTTGTTATAACCCCAAAATAGCTTTTTTGCGCGTTCATTTTTCGCCATGCCTTGAGTTCCGTTGTGCCGGTTTATTTTAGCTCCCATGGATATTCTTCCACTTAATTAGAAGTAGTTTTAAAATTTATTCCGTAATCATACTGCTAGCGACAATTTTTGGCGAATTAATAAATGGGGAGTCAAATAATTTATTAAGCTCGGGTCGGCGTAAGTTCAATGGAATTTTCGAGCTCTTTGTGTGTGGAAAACTCGGATCATTTAGGTCATATGACGTTTTTCCAACCGGCTCAAGTGTACACGTAATGTGGGTGAATCATTTGATTTATTTATTTTTCCCCCTCCGTTCCTAATTGCGATTTACTTTTGTCTGTGTGCCGCGCGGATTTTATTCTGCTGAGCAGCGACAAAGTAATTGGCAAAAATATCGCGATAGTCATCTGTTTTTTTTAATCTTTTGGTTGTATCAAGTAATCCTGGATTTCTCCGTTGGTGCGATCCTGGCACTATTGGGCCAATTAAAAAATAATAATATTTATTCTCATAAAATGTGACCCGTCTCGCTCCGCGGCGGAAAGTTACATCTTTAGTGTAGGTATAATGAGACGTATTTGGTGATTCCCTCATTATTCCTACAATATGAAGAAATTCCACAAAGTGACGCCTGAAACCATTAACTTGATTAGATCTTTACTTCCGTTTTACCACAAAATTTTTAATTTATGTCTGCGTTATTCCGAATAGGAACGTTACACGCCCACGTAAATACATATGCACGCACGCGCATGATTCATTCGCATTGCGCATTCCTGACGTATTTTTTACGGTCACACGTCCCGCTCGTCGTCGTCCACCACTACGTCGGGTCGCGCATTCGCACGCATCCGCATGCATTCTCGTCGCGTGTGTGTGTGTGCGCGCGCGTATGCCGGAGAAACCCGGCGCTCTCCAATGCGATCATAGCACCGAGCGGTTGAGCATGCATTCCGAAGATACAATCACCGGCTTTGTCGTCCCGGAGCAGCGGCAGTTCAGAAAATCAGCCGCCGTGGAGAATCGATTAGGTTTAACCTTGCAAGCAAAGCCGGCTTTCTAACCGCTTTATCGCCGCCGCTGCCGCCGCCGTCGATTTCGCTCTTAACCCGCGTGTTCTCACGCCTGCCCACCTTCGGCTGGCAACATTATTAACGCCCCTTCGCACATCCCGAGTTGTGACCCCTACCCCACCCCCCCATCCCCTATTCTTCCCCTCCGGAAAAACCCCGTGTCGAATCCGTTGTCCACCGGCCACGAGTCTTCACCTCAAGAAAAAAATCCTACAACTATATCGGTTCCCGCCCCTCCCTTCCCCGATCGTGCACAACCTCTCGAGCTCTTTCGGGAGGCCGGCCGTAATAAATGGGGCCCTTTTCTTTTTCGAGACATCCGTACCGCCAGGACCTTTCTGTCCCTCAACCTCCCGTCGCCTCGGGCCCGTCCGCCGGATTCCCAAAACCGCTCACTCTCTGGGGACTTATTGTAGTGGATAAAGCCAGGCGATTATTGCAGAAGGAAGGAGGAGAAGGGAGGTGAAGGAGTTGTCGGAGAGGGTGGTGGCACGGAGTGGTGGGATGCGGGCTAGTTCGAGGTGGGGCGGAGTAGAGGGCGCTATTGTAGTCACTATGGGAGGGAGGTCGTTCTGGAGGGATAGATGTCCTTACCACCCCTGGGCGTTTCCTACTGCGGGAGTTTGGAGGAGGGAGTTGGGAGAGGAGATAGAGGAGTAGAAGAGGGGGAAGGAGAGGAGGAGGAAGGAGAGGAGGAGGAAGGAGAGGAGGAGGAAGAAGAGGAGGAGGGAGAGGAGGAGGAAGAAGAGGAGGAGGAAGGAGAGGAGGGAGAGGAGGAGGAAGGTGAGGAGGGAGAGGAGGAGGAAGGAGAGGAGGAGGAAGGAGAGGAGGAGAAAGGAGAGAGGGCATCTGAGCCTCTGTGTGTGTCATGGCGGCGGCGATTGGTCCCTAGTACACGTCTTGTGCGACTACCCTATAATTCGCGGTGGACGTCGGGGGAAAAGGAATTAGACGTCCGTTCGCTGACACGGGACTTTTTGTCACTGGAGACTCTCGTGTCTTCGCGTTTTTCTCTCCGCCCAAGTCGCAATTGGTGGCCGAACGTTTAAGCGGACGTTCTAATAAAATTTACGTGCTATGCACGTCGTACGTGGCTCGCCACAAAAAAAAGGAATCAGTGCACTCCCCCCTCCTTACGATGTACGCTTTAAGCAAAAAATTTACCTGAAATTTAAAAGAAAATACGTGTTAAAACTTAGGAATTTTGATTTAAAAGTAAACGTGGTTTATTTTCTCCGAGGACGGCCTCTTTGCACTTTTAATGCGCAAGTCACTTATTTTATAGTTCACGATACCACGGCACTTAAAATAATCTGTTCGATGAAATATGGGCAAAATCTTTCGGAAAAAAATTGGATTTGCTAATACGATAGCAAATTTCAAAATGAATTGTCGAGATCTCCTTATGTCTGGAATGCAATCGCACCAGACTTCATAGTTTACTTATAGTCAATTACTTAATGGTGCCTTTATGATGATTTTTAAAAGTGGTCGAAAAAATACATTTCTGGATTGGAAGATGTTAAGATGAGGATGCATTGACAGAAAATATGGAATCCTAAACACGTTTTAACAGAGAATATATATATTTATTTATTTAGAAAAACATTGCAATTTTGCCAGCCGGCAAGGAAAACAGTATATAATTCTAAAATTCCAATATTACAAATAAATTCCTCATAAATTATATTAGAAATATTAAAATATATTAAAAAATATTTAACAATATACAATTTCAAACTAATTACTAGAGTGCGGATTTTCCTGGGTTAATGGAAGGCCATCACGGCTACCGTAGGGGTCACGGGGCCCACGAAGTTCCCACCGTGCTTCACCCTTCCAAGCAATCCCCTATTTTTCCTGCACTTAGGCACAGTTACGTAGATATGGATGTTACTAATATTTCTCCTCACAGTTCGTCGTATTTTTGTTTACCATGCATATATGAACTAACTCGACGTTTAAAATGTTTCGCGTCCTTAGGTAAGAGCTTGAAGAGCATTTCAGGTAACTTGTTCCACTCGCTGATTCCCCTGTTTAGAAATGAATACTTTGCTGTATTTGTTTTCTGCGGCCTAAGTTTAATTTTAAATTCATGGCTATTTTTCCCTAAAAAATTCGGCACCTGCATTCTACTTCGTAAGTCTTTCCATGCTTCATTATTGCTGTATGCCTGGTACAGTCCCCCTAATCTGTTAATCCGTCTCCTATTTTCTAATGATTCCCAATCCAGAATTTTCAGCATTTCTGTGACGCTGTCTTCCTTTTTAAACCTACCTAGCACATATCTCGCAGCTTTCCTCTGAACTTTCTCTATTTTCCTTTTTTGACCTATCCCATGCGGATCCCATATATATATATATATATATATATATATATATATATATATATATATATATATATATATATATATATATACTCTGTAAGAAACGTCTATATAGAATGATGATCATTTTGGATATTTTTTGGGAATTCTCCGTCTTGAACGATATCGGTAAAACATCTGATCTCATAAGCATCGTTTGAAGTAACTAAGAACCAGTGGAGGATGCTGTGAAATTAGTCCCTTTCTTAATATAATGCCTATTAAACAGTTAAAAATATATTTCTGGTCAAGTTATTATAAAAAGTTTCCTGCTCAAGGGTATTAGAGGATAAAAGGCAAACGAAATTTGAAAACGTCTTTTACTTACCAGAAACTTAAAATGCAGGAATCAGGCCGACCATAGCGGTTCTGCCAGCATTACCAAGGCTTATTCATATTCAACAGGATCCAAAGCTGCCACGATTGTATTGCGAGAACCGTAATCATATTTGGCACCAGGCCCCAATAATGCAGTGGATATTCTTCGTCTCTCCAACTTTGACAAGGAAAATGCGAATTATTTAATTTTGCCTTTATTTGCATTCTCGAAAAAACGTCAAATTTCCATAAGCGAAAAAACACACTATTATTCATGTTTCGCATTTCTGATGGCACGAAGGTCAAATTATGACCGAGTCAAATTCTACGCTTTGTGTTATTTTTTAGTCCTCTTTCGTACTTCAGTTTCGCATAAAAAATATTTAGGTTGCGGTGTTTTGCCTCCACAGATATAGATATTCCAGAAACAGAATTCCCAAAACAAACATCGGTTTTGTTTGGACGCGCAGCGTGAGGGAGAAGAGAATCGGATTTCAGGATGGCATAGTTTTTTTTGGGGAACCTCGGGAATGGGGACGTCTCCATTATGTACCCATTGTAAACTTTTGTTCGCTGGCCTTCTTGTCAAGTCGCTTCGATGTAGCGTGTTTTTGATGTTTTTGGTACTTGTCCTTCGCGTTTTGGTGCGTGGACTGAATCGTAGATTATCGGAAGTTGCTTCATTTAACCCCTCAGTAGGCGCGTGGTCTACATTCGTAGACCACACATATCTCTATTAGTATATTCCTTGTACGGACTTATTGACACGTGCGTCAATCTCAGTAGCTGGAGTACTAGGCCTTGATCTGTCTACAACCACGCGCCTAAATACAAAACAGGCTTTTTGCATACAGAAATCCCTCGCATTACGACGTTAATTCGTTCCATTAAAAAGCGTCCTTATGTGAAACGTCGTTATGCGAATTTTAAAAATCCATATGAACAACGTTATATTGGATTAACTGGTACCTGGCCTAAGAGAACTGAAATTGCACCATTTTTGTAAATTAATTTCGGGCACTTGCCGATAAGCTGGAGAAATGAAATTTTGAGGGTTTCTAGATGGTCGCAATACCTATTAGAGATTGGTATCTATTCTGCTTGCAGTGCCCTGGGTTCGACTCCAGATGCCCTGGAATATCGCCCATAAGTTAGCATGGGGAAAAGGTATTCCAGTGTGTAGACCAATCGAAGAGGAATAGAGAGCTGAAATTTTTTCACGATTATAGGATTTTGCTCACAAACAACCAGAAAATTCGAAAATTTTAAAATTGTTAATTTTGTTTGTTTGTTTTTACCCCATTTGTACATTAAAGTTTAATAATTTTTATCTCGAAAATTATTCATCATAGATACGAGATTTTACAAACATTTTGTAGCAAATTCTATCCTCCGTATGGATAAATTTTTTAACCTATACCTTACAGATCATATAAGGGCAAGGGAATAGAATTTCCGATTGCTATACGTATTTTTAACGAGTATTACGTATTAGCAATTTTTATCTCTAAAACTATTAATCGTAGTTGATTGGAGGCTTGGTTCTTATGGCTACTAACTAACGGTATAAACCACTCCTTCAGCCATAAAATTTATTGGAAGGGCCAATGCATTTCACCAACTATGTGGGCATCCTCAGGGCGAACCTGCTTCGATAGTGACACGAGGCCGACTGTAAAAAACCTTTTTACAAAAATTTTTTTTTAGTTTTTCATAGTGTATTTTAATAAATTTCAGGTGCATGCATTTGAAAAGTTCAAAAATAAATAATCAAATAAATTAACAAAATGTTCTACAATAGTAGTCCACGCGCCCAAACTCGTCACTAAAGACAACGCGCCTACTGAAGGGTTAAAAGCTCGGCTCATATAATTAAAAAGAAGTTTATCTAGTTTTGTATCTGGCGATTTTAATCGCCGCCACGGCCTTGAAGGGTTTACTTTAGGTAGAAATAATCAGAAGTTCTGGTCGTTTATTTGGTTTTATAAATGTCGAAATTACGAAAAATTCTTTTCGTCGTTCTTTTCTTGAGTTTGCTCATATAAATTACTCGCATTTACGAATAGTAAGTACCATTCGAGTCAAGTCACAAACATCTTGGTAAAATATGTAAAACGAATGTAGTTTCTTATGAGCGGTCGAATAATCGCCGTATCGTTGTTTTAGAAATTTTTGTTCATAGTTACAGGTGTAATGCCTACAAAAATCAAAACGATTTATTAAGGCTCGACAGCTTTGCTCAAATTTCACGGTATTAGGGCGTAGTACATAACGACCGTAACCGAGCTTTTGTTGGCAAACGTTGACAATGGCGGACGAGTCCGGATAAAAATCGGAAATAAATTCCGTCGGAACGGATAACGGATAGCGGCTAACTCCTCTTACTTTGGTCCATTTGCAACTATAAAGAGAGAGATAAAGAAACCTTTTTTCGGAATGCGACTCGATTCAGAGACGAGACGCCCTATCGTAAGAAGAAGACTCACAACACTATCTCGCGGTAATAATGGGAGCGATTAACGAATCAGGAAATGGATAGAAGGGAGTGGCTTGTCCGAGAGGAGAGACATGGTCGTTTTATAGGTGCTGACAGTTTTATTCATAGCTGCCGTTAAAAGGGATTAAGGTGCTCATTCACGAAAGGATGACCAAGCAAGTTCTTTTTTAACGGCGTCTAAAAACACGGAGCGAGCAGCGAGATAAATAAAAAGAAAGTTTTTATATCGTTTTTTTTTACGAGACGGATGGTGGTCTCGCGAGTGGTTACAAGGCATCGGGGTTATATTGGAAATTTGATCGAATTAAAATAAGGGAATATTGGATATATTAAAGCATACCCCTTACTTTTTCTGAAATCGTATTTTCGTTCCACGATTAATTTATAGATTAATTTATAGGGTAAGAAACCCACGGGTAATCATCCGAATAATTATTCGTGTTAATCGGGAATGAGGTGGACACGGAAAATAGTGGAAAAAACAGGGAAGACACGAAGGATGCAATTTTGAGACAGAATTCGTTAAAATGTTTGCTAGATTTATTCGTGTAAAAATGTCACGTGCTTTATTAATCTGAAGGAAGACGATGCCTACGAAGAAAAATTTATTTATTAAATATCGAGATTCATCAAATCATATGGAAAGATATTAAGCATTATTAGCTAGACTGCATTTGGATTTGCAGTGTTTTTTATGAAATTATGATAGATAAAAAACAGAACTAATAAAATCGTTGGAAAATGTTTGCTGAAAAAAACGATCATTGAATAGGATAATCGGAGTTTTACTCTAATTTAGTTGCTAGTATAATCAAAGCAGTGCGCAAAACTTTTTATGCATACTATTGTTAGACGCAAACAGGAAAACTGTCATGTGATGGAAAACATTGTTTGGATTTCAGACTTGCATTTCTTATAAATGAACCCGGCGTCGCATGAATTG